>OU426978.1:194395055-195016721 GCA_911387785.2 Aelia acuminata
GGTTTACCCTAGTAATGTGAAATAAGAATTTTAATCCATTATTGATTCCCTGAAAAAGTGCTATGCTATCTGATTACTAAATCGAATCAAGGCTAAATATGATAGACAGCATTAAAAAATATATTCTCACAAAAATAAGAATTTCGTATAAATCTTATGTATAAAAATTTATGGGACTGTAATGATCAATGATCAAGACTGAGTTACATTTTCTGTTAAAACATCCAATAACTTGCAGACCCTAGTCTAACATTTACGCGTACATCAAAATTCTCAAATAATGCATATTCTGTTGTTCGTTATGGGCGTAAAATATCTGTATTGATCATCGCTCATTGGTTTCTATGGTTATCTGTCTTATTATATTTTGATTATTAAAAAGTGATATTATTTTCTCATCATGATATTTTTTTTATCCCAATTCGATCATTATTATTCATGCATTACTTAATATCACACAGTTGTGGATATTAATTTTTTTAATCAAGTAGATAAGAAATGAATTTAAATTTGTATCTATGAGTTTTAAGAATAATTTTTCAATTAATAATCAAATATAATAATTAAGATGTTTCTTTTAGGTATTTGAACAGATTAGTTATTTTTTCTTCATCATCGCTTAACCGCTCACTCAATGTTTCTTCCATTTTAAGCTTCTTCCTTATTTCTTGGTATCGTGAACAATGGAGTATTAGGTGTTTTACCGTTTGGGGTACATTATCACATTGTTGGCATGTAGGTGGTTCAAGTCCTCGGAGAAGGTATCCGTGTGTGAATTCGCAGTGGCCAATTCTGATGCGACATAATATGATTTCTTCTCTTCTCGAGATTCTAGAGCTTGTGGTCCACTTTTTTACTTTCACTTACCTATATATGAAATATATAGTAAGTGGAAGTATTGCGATCGTGAAAATTTTCGACTTCCGGTTTTCAACGGAAATACACGTTTTGGGATCCCTTGAGTCAAAATAACCAAGTCCCGCGAAATGGTCTGTGTGTGTGTGTGTCTGTGTGTCTGTGTGTGTGTGTGTGAACAGACTAGCTCAAAAACTATAAACCGTGCGAACCTGAAATTGGGTATTTAGAGTATGTATAAGCCCGCGATGTGACAGCAAAAATTTCATCAAATTTGCTCAAAGGGAGGGGGTACTTTATTTAATAACTTTTTAAGTTTTTTTCGATTTTCTCAAAAACGGCTCTAACGATTTTGATTAAACTGAGTATTTGATCTATTTATATGCCTGAAATATGACTGTAAAAATTTCATCAAAATTGATCAACCGGAGGGGGGACTTTACTTAATAAATTTTGTATCATTTTCACATGTTTTTTTTATTTACTCAAAAACGGTTTTAACGATTTTGATCAAACTTGGTATTTGATGTATTTATATGCCAGAGATGTGATAACCAACATTTCATCACAATTGATCAACCGGAGGGGGGACTTTACTTAATAAATTTTGTATCATTTTTACGTGTTTTATTTATTTACTCAAAAACGGTTTTAACGATTTTGATCAAACTTGGTATTTGGTGTACTTATATGCCCGAGATACGACTGTAAAAATTTCATCAAAATTGATCTACGGGAGGGGGGACTTTACTTAATAAATTTTGTATCATTTTCACGGGGTTTTTTTATTTACTCAAAAACGGCTTTAACGATTAACAAAAATAAGATATGAATGTAGAAAAATGTGTGACTTTGGGAAATGATATTTAGCAAAACACGTCAATTACTAATCTAAGTAAGTTGGTAAGTGAAAGTTGTGTGTTGCGCGCACGCACCAGATTTTTGAACTCTAGTTTTATTGCGGATAATTTAGACTGTTCGGTCTTCCACTTCAACTCCCAAATTGTGTTCTGATTTTTCTTCAGTTTGTGTAACCAGTCCTCTTTTGTTACTTCTTTTAGTATTATAAAAATTATATAATTTAAGAATTATATAATTTAAAAAATATTATTATAGATTTTAAGAAACCTGTTTTCATGATTATCTATTTCGAATATATAAAATCAGAGATTGACAACTGTTTTGCACTGCCTGTTATGAATGATAAAGCGGGACGAGTTATGATAATCTTCATTGGAATCAAAACATTCAAATTAAAATTTTAAATTCGATGGTGTGTTAATTCACAAATACCTCGGTAAAAACAGGGCATCGGATCTTCACAAAGGAATATGAAGATCACAATGAGTTTTTAAGACTTACTTCATTCTCGATGCGACGACCCATAAGTTCTTCATCTCCATAGATTTTTTGGTCCACGGATCCTACCATATCTACATTGCAGATAACGCCATCAGGAGATCGGCCGATGGAAGAAGTGCATGGGGCTGGGACCAGCTATCGAGGATGACAGGTACTGACATATACAGCCATCCGGGAGGGCGAAAAAAAGGCGTAATTATTGCAGATAGTCTGATTGACAGGAAGGACATGAGGAACGTTTAGCGGAATCGCGGCAAAGAAGAACCATTAACATCGATATACTCAAAGCCTATTAACATCGATATATCTCTCTGGAATCACATATCATAAAGTGTTGTTGAGTTGGAACCCGCCTAGAATTAGTAATGAGCGAGAGATGCATTTCTTTTTTCATTTTCCAGGCTCTAACAGAAATGATTCGAGGTGCGCTGATTTCTTTACTTCTATTCCCGGCTGATTTATTAGGCTAGTTCAGTCAGGGGCGTTCCCATTGTCCGCGTTTCAACGGTGACGATAGTAAAAACTTATGGAAGAGCTTATTTAAGGCCTAATATAACTCGGACGACATTCCTCAGGGAAAAGAAGTTAACCAGAGCCATAAAATCAGTTGTGAACACGCCAGCGTACAGTCCCAGAGAAAGAGAGAGTAAAATATATGTAAAATGGCGATACGACAAAACCTCAATTATCTCGGCTGTGGATAAGGGCAATTCCCTTCCTCTGTCAATGATTCAGCGATCTCTGACAAGAATGAATATTAAATTGTAGAAGTTGCATTCTTATCTACACAACAGATAAATTCTGCATACGGAAGGCAAAAATAGACGACGCTTCAGTTATTGCTTGGTACCTTCACGCACTAAGCCTTTCCCACACACAAGGAGCTAGGGATCTATGGAGGTAACTTGATTTTAGTTTAGAACAGTACTGGATTTAAAGTACTTTTAAATAAATAATGGTGTTGAATCATGTCATTAAGCATTTCGCTTCTTCCCTGACGTAGAAGTAAAACCTTAGGTATTAATGCCCATCAAGTAAGCCTAATGGTACTTTTTTCCAGACCTAACAGTTATACCAATGGTAGCAAACTCACCGCCATTTTGAACCTTTTGGTTTTACTAATAAGAAAAGCGACTACGAATAGATGGAGGGAGCATTCGATTCAGTGTTTCTGTCCAAACAATCAAACTACTTTCTTTATACTTCCAGATGAAAAAAACGATCAACGAAATGATTCTTGCACTAATGTTTTATCTTTGGGTGTAGTAGATATTTGGAATTATAAAGCTATTCCATAGATTAATTTCAAATACAATTAAATTGCAAAAAAAGTTAAGGGCTTCATGCAAACAACCTTTTTTCAACAAAAAAATTAAATGACGTCGGGATCGGATTCAGCATCCTCACAAACATTGAAAAATATTTATCTAATTTAAACAAAAAATATACGAAGATAATGGGTTTTTGGACTTTGTCATTTTATAATTAATTTTAATATATATTACAGTTAACAAACAATACTTATACTATGATATAATTAAAAAATAAAACACATTTGAGGTCAGCAACTCACCGGTAATAATTCGTCATATTCAATGACTGTAAAAAAAAAAAAAAAAATAGTTATGGATAGCCTAAACATATTCCTGAGAATTATAATTTATACATAAATATATTTATCATTAATAAATCTAATATGTTTCTCTTTCAAATTAATTTCAAATTTTTAAATTATTACATTTTATTTTTGCAATCATGACTCCTTCATTGCATCAATTTCTATTCATTTATGAAATTTCCCTGCCAGCTATCTATAGAAAATATTTACCTAATTAAATCTTGATTCAAAAAACAAAAAATAAATTAATTATTCAAACAAGACCAGGTATTTAACAAAAGTAAGTATTTGTCAGTGAATGAAGTTACCATTCAACTTATTATCTGTATCACAGACCATTATAACCAATCTAACTGTATTTAAGTTTAAAAGTTTCAATAAAAAATACAATTACCAGTGGTGTAGTGGTTAGCATAGCAACCTACAATATCTAGCAGCAACCTACATAAACTATCAGTTTCATCAGAGTAAAAAACACCAATAGTTGACATCGATGTCAACCATTGAAATTAAGGATTAATTTTTGTTCTAAAAGTTGACATCCACATTTAAGCCCTAAAACATTGCATAAATAAATCGAAAAGGATATCAAATGATTCCCATGAACTTATTGGATATCATGAAAGTAGTTAAAAAATAATTGCACACAAATAAACCAACTAAAAAGCTTATTTAACTTGACTTCCACGAATTTGCTGTGGCTCTAGGATTTTTTGAAGGGAGCGAAAAGTCCTTGGCAATGCCGTCCCTCAGATAGGGCGTAAAACGGAGATCCCGAGCCTGTACGATGTCAGGTACTCGTTAAAGATTCATATCCTAATTATAACTGGATAGGCAAAACTTAGGACTCCCATTGTAGTAGTATCCTCGATTAGCCTTGGTAGCATAAAGGGACGTTATAAAAACAGACAAGAATAAAAATTAACTCTTTGCACTCGAGGTCTCCGGAGCGGAACCATTTAAAATTTGTCTTCAAACTCGAGGGCTCCGCTACGGAGACAATGCAAATCATTTTCAGTTTTTAACATATAAGGACAAAAACAAAAAGTAAAAACTATACCATAGTACGTTAATCTTTTAACATCGGCTATATTTTATGGTTTTAATTCATCTTTATTTCCTCAATTGTACAATAATTCAGTTCCGGGCACCAAATGATCCCTTTACTTTGATTTAGTTTCCCATATGCTTCTACTTAAACCGCAAATTTATGAAATAGATTTTCACATTTTAGGAGCTTTTTTGATTGGATATCTGAGAAAACTTCAACTAAAAGGATGACATCTCGTAATTTTTTAACTGTTTTTACTTTAACTCCAACTAGTTTTTTTATGCTTATATATATAAGGAACGGCGAAACCTTTGTGAAATCTAAGAGATTTCCATCGTTATCCGCTCCGGTTCTCTTAATCATCAAAATATTTATAATAAAATTATAAAAAATATATAAAATTAAAATTTTTTTTGAAATTAATATAAAATTATAAAAAAAAATATAAAATTTAAAAACATTAATTTTTTTTTTAATTATGTGTTCTTGAAGCTTCCCAAATACATACAACCTAAATTTCATAACAATTTCTTACTTGGTTCTAACATTTTACTGTATAATATTACGTTTTCAGGGTGTATGTACGTTTTCGCGAATAAGTTGCGTTGAGTTGCCGGTAGGTAACGTCCGAAACTGTGCCGAGTGCAAAGGGTTAATAATTTTAAAATACTTTTTTCAAAACGAGATCACCTTACATATATGCTCCCTAGCGAACGTCATGATACAACTTAGCTTTTATTTGATTGAAGACAAAGGTTGATATTTTTTTTTCGAGTTCGAGTAAAATCCTTTCAGTTAATTTCTTGGTTTGAAACCAAATTTTACCTTATCTATATCATATTTTAGGATTATTTTATTATGTTCTATTAGCGGACTCGTACGGAGATAAAAGAGGAAAATCTGATAGAAAGTTGATTCGAAAAAAAAAGAAAACTATAAAAAATAACTTTTGAGATGGATTAGTCTAGTATTGGATGAGAAATAAGTTTTAATTACATGTTATATCCTAATTAACATCGTTTATTCTGTTCAGGTTTTTTTATTTCTCAAGGCTCGGAGAAAACAAGTTCCTTAGGCGATATATAACACGTGCCCCACGTCATCTGACGATAATCCCGTTAAAAGGTCTTTGTGCGAGGACAGGAAGCAGTGCCGGTTATAAATACATAATTGTGGCGAGCGGAGTCAACTTCCCGGCGGTAAATTCGAAATTTGTCACCTGAGTTAGGGGCTAGGTGTTTAATTGAATTAGATGTTGGACGCTCGGAATTGAAAATTAATATATCAGGTGTGCCCCCCTCAACCCCCCCCCCAGCAGGTTAAAATTTATTAGAGGGGAAACACGAGGCGCAGGGTGTTTAGAAGGCTCACCTCTAATAACATATGCTAATGCCGGCCCCGCTCCATGTTTATCAAAGTCCCTAATAAAGCATCTATCAGGGTTTCATATCGTCGCGGATCCTTAATCTCTTTTAGCTCTATTTCTAAATCGAAAGCTATGCATATTTGATTCTTAGTTAATAAATTTCCATCAGCCTTCCTTTATTTTACACCCCGGGGGCACATTCGGTTGATGTGTTGTATATCTTTAATTCTTTTATTCTTTATCTCGAAGAAAATGGAATGAATAGAAGATGGCTATCGAAGTAACTAGTTGGTCCTCATTGTCCCTTTCCGTTCTGTTACCAAAGCTAATAGCTCTTATTTCCTGTTTTTATTCCTAAGTACAGAGATGGAACAGGCAGATCCATGCTCTGTTTCCTAGGAATACCGGATCGTCTTTATCATCGCATTTTGAGTTGTCCGTTTAAGTGGAATCGACGAATCAACAATAGAGAAACAAAGGGATAAGAGAACATGAAAAATCCTGCCCAGTATTTTTTATATTGCTTCTTATAAATGTTTGTGGAAAAAGATCAAAAGAAAAAAATTTATCATCAAAATAAAGTACTCTCTCTTGTATCGACCTTTATACAAATTTAAAAAAACAATAACATTTAATACAGCATATTATAGACTTACTTTTACCTAAAAATGGAAAGCTGTTATATCTGTAAAGAAAATAAAAAACTGGAAACAACCGTACCAACAGGACTTATCCTAATTTATGCTGGATGGACACAGCGAGGTATTGCAAGTTCACACAAGATGAGGTTTTCTTGCGACTTCGTTTAGTTCCAAAAAATTCACGCAGTAGTTCAACTATTAATAAATAGTGATCAAATTATGAACTTTAATAGAATGTTTTGTTTATTAAATTATATATTTTTAAATATAAATCACAGTAAAAAAAATATATATTGAAAATATTAATCAACCTACTTTACTCATTTTTTCCGAAAATTTCAAAACCGGGACTGAGTCAAAAATTAAATACATATTTGTACTTGCTAAAACCAATATGGACCTACTCTTCACAGTTATGCGGAACAGCCAAAAAGACCCAATTTTAGCCAGCCAACTACATAAGACCTCTTTGTGAAAAATGCTAAGACACATAGTAAAAGTGCTTACTTACAAATATAAACATTAGACCGTTATATAAAGGTTTCCATACTCACTCACTCGGTATTTCAAACAACTGATTAGAGACATGGCAACAAATGATGTGCCAATAAATAGGAGATTAGAAAAGCGTTGGATAAGACATCTCCTTCGTTAGCAAAACAGATTAATTGAAACAAGCCAGGGTATAGGTACCGCTTGGTGCCATCATTATCCATGCCTAACATGCCCTTAGTTAACTAGAACAGCGCACATTTGTTGATTCTCGAAGTTTGTTGACAGGGACAAATTTAGATATGAAGGCAAAACAAAAAATGAAATAAATAAATGTGTCTGGAACTGTCGTAATACATACTTTGTTAGTAATAATGGTAAACAGCCATGACAAGATAAATCTACTTTAAAAAATCTGGTGCGTGAGCGCAACAAACAACTTTCACTTACCAACTTACTTAAATTATAAATTGGTGTGTTTTGTTAATTGCCACTTCTCAAAGACACATTTTTCCACATTCATTTATTATTTTTTCTTTTTGTTTGCTCTACAAAAAAACACTAGTTTTTTTATTATTAAATAAAAGCTTGTGGTAATTCGGCAATGCAAGCATAATACTCCAAGTCGTCTGATTTTATAATTCTCTATGTAGTTGTTGAAAACTTCATTTACCATGAAACAAATAATTTCCATTAAATGAACAATTGGTTTTAATTATGAACAATGGTCTGTCATTAAAGGCGTACTCTGCATGAGTGGGCTCAACGTGTTTTATTAGTTGACTGAATATTTTTCTTTTTTTCTCCTCTATATGTTTACTTGATTTTTATCATATCTCATATTCAGCCATGTCTTATTTTTAGGCGAAACGAGAGACAGATAATTTCTCAATATAAACAAATACAAAGGTACTTTTTAGAAAACCAAAAAAGACCGCTTCGGAACATTTTAATAATAATAAAGCTTACCTGATATTAAAGAACACCTAATTGTCATTAAACAAGACGAATTTGATGAAAATCGTTAAAGCCGTTTTTGAGATAATCGAAAAAAAGGTAAAAAGTTGTAAAAGAGTTATGAAATAAAGTGCCCCCTTCGTTTGACCAATTTTGATGAAATGTTGGGTTTCACATCTTTGGCATATACATACATCAAATACCCAGTTTGATCAAAATCTTTAATGCCGTTTTCGAGAAAATAAAAAAAACACGTGAAAATGATATAAAATTTATTAAGTAAAGTCCCCCCTCCGGTTGATCAATTTTGATGAAATTTTTACAGTCATATCTCGGGCATATTAATACATCAAATACTCAGTTTAATCAAAATCGTTAGAGCCGTTTTTGAGAAAATCGAAAAAAACGTAAAAAGGTATTAAATAAAGTACCCCCTCCCTTTGACCAATTTCGATGAAATTTATGCTGTCACATCGCGGGCATATACATACACTAAATACCTAATTTCAGGTTTGCACGGTTTATAGTTTTTGAGCTAGTATGTTCACACACACACACACACACACACACACACACACACACACACACACACACACACTCACACACAGACCATTTCGCGGGACTTGGTTAGTTCGACTCAGGGGAACCCAAAACGTGTATTTCCGTTGAAAACCGGAAGTCGAAATTTTTCACGATCGCAATACTTCCACTTACTATATATTTCATATATAGGTAAGTGAAAGTAAAAAATATGCAGATGAAAAAGCGTCAACAGAGAAGATAGTTGCAACAATATTTAGAAATTATATTTTATTATTAAAATCATATTATATTATTTTGATAATGTCTGATAACAATGTCTCGTATCAATATTGTATGTAATCTTTCCCTATGCTCAAATCATTTCGTGAAGCATAGGGTAACTGTACCATAAGTTGACAGTGCACCAATAGTTGACATTTTGTACAAAATGTGTGAACAATAAGATTCATGGTTGATTATTTTGGTTTAGAATTTTGCGGTAATTTGCCAAGTTATATTAGTTTGCTGTGCTGCCATCGGCATTAATTTTATGAAAACTCGAGCTGAGAGGTTGTAATGACGAATTTTCTAGTGGCCTGAAAAATTGATTTCTGCTTCCCTGTTTCATTAGGGTGTATGTCAAGTTAAATAAGCTTTTTAGTTGGTTTATTTGAGTTTAATTCTGATTTAATTACTTTTATGGTATTCATTAAGTTCATGCGAATCGTTTGATATCCTTTATACAATGTTTTAGGGCTTTAATGACATCGGTGTCAACTCACCGACAGAATTATTAGAAATCTGGCGTGGTTTATCCATCTGGGCGTTGTTTATGGAAGTCTGAGCCTGGCTGGATGACAGGTGTCTTATTTTATGCATTTATAGCCAGTTTGCTCTATCCAGGGGTCATTGAGAGCAAAATTGCCAATAATCCTATAAATGTCAACTTTCCAAACCTTTAAATTTTGATGTGTCAACTATTGGTTCATTTTAGTTTGAGAAATGATTTTTTATAAAAAACATAAAAGCAGACTATGGGATATTGTATTCCCAGTTTTCTAGAGGGATTGGCCTAACTAAATTCATAACAAAGATTATCCTAACATCAATATATTGGTAAACAGTGTCAATAATATAATTTTTTTCTTCTTAAAGTGTCAAGTATTGGTACAGTTGCCCTACATTGCTTAATAATGAGAACAAAAAAAAAATAGTTAATTAAGAGAGCTTTTAAAATTGTTTGATGCATACTGGGTAATTAATATTTAAAAAGGTTTATGCTTGAATGGGGCCAAGTCTACGTCTTATGGGGAATAATAAAATTGAATTCTATAATTGAATATAACGGTATAGTTATTGTCAAGAGACACCAAAAACTAAATAATTTCTTAGAAAAACTATACATGATTTTTTTTTATTTTAAATAAATACATATATTTATTTGTGTCATTGACCGTCCATTTATCCGGTTGGGCCGTTTTGGGCTGGCACCTCACTCTCTCTATCTCTCTATGTTTGGATTCAAAATATTTATTTATACAGTGACTAAATTGACAACCGAGTCAATCAAATAAATAAATAGGGATGTGGAGGGAGAGGGATTGTATTTGTGATAGTGATATCCGACTGATTGGCCCAGCAAACAGCACCATCAGTTCAGATTTATTCGCGGGCAGTGGGTGCTTTTTATGCTCATGTCGCAAACACCAATGGCGCCTCAAAACGACCATACACTGCCATTTATAATCTATTTTAGATAAACAACCCATTCTCAACTCAAATTCATCCCCCATTTTTTCTCTTTATAAAAAGTAAAAAAAAAAATCATTCACAAATTTTATATTTATTTACTCAATTTTAATTGTTTATTAGTTTTTACATCCTCCTATTCCTAAAAGTTTCCATGTTTTTTCAGCTCTTGAAGTAGTAATAAGAGAAGAATGTGAAGTGGAGGACTATTCTTCTAATTATGGTATTTATTATCATTGATAATTTTTTTTTTTATTTTTATGATAGCTTGTTTAATGAAACATAGAACACATGAGCCATTCATTTGGCAGAATGAAGTTCTCCAACTTTATCATTTTTCAGGAAAGCACTTTTAACACATTGTAGTCGGTAAACGTAAAATTACGTTTTTAGTAAACTTTTCATCGTATTACTACGTTATCTGCCCTCTATGCACAGTTAGCGAAAAACCTAAATGTAATTTCCTAACTTAAAATTCAGAATAAGGTCTTTCTACTGGGCTCAAAAATTCTTCAGGTAAACGGGAAGGTCTTATTATAACATATTAAAAATGGGAAACTATCATAAGGACATAAATTAGAATGTGTGGTCCTTACTGCTTACCATTCCAAATTGTTAAATAGTTCTTTCTACTTGCCTGGCTCAAATGCAGCATGTTCATCTTCTATCATGAGTTCGCTCTGTTTAGACATATACAGATTGTATAGGGGGTATCGTATTTTTGCCCCCTACTTTAGGGGGCAAAAATTCAGCTTCTCACTAGTTACCCCATAATGGCGGTCATTTTTGGCCTTCATTGCCTGAGCTATGTGTAGGACCTCTAAAAGACGTTGCAGGACCTTATGTATGTGCAGAGCGGTGCAACACCATTCCAATTTTTTTCTTCAATATTAATCAATTTGTGTAATAACTATTTCCAAAACAGTCTATCCATGATTTTTCAAGTCAAGTTTATTTTTTAACTCAGAGATTTTCTCAGATTTTATGCAGATCTGAGTCATAATATGCTTGATTCTGAATAACTGTATTCAGAGTATTGCTATTATGTCTTCATATTTGAATTAACTTTACAGCATATTCTAACTGATTGTACAGCTGATTCTAAAGATTTCTATGAAGTATTAAAAGAGAGACGCTATCGAAAAACTTAGCAATTTTCTTTATATGGAAAAGGATAGAAACCTAATGGTTGAAATACCTCAAATAATAAATGTTTTTAGTTAAGACTTAGTAAGTATGGTTTAATAAGTACCTACATTTGTACTTATGTAATAATTTGCCGAGTCTTGAAATTATTTAGCCGCAAAATATGTTTATTTTTACACCTATAATCTGCTTTAACCGTTGATGTTTTGTCATGGGAATGACTTTGTCGGATTTAGAAGCAGAGGAACTTCATAAGAGATGCAAAATTTGACCTAATTGTAAAAAAATTAATTTGGATACCTCCTCCTTTTCATTCCCCTCAAAAAAGTGGGTGACCCCCTTTGATTTGGCGGACACTTCACACCTCCAAACTTACCACTAATGCTAAATTAAAACCAAAGTTTCACAATTTTTTCCCTTAATTTGTATATTATCAATTTGTACTATCAGTTGATTTGTTTTATAGTTAAATGCGATTGGGAAATATGTTTAAAAATGGCGTTGTATCAATCAACTTTAACTCCATCAACACATGTAAAGCTTATTCTCTATGATTATTTATTTTTTAAAAAGGTACATATTTGAGAAAAAAATGGACCGTTATCAATTTTATCAAATTCAGTAGATACACCTATTTTTGTTAAGAGGTAAGCAAATCATTCTTTGTTGTGCTTGTTTCTTCTTCTTCTTCTTCTTCCTCCTATGTGCCTTTCAGCGTGGAGGCGCCTCAGTCCAAGCCAGCCATGCACCCCGATCCTTAGCCAGCGCTTTCATGGCATTCAGGCCTCGTCCTCTTTTCTGTCCCAGCCTAGTAATGTGGTCTGTCCACGTTAGTCTAGGTCTGCCCCGGGGACGTCTTCCAGTCGGCCTAGCTTCGAAGTACTTCCTTGGGTCACGGTCCTCTTCCATACGGCAAAGGTGGCCAAACCATTTCAGCTGCCTCATTTCAATGATATCCCTTACAGCTGATACTCCCAGGTCCTCTCGTATTCGTTGATTTCGGACCATATCTCTCCTGGTTCGGCCAGCCACTCTCCTCAAGTACCTCATTTCTGCGGCTGTTACTCGGCTCCAGTGCTTGTCCAGTGGGACCCAGCTTTCGCTTCCATAGAGTAGAGTCGGCAAGTATATGGTCTTGAAGATGTGCAGCTTTACGTTGTTGTCCATCTCCCTTTTTCCTGCAACTGTGTTGCACAGGTGATAGTAAACATTGTTCGCCTTCCTAATCCGGTTGGAAACTTCACCATCAATCTTTCCATTCCTACTGATGACAGTTCCGAGGTAGGTATATTCCTCTGTCATCTCTAAGGTTTCTCCTCTACATCGGATCTCCACATTCTCAACATCTCGGCCTACATGCATCACCTTGCTCTTACTTGCATTGAGCATCATCCCCTTTCTCTCCAGCTCAGCTTCCCACTCTATGATTGCTTGCTGCAGGTTTTCTTTTGAATCTGCTATGAGGACAATATCGTCAGCAAAAACCATCGCTTGAGCAAGTACTGTCCTCATATTCCACTTCCCCACAACTGTTCGCGCTGTCCTGCGCTTGCATATTTTCAGGATCTCGTCCATAAAGATGATAAATAGCAGAGGGCTAAGGCTGTCTCCCTGTTTTATTCCTTTATTCATATCGAAGTCTTCGGACTCTCTTCCGTTTATTCTAACTATGCCTTTAGTATGGCGATATGTGGATTTTATTGCATCTATTAGTGCACTGGGGACATTTTAAGCGGCTAGAGCTGCCCATATTTCGTGTCTAGGGACTGAATCGAATGCTGCCTTGATATCTAGGAAAGCCAGAAACATACTTTTCCCTCGTTCCCATGACTTTTCAATAATCGTCCTGAGAGAGAATATGAGGTCCTGGGTCTGGCGCTGTGGTCTAAATGCTGCCTGCTCCTCCTCAAGGTTTTCTTCCACAACTATCCTCAGCTTACATTCTAGAATGGATGTGTAGAGCTTGTAGACCACCTGGGAGAGGCATATAGGTCTATAATTCCTGCAGTCGCTAGAGCTTCCTTTCTTGTGTATAGGAATAAGAATGTTATACTCCCACTCCTTTGGCACAGTTTTTTGATAAAAAGCTGCTTGGAATAGATCCTGTAGGTGTTTCTGCAGTTCTGGTCCTCCAAATTTAATTAGCTCTGGAGCTATACCATCTCTTCCTGCTGCTTTGCCCGTCTTCAGCTTTTCTATAGCCCTTTCCACATCCTCTTCCCAGATTATATCATCATAATCATCTTCGTCTATTACCCTAACGTCAGCTGTCCCCTCGTTAACACCGGAAAACACCTCAGCGTAATAGCGGTTCCATCTCTTCAAAATTTCCTCGTCTCTACTAACCAGTAATCCTCTTTCGTCCTTTATATTTCTCATGGGCTTAATTGTCTTCCCTTTCAATGCCTTAATAGTTTTCCAGAAAACTTTAATATTCTCCTTGTAGTCGTTTTGTAGGTTCTGGCCAAATTGTTCCCAGCTCTTCTTCTTTGCCACTCTCACTACTTGTTTGGCTTCATTCCTTCTCCTGACGTAGAGCTCCCAGTCCATTGCACTCTTAGTCCTATTATATGCTTTCCAAGCCAGCTTTTTCCTTGCTATTGCTGCTTTTACTCTCTCGCTCCACCACTTTGTTCTTTTTGCTTTAGCGGAGATTGCTGCTGTCCCACATACTGTTTCTGCTGTCTCTAGGATAGCTTTTTTCATTTCTTCCCACATGCTGTCCACGTTTCCTTCCTTAGTGCATATCTGGAGTTTCTGAGTCAGGAGTTCTGCATACTCTTTTTTCTTCTCTGGTGTCTGCAGCTTTGCTATATCTATTTTATAATATTTCCTCTTTTGTTCCTTCCTAGGTTGGAGGATTTGAGTGTCTGCAATCAAGAGATAATGGTCTGACCCAATTTCCCTCTAATGACTTTAACATCCTTAAAATATCTTCTTATATTTCTGCTGTATAGAAAATAATCTATAATGCTATTTGCGTTTCTCTCCTCTGCAGAAAATGTGATCTTATGTACTGGTTTATGTGGGAACATGGAGTTGCCAATAAGGAGATCATAATCGATGCAGAATACTATGAGTCTTTGACCGTTTCTGTTCCTGGTATGTTCTCCTCCATGCAGTCCCATAACACCGTGTGCTGCAGCATGGTCTCTTCCAGTCCTTGCATTTAGGTCTCCCATTATAATTATAGCTCTGTTCCCATTTTGTCCCCTCATGACTTCTCTCTCAAGATCTGTATAAAACTGTTCTTTATCTAGAACATCGGCATCCTCTGTTGGGGCGTAAACTTGTATGATAGTTACTTTACCTATAGAGAGCTCCATGTTTGCCACAATTATTCTTGAAGAGATGGGCTCCCAGTCTTCTACTTTAGCAAACAGTCTTTCTGTCATTGTCATGCCAACCCCCTCCTTGGCCCGCAGTCCAGCCGGCAGTCCAGAATATATGAGTACATAGCCCTTGTCAAGCCTCAATTCACCTTGCCCTTTCTTCCTTACCTCGCCGATTCCAAGGATGTCGACCCTGTAGGACTCCATCTCCTCCACTATTTCGACCTCTTTGCCAGTTAAAGTCTTAATGTTCCATGTTCCTATTCTTATGTCCTTTAGAGCGCCGCGTCGCAACCGTTGTATCTGTCCTGATCCGAGGCAACTTAATGTTCTTTGAATCAAATATTTCACTCCAACGGGTGATTAGCCCAGTTGAAGAGGCCCCGTATCCTCGGGACAACTGGGGATTAGGCTATACCCCCATCCATGGGTCTTCCCAGGGAAGGTAGCCCTGAGGTGAGTACTGTAGATGACCTTAAGTGAAGAGTAAATGTATAGTGTACTGTTATGGCGTGTAAGAGTACCATGTACTGAACTCGGGAGCCCGGGGGAGCGTTGTACCCCACTAGTCTGGCACTTGGACTAGCCCCTGCGGGGGTGCTTGTTTACAATAAGTAATAATTAATGGATCTGTCCAAAAACGGTATGCTGAGTGTTGCATAAACTTAAAATTAAGAGTTTTTTATGTTGGTTTGTTTATTTAATTAGGGTCACGTTATGTTGCTATGGAAGTCTTAAATTTTTCCTGTCCAGCTATTACTAGGATAGTGATCTTTAATATGATATCGCATAGGCTGGTGAACTTCATTTTACGTCCTATCCGAAGGACGGTATAGCCAAGGATTTGTTATTTTTTATGTGAAGTAGTTTGTTTATATTAACCACCATTCCACATGTGACACCTCGAATTCGTTTTTATTCACTTGTTTCTACATCATTCCCTAAGACTAAAGATAAAGAGATAAAGAGGAATTTGAGATGGCGTTAGCCGATGATAATAACAATTAGTTTGGATTCTCTTATTCAAAAATCAGAAAAGGAAGATAAGGAAAAGTACTGGCTTGTTTAATAACTTTTTTTTTTATAAACTGCATTGTACCAAATTAAAACTCAGTCATAGAATATTTTTTGCGAGAATATAAAGCCGGATATCTTGGAAATGGTCGGGGAATTCTATACATAGACCTCTCTACATGAATAAGAAGACAGCTAAGACCATAATTCTCGGCTATGTGTTCCCTACTGCTATGATTGCACTAGACTTTTGTCCGATTCGCGATGCATTATGATGCAGCTCAAATATTTATGGGGTCCTTCGAATAGAACCATAACAAATGGCCTGCATAAAACGTATGGGCCTCGGTGCGCCGCGTTGTTCTCCGCCCTTTATGGCTGATTTCAAGGGGCATTTCAAGAAAGTGAGAGATAGGGCCAGTATGTTCTATGTAGATAAGGCGACGCTAAAATATGTTAATCATTACTGTGTGAGGGGGGGAATTGTGGGGCCTTCTACCCCCCTCCATTCCCCCCTCCACTTCCCCTCCCACCTCCACCCCTCTCGGTCCCTTTGATCACGAGTACCACAATCATTTATTCCCTCAACTTTCTTTTGACTCCTCTTACCCTCTTCTCCTAATCAAATTCAACTGCGACATTAAATGCCAATTTTAAAAGTATCCCCTTTTGATAGCGAGGGGAAGAGACATAATTCACATAATTGACAAAACTTAAAACAAAAAGAAATAGAGCAAAAAAGAAAGAAAAAAAAAAAGATTGAGAATAAAACGCAACAAAGATGAGGGCGCAAAGAGGGAGTTTGTTAAAGTTAATAACATTATTTCACAAGTGAAAGACAAAAAAAAAAATTCTTGAAGTAGATTCATTACTCTCAAGTACGGGAGTGCTCTTTGAACATATGATGGGGCATAAAGGCAACCATAATTAGCTAAACCGTGGCTCCTATATTTGCATACGTGGGATTCTTTGAAGGGGACCGCATAGTTTCCGATTCTTCTCTTCCTCGTCTCCCAACCAATCCATCCATTTGTCTTTATTTGACGTTCTTCTAGACTCCCTTTTGGCGTTTTAGCTTACGAGAGGTTTGAATAAATATTAAATAGACATTTAAAATATTGCTGTTCTTGAAGGCTTGCATCGTTTTCTTAAAAATTAGTACATGACTAACAATGGGAGGACAAGATCAGTCTCTCGGCTATTGATGAAAAAGTTGTTTTTTTTGAGAATCTTGGCAAACAACTATAAGATAAGTATTTTGCCGTTTGGTCTAACGGGCTATAGAAATAATAATATTACAATAAATTACTTAGTATCGACATGAGTAAAATTTAAATTGTATTTTTATAGGGAGAATACAGCCATTCCTCTTAGAATTTGATTTAGACAGATGAAATTGTAAAAAAATTATAACACCTAAAGTTACCTATCCTCAAAGATTATTTAACACAAGAAACAACGTCGGATCCGAATTAACACCCAAAAAAAAAAAAAAAAAAAAAACATTGAACAGCATTTATTCATTAAAAACAAAAATATATAGTTATGTTTTTAATGTTTACGGCGGTGTTGAATTCGAATCTAATTCAATTTTTCGCGTTAAAAGTAGTTTTCTTACAGATCTAATCACTTTGTTTACAATTTAACTAACCTTAAACACAATATTTGGTTAGGCTAAAATAGTGCAATTCACAATGAAAACGTTGGTGCAAGAGTCAAGTCGACATTTTTTAATTTTTTTTATTAGAGATATAAAATAAATTGGTCTTCCAACCAATCTATCCATTTGTCTTTATTTGACGTTCTCCTAGGCTTCCTTTTTACGTTATAACTGATGAGAGGTTTAAATAAATATTTAATATACATTTATAATACAGCTGTTCTTGAAGGCAGGCTTAGTTTTCTTAAAAATGAGTAAAAGATTAACTATAGGAGGACAAGATCAGTCTCCCAAGTATTGATTTTTTTTTTTTTTTTAGCGGATCTTGGCAAAAAACTATAAGATAAGTATTTTGCCGTTTGCTCTAACGGGCTCTAGAAATAATAATATTACAATAAATTACTTTGTATCGACATGAGTAAAATTTAAATTGTATTTTTATAGGGAAAATACAGCCATTCCTCTTAGAATTTGATTTAGACAGATGAAATTGTAAAAAAATTATAACACCTAAAGTTACCTATCCTCAAAGATTATTTAACACAAGAAACAACGTCGGATCCGAATTAACACCGTAAAAAAAACAAACATTGAACAGCATTTATTCATTAAAAACAAAAATATATAGGTATGTTTTTAATTTTTAGTGCGGTGTTGAATTCGCATCTGATTCAATTTTTCGTGTTAAAAGTAGTTTTCTTACAGATCTAATCACTTTGTTAACAATTTAACTAACCTTAAACACAATATTTGGTTAGGCTAAAATAGTGTAATTCAAAATTAAAACGTTGGTGCAAGAGTCAAGTCGACATTTTTTAAATTTTTTTATTAGAGATATAAAATAGTGTAGTTTATAGTATGGTTTGTATCGGCTTTTAAGGCCCATTTGCGCAAAGGCAAAATACGTGTCTTATATTTTGAGAATTAGAATTATATTTATTTAGTGAGAAACCTCCTAATAAAATTTTATTAAGATCAGTGAGAAATTCTAACTTTTAATAAATTTAAAAAATAATCTAGATATTACAAAGCATTACGGTTTTACAATCTGTAATAAGGTATTATAGTCTGTAATTTATGGATCCAAATTTAAGGGAATTTCACGGTTAGACAACGAATTCTAATTTCAATTAGTAAATTATTACTAATAAAAAAAAAAAAAAAGTACTAAAAAGTAAATCGCAATGGCACAAGTTTTGTTATATATACCTTAAAAAAATCAAACCCATTAATCTAATGACTTTACACTGAACCAAAGTTCATTTATTTATCTACTTTATTTATCTACCTAAGTATCCAAAGATGTAGACAGTTTTATTTTTCTAAAACCAACCTTGGAACCATGGAAACATAAGTAACAAGAAAATAATAACTCCTTCTTTTACCAAATGCTTCAATTGTATACAAATATTATTAGTAGACTTTCACAGTTATTTGGTTTCCTGATATCGCATACGTTTTGAGTGTATTAGAAAAAAAAGTACTAGTTACCTGAGGTAAAAATCTCCAGAGACATTAATTGTTAGGATCATAATTAAATCTTGTCTTGAAAATTACCGAAATACTGCAAAAGCTGAATCGTAAAAAAATTTAAAAATAATTTAATTTAAACAAAAAGTACTTCAAAATATTGTTATCTACTCTTTGTTAAAAATGGGTCATATTTTATTAAGAAATCAAGTAAACAGTATAATATCTCAAATGGAACAATAAATGACAAAATAAAAGATATTCATAAATTTGAATATTATGTGCGAGTGCTTATTGTTAATATTTATTTTATGAGTAAGTGACATTAACGAGTAAAATAAAAAAAACACTTAATAAAAAATAATCAGAAGTGCACCTGCCTGCTTGAGACACATTAAATCGAACCAAGCGCCTCACAAAGTAGGTCTTATCGCGTGTAGCCGATTCCGCCATGAAACTCATAATTATTAATTTAGTTCCAATCAGAATACAGATATCCGTTTGGGAAGGGTGCGCCCCCCTAAATTTACTTCGACAATTTAACTTATGAAGGCCTTTAGAATCCTATTTATGGGGCAATAAATACCTACTCATTATATTATGTAGCCTCTTTTGCTCGCAGCTGCCTGTCGCTGACACATTGGTCGGAGGCAGCTGGTCGGTTTGGGTTCGAAACCTCCGCAGTCGACTCGTAAACTCCCTGCACACCTTTAAAGGAATAATGGTCTAATTTTGCATTACTATTACCAAGATCTATATTATTATCACAGGGTTTTAAAATAAGGGTAAAACCGGATAATTTCACAAACCGTATTTTTCCGGTTTATTTATTTATTTTCGCCGAAATAAGAGTCAGCTTATAATCTGTAATTCAAAGATGTTGCTATTCTAAAGGTATTGAAAAATATCTAGTAAGTACCTAGTTAAAATTAATTGTTAAGTATAGGAATTATCATTTACATTCCCCCTGTTTTATTTTTTTGTTTTGCGTTTTTCGTCATTCAGGCGACTGCAATTTTCTGCATTTATTTAAAAAAATATATATATATATATATATGATAGAAATAATACAGATCTTATTATGTTTTTGCTGTGCTTATTAAGTGTTTGCTGAGATTTTTTTCTTACGTACTAAGGAGCGTCTGTTATTAATCTTAAATTTGTTTAGCACAAAGTACGGACATAAAAATAGACTTGTATCCGCCATCGCCACAATTCTATGCCTTATAAAAGGACACTAAAAAGGAGCAGGATGAAAGATCTCTTCTCCTGTATAAGGACCAGGTAGATGTGCTACTGTCTTTTCTCATGCCTGAATTGCCTGACGGGTCGCTATAGACCTAATAAGATCTTTGGACAGGAACTACCTCACTTCTTATAGACGGTTATAATGTTTGCGGGAGCACGGACAGCCTGGAGGAGTTAGCACGAACATCACTTTTCTGCAAATCATAGTAAAGCTGTAGATCTCCCAAAGCTCTATCGCCTATCAAGAATGGGCAAGAATGGGACTCTTTTGGGTTCAAGGACAATAAAAAATTGGTTTGTGTCCACGGATATTGGCTGTTATCACTGTAGTCAGCAGCCCCAAGGACCTAATTTCTTTCCCCTCCGTGGACTTAACCTCGGGGCAGCTGACAGCCTGAGTAACTACATTGTGATTCCCGGTAGGATAACTGGGTAGGGTCATCACTTCTACACCCCCGGTCGGTGTGAGGTGCCTCCAGTAGACTGAGGCATATCCCTGTCGGGGACGGGGAGGTGACTCAGGCTGCTTGGCCTTTATTGGCGGTGCAATTTCAATAAATATATTATTTTGAAAATTAATAGTTAAATTTGATTATAATGTAACGTTAAATCGTTAAATAAAAAAATCTGGTGCGTGCGCGCAACACACAACTTTCACTTACCAACTTACTAGGATTAGAAATTGACGTGTTTTGCTAAATATCATTTCCCAAAGTCACACATTTTTCTACATTCATTTCTTATTTTTGTTAATCGTTAAAGCCGTTTTTGAGTAAATAAAAAAAAACCGTGAAAATGATACAAAATTTATTAAGTAAAGTCCCCCCTCCCGTAGATCAATTTTGATGAAATTTTTACAGTCGTATCTCGGGCATATAAATACATTAAATACCAAGTTTGATCAAAATCGTTAAAACCGTTTTTGAGTAAATAAAAAAAACACGTGAAAATGATACAAAATTTATTAAGTAAAGTCCCCCCTCGGTTGATCAATTTTGATGAAATTTTTACAGTCATATTTCAGGCATATAAATAGATCAAATACTCAGTTTAATCAAAATCGTTAGAGCCGTTTTTGAGAAAATCGAAAAAAACTTAAAAAGTTAGTAAATAAAGTACCCCCTCCCTTTGAGCAAATTTGATGAAATTTTTGCTGTCACATCGCGGGCTTGTACATACTCTAAATACCCAATTTCAGGTTCGCACGGTTTATAGTTTTTGAGCTAGTCTGTTCACACACACACACACACACAGACACACAGACACACACACACACACAGACCATTTCGCGGGACTTGGTTATTTTGACTCCGTTGAAAACCGGAAGTCGAAAATTTTCACGATCGCAATACTTCCACTTACTATATATTTCATATGTAGGTAAGTGAAAGTAAAAAACATATGATTTGAAATCCCAGACCGTTTTTTGGAACAAAATAAGCGGTTGGAACGAACTGTTTGGGTGTAGATCTTTCGAGCCTAGTCCACGCAGACGTGGAACTGTACACGTTGTTCTGGAACATTCCAGACCTGACCAATTACGAGTATATATAAGGAGCGAGTGACTGAACGAGTGAGTCGAAGTCTGTGTCTAGACTGTGAAGCTCAAGTCATATGATTGTGTTTTATAACGTTATCATTTTTGTAACCTGCCCGAATATTTGAGTTGTATTAATTCGTTGGCATTGATAATTGTATATTTCTGTTGAATAAATATTCTTTAACACACTATAACTGACTTCAGGTGTGGGGTTTAAAGGAGAAAAAAATGCCAGGTAAACGAATTGGTGAAGTTAAAGTAGCGGAGCTTAGGAGAGAATTAGAAGAGCTTGACTTAGACACTATAGGTACGAAGACGACCTTGTTGGCTCGGTTACGTGAGTATTACTTGAGTACAGGATTAGATCCTGAAACTGTAGAGTTTGAGGGTAGCGTTTTGAAGGCTATATCGGCGGATATAAATGAAAAATAAACCAACCTTAATTCAAGTTTGTTGGCCGAAATAAATGATAAATTGGCTAGCCAGTCGGTGGAGATAAATGATAAATTGTCGAATCTGTCGAGCGAAGTAAACGACAGGTTTACCAGCCAGTCTGGCGAAATAAATTCCAACTTGGTTTCTACTGAGTTTAACGAAAAGATAACCAGCCTAAAGTCAAGTTTCTCGGCTGAGATTGATGACAAGCTGACCAATTAGACTACGGAAATGAATTACAAGCTGAAGGATGTTTACGAGAGATTTTCCCAATAAGAAGCGAGGGCTGCAACTTTTAAAGATGAAGTTCGGAGATTGCGAATTCCAAAAAAAATAATAAGCGCGGAGCCGAATGGAAAATGTCCAAGGGGTAGACCTAGAAGGAGGTGGGAGGATTGCGTTCTGGCAGATCTATCGAAATTTGGTTTGGACAGTGTTCATTGGTTGGATGTGTGCAGGGACCGAGTGGTGGTGGCGGCATCGAACCTTCCGGTTCGCTAATGCTTTTATTATTATTATTATTAATTTTTTTTTTTTTTTTTTTTTTTTTTTTTTTTTTTTTTTTTTTTTTTTTTTTGGGACTTTAAGGCTTCCAGTGAAGCCCTATACTGCCCATACTAACACCCATGGCACTGGGTGATACTTCTCCTACGAAAGAAAAGCACCACCCAGGGCGGGACTCGAACCCGCAACTCCGGCATGGGAGTACGGCGCTTTACCGCACAGCCACACCGGGCCCCTATTAATATTATTATATATAAATTTGATCAAAATCACTTTTTGATTTAATCTCTTCTCTTTTTTTTTCAATTTGATTGAACTGCCTTCCTGATATTGGAAATGAGTTTTCCTTGTTCCTTATAACATTATTATTTCTCCTTTATACACGACAAGACGTTAGCACGTGGAAATGATAAAAAAAACCCGAAGACTTATAGATGTGAACCTTCAGGAAATATATCCGGATGAGAGGGCACAAAAGGCACGAGTATAAACAGGAGAATAAAATAATATAAAATTAACAATGGTTTTTTCGGGTAGGGTTGGAAACACTCCATTACGAGGGCTCCTTTATTCCATTGTTGTTGGGATAATTCAATACCCGGGACTTGGCTACATTGTCCATCAAAGTTACCCGCTTTCGCGCTATTTTTTTCCCCCTTTTTGATTGGAACTCGTTTGAATACAGGCCAAGACCTTTATTGGCCACAAAGCTGGGATATTAGAAACGGGATAAATTGTTGCTACGCCCCTCCCCCGGCCAAGGTTTACAACTAAACCGCCTCTAAAAAAACAGAAACAAAAAAGAAAAAAAATCTACGTTTCAACCGGTGATTTCATCTGTAATGGCCTTTATATGTATAATTCCTTTATTGCTCGCCCCCATTTTAATATCTTCATCTTTAGATCCAGTGCAATAAAATGATAAAATAATACAAGCTCTTTATTGCAGTGACTATTATCCAATAGATTGGTCCATTCATATCTTATAAAAACGAACATAAAAAACATTTGAATCATTCATTTGAGGAACCAGACATATCATCACATCCGAATATTCGTGATTATTTTACTTTGTGATAAAATCTACATTTTTTATTTAATTTTGCAAATATATTGGGGTTTTTTTTACTTTACCCAAACCAGTTACTTTTTTATATTATTAGTGATTTATTTAACGTTATTTAATAACATATGTTATAACGTTATTTAATACGTCTAGTTGAATAGAAAAAAAATATATATGAAGGAGGTTACCTACCTAATACCTCTTTTAAGAAACGTTGAAGTTGTTTTTTACTTTCACTTATCTATATATGAAATATATAGTAAGGAAAGTATTGCGATCGTGAAAAATTTCGACTTCCGGTTTTCAACGGAAATACACGTTTTCGGCTCCCCTGAGTCCAAATAACCAAGTCCCGCGAAATGGTCTGTGTGTCTGTGTGTGTGAACAGACTAGCTCAAAAACTATAGCCCGTACAAAACTGAAATTGGGTATTTGGTGTATGTATATGCCCGCAATGTGACAGCAAAAATTTCATCATAATTGCTCAAAGGGAGGGGGTACTTTATTTAATAACTTTTTAAGTTTTTTTCGATTTTCTCAAAAACGGCTCTAACGATTTTGATTAAACTGAGTATTTAATCTATTTATATGCCCGAGATATGACTGTATAAATTTCATCAAAATTGATCAACCGGAGGGGGGACTTTACTTGATAATTTTTGTATAATTTTCACGTGTTTTTTTTAGTTACCAGGTCTGCAAGTTTAAAATGTCGTTTATTTCTTAAAATATATACACAGTAATTTAAAAAAAAAGTATAATATATTTTATTCAAAGTACTGGCCCTCGCTTTCTACACATTTTGTCCATCTCTCGGGCAATTTATGGATACCATTCCAAAAGAATGCTTCATCTTTATTTGAAATCCATTCATCGAGCCATTTTCTTACATCCTCCAAATTGTTAAAGTGTTGCTCAGCCAATGAGTGTCCCATCGATGAGAAGAGATGATAATCAGAAGGCGCCAGGTCAGGTGAATACGGCGGGTGGGGTAGGAGTTCCCAACCAAGCGAAGAAATCGTTTCCTTAGTCAATCTGGCTGAATGTGCAGGAGCGTTATCATGCTGAAGAATGACTTTGGCGTGCCTGTGAGCCCATTCTGGGCGTTTTTCGATCAATGCGTGACTCAAATTGATCATTTGTTGTCGGTAGCGGTCGGTATTGACTGTTTCGCCGGGTTTGAGAAGCTCGTAGTAGACTACTCCCTTCTGATCCCACCACACACACAGCATTGTCTTCTTCCCAAAACGATCCGGTCTTGCACTCGATGTGGATGGTTGTCCTGGCGTTACCAATGATTTTATTCGTTTGGGATTCTGAAAATAAATCCATTTTTCATCGCCAGTTACAACTCGATGCAAAAAACCCTTTCTTTCGTGGCGTAAAAGCAGCATTTCGCACACAGTTTTTCGTTTTTTCCATCTGTCGTTCGTCCAATTCATGTGGAACCCATTTTCCAACCTTTTGAATTTTTCCCATAGCTCTCAGGCGATCGGAAATGGCTTGCCTAGTGACATTCAACTGTTCTGCCATCATTTGTTGGGTTTGGGTATTGTCTTCGTCTAATAAAGATTGCAATTCGACGTCCTCAAACTTTTTTGGTCGATTTTCTCGTTTTTTATCAGTAACATCAAAATCACCACGTTTGAAAGTTTGAAACCAACGTTCACATGTCTTGACGGTTGGAGCAAGATCGCCATAAGTCTCAACAAGAATTCGATGACATTCAGATGCCTTTTTCTTTTGATTGAATAAGAAAATCATGACATGCCGCAAATGCTCTTTATTTGGCTTAAAATTGGACATTTTTAACACCAAAGAAAGGTATGATACGTCCACGTAAACGACTTAAAAACAACTGACTTTTGTAAACAAATGACTAACAAACAAAATAGCGTTTAGAGATAAGCAAATCCTTCAATAGGCTAAGAGCCCATTCTATTGGAATTAAAACGACATTTTAAACTTGCAGACCTGGTAATCAAAAACGGTTTTAACGATTTTGATCAAACTGGGTATTTGAAGTATGTATATGCCAAAGATGCGATAGCCAACATTACATCAAAATTGATATACCGGAGGGGGGACTTTACCTAATAAATTGTGTATCATTTTCACGTGTTTTTTTTTATTTACTCAAAAATACGGATTTCACGATTTTGATCAAACTGGGTATTTGATGTATGTATATGCCAAAGATGTGATGCCAATATTTCATCAAAATTGGTCAACCCGAGGGTGCACTTTATTTTATAACTTTTTTTCGATTATCTCAAAAACGCCTTTAACAATTTTCATCATATTCGTCATGTTTAATGAAAATTAAGTGTCATTTAATATCAGGTAAGCGTTATCATTATTAAAATGTTTTGAGGTGAGCAAATGAAAACAAAAATAAGAAATGAATGTGGAAAAATGCGTAACTTTGAGAAGTGGCACTAACAAAACGCATTAATTTCTTATCGAAGTAAGTTGGTAAGTGAAAGTTGTGTGTTGCGCGCACGCACCAGATTTTTTACTTTCACTTATTTAATAATGAATCTGGTACAACTGAGTCGTGTTCTTAAATCGGAAGAAAAGGCATTTAAGACATTTCAAAGGTTGGGAATATTGCATAAAACACGGAAATGCAGAAGAAGATGATACTTTAAGCCGGTTTCTCTCCAAAGAAGATCTCCAGCATTAAAATGCAGTTTTAGAATTTGCAGATGCAGTATATTATACTATCATTTTTGTTTACATTTTAATTCATTTATCCGCCTGTTCTAATTTAATATTAAGATGAATCAATGTTTAAAAAATGAGTAACTGATTTGGGTATTAATATTATTATATATCAGTACATATATTAAATCAGTCATTTGGGAAACTCGATATAAAAAAAAAAAACTATTTTCATTTTATTTTATTTTTGAACTGCTTGCCTGCCGAGACATCTAATTCAAGACTACCCTAAGAGCCCAGCAGATATATAGGTTTCTATTGAATATTCAAATGATTGTTGTCAGGAGAACCTCGACAAATTTAGAACTGTAAAATATCTTCCATTAGCCAAAGCAGTAAGTACGTTTCGGCGTAAAAATTTAGCTTGCTTCTGTCAAAGGACCTATGAAACATTTGAATGAAGAACCATAAATTTTGCCCATTTCAACCTTATATATTTATACTTTCAGTTATTTTTCATTTATTAGACAATATATGTAAGCTTGTGTAAGTTTGTATTATTCCATTAGTTATTTCCAAAATAAGTACATGGTTTTTAACAATCGTTTGTCTTCCACAATCAAGAAAAACCCAACACGTCCAAGAAAAACATTCATTTTTCAGATCTATCAAATGAACAACTTTATACTTTTTGTATAAAGTTGTTATGAAGTGTTTTTATACTTTATAAATCCCTAAGGCTAATCGGACGATGCTACAGTGGGAGTCCTAAATTTTGCCTACCCGGGTATAATTAGGATAGGGATCTTTAACGAGTACCTGACATCGTAAAGGCTCGGGACCTCCATTTTACGTCCTATCCGAGGGACGGCATAGCCAAGGATATTTTACTCCTATTAAAAAATCCTAGGGCCACCGCGGGACGCGAACCTGCGGCCTTTAGTATTGTATGTTGCCAGATTGCTAACCACTATACCACAGGTGATCCTACACTTTTGTTAATCAAGAAAAGTCTTTAATCCAATAATGATAATCAGTTCATGAGGACATAAAGGTGGATATTGTGTAAGATATTTTTTTAAGTTGAAAAAATCTTAAAAAATAACCTCTCCTACGCGAAGCATAAAAACGCTCAAAACCTCACTCCCACAAATTTAATCCCTACAAATAAAATTAAAAAAAAAAACAATTTTCTCGGGAGTGTGATGAGATTACAGAACTCTAGGTGTAAGGGTTAGTATGTACGACGTACATACTACTATATTGTCCGTACAAGACATTCCACACTGGAATTTTTGAAGAGCAATGTAAGGTTGAATCTTATCAATTTGGTGATAATTATCCATTATTTACTTAACTAGCGCATCATTTTTTATTATTAAATTAGCACATAAAGTTAAGAGAAGTTTAGAGGTGATATGGTTAGGGAAAACAATTGTTTACGTTTATAATAGCAGTTAGGGTTGGTAATGTGAAGGTAGCTAAGGCCTGCGGACAGGTTAATTGAGATTAGTCGAGGGTCAGCTTTGTAGGACTTACCACATTCCCGACCTCTCTCCCTGTCCTTTGATTTGGTCACCTGATTAAGTCGTCTGTATAAACCAGAATAATCGAGCTTGTGGTCTCTACAAGATCGGCTGAACTGTACCTCAGATCAAATCTGTCTGATGTCAAATTAGGAAAAACCCAATATGTCCAAAAAAAAAATTTTTTTTCAGATCTATCGAATGAACATAGATTTCTCAAATCAGGAAAAATTTATTCTAAGTAGGAATATTTGTAGGAGAAAATAATTTAAGTTAAGGAAATCTCTTAATGCATAAGTAGAAGCGTTTTTTTTTTTTCATTGAATTGGTGGACTTCTCGGGCTACTCAAACGACCGAGTCATTTACCTTCTTATTTTTTTGCTCCAGTTTTTTTAACATTTTCCCCCTTTTTTTATTTTTTTCATTATTTCGAAAATACCTAAAAAGTTCAAATTTGGTGGTTTCAACAATAAAAAAAATGTATAGGTTAAACTATTTCATACGTTCTATTTTGGAACACTGGGCATGAAGGAGTGTACGACAATTTTGATTCAATCATGACTCGTAGCAAAGTCATAACTTTTTTGATGTAATTAGAAGAGAGGACAAATAAAAATAAATTATTTTATTCAAAAAGTTATTTTCAGACACCCCTTCATGCCAAGTAATCCAATATTAGAACAATTAAGTTTAGTACAGTATACATATGTAAAATATAATTATACAATAGTTTATTTACAAATGCATAGAGAAAATAATTCAAAACGAAAATCAATGAGGAGTGTTCACTCCCGGGAATTCTCTTACCGGTTTTCCGGGAAACCGGTTTTTCCTATCCCGGGAATTTCAGCTCGAAAAATCCTGACATCGAGAAGCTATGGTTATTGCTATGTAAATTAAATGGGTGACCACATTAAGTGCATGAATCCTTGAAAATACTTCATAAAATATCAAATTTATAATATTATTCTTTCAGTTGTAGAAAATTAGTGTTACTTGTAACATCAGGTGACTTACGAGTATATTAACTTGATTTTCTATTAATTTTTATTTTATTATTAATTTTTTATTAACTTAACAGAGCCAAGGGCATTTTCGCCCAATGAAGAAAATTTAGTCATTACTATGTTACTGTTAAGATTTTATAGAAAAGTAAATTAAATTTATTTTACTTACATGTATTATATTGTCATGATAATATTGTATATTATATTGTACATTGCATATTACTGTATTATTGTGTTATGTTACATTTGTATGACATATGACATTATACAATATTGTGGGGGTCACATGTGGTGTAGCGGTTAGCATAAAAACTTACTATACTAAAGGTCGCGAGTTCGTGTCCCGAAGTCGCCCTAGGATTTTTTGATGGGAGTAAAAAATCCTTGTCTATGCCGTCCCTCGGATAGGATGTATAATGGAGGTCCCGAGCCTGTACGATGTCAGGTACTCATTAAAGATCCCTATCCTAATTATACCTGGATAGGCAAAATTTAGGACTCCCACTGTAGCATCGTCCGATTAGCCTTAGTGGCATAAAGTGACATTAAAACAAACAAACAAAGAAACAATATTGTACTTTATTAAAATAAGATAGTATAAATAGGAATTAACTTAAAATTATTTGAATTATGTATATTCATATTTCTTATGCTTAGTACACAACAATATTGTATTCAATTATATATAAAACTAACATTAATTTATCAATTAATTCAATACCTTATTGCTTTTAAGTTTACATGTTACCATTGTGTTTTCACTTATATTTCATATTCACTTATATTTTAACAGTTCAACTACCTAGGTGCTATCCAAATTAAACTCACAAGAAATATGCCGAGAGAGAATTAAAAATCGTTATTAAGACGATAATTCGGTACAATCATCATATATGACTATTAAAGAAGTATCATTAAGTGACCGGTTAAAGATAAGACAATAATCAAAACCGGGTCATTAAAACGGCATTAGAACCATTACTTGATTACCACCAGAATTTTTATTCCATCTTAGATTAGCTTTGAATAGTTTTTTCAATTCTTTTTTTTTTTTTTTTCATCTTATCTTCTTTGTTATAATGGTTGCCCGTTACTCTCGGGAACCATTCTCATTTTAAAAACTTTTTTTGAAAGAATGGATGATGATTTTAATGGACATTGATGACAGGACTCTTATTCAAAAGAAATGGTATAAGGAAATCATGATTCATAATTTAAGCTGTAAATCATGAAAGGCTTCATGAGAAATAAAAATTTGTATAACTTGAAATTATTTTTAAAATTTACATTTATTTAGAGAACAACCGTAAATTGCATTATTTACAGGAGGATTCGATGTTCAATGAATAAACTGGGAAATGGTTCTAGACATAATTAGACAAAATGCGGGTCTGATTCTGAAGGTGAATGGAGAGTAGTCTAATTTTTTTTTTTTTTTTAAGTGTTAGCCGATTTTAGTGAATAGAAACGTATTTTTCAGTTGAAAACCGGAATCGAAAATTCCACGATCGCAATACTTTTCCTGACTATATAGTTTATAGAAAGTAAAAAAATATTTTTCTCAATATGTTAATGATAAAATAAATTCTATGTCGCACATTTTGACGTAAACAATTTGTTTACAAGATAATAGTCATTTAATTTACGGTCATTGATAAAAAGGAATTTCTGCAGCGTTGTCCTCGGAGCCATCTTTTTTATATCATTATTTGTAATTGAAGCGTGGAAATGCATAAGGGTATAAGTGATTAGGAAATATTTACTGAAATGATGTGACTTGTACCCTCTAAGGTGAACAACGTTCACTGCTTACACCCATGCCATCTTTCATACGTTCAATGAACTCTTTTCTAACAACCAAACATTACTTATACCAATTTCTGAAAAATGGCTTTGGCAAATGTAACAATTTGGCAAAAAAAAAAACTTTGTTTTATTTTTTTGGCGGTTGGAACCTTATGCATTTCCACGCTTCAATTATTAGAATTTTTTTTAATTAAAAAAAGTAGTTGGTAATTGTAATTATTTAACTTCTAACTCCTGATTACAGCAGTCATATAGTAGTTTTGATTTTATAAATAAAAATAATAGCTACCTTTAATGTCTTTCTCTATTAAACCGGACAAATATTACCATTCTTTAGAGAAATAATGCATATTAGTGACATATTACAATACAATAAGGCTTAACGGACCCGAAGGCCCGACGCCGACACCACCAATCGGTCCCTACATACCTCCATCCATCTACCACCGTCCAATCCCAAATTCACAAGATCTGCTTTCACCGAATCTTCCCACCTTCGCGTAGGCCTACCCCTCGGTCGTTTTCCAGTCGGCAAAGCGTTTATCAATCTTTTAGGAATTCGTTCACTACTAAGACTCGCCATTTTGCATGCCCACTTTAACCGACGCGCAGCTATAGACTCGATTACATTAACCGGGTAAAGCTCACGCAATTCCGCATTGTGTAGCCGTCTAAATTCTCCTGTTGACTCATCTTTCTTCGGCCCGAATATTCTACGCAGCACTTTATTTTCAAACACCATAAGGCGTTTCTCATCCCTTACTGTAAGCGGCCATGTTTCACAACCGTAAAGAACAGTCGGAAGAATTATAGTTTTGTAAATCCTAATTTTTAAATTTCGGGATAAAAGGCGTGACCCAAGTAATTTTGCTACCGAGAAATAACAAGCATTTCCCGCCTTTAATCTAGCTTTAATTTCCTCTTCGATTTCGTTTTTTCTAGTTACATTAGATCCTAAATATCTAAATTTCTCAACGGCTTCGAATATTTCCTCTTCTACTTCAATATCGCCAAAATTGTCACCGTTTCTACAACTAACCATATATTTTGTTTTTTCCGTATTTATTTCTAGCCCTACTTCTTTTCCGGCTTCCATCAATGCTTTTGTATTTAGTTCTATCGTTTCCACGTCGTCGCCAAGCAAAACCAAATCATCAGCGTAACCGAGCACGGATATATTTCCCCCCAGATTCAAACCCTTTCCGGTATTTATCACCTCCCTAATGACATATTCTAGAGCTAAATTAAATAAAACAGGGGATAGCGAATCCCCCTGTTTCAAACCAGAGTGAACCTCGAACTTCTCAGAAAAATAACGACCGATTCTTATTTTATTAAACGTTTCAGTCATACACATTTTTACTAAGTTTACTAACTTCTTCGGTATTCCTAGTTCAGTCAGGATGTTATACAGTTTATTGCGGTCTATTGAATCATAAGCCTTTTTAAAGTCGACATACAGTTGATGAACAATACCATTGTATTCTAATTTTTTCTCTAATATTTGACGGAGGGAGAATATTTGGTCTACGGTAGATCGGTTCCGTCTGAAACCACATTGATAATCTCCGATAATTTCCTCGGCCTATTCGGTTATTGACGTAAATACTTTATAGCAGACCGGAAGTAGTGAGATCGCACGGTAGTTATTAGTGTCTGTCCGCGACCCCTTCTTGTGAATCGGTATAAGTATAGACTCTTTCCATTCTTCGGGTACTTACTCATACTCCCAGATCTTTTTAATCAAAAGTTGTATTTTTGAAATCCCAGCTTCCCCACATGATTTGATTAGTTCGCTAGGAATATTATCCGTCCCCGCTGCTTTATAGGATTTTAATTTTCCGATAGCTATTTCGACTTCCCCTATACTCGGTTCTTCTAATAACGGTTCAGCACTTTGAAATTCCAAAAGTGGTGATAGACGGATATTTTCTGGATTCAAAATACTATCAAAGTGCTCTTTAAACTTCCTTACTACCTATGTCTACCGGATCCGCTATGATGTTATTATTATTATCCCTAATACCAGTCGTAACTGGTCCTAGACGTTTACGTGATAAATTTATGCCTTTATACATATCTCTAACGTTATTTTGGATTCCATTATTTTCTATTTCTATTATTTTGTTTTTGAGATATTCTCTTTTTTTATTTTTAAGCAATTTAGTCGTTTCGTTCCTCATGCCTCGAAAGTAGGCATGATTGTCTTCGCTAGGATTATTTAAAACTTTGAGTTTAGCGGCTTTTCTTTTCTCACACGAGTTTAAACATTCTTCATCGAACCATGGTTTATTCTTATTATTTTCCCTTTTGCCCAGACACAAATTACTGACCTCTTTAATATTATCCCTAATCCCTTCCCACAATTGATCAATGTCTTCGCCATTCTCTGTCGATGGTTCTAATACATCAAATCTATTCTTGAGTTCAATTTCAAATTGTTTTCTAATCGCCGGAATTTTAAGTTTTTCCAGATTAAAATATTCGGTACGAGATCCAGTTTCTAACCTTTTTTTTATTGAAAGTCTTTGCCGAACTTTAGCGACTACTAGTTCGTGATCGGACCCGCATTCCGCCCCTCGGTACGACCTAACATTAATAACACTATTTTGCCACCTATGCTGCACCAAAACGTGATCGATTTGATTTCTTGTTTGTGAATCCGGTGATGTCCAGGTATATTTGTGAATATCTTTATGTTTAAAAGTTGTACTTTTGATTATTAAATTTTTAGAAGTAGCAAAGTTAATCAATCGGATTCCGTTATCATTACTAATTTCGTGTAAACTTTCTTTTCCAATAGTCGGATAATATATTTCTTCCCTGCCCACCTTTGCGTTAGCGTCTCCTAAAACTATCTTCATGTAATTTCGCGGTAATTTATCGAAGACCCACTCTAGTTTATCGTAAAATTCCGACTTAACTTCGTCATCGCTGTCTTCGGTCGGAGAATGTATGTTTATTAACGCGATTTTAAACCACCGCCCCTGAAATACAGCTACTGATATCCTGTCCCCGAAAAATTGAACGTCCCTCAAAGCGGATATCAACCTATTCCTAATCAGAAACCCAGTGCCTAAACAATAATTTTCGCCCCCGCCGTACCAAATTGTGTACTTACCTTCTCTTAAAGAGCCCTCCCCCGGCCAGCGTACCTCTTGCAGCGCCACGATATCTATACCGTACCTCTCAACCTCATTCGAAACCGATTTTAACCCACCCGCTGTATTCAAACTTCTGACGTTCCACGTCCCTAATACTAAATCTCTTAATTTCAACTTTCGCCATGATTCCCCTAAAGCAGTCCCCACCCGGAGACCCGAACGGGGGACTAGTTTACCTCCGGATAATGAGCGTTTTACCTTAGGAGAATCCATGACTGTTTGTGGTGTTTGGGTGAACTAAAAAATGTGAGTAGGGCGTTCAAACCTACGTCACACCCTCCAGCAAGCCTGGGGGGCCGCTCTCATTGTTGGTCAGCGAGTCCTACGGACTTAGCCGGGAGGAACTTCCTAGGAATTTCCACCGACCATCCCCACATCCGCCACCCGTGGGACGCTCCCCATACGCGGTAATGAGACCCGCGCGAGGATTAGTGACATATTATTTTTTAAATATGTTCAACTTAAATTAACCATTAGCCATATATCAGATCTTCACATATTTTTAAAAAAGATTCTAGAAGGGATCAAGCAACGAAAGGAATTCCGGGTTTTTACATGTTTTAATTATTAATTATTTGTGCAAAAAAAAAAAAAAAAGAAAGGTTATGAACCTGACCGAACCATAAATTTATATTTAGTTACTGAAAAATGTTATGCGGAACGAATATTACTAAAAACTAAATGTTATACATTATAACCCTTTGTACTTTACAAAAAATATATTAATGTTTGTAGACTAAAATTGGTTCGTTTGTAAATAATTTACTTTTACACTCCTATTTTACCGAATTCCTTTATTTTATTAATCGTATCATTGCCCTTTTTTTTGTTTTTGGTGTGTGTGTGTGTGTGTGTGTGTGTGTGTGTGTGTGTGTGTGTGTGTGTGTGTGTGTGTGTGTGTGTGTGTGTGTGTGTGTGTGTGTGTGTGTGTGTGTGTGTGTGTGTGATGTTCCGTTCACGTTAGTAAGTAAACGGATTATTAAATATACAGATAGATCAAACTTTGGGCAGATTTAATTTATTTAATAGGCAATGTAAAGATAGTACAAACAGTGGACAAGTCTAACACTTCCAAGACATGAAAGCTACAGACAAAAGAGACAAGTTTAATTAAAAACTAAAGTGGAATTAGAAGTAAAAGAATATTGTAATAGGTAATTTTGAGCCTTTGAAGTGCAATTAGAAAAGATATTCAGCCCCTGGCATAAATAAATAAACGACTCAAGGAATAACGATTAAGTTGACAAAGGGTCCGCTTAATGATATTTTGCGATACTATTTGGTTTCGTCCTAACAATCAATTTAATAAATACTGTAATTACATAGTAGTCTAGTTTTTATATTTTTTTATAACCATTTATGATCATGATTTAAATCATGAAAGCGAAGAAATAGAAAAACACTCGAAATTCATTAAAGAAGGCATTGATGTTATAAATTACGGGTAAACTTGTAATGAGGACGAGCTAAGTCAGTCAACAATAATTAAACATCTCAATATGAGAAATAGAAAACAAATTATAAATTGTAGGATAAAATATAAATTGAAACTTTGGGTGACATCCTTCCCCATGCCTGACTAGCATGTATGTCTAGGCGAAAGGCCTTCAAACCTGTTAATTGTCAATTTTATTATCTGTTACAATTATCTGATAATTGACAATTCTTATGGGTGGAATTAGCTGCTAATTTGAGGGGGGGTCATGATTCCCCCACCCGGTCTTACACTCATGAGTTGCCTTTTGCCTGATGGCACTTTTGTTTTCAAATTTTTACAGAATTATTTTGTTTCATCGGGAAGGATTGTGATATAAACAACCAAACGTGTTATATTTATGGTTTAGTAGATACCCAAAGGGTATTTTGTTTTTTTTAACAAAAAAGTTTAAATACCCTAAACATCTAAGGCCATGACCCCTGTGCTCATCTGGATCTGCCCCTGGTTAAAACCATCTTTGTTTATGCCAAAACATCAATAAATATTGCTACGTTTAACATTCAATTGTTCAGGTAAATTTGTGGTATTACCAGAAATTTTGAAATGCTTGAGGTGAATACTGCACTTGCAATAATACGTTAGAGATTTTAGAAAAACATTTCCAAAGGCACTTGTACCCTTATACATTTCCACGCTTCAATTATCACCTTAGTTTACAAAACAAAACGATGACTCTGGTGCAATTCACGTTTAAACATGCCACTTTTTAATATATAAATGAAAACCAAAGAAAGGTTCAGGTACCCCAAGATTCCGAAACCTCTGATTGGTTGTTGATTATCGCTCATTTATCATATTCTCTCATTTGTATTTATACCTTCCAAGCTTACATTTACATAGTGCTATGCTTAAAAACTATGCTACAATTAAAAACAAAAATACAACTTAAAGACATCCATGTTAAATCGATTTACAGAGTGTTATGCTTAAAAACTATGCTAAAATTAACAAAAAAAAAATCTGGTGCGTGCGCGCAACACACAACTTTCACTTACCAACTTACTTAGATTAGAAATTGATGTGTTTTGTTAATTGCCACTTCTCAAAGACACATTTTTCCACATTCATTTCTTATTTTTTCTTTTTGTTTGCTCTACAAAAAACACTAGTTTTTTTATTATTAAATAAAAGCTTGTGGTAATTCGGCAATGCAAGCATAATACTCCAAGTCGTCTGATTTTATAATTCTCTATGTAGTTGTTGAAAACTTCATTTACCATGAAACAAATAATTTCCATTAAATGAACAATTGGTTTTAATTATGAACAATGGTCTGTCATTAAAGGCGTACTCCGCCGCATGCGTGTGTTCAACGTATTTTATGAGTTACGGAATATTTTTCTTTTTTTCTCCTCGATATGTTTACTTCATTTTTTTCATATTTCATATTTAGCCATTTCTTATTTTTAGGCGTAATGAGAGACAATTAATTTTTCCATGTAAACCAAAACATGGGTACAATACAAGAAAACAAAAAAGGCCCCTACCCGATTTAAGCCCCCTCAGAACATTTTAATAACAATATTGCTTACCTGATATTAAAGAACACTTTAATTTCATTGAACATGGCGAATTTGATCAAAATCATTAAAGTCGTTTTTGATTAATTAAAAAAGACACGTGAAAATGATGCAAAATTTAATAAGTAAAGTTACCCCTCCGGTTTATCAATTTTGATGAAACTTTTGCAGTCATATCTCGGTTATATTAATAGATCAAATACCCAGTTTGATAAAAATCGTTAAAGCCGTTTTTGAGTAAATAAATAAAACACGTGAAAATGATACAAAATTTATTAAGTAAAGTCCCCCCTGCGGTTGATAAATTTCGATAAAATTTTTACAATCGTATCTCGAGCATATTGATTCATCAAATACTAAGTTTCATCAAAATCGCTAGAGCCGTTTTTGAGAAAATCGAAAAAAACTTAAAAAGTTATTAAATAAAGTACCCTCTCCCTTTGAGCAATTGTGATGAAATTTTTGCTGTCACATCGCGGGCATATACCTACACTAAATACCCAATTTCAGGTTCGCACAGTTTGTAGTTTTTGAGCTAGTCTGTTCACACACACACACACACACACACACACACACACACACACACACACACACACACACACACACACACACACACACACACACACCATTTCGTGGGACTTGGTTATTTGGACTCAAGGGACCCCAAAACGTGTATTTCCGTTGAAAACCGGAAGTCGAAATTTTTCACGATCGCAATACTTCCACTTACTATTTATTTCATATATAGGTAAGTGAAAGTAAAAATACAACTTAAAAACATTTATGTTACAATATGTTTTAACATATATGTTTTTCAAACATCGATGTTAAAAATTTTTTAGTTTTTGACAAAATATTTGTTCTTGTCAGATCATCAATATAATTTTTATTTAATTTTTTTTTTGTCAAAACATCTACCTATGTAAAAATCCTTCGTTTTTGTCATCTATTTTTAATAAACCTCTATTTTTTTTTCCTAATTTATTTTGTAAAAAAATTGATGTTGAAACCATGATTGCCTAAGTCCACACCTGGGCAAAAAGTATTTTAATTTTTATTTTAAAATACTTTATTTTGAATAGCAAGTATTTTTTTTTTTTAAATAAAATTCATTTTAACCTATATAATTTCAAATACTTTTCGATAAAAGTATTATAAATGCCAAATAAAAAAAGTATTTTGTATTTTAAATAAAAAAAAAATTAAAATTAAAATACAAAATACTTTTAAAACCTATTAGCAGGTACAGTGCAATTGATTGATAAATCGACAGTTTTTATTTCATTTCCTTGCTGTTGTCTTTGCTTGGTGTAATGTAACTGATTCTTAGATCATCTTCGCTTTCATTTTGTTGAAATTAATAAATTAATTTTTTTTTCTACAGATCCAGTCTGATTCGGAATCTATTTATGCTAATCGGGCTACCCATTAGACTATTCTCTACCCATACACCATCCAACGTCCTCCGTCCAATTGGAATTTCTGCAAATCTACCCTAACGCAATCCTTCCACCTACTTCTCAGCCCTTACCTCCCTCAGACGTTTTCCATTCTTCACCGCGCTTATTAATTTCTATGGAATTCGTTCACCATTGTTTTACAATTTCACACTCGAATTTTATTCATCTGTCCGCTATCACACTTGCTCCTCTCTCAATGTTAGCGTGCACGTTTTGCATTTTTAAAGAACCGCAGGAGAAATAATATTTTTGTAAATTCGAATTTTTAAGTTTTAAGGAAGAAGGCGTGAGCTAAGTAATTTCGTTAATGGCTAGTATTTCTTACCTCTAATCTTGCCTGAATTTCCTCTCCAATTTCGGACGAACGTCAACTTCTTGGAAATGTAACGACCGATTCTAATGAAGTAACGACCTAACCCCCCAGGTATTTCACAAAGGTGTTGCTTTTTTTCTAACAGCACTTTTGTTCGATGCTCACACAACATCTTTTGCATAACATCGGTGTTTTAGAAACATCGACATCGATGATGGAAGCAGTTGCTAGCTGCTGATAGCACTGAAGACTGAAAAAGTTACAAATGGCTACAATCTTTAACCTAAGAGACAGCATTGATGCAGTAATAGAAATAAAAAGACCACGGAAAATTGAGAGAAACGGTCCTCTGTAAAGGGCGAGGACAGAAATGAAGAAAAGAGACGAAGAGAGAGGAAAGGGAGTGGAGAGATATTAATATGGAGCCTATTGAACAATTCATAATGAAAGTCTAACTAGGGCCCCCCTGAGGCAAGTTGCTGCCCCCCCCCCACTCCGCTCCGGATTCAATTATAAATTAAATATTTAACATTTTACCGAACCCGGCAAAAACTAGGCTTAATAATTCACTATTCGCCTTATTTACACTCTTCCCTTATTTTCTTTATCCCCTTCCACCCCTGGCAACAAATATATATACCATCTCCGCTTTACTCTTCCTTTCGGGATACATTATATGTATAATGAAGCATCCGGGAACTCGATTCAAAGCTTTCATTATTTAATGCTTAGACTGAGAAGGGGATTTTCCTGGCGTGAAGTAGTATTTTAATCACCTAAAATTATATCTTTTCATAGCTTTTACAAAAAAAAATAAATAACATAAAATAAAATAATTCAACTTGAAACTACACCGCCAAACAGTTAATTGATTGTGGCCATACTGTTGTTAAAATAAGATAGCCTTAAAAATCCTTGCGACTATTAATGATTAAATGTATTTTTTAGGTGGATTTTTCGGTTAAGATTTTGAATTTATTGTAGGAGTTTATTTATATTGTATAAAAAGTTTTCTCCTCTTGTTTAACCTGGAGAAGTTGATACGCATCTCGGTAATCTAGACTACCTACACTATCTTAAACAGGTTGAACAAACAAATATTAGAGTTTGCTCTTATCACGTTTTCAAAGTTGGCTGAAGCAGCAGAGACTATGGGAAGGAGTGTTAACCAGGAAAATACCATGTATATGCGGAAAGGACCTGGAGCAGAGACCTCAGTAAACACTTTAGAAGCTATGCCATCGCTCGTCGCACGAAATGTCTCCTCTATAAGACCCTCATTAGGCATGCACTCACATTTGATTCGGAAATATGAATCCTGTCCAGCACGGAGGAAAATATTTATTAATCTTTGAAAGGAAAATCCTTCGTCGCATCTTCGGACCAGTTAAGGTCGGTGAGATTTAGACAAAGAGACCCTGTTCGTCTGATATGACCATTATGGGTGTGATGAGGTGCATCAAGCTTGGGAGGCTGCGTTGGGATGGCCACAAACCCAGAATGCAAAAAGAAGAAATCCCAAGAAAGTTGCTCGACGGTAAGCTCGACAGGGCAAGATGGATTGGAAGACCACGCCTAGGATGGGAGGATGCCGTCGTTGAACACCAGTAATGTTCAGGATAGAGCCATCTGGGGAAGTCTCGTTGAGGAGGCCAAGGACCACATCGGTCTGTAGCGCCACAACTTCGGCAAGAAGATGAGAACAACACAAAAAAATGTTTTTTGGGCAATCACATGAGAAGGTTCTACTGCCTTCTCAAAAATACTATTTAACTTAAAAAGCGGCTCGTGGAAATTGTCTATTACTCAACAGTAGCACTCTACCGAAAACGATCAGCCCATTAATAAAAGAATATGTTAAATTGCCACTTAAGGTAACTTCTAGTACCAATACAGTGATACTAGAGTAATCCTATGCTTCGATGTACTGAGCAAGACTAAGGCCCTAGTCCATCGTATCCCATATTTTGTCCGAACATTCCAGAATAATGTAGAAGATTCTCGAAAGATCCAGAGCATTTAATAACGTAGTTACGTAACTGTTCCAACAAATAGTGTAGAACTCTTTTCAATGTAACAGACGAAATCACATGATTTGGTTTCACGTTAGAATATTATATGCATTATAAATAAATATAACTATCGATAACTAATTAATAATAAGTTATAAGATGTAAAAATAAATATTTAGTGCAGTCGATTAACTATTGTTATTAGTTATTCGTTAAAAATTCATTGTTTTATTCAAAATCTTATAAACAAAACAGATTTTTGAGGCAAACAAATTTGTCGATTTTTAGCAACTTCAACTATAATTCTTCGACAAATAATTTGACTTATTCATATTGACTGAGTGGGACAGGTCCTCATGAAGATCTTCATCGCAATCTGCATACAAAAATCATTATAATAATAAAAATATAGCCTTTTATTATATATATATATATATATATATATATATATATATATATATATATATAAGGAATAAATACAAATCAGAAATTAACATAAATTCAATGAAGAATGATAAGTAAAAATTATAAAATGGTCTTTGCTGTTTATGGGAGTAATGGTTACGCTGTTCCAGGTGACCAACCTATTGGGGGGCGGAGTTCGTAATCTCACCCCAATTGTCTCTCCAAGCTTGCCTGTCTCTTGCTAATCTCCACCACATCGGACCAGCTAACTCCTTAAACCAGTCACTTGAGATCTGCAGAGTCCGCCCAAATAAGGAACCATTTATAATTTACAGGGGGTTGAAAATGGTAAGTGAACAATTAATTTTGCTGCAACTTTGTCGAGTTATTATGGTTTCTGTGATTCTGAATCCTATAAGCCCATTCCAAGTTGTCAACAGATAATAAGTTATGAGATTATTGTTGAAAAACCTGGTATCTCAGTTAAAAAAATTATATTTTGAGTAAAACTTAAGCGCCGACTACTATGATGGTCCTATTTGATCCAGAAGTATAGAAACTACCGAAGATTCATAGAAACTTTGTTTTAAGACCTTTCTTCCATTTCAACCTTCCTTAAGATACCCCCCCCTTAATTTTGACGGTTTCTGCATATCTCATGTAGTTTACTACTATTAAAAAGTGAAAACCAAACTTCTTGAAGGCACAATTTTTTCATCATATTTCTTTTTATCTTGAACTATGAGGGATGATAAAATCTTGAATGCTGTTATTGGAGTTAGACGTTTTGTAAACTGAAATGCTCATCATACGTAGTAACCAAACCAACTTATTTTTCATAAATACAATAAAAACACTTCAAACTTTTCATTTTCGATTTGTATTCAGTCAATTCACCTCTTTTTTTATGTTTGATTTTATCGCTCAAAGTAGTACTAAGAAATGTTCACTCATATTGCATTAAATTTACTTAGGTATATATTATATATAGATTAAATATAATGTGCTGATCAGTGAATACTTCTATACTGCCTTCTTATGAGAAAACTATTTTTTTAAGGAATCCAGTTGGTTTTTTAATTGATTGCAGAGATGTAAAATCATTATTTTATTTTGAAAGCAAAGGAGAAACTAATTATTTTCGCTTAGTATTTTAGTAATTTAAAAAGAACATCTGAACAAATATATAACCTTTACAATAAACATGAGGATGAATGAACAATAAACATTGAGTGAAACGCACCCTAGCGCTTCCTGGTAGTCTGGAGCTCGAACTAAATTTTTCATTCCTAAACTCGTATCTCTATCAATTAGATGGTGCGAGAGGCGTAAAATTCCAGTACTTTTCTCTTCAATGTTGCACTCTTAAGAGAAAAACGGAAACCTTCTTCTCCGTTAGGGGTTATGTGGCTAAAATATGACATAACTTCGTTAATCCTATGTGGAGTCGTTTTTGAGCCTTTTCGGCACGCACATTGTACACTTTGCTTTATAATATATATTGATTAAAGTAAACATTATAAATTATACTAGCTGTATATACCGGTTTCACCAGGAGAATTTCATTTTTTTAATCTAAAAAATCTATAAAGTGAGACTTTTATCGACTCAAACGGTCGATATCGTAAAAAAACAATGTAAAGCTAGATCAAATGTACCCAGAGATTGGCTGAAGTTATGCACTTTTAGTATGCTAGGTGTTCGCACCAGGTATGAAAGAACCACTGAGCGAAAATTGGAGAATTTAGGACTTACGGTATTTCTATAAAAAATCTGGTGCGTGCGCGCAACACACAACTTTAACTTACCAACTTACTTAGATAAGAAATTAGGGCGTTTTGTTAATGCAATTTCTCAAAGTTACACATTTTTCCACATTCATTTCTTATTTTTGTTTTCATTTGCTCTATAATCCCCTCAGAACATTGTAATAAGGATAACGCTTATCTGATATTAAATAACACCAAATTTTCATTAAACATGACGAATATGATGGAAATCGTTAGGGCCGTTTTTGAGATAATCCAAAAATTGGAAAAAAATTATGAAATAAAGTCCCCCCTCCGATTGATCAATTTTGATGAAATGTTGGCTATCACATCTTTGGCATATACATACATCAAATACCCAGTTTGATCAAAATCGTGAAAGCCGTTTTTGAGTAAATAAAAAAAACACGTGAAAGTGATACAAAATTTATTAAGTAAAGTCCCCCCCCCCCCGGTTGATCAATTTTGATGAAATGTTGGCTATCACATATTTGGCATATACATACATCAAATACCCAGTTTTATCAAAATCGTGAAAGCCGTTTTTGAGTAAATAAAAAAAACACGTGAAAATGATACAAAATTTATTAAGTAAAGTCCCTCCTCCGGTTAATCAATTTTGATGAAATTTTGACGGTCATATCTCAGGCATATTTATATGAATATGATGGAAATCGTTAGGGCCGTTTTTGAGATAATCCAAAAATTGGAAAAAAATTATAAAATAAAGTCCCCCCTCCGATTGATCAATTTTGATGAAATGTTGGCTATCACATCTTTGGCATAAACATACATCAAATACCCAGTTTGATCAAAATCGTGAAAGCCGTATTTGAGTAAATAAAAAAAACACGTGAAAGTGATACAAAATTTATTAAGTAAAGTCCCCCCCCCCCCCGGTTGATTTTGATGAAATGTTGGCTATCACATATTTGGCATATACATACATCAAATACCCAGTTTTATCAAAATCGTGAAAGCCGTTTTTGAGTAAATAAAAAAAACACGTGAAAATGATACAAAATTTATTAAGTAAAGTCCCTCCTCCGGTTAATCAATTTTGATGAAATTTTGACGGTCATATCTCAGGCATATTTATATGAATATGATGGAAATCGTTAGGGCCGTTTTTGAGATAATCCAAAAATTGGAAAAAAATTATGAAATAAAGTCCCCCCCCCCCGATTGATCAATTTTGATGAAATGTTGGCTATCACATATTTGGCATATACATACATCAAATACCCAGTTTGATCAAAATCGTGAAAGCCGTTTTTGAGTAAATAAAAAAAACACGTGAAAATGATACAAAATTTATTAAGTAAAGTCCCTCCTCCGGTTAATCAATTTTGATGAAATTTTGACGGTCATATCTCAGGCATATTTATATGAATATGATGGAAATCGTTAGGGCCGTTTTTGAGATAATCCAAAAATTGGAAAAAAATTATGAAATAAAGTCCCCCCCCCCGATTGATCAATTTTGATGAAATGTTGGCTATCACATATTTGGCATATACATACATCAAATACCCAGTTTGATCAAAATCGTGAAAGCCGTTTTTGAGTAAATAAAAAAAACACGTGAAAGTGATACAAAATTTATTAAGTAAAGTCCCCCCCCCCCCCCCCGGTTGATCAATTTTGATGAAATGTTGGCTATCACATATTTGGCATATACATACATCAAATACCAAGTTTTATCAAAATCGTGAAAGCCGTTTTTGAGTAAATAAAAAAAACACGTGAAAATGATACAAAATTTATTAAGTAAAGTCCCTCCTCCGGTTAATCAATTTTGATGAAATTTTGACGGTCATATCTCAGGCATATTTATACATCAAATACTCATTTTAATCAAAATCGTTAGAGCCGTTTTTGAGAAAATCGAAAAAAACGTAAAAAGTTATTAAATAAAGTACCCCCTCCCTTTGTGCAATTTAGATGAAATTTTTGCTGTCACATCGTGGGCATATACGTACACTAAATACCTAATTTCAGGTTCGCACGGTTTATAGTTTTTGAGCTAGTCCGTTCACACACACACACACACAGACCATTTCGCGGGACTTGGTCCTTTGGACTCAGGGGACCCCAAAACGTGTATTTTCGTTGAAAACCGGAAGTCGAAATTTTTCACGATCGCAATATTTCCACTTACTATATATTTCATATATAGGTAAGTGAAGGTAAAAACAAACAAACTTTCATCTTTATTTATATAGATTAAAGTAAACATTATAAATTATATTATGAAATGAACATTATAAAATTATATTATGAATTTTAAGAAGGCGAGTCAAATAAACTTTTTATAGCTTAAGCCCTTTTGCCAAAAATATAAATTTACCTAAGTTGTATTGTAGTTGGTTAATTATGATTGGTAGATTGAGGACCTGAGGAAGAGACAGTATTGGATGAAGGGAGGACAGACAAAGTTGCATTATTCATCGGGCTTCTCATTAGCAGATGTTGGCTGATGAATTAGTGAATCATGGATGACACTGGGTCCAATATCGCCGGCCTGGTAATGACCACTAGGTGCCTTCCCCGTCATTCCTGCATGCTCTACCCCATCAGGCCATCCGGCATCCCAGAAAACCGAGGGCATCTGCATGTTGATGTGTTGTTGCTGGTCCTCGGCGTTTCGGACCCATTTCGACCAGATCACATCCTCCAGCAGCCGTGTGCAAAGTTTGATGGCATTCCAGCAGACTCTCCCAACATCATTAACAAAGGATACCACTGAAAGAGTTTAAAAAAAATGTTACGAAACATAGAAGAGAGGTTCATCATAACATTAATAAAGGTTAATAATCAAACATATTGAAACTAAAAAAATAAATATTTTTTATATTAAAACAAAAAGAATTGGGATGACAGAGGGGAAGAATGAGATATGTCGAATATGTGCCGTTTCTTGAGCAATCATGTTAAAAGGAACACCTGCCTCTCCTCCTTTAATACTTAAAGTAAATCCACATTCCATCTCCTCCACCCCCTGCTGCATCCCCCTACCCTTACGAAAAGTCTCCTAACCCCCCACAAATTTTAATAAAATATTGCGGGATTATCTTAAACTTTTATAAATGTTCGCTCAATCACTCCTCCTGACTCAGGCGAGCTGCTCGATATGGAGAAGAGGGTTGGATTGCAAATTTTTTGCATACCTTACACATATTTATCAAAACGATTCGTTTACATACAAACCAGATTATATTTATACTAGAAAATGACCTCAGAAAACTCACTAGTACAGGAAATAGGTAATTGAAATAAACCTCACTTATAATAAAATACTCTAACTAACTGCTAAAATAATTAGGACATTTTAACAATCACTGACTAAAAAGCTCAAGATATTTCTCTTTTTGTTGTAGAAGTTTTGTAATGTTTGATTAAATGAGATAGTACATATCATAAATTTTTTATTTGTATCGTCAATTATTAAATATCGCATGCGAATCTTTAGGGAATATGTAGATAAACTAGCTGACCATTCGCACTTAAATCCAACTTAATTAAAATATACACCGTATACGTAGTATCTTACAGTTCGTATTTAGTGCGTCATGAGCATTGGTTGAAGTAAAGAGTGTACCCAGGAAAACGGCACGTTGAACTGTGTGAAAAAACAGGGTCAGACAAGTACAAGCCTTTGTGAGGTTATAAGACGAAATACTTTGTATATATCAATCGGTTTCGCGGAAATCGCATGTTTTTGCTTGTAACTCTCAAACGACGGCGACAATCGGAAAAGTGCATATAACCAAAAATGTTCGTCTCTACAAACTGAAAAAAAAAAATGACATTTTCGACAAAGCCCTGCAACCATTTTAGCTGAAAATGATTGATAAGTACTAAAAAAATTTTATTGATAATTTCATTTAATTCTTTATATCCTTTTAAGTAATCTCTCTTATGGGTGTTCGGCACAAGAAATCTTTCTTTTTTCTTCTCAGCTTCGTTTTATCTAACCCGATAAAAACGCTCGAAATTTATCTTGAATGACTATATAACTTAATTTCAAGTCATTCCTTCGAAAGCCACCCTCCTCCCCCCCCCAAAAAAAAAGCTCACTTTTTATATATACAAAGTTTTACAATTTAAATTATATTAAAATGTTTACTTTTTATTGCATGGAAGAGGAAAGCCGAAAAATAAAGGTAAGTTTGTGGGGGGTCACCTGTGGTATAGTGGTTAGCATGGCAACCTACAATACTAAAGGTCGCAGGTTCGCGGCCAGCGGTGGCCCTAGGATTTTTTAATGGGAGTAAAATATCCTTAGCTATGCCGTCCCTCGAATAGGACGTAAAATGGAGGTCCCGAGCCTGTAAGATGTCAGGTACGCGTTAAAGGTCCCTATCCTGGATGGGCAAAATTTAGGACTCCCACTGTAGCATCGTCCGATTAGCCTTAGTGGCATAAAGTGACGTTAAACAAACAAACAAACAAGATCAGTTTGTTGATAAAAATGTTTGAGTTCACTTATTAAACATGTAAATGGGTCTTAATAAATTCCTATTTACTAAATTTTGTGAAGATGCGCAATAGACCAAACCAAGTGGTAACCTAACATTCATACTATTTTATACTAATATTTAAAATGTATTGCTTAAATCATTCTAAATCCTTGGGATTCATGAACTCCGCTCGGGTTGGGTAAAGATGATCCCGAAATTCCCACAGAGGAAACCCTTCAAGGAAATTCTAGGGTCATTTGCGTTTAATAATCGAAAGAGTCCATGTTTCATTAGGAAATTGAATTGGGAACAATTTGATCCTATGACCTCATGCTTTGCGATGCTACCGAACAAACAAAGACGTGTAGAATGTAAACTCCCTGATCAGCAATATTGAGCTACTATGAATCCAATTACACAATGTACACATTTCAAAATTGAACAGAGGTAAACTAGTGAAAGCCAGGCCTGCTTTAAAGTTACACTACAAAATTCGGATCTATGTTTGTTTCTAGTTTACCCTGTTAAACTTTTTGAAACTCCTGCATTAATCGGCAACCAGTGAGTTGTCGTGAGCAATGAGTTATTAATTGTAATAGATTTAAAGATACTCAGTTTCGGTCTTGCATAATTAAATACCGTTTGTCTTATAAGGTGATATTATTCTATATTAGGCAATACACATGTACGAAATTTCATATTTACTGCCATCGTTTTTCAAAGATTTTTTTCTTTTTAAAATACGAATTATTAGGAAAAAAGTTTTAACATATAACACAAAGCATATTATTGAAAAGAGTTCTGGACTTTTTGTTGGAATTGTTACGGACTGTTCTAGTACCTATTCATGACTGTTCGAGAATCTTCTACGCTTTCTGGGAACTTTCTAGACGGTTCTAATCCAGACTAAATATAAGGAGCGATGGACTGGAGAGTTAGTCTTGCTCTGAAGATGGAACTATATGGATACTCTGATGTTACTGTGTGATTACAACTTTATACTTTTTGAAACCTTGTTAATTATTTGAGTTTTATTATTCGTTTGACATTATTTTCTTCTAATAAAAAATATGTAAACCCACAATATAGATAAACTAGTATTCCCCGTCGCGGCTTTGCCCGCGAGCCTTTAAAATCAATTCTGTGATCATTATCTTGGTATTGATTTAATATAATATGTTAACTGATGTTAAGGAGATTTAGTAGAATCGGAGATTCCGGTAGGTGTAAGGTTTGAGGGGGAAGCTGCCGGCTCGGTAGAAGAGAGGGAGGCGCTCAATGGAGAGAGTTCACTTCACAACTTACTCGTCGTGAACGCTTCATTTTTCGGCTTTAAAACATGGTTTTCGTCGCCCCGCAGGGCTTTCGAGTTAAACTGGTCGTATCAAGATCTTTAAAGTGAGTCCAAATTAGATATTTTTTCTCGAAATGCAAAAATAGGTGTCCGTTAGAGTTAAATCGCCATTTAAACCCCTTAAGGGTTACAGTTTTGAAATTCCTTTCTTACTGGTTACCTACATCGCGTTTAAAATCTAAATTCCGAATTTCACGTTTCTATAATCAGTAGTTTTTGCTCTGCGTTGATTCTATCAGTCAGGACAAAGCTCTCTTATATATACAGAGATTATTTAGGCATTTTATTTTATTTTTTTTTTTTTTTTTTCATAGCCCCTTATGATTTAGTAATTTCTCGATTGAATTGATTGCTTCCTTGAATAGTAAACCTTTTACTGCAGTTATATGCATTTTAAGGGGTATTGAGAAAATCTAATTTTTGAAAATTTAATAGTTTTTCTAGGTTACCGGTGATGGTGCTCACCTCTTTCTTGATTAAACCTTAAATTCTAATACTTAAGCCTAACATTAATATAGTTTTTGCCATCGTCTTGGGAGATTCGCAGGGCTGAGGCTATTAAATAGTGGATTTGACAGGGTTGGTAATTTATCGAAAAAAGAATCATGCCTCTTGGTTATGTATTCCTTGATATTCGGTAATTTAATTACTTCTTGAATCTCTGGTGTCCTCATTCTCTGCATGCAAGTCCCTTTGACTATTTTTCTTACTATTCCATTTTGAAATGATTGCAGCTTGTTTGTAGTTGACCTGCTTACATGCTTGAATAGAGGTGCGCCGTATAACAGCGCCGGCCGAATTATGGAGGTGTATACTAAAATTTTTAAACGTATTGATAAACTGGTAGTGATTAGTAGTTTATTAAGCCTATATGTTTTGAGTCTCAATGTTTTAATTTTTCTGTCAAAATGTCTCGAAAAATTTAGGTGTCTGTCTAAGTGTACGCCGAGATACGTCAGGTTGGTCGATAGCTTAATACATTTATTGTTTATGTAAAATTCTTTAGGAATTTTCTTTTTTTCTTTTTGGTAAGAGAAAACAATCCCCACCGTCTTGTCTGGATTAACTTCAATTTTTAGGTTTTTGAGTTGATCTGTTATTTTTTGGCAAACCGTTTCTGCCTGCTGCAATGCTTTCTTGGCATTTAGGCTGTAGCTTGTAACAGCTATGTCGTCGGCAAAAGAAGCATTTTTATGTTTAGTCCCAACTATTTCTGCTAAACATCAGGAATAGCCTAAAACTGAAGCTAAGCTCATGCATTTCGTCCTAAGTTTATTGTCAAAGCAAATCGAGGCCTTTTTTAAGTCCTAAATACCTCATATATGGAACAGTATTTTATTAAGGAAAGTTGCGACACATTATCTAAAAATACAGGTTACTTGAGCCCAAGGGTTGAAGTGTCTGTGGCCACATTTAAAATTTTTAAATCCTAATTTTATGTTGGCCGGTACCAGTAGAGAGTTTTCGTCTTGCTCTGAAGATCGAATCATATGGTTACTTATACGTTGGAGTACTGATACTTTGACTATATTGATACCCTCAAATTATAAACAATTTGTTTCTTAACTGGAATCAGTTCATTACCTACGTTAGTCCAAGTTCAATTGGATATTAGTAAGTAGAAGTAGATTAGCACAAAGTTGCTGATTCTTTTATACAATTTGGACTAGAAAGAATAAAGGTTTTGTTGAATGAAAATTGAAGCTTGTGCCGATCCAGTAGATATTAGAGTCTTGGAGTTTCGTGAATCAGGTTAATGACTATTTTTGGATTTTGATAAACATAGTGAGGATTTCAGCTTTAATTAATGGCCCAGAATCATACCGCTGTGAAATATGAGTCCGAAGAAAAGGAGATTACTTTTGCATTCGATATAAATTCTAACTGGATAGTTCTAGTTACAACTATGTAAAATGTTAGATAATTATAATATAGTGCCTCATTGTTAGTTTTTAGTATAAGTAACTACTTAATTATTTTTTGAAACGTCGAGAACGTTTTTTTTTTTTTTTATATTTCTTACTTCCCTTTTCCCATCTTGTGTTAGAAAAATAAATAAAAATATATTACGTTGTGTTCGGTCGGTACAGTATAATATTTGCCCTCCATCTTATCCTACGCCTTAATGCTTACGTCAAATACATCGTAACTCGATATTACAGCAGCGCCATCAAAATTTAATTTACTGTCTTCCCGCGCTCAATAAATCGATGAGTTCATTAACCAGTCATAGGAGGGGCATTAATTTCAAATGAATAAAATATTCCGACCACGAAGAGGTATTAAATATATCATCAGGGGCCGAAAAGCAGTTCCTAATAACACAATTGTGGAATCTACTCTGTTATTATTCTAATGATGGTCCCAACGTCAATGGAGAAGTCTGGAGAAAATCCGGGGCAGTAATGAGCTTTGCCATCGGTCCCCTCAGGTCACATAAAATCATTCAATTCATTATATCACAGTTTGAGTCCTCAATTGAATAATTTAACTATTTATTTATCTTTGAGATAATTATTCAAGCAAGCTACTTCTTTGATTACCAAGAGCTCTTTCTATTTGGCAATACGAATATTGTTTCACGAGCTGGTAAAGCCCACTGATATAAATCATATATCATCAGATGTATTTTTTAGAAACTAACGATCATATTAGGTGCTTTTTCTATATTTTATTGCACAATCAATAATATTGATACACCGACATATAAACCTCCTTATACAAGATATTGCTACAGACGAAATATCCATAAATTTGAGGAGGAGATTAAAAAGGCGTTGGATGAGAGATCTCCTTCGTTAACAGATCATAGAACTGAAACAAGCCAGGGAGGGATGGTACTGATGGGTGACATACTTCCCTATGCCTGGCATGCCATTGTAAGTCGAATAGAAGCCTTCAAATCTGCTGATTATCGAAATGTTGTTGACAGGCGCAGATAAAAAAACTGGAGTAAAAATAAATTACATAATTGATAATCATCATTAATATTCCAATTTATTTTTAGTATATCACAAAATATTGCGTAATTACTAACATATTAATGTCATATGTCTGTCCATAAATTTATCACAATATTATTATAATTTTCTTATTACCTGATGACTCCGGATTACTTATTGCTTTATTCTATTTTTGTTTTAATTTACCCTTTAATTTAAAAAAAAAAAAAACTTTAAAAAGTTTTTTTTTCTAATTTTGACTGCTATCAGCCTCTGTCCTCTCCAGATCTTACACCTAAAATGAAAGGGAAATGAAGGAACTGAAAATAAGAAAGTAATTTTTTTGAGCTACAGTAAGACTACCAGTTAGATTAAGGTGGACGGACTTTGTAATAGGTTGGGACAGGATTGTACAATAAATATTCAAAAATATACATTTACTTTATAATTTTATGATAAACTTGACTTTGTTACATCAAAGTTGTCTAAAAATACTTGGATCGTTATTGATAGATATACTAATTTTTTCTTTTTCTGTTTTTAGTCTTTGTTTTAACGTGAAATCCGCCGTAGTCGCAATGTCAAGCTTTGTGTTCAAGTGTACCTATATAAGACTGTCTCGCGATAATGCATGGTTGTGAGGCATTGGTGGTTCCATGCGGAGCTGTAGGGGCTGCACCATCCATTTTGAAAATTTATTTGTCATTTAAGTATAGAATTTTACTTTACTGAACGTAAGGAACTAATAATATGTAGAACAAGTAGAATTTTAGATGTGGGAGAGGAACCTGAAGGTAAAAAAGCTGATTGGTAGATCCAGGGGAATGGCTCTGGTGCTTCATCCCTCAAAAACCGGCTGGATCTGGGTCCTGACCCAACACCGTTTACGGCTACTGAGTGCGTGGAATAGAAGATTCTAGGAGGAATAAATGTCCCAACCAAAGAAGGATAACAATTCCGTATGAAGACTAGTACAGAAGTTAAGGACCTATAAGTTTGGTCATGTACTCCACAACAAGAAAACTGCCACAGCAAATTAAGGAGAACATCCGGATGGAGTGATTGGAAGACCCAGACTGCGACGGCTGGACTTTGTAGGGACTGATCGTATATCCTTGTGTGACCAGCTGAGTACAGCTCTGAATAGCGAAGAATAGTTGAGGAGGCCAAGGTCACCCTATGGAACATAGTGCCGTAAGTGTTAGCTAGCTAGTTATTTGGAAATAATATCAATAGGTAACATAAAATATAAATTATGAGTTATTTTATGCATAAATATTTATTTCCGCGTAGTATTAAAATATAATTGAAAATCTCAAAATAAAACCCAATAATCTTTAAAATTTAGGTAATTAAACTAACCTTTCAACATGTATGATATCGAAACAGAGGGCAAAGAAAGTCAAAATCTGGAGGAAAAAGACAACATATATTTGTCTCATAACAATAATATAGTTAACATAGATTTGTTAACGATATTATGCTTATAATAAGTCATGTAATACTTAATTTTATGATTCATGCAGAAAATACCAGACTTTTTATAGGGATACAGTTCAAATTAAATAAGAAAAATGTAAATATATGACAAAAGAGTAACATCGCAGATTCAACTTAGGAAAATATTGAATTTTAACTTATACCTTTATAATAATTATAAAGGTATAAGTTAAAATTATAAGTATAAGTTTAAATCCGAAAGTTGAATAATTCAACAATGATTGCAAGGCGCTTTGTTTGAATATGAGCCTCAATCATTTAAAACTACCAAAACTAATTTTGTAAAATGTTACCAGGAAATTATATTAGGGGTAATATATTGGAAATTCATTTCGACCCTATTTAAATTTTAATAGATGTGACAATTTATGAATCAAGCCTTGATTAAACATAGCAAACTGGGGATGGGATTCAACCGATTTGTAAATTTAACGATGTGAGTTGATATTGACTATAGAATGCTCCGGATCGCTCTCCTAAATATTAACTTAATAAAGCAATTAACGAAGCACACACACTAAACATGTGCAGATATACCTGCAGCCTCCTGATTAACGAATGAATTAACCACTGAAACAGTAATGCATTTCAATTCTATTGAAACCATTGATTGAATAACTGATTGTCCCGTTGATTTCTGTTTCTGTCAGTATCAGCTCAAAGCCAAAAATTCCTCGGTCGCGGCTCAATCTCAAGACTTCATGATACATATATTGCCTTCGAATAATGTCAAGATTCTGGGTTTCATTGCTTTCTAAAAGCTGCTATTATCTTATGTCAGAAAAAATGAATGTAACTTCATACAGCAAATTCGTGGACATCTTATAAAGAGCGAAATTTCTTGATACTAGCTCGTTGTTGTATTGTGGACGATCTTTATTGAGTAGTCGTCGTTGATACTGGAAAAGGCCGTATGCCAATCAACAGCTGGTTTGTAGGTGAACTAAACAATAATTTTATTTGCAATTCATGCATGTTTTTAGTTTTTGTGTTTGATTATCGAAAGAAACACCAATATAGTTTTTACACAAGTACTTATTACCGTTTACAAACTACTTATTACAGTTTACAAAGTACTTATTAAACCACTTTGGACATACGATATTGAGCTATGGAGAACAGCCAAAAATTCTAATATACGACTCATTCAGTCATTTCAATCAAAAATACTAAGAAAGGTCGTAGATTCCCCCTTTTATGTCACCAATGTGACCTTACACACCGACCTTGACATTCCTTACGTCGAAGTAACAGCCATAGATCGCTACCATATCTTTCATGACAGACTTACTCTAAATTCCAACCCACTAACTCAAGCTCTACACACTCCCACAAAAACAATCCGCCAAGAAGACTGTTAAGGCGTTGGCCACGAGATTTTCTGCATTAAACAGTTTTCTTTTGCATTTATCAATTCACTCGTATTTCTGCTTGTTATATTCCTTTTTGTTAATTCGTTTTGTTTGTTTGTTAATATTCACGTGTAAAACTTTTTTTTGTGTTAGAGTTTAAATAAAAACCAAGCGAATCCTGAAATTCGAATATTTTTTTACAAGGCATGATTCTTCTTTTCTATTTACTGGTGACATACTTCGTCTTTTAGGATCCTGGAGTTACTCGTTTTGATCAAAAATCCAACGACCTTTAGCAGTATCAACGAAGAAACATTTCAATTAATTAATGTATAATAAAAAATTAAATAATACAAATTTCAAAAATAATACAATAAAAATAACCACATTCGATAAATTCAAACGAGACAGAAAAGATTAAATTGGAAAAAAAAAAAGTGTGACAAAGGGGTGGTTGCATTACACGCAGAATTATACGCAGCTCCATAACAAATGCGCTCGTATATCTGAAACATGGAAATGGCGGTAGATTTTAAAATATTCTATATTTATCCGTCGCAGGGAGCGGGCGGTCGGTGGCGAATTAATTCTCCGTGTCATCCGATCCAGCGATTCATCACAGATCCAAACACCAGATTACAGGTTCCCCCGCCAAAAGCCTCGACTGGCACTCCCGCCAAAAAATGTAATACCCAACATGAGCTATCACCGGCGGTTGTATTATAATTTCAGAGAGTCTCCCCCAACACCCCTATTTAATATTTAAATATCATAGCCCCGGAGCACATCAAGAAGTTATATTGTACTTAAGAAAGAAATGTTTGTCCTTCCTCTTTCCCTCTCTCCACTAATACAAACTCCCCTCCCTCTCGGTTTATATACAATTTTATAAAAGGAAACAGGCAAAAAAGAGAAAAAAAAGGAAAGAAAAAACTTAAAGGGGCTTTAATTGTACTTTTTAGAAAGTATTTAAAAGCCGCAACTTTAGAACGACTCTGAGAAACAATGTATTCTTATTAGGCCGGAACGGGATGAAATATTACTAAGAAATATCATGGCTTGTTCTCGAACAAAAAAAGAATAAAACTCAGTTTTGGAGATTTATATTTTTTACGGTTTTCGTGTTAATATTAATATCAATATTCATTTTGTTAATTAATATGAATATTAAGAAAAAAAAAATCAATAGTGGCAAATAAATAAACAAATCCTTTTCTGCTGAATGACGAGAGGAGTCATTTGGCAGAAATCATTTTTCATATTTACTGAATTATACTACAGTATATGCTTATTCTAATATAAGATTTGCTAGAGTTTTTTTTTTTTTTTTTAAGTTAAAGTTAGGAAACTCGAAAGGAATGAAACTTTAAAAAACGAAAATAATGTCTGACAAACAATAAAAACTCAAATAGCTAAATATTTCTTTTAATTACAAAAATTATAAACTTGTAACGATACAGTAACAGAAAAATAACCATATGATTCGAGCTTCAGAGCAAGACAAACTCTCCAGTCCATCGCTCCTTGCAGCAATCTAGGTGGTTTCCGACAAGCGTAAAAGATCCTAGAACAGTCACGAACATGTACTAGAACAGTTTGTTCCAACAGAAATTCTAGAACTCTTTTCAATCATATGTTATTTTTTGTTAACGTGAAAAATGTTAGAGGATTAGATTACAATTAATACGTTAAATCTATCCACTATCCTGCCTTCTTTCCATATAAATCCATTAAAGCTAGATAGAGGGAAATAGTCGGAAAACTAAACATGGAGCTATAGAAGAAAAAAAATTATCAGTGTGATGTATGTGATAATTTTAGATGGGAGTTCGTCCGCCGTTAAGCGTACGAGGGGTACCCCCATAGTAAATATGTAGGGGCATGGATGATTCGAGATGACTATGTAATAAATAGTGATATCTATTAAAAAGAAATCGTATTTATGCAGAGAGTTATATATGCTTGCTAACGAATATGCATATATTGAAAACGACACTTTTCAAGGCTGAAATTGAATCACAAGATTTACAAAAAATAATAAAAATAAAAATAATTTTAAATAACTTTCATATCTTTTTTAAATTTATAATTCCCAATTAATATACTTATAATTGACTTATTTATTAATTAACTGCAAGTAGATATTTCATCTCCATAATATAAATAATGTAATATGAGTTACACAAAAACTTCAAAATAAAAAGTATAAATATAAATTGTGACGCCATGTGTTCCTATTTTACAGTTAAGCCAATATCATTATGGATATTAATTTTTTAATTCCTGAAAACGTTCCATACGTAATAAAAAAATAATTTTAAATGTGTGCATTATAAAAGAAGTTTTTAGGGTATTTGGATTGGTAAAATAGAAGGAAATAGGCTTTTCGGGCCTACTTGAAGTGATTGGAAGATGGAGAAACGATAGGTGTACCAAATCCCATTTTCGATGAAAGCCTCATCAAAATCGAACTAACGGTAGCCGATAATGCATCAATCGCTGGGATTTTACTGAAAACAAAAGGAAACCAATTGGTACCTTGATGTCTAAAAGGTAAAATAATATGAATAAATGCTTCCGCAGTGAAGAAGCAAAAGTTGGTCTTCAAAAACAAGTCTATGATCATTTTCCTATAAGTGATTAGAACTCAGTTTCTATTTCAAAATATAAAAATCTGGTGCAATGCGCGCAACACACACAACCTACTTAGATAAGAAATCAACGTGTTTTGATAGATATCTAAATGTCAATCAGCAAATTATCACATTATTTACTTATTTTTGTTTGTTTCCATAAGTTATAGAGTATTATAATTTGTATTACAAAACCTTAAAGTCGTGAGTACTTTTCGATTCATTATTGTTTATTTATTTATTTATTTTTTTTTTTAAATCATAATTTCATCAACAGTCGATTTATTTTTCCTGCTTGCTTGTTTTTCACTGCGAGTTTTTTTTATTTTCACTTACCTATATATGAAATATATAGTAAGTGGAAGTATTGCGATCGTGAAAAATTTCGACTTCCGGTTTTCAACGGAAATACACGTTTTGGGGTCCCCTGAGTCGAAATGACCAAGTCCCGCGAAATGGTCTGTGTGTGTGTGTGTGTGTGTGTGTGTGTGTGTGTGTGTGTGTGTGTGTGTGTGTGTGTCTGTGTGTGTGTCTGTGTGTGTGTGTGTGAACAGACTAGCTCAAAAACTATAAACCGTGCGATCATCAAATTGGGTATTCAGTGTAGGTATATGCCCGCGATGTGACAGCATAAATTTCATCAAAATTACTTAAAGGGAGGGGGTACTTTACTTAATAAATTTTGTAACATTTTCACGTGTTTTTTTTTATTTACTCTAAATCGGCTTTAACGATTTTGATCAAACTGGGTACTTGATGTATGTACAGGCCCGAGATATGACTGTTAAAATTTCATCAAAATTGATCAACCGGAGGGGGACTTTACTTAATAAATTTTGTATCATTTTCACGTGTTTTTTTTATTTACTCAAAAACGGCTTTAAAGATTTTGATAAAACTGGGTATTTGATGTATGTATATGTCCGAGATATGACTGTTAAAATTTCATCAAAATTGATTAACCGGAGGGGGGACTTTAATTCATAAATTTTGTATCATTTTCACGTGTTTTTTTTATTTACTTAAAAACGGCTTTAACGATTAACAAAAATAAGATATGAATGTAGAAAAATGTGTGTATTTGGGAAATGATATTTAGCAAAACACGTCAATTTCTAATCTAAGTAAGTTGGTAAGTGAACGTTGTGTGTTGCGCGCACGCATTAGATTTTTTGTAAATACATCGTGAATGGGTATCGATAGAAGTTTTATTTACAGATCGTAGTAAATTAGTCAAATGTTAGTCTTTAACATATTTCCGGAAACCGACAAGGATTACTGTCCCAAAAAATGATTGTTTATAGATTTTTTCACATTTCATATTTAGCCATTTTTCATTACTAGGCATAATAAGAGACAGTTAATTACTCCATTTAAATAAAATAAAAGGTATTTTACCAGTAATTAAGAATATATCTGTGGTGAATAAACCTACCTGATACTAAAAAATCTGGTGCGATGCTCGCAACACACAACTTTCATTTACCAACTTAAATAGATTAGAAATTGAAGTGTTTCGTTAAATGCCATTTCTCAAAGCCACACATTTTTCTACATTCATTTACATATTTTTGTTTTCATTTGCTTTCTACACACTATAAGTACACTAATATGTTTTATTATTAAATAAAAGGTTTTACTTGCGATAATTCGGCATTGCAAGCATAATACTCCAAGTCATCTGATTTAATAATTCTCTATGTAGTTGTTGAAAACTCATTTAGTTACCATGAAACAAATAATTTCCATTAAATGAACAGTACGGCTTTAATTATTAACAATGGTCTGTCATTAAAGGCGTTTCTGCTAATGCAGCGGCTCATGAGGCGTGTTTTCTGAGTTGACGGAATATTTTTCTTTTTTTCTCCCGTATATGTTTACTTGATTTTTTCATATTTCAAATTTAGCCAGTTTTTATTTTTATATATTGATAATTTGCTGTCATATCGTGGGCATATACCTAATAAATCACCTATAATACCTAATAAATCATTAGAGCCGTTTTTGAGAAAATCGAAAGAACCTGGTAAGTTATTAAATAAAGTACCCCCTCCATTTGACCAATTTTGATGAAATTTTTGCTATCACATCGCGGGTATATACATACACCAAATACCTATTTTCAGATTCGAACGGTTTATAGTTTTTGAGCTAGTATGTTCACACACACACAGACCATTTGTGGCTCCATTTGGTGGGACCACACATCCACCATTCGGTGGGACTTAGTTATTTGGACTCAGGCGACCCCAAAACGTGCATTTCCATTGAAAATCGGAAGTCGAATTTTTTCACGATCGCAATACTTTCCCTTACTATATATTTCATATATAGGTAAGTGAAAGTAAAAATACTTGATTATCAATAAGCATGACAATAAATCAATCAAAATCGTTTTGAGCATTGAGCAGTTTTTGAGAAAATCGCAAAAAACTTAAAACTGTGATAACATTTATTAAATAAAGTAAACCCACCGTTTACTTAATTATGACGAAACTTTTGCTGTCACATCACGGGCATGCATCTACTTCAAATACCTAGTTTCAGGTTCTTAGGGTTTATCGCTTATGAGCTAATTGCTTCACACACAAACAGACCATTTCACTGGCCTTGTGTATTTGGACTTTTGTGGACGTCCGGAATTTTAAACTATCGCAAAGCTTTCCCTTAATATATATATCACATACAAGTCAGTGAAAGTAAAAAGATGTTTCGACAGACGAAGGGTCAATATATTTGATATGCCGATAACCTTTCGACAACCTCAATCCGAATATAGAAGGGCAAGACGCCGAGCATTGCTTGCACCACAAGGTACCTACAGCTACTCCAAGGCAAAGAGTCTGGGAAGAAACTGAATTATTTCTGTTGCCTACCTGCATGAGTAGCGAGTCCCTGTTAATATTTGAGCGGCTTTATAGCACAACCCTGCTCGGGACGCGTGCTATACCTCCTCAAAACTATGAATTAGTAAAACAAACTTCTCTGAAAACAGGCCGGCTCAAAAGGTACTGCACCTCCAGCCCTTATTTAATAAATTAAGGGTCACCTTAGTTCATTATTGAAAATTCGATATCCTGCATGGCCTGCTTTATTTATAAAGGCCCTTGAATAATATATAAAGCGAGGAGGGGTTCCCTCTTAAGGGTCGATAGCTTCCTCATCTCTCTTTCTCTTTATATATAGCGAATCATCTATGTATCTTTGATTCTTCAAGGATTCGTCCGTCAGCAATCCGATATGGAACGCGAAGACATCCTTATCTTTCGTCCTTTACATTGATTGAAGAACTCTAATCATTGACATAAACATAACTCGGGAACGATACAATTTTAAGCCATAAAAGTAAGGCTTCAAAAAATCGTTAGAACAAGTTTTTGAGTTCTGAAAGTAAGAATATGTTTTCAAAATATAAAAATTTCACATGATAACAATACCATATTAGCTCAATAAACAACTATTTTCTTTGTCCTACCCTACCTCACCTTTTAGGCTACTCGGGTTTTCCCCGGGCCAGGGGATAAGGTGGTGGATTAATGCTGACTGTTCAATAAGCCAACAATCAATTATCACTAGGGTAACCATCTTAATATCTCTTCAAGCCATTTACTTTTCTTTATTATCAGATGGTTATAAAAAAATATTGGGAAATAAGAATAGCAGCTAATGAGTTTTAATTGATTCTGAAATTATTTGATGTATTGAGGGTTGAACTTTGAATATCAAGAAGAAGGTCCGGATGGAGATCAAGCTATTTACATTGCATAACAAAGATAAATTATTTACATATAGCCAACGTTTCGTCCAACATTGCAGGTTATCTTCAGGGCAAGAAAAGGATCGGAAATGTGAAGTAAAATTTGTAGGAATTTACAAGTTTGATAATAACCTTAGGTGGGAAAGTTTAAGTTTCAGTTGGGAGCTCCCTTACATTTTTACTAAATAGGGTAAACCAGATAGTTATTGACACCCTTAAGACTATATTTCTGTGGAGAAATTAAAAAAAAAAAACTTTTTATGAAGGGATCAAATTGAAAAATTCTATAGCTCCTCTTTATCTATCCTTATAAAGACTCAAGAGGTTTTTTTGGGTCAAAAGTTCAGTAGTTTTGCCATGTGGCAATATTTATTGTAAAAAGTGCAAACATTAGTTATTGACACGCTTTGGATTTACAGGAGTTCTTTCCTATGGTTAGTTTGCTAAACACTTACTTTATAAATAACTCTTCAAACATTAGATTCATGTCTTTCTTAAAATAAAATTAGGACTTGTTTACTTATTTCTTTATGTTAAAGTTTGGAGTGTCAATAACTGTCTGGTTTACCCTACTTTTTGTTTCATCTATAACACACGATTTATATTTAACAACTTATTGGGTATTAATAATTTTCAGCAACAATAAGTAATTTTTATGCACAACTTATTAGTTATTATCAAGCTTTCTCCCTTAACGTTATTAACTTTTCTAGCCCTGATGATGATCTGCAAAGCGGTTCGAAACGTTGGGTATAAATATATAATTTATGTTATTTAAAGAATCTAACTAGATTCACCGCAACCTGGATCATCTTCTTTTTGATTCTGAAATCAGTTTTGGAAATATAATACTCCATTTCGGGGTCAGATTAGCGGAATTTTATGTAGGATTTCGCAAAGTATATAGATTGGTTACAGTTGGTATTTATTAGGTTTACTAGAACCTTGATCGGTCATCGGAATGGACCATTAAGTTAGAGGGTAGGTTTCCTGATAATAATTTGGATCTTTATGAGTTAATGTTTTAATATATCAGATTATTGTTGAATATAAAAAAAATAAATATCGTATAATAAAGTAGAGCTGTAATTAATTTTGACTAGAAAATTTAAGTGAAAGATTGAAAATGGGTTGAAAAGGAATTTCTTAACAACTATTGAAGAAGAAAAAATGGCTTGTACTCGATTAAATTATTATGGAGGAATGGTTCCGGGAGCAAGTCAAAGGAAATGGAAGGATTTGGAAAGGCTACGATGAATGCCATCAAACATCACTTCAGTCTTTGTCTGATCAATAAGATGCTCTAAAAATGATACAACTCTGGCAGATTTTGGGATATTTTATACTAACAGAGTAACAAACGTGAAAGAGAAACTGTTATTATTACATGCAGTATTTCATAGGATATATGGAGTATGGTTTTTCTTAAACGAAAATCTCTTCCAACGGGTTATCCTCTATTTTATTGTTTCAACGTTTCGGGGTTTTGGCCCATCTTCTGGAGTTACCTATAGTACATTTTTAAATTCCACCACCATTCGTTTATACATACAATTGTTATGTATAAGAATATACAAGTCATCTCTTTATTACACATGATCACTTTTTATAAAAGTTTTTATGGCTCTGGACTATTTCATTGTTACTGATCTCGATGTATTAAAATATTTTTACTCGATAAAGCCAATGAATCTAAGAAACTTGACAAGATGATAAGCGAACAGAGGATATCTTCCCTACTTGATAATGTTTCAAGCAGTACAATAAATCCCAATCCTGAAAGGAATATTAAACAAGGTTCAATACGCTAAACGTGTTGAGGATCGCATGGTGGAAGTAGCATCCCTTACGCCTAGGGGGCCAATGTTATTGTGGAGATAAGAAACAGAACAGGGAAGTCGAAACAAGAAGTAAAAGAGGAAGGGAGAGATTAAGATGGAAAGATAATGCGTAAGGAAGCCCGAAAGGATATCGACAAAAAATGAGATAAAAAAAAAACCAAAAAAAAAAACCGCTTTACTAACAAAGGAATATACATCGCTGATTGGAGATGGTCGGTTTTTTGGGAGATCGTCATTCTTCCTTCTGTTCCTAATGTTTTTGGAAACTGAAATTGAAATGAAAAATCCATCATTCAAACCTCCTAAAGCCTTTTTTTTTCATTTCATAGTTCAAAAAAATTGGGTCGGAACTGAAATTAAGAGGTGTGTATTGATAAAAACAAAAGAAGAATTATTAACCCCTTGTTCGTCAGTAAAATAAAATATTACTATTGTTAGGTCTAGTGAAGTGTGAAATACGTATAAATAAAATATGCGAGAGTTTAGAAATCGCTATAAAAATGGTTAAAAGAAACTTATACTAATTGAACCATTGAACAACAGTGATGTTAGGGAGAGAATTCCTTAGAACTTAAAGAAAAATTGTTCAATAAATTCAATAAACTATTGTTACATTAACTATTCTATAATTACTATAATGTTGTATAGTTCCTTTGCCGCCACCTCCTAAGATAATTAACTTAGATATTACCCATACTTTGTTATGAGTGTTCATAAAGTCTGAATTTGTTATGTTTGAGTACGTTTAGCAAAATTGTAGATTGCTTTGTAGAATTTTTTTTGTAGATTGTATTTATTGCGATTTTAATCTTGTTAGAAGAAGTAGATAGAATAATTATATAAAACTTCCCTGTCTTCTTACTTTGTTGTACTTACGTTGTCGGTCATTACAAATAATTTAATTAAAAAAAAGTTTTAAGTAAACTATTTCTTCGAAAGATTCATTATTACTGTTTATATTAAACATTTATATGATTAAGAGATATTTGGTAGTAATATTTTTATTCAAAAATATTACTAATGTACTTTCTGCGAGGTTCCACTCACAGTGAATCACATACTAACGGAATGTTACGTGTACGAGACTTCCCGAAAGCATCTTTTAAAAGAAAGCTTAGAAGAAACTCTCCAAATGGAACAAACGAATCTAAGAAACTTAATACTTTTCCTTAAACAGAACAATATATTTAAGAAAATATAAATGACTTTTCTAAATTTTAATTGTATTCGTATCGTGTTCGTATTTCATTTCTAATGTGTTCGTATTGTATTTGTAATTTTATTTTTATTTTAATATTGTAAATTCTGTATTGCAGGGCGAAAATGACCCAGGTGGTCGAAAAGCCCGAGATTGTGTATAAATAAAATAAAAAATAAATATTCAAAAATAATATTTTTTTCACTTTTAATCAAAAATAAAAATCTATCTTGATTTAAATCGTTATAAGATTTTTGAAAATTCCATTTAAAAATTTGGGTCGGATTTGGTCTTTTTTTTATCGATTTCCAACCCTGTTTTTATTTATTCTGCTACCGAATGTTTTCAAACCTTTGAGTCCCATAACAGATGGTAATAATTCTAATTATTCCAGACGGTTCTATAACTTTTTACAAAGTTATATAAATCAAATTGTTGGTCGGTTTCTTCCGTTATAATAGTCTAAAATTATATTATTTTATTTTTCTTTTATTTTTTATTTATTTTCTTAATTGAAATATGCTATATTGTCCTTACATTGTATGTCCAAAAATCACATCCACTGGCTTCTTTAAGACAAGGGTCCGAAATCTCGCACATAATACAATAAAATATATTTGGATTTTAAACACCAGAAACAAAGGAAAAAAAAAGAATATCATGAACCATCCCAAAGAAAAATTATTAGGAATAAAAAAAAATTTAGATTGATTTATTGTCGATGAAACCGAAATGGAGGAGATTAATTATCTTATAATTAAACTAATTTGATAATATTTTTTACTTTAATATTTCTCAACTTGTATTTATTTATTTATTTATTGAACAAAGCATCTACCCATAGTGGGTCATTAGCATAACAACTCAACTTGTATATTTCATTGGAAAATTTAGTCTGTCATTGTGAAATCTTCTCATAGTCTTATATAGAGAGCTGTATATACATTCATGCTTCTTTTAGTCTTAAAATGGTTTGACACCACATTACTTTGGTATATAATTGTTATTAATATTATAATGATTATATTGATAAAGATATGAATATCAAAGGCTGGACAGGTTGGGGATGAGGATTGGGTGATGGTAGCCTCGGGGATCCCTAATTGGATATTTACATGTCCACGGTTGTATGTAATTACATATATAGTTTGCTATCTAGTTTCAGGCATCCTCCGTCGTCGAGGGGGGCCCGGAACGTGGTTAACAATATAATATTAATTAATTCAAACATTTACAATGCATAACTAATTAACGAGACAACGTTGCGTCCTGAAATATGAGAAGATGAGTTGAAGCATAGCTAACCCATCCTAATGACAATTACCTCTGAGCGTTACACTTTGATGGTGGCTAACTGACTTAAGGTTAAATGCTAATACTATATCAATAATGTAAATTAATTCAAGAATGTAATTACAAGTTTAGCGATATAAATTTATGTTTTTTGATATTAATTTGAGTAAGACAAAAAAATTAGTGAATGATAGAGTTGAATAAGAATTTTATAATCTGTTGTTAATGGTTAGTTACACCATTTATAAGGGGCGACCTATGGTGTAGTGATTAGCAAAGCAACCTACAATACTAAAGGGCGCAGGTCCCGAAGTCGCCCGAGGATTTTTTAAAGTGAGTAAAAAATCCTTTAGCCTGTACGAGGTCAGGTAATCGTTAAAGATCCCTATCCTAATTATACCTGGATAGGCAAAATTTAGAGCTCGTCCGAGCCGCTGTAGTATCGTCCGAATAGCCTTAGTGGCATAAAGTGGCACGTTAAACAAACAAACAAACAACACAAATCAAGAACGACTTGGCCGAATTTCATGACCTTTGATTAGTTGGATTTGACTCTGCCCTGAATGGCGGAATAAATACTAAACATAGAAAAACATAGGGAATATAGGGATAAAGGGATTAGTTATCAACATGTTACAATTTTATCCGATTTCAAAGAAATTTGAAATTCATTCCGTTCTCGAGTGATATATTAGAGATATATAAGTAGGTTATTTTACGATAGGTTAAATGATAGTCAGGATTTTCAGTTTACAATGATTTTATTGTGGTAAGCCAACGTTTCGATCCAACTCGGCGTGGATCTTCATCAGGGCTACTGAGCCCAGGTGGAGCGAGATGAAGATCCACAAGTTGGATCGAAACGTTGGCTTACCACAATAAAATCATTTTAAACTGAAAATCCTGACAATCATTTAACCTATCGTAAAGAAGAACACTTGACTATCTCTCACTTCTACTAGGGCATTTTAATATAAAAGCATGCATAGCTTTCTGGTAGGAGGGGGGGGGGGAATTATTAATATTTTATCGGGTCAGATTTCAGCAAATATTGAAACAACACACTGTTGTTTTAACACAATTGTTTATTTTAAAAATAAAAGATATCAAAGACATGAAGTTTGATGTTGCAAATTGACTTTGCGAAATTGATTTTAGTGATGAAATAAAATATTAATTTTTGCTCTGTTATTATCGATCATGGACAACCATGAACTATTATAATTAAATCTATCTAATAATATTTTTTGTAATAATAACGATGATAATTTGTTTACCTCTCGCCAAAAAAAAAAACAATATGTTTGTAAACCCTCAAAACAAAACCCCAAACTTTTCTTCCAACGAAAAAACAACAACACAGAAATAAATAAAACCACAAAATGTGATAAATGTTAGCTATTATGAAATAAGGAATAACGTACGTATTTACATAAAACAATTATTGTAATAATAATCCAATATAATGTTAAAAACTTTCACTATAACATCTGAACTTTTGTAATATCTACTATTCAATTATGTTAAAATACATATACCCCTATTTTACAAAAACCTAATACATAAAACTAATCCTCACAAAAGTGAAAATTACAAGTGGAAAATAAAACGCCACTAAAATATATTTTTTTGGGAAGAACCCCATACTGGCAATACTTTAATGGCAGTATAACATAAATAACAATCGCGCGCCTATATCATTTTCTGCACATCAAACTTCACAGGGGAGCAGTGTAGAACTTAAGGCTAGTATTCGCAACGTTGACAAGCAATAGCAATAATTATAAGTTGTTAAAACAGTAGAATATATTTTGCAACTAGAACTTTTCAATTAGAAGCGTTTCTTCCACTGGTTAAATTTTAAATTTTATACATTTCTTAATATTATTTATATACTTATATAGCTTTGGGGCCCTCTAAGTGTCCGAGGTCAGATCCAGTATATTCATCTTGTGAGGCAGATTCGAAAATGATGTTGATTTGGATGTTGTACGATATACCCTTCTCGGGCCAACAATGAAACCACATATCTACTTAATATATCTACTTCGTTCGGTACCACCAAGTTGTACAACAGTAAAACGGTATTACGATAGGTTAAATTATGGTCAGGATTTTCAGTTTACAATGATTTTATTATGGTAAGCCAACGTTTCGATCCAACTTGTTGAGTTTGCCGACAAACTAACCCCCTACCTCTCACCTTATTTTTACCTTTAGTCTTAGTATCCACCTGGACTCAGTAGGTAAATATCAGATTCTATTTTATCTTGTTAACCAGCCTCTTATTTTAATATTCATGTATACACCATCTTTTATATTATTATCAGTTTTGTAATGTATCCATTTATTGTCACCCTCTAGCATAGATACTCATATATTTGTTTTCTTTTAGCCCTGATGAAGATCCACAAGTTGGATCGAAACGTTGGCTTACCATAATAAAATCATTGTAAACTGAAAATCCTGACCATCATTTAACCTATCGTAATTGAAGAACAGTTGACCATCTCTCATCTCTAAAACGGTATTACTTACCAGAACTCTACCCTTAAGGGTTATTGGAGTCTAATGGTGCTTTAAATCCAATTGTAGAATTCTGTGCATTTTAGAAACTTGAATAGAGTGGTAACTCTTTCTCCTTTGGCTTTCATAATTTCCTTCAATGACACGGAGAGACCATCTTTTTCCCGTACTTTTCGAATTTTGAACAGTCTATCAGCAAGTGTTGGACTGAAAGAGGGACATTATCACATTTTTCATATGTCGGGACTTCTCGCCTAATAAGTAGGTGATTGTGTGTAATATAGCAATGTCCAATCCTCAGCCGGCACAGCATCACTTCCTCTCTCCTTGACATTCTGCAACTTGTGATCCATTTCCTACAGTCAGTTTCGCAATCTCTTTGTTTGGTGAATCCAGTCTTCCAGTGTAACATTATTCATATTATTAAATTCTGTTCCGTTTTCATGAAATTATAAAATAGCTATCATGTGGAATTTATTTTTTTAGTAGTTTCGTGAAGGGTGTGTTTAGGAGCTTACTATTACTAATAAGACACACTTACAAATAAAAAAAATAAAATGTTTGATATAGAAATAGACCGAACCCCCTTAAAAGATTGCTTATAAATATATTCATTTATGCTAAGATATACAGTGATTGGTATTGAGGATGGGCCAATTAACAGCCGGGGGGAAGTTAGCACCAAGATGGATTGTCGGAAACAAAGGCAGCGCGGGGCTAGAGTTAATTCGAGGACAGTGGAGCCGAGATCTATTGAATGCCGGCGGCAACCAGGTCGTATTAACTCTGTCAAACGTGCAATAATGGATTAGACTTGCTACAAGTGCAGCCGGCCGTTAGGGCTATTGCTAATCTGTTGATATTTCACCTGTCCGGACCACGCCTTAGCGCCCTGCACTACGCCCGGGGGAGGAGTCTACTCTGCCCTTTGTTTGTTCTACCCTAGAGGAATTATTATTTGTTCCAGAAATAATTGCTTTACTCTTCATTTGCTGCTCTGGTCGCCTATCTCCTATTAACCGGCACATATATCGTTCATTTTACTGGTTTTTCATATTCAACATTATTATCTAAACCTTACCAAACCGACCAGCTTTTGCAACTGTTTCAAAAACCAGTGAGCCATTGAAGTATTGACAATTTAGATTTTCCTGTTGAAATTTTTTTCATTTCTGAAAGTGATAACTTTTTTTATTCTTTACGATATGTGATATTTTTATTTAAGTTCAATGAACGAAGACATGTGTAATTCTTATTTTTCTTCTCCTCCCCTCTTTCGCAGTTTACGCATACAAGATTTCCGGGACAGGGGAGATAGTGGGAATATAAATATTATTAAATGTCCCCTGGCTCTGGATTTTGAACTTGCAGTCTTCAGATTCCAAATGATATACAGGTTGTCAGTGATAACTCCAATTCCCTAACGCATTTACCCAGTGGGCCATCCTGCTGCGCGTGGCTACTATTCCTTAACGATCATCCCATCAACTTTAGCTCCTTTATTAACCCGGTGCTGGTCGCGCCCCTCCGTGAGACACCGTTGGTCGCGCGTGAGCAAATTGCTCATACCTCAGTTTTTGGCTATTCTATTAGTTTTCAGCAGCATTCTTCGCCATATTTTTGTTTCTTTTAATTTAGAATATGTTTATCATTAAATTATTAATCTATTTAAGGTGTTTTCATCAGTTTAATGCATTTATTATAATTTATTTGAATTGGAATGAATAGAAGAGAGTAAACAAGAATAAAATGCTTTATTAACACGATTTTTAGTTAAAAAAATAAGTAGTTATTGAAGGAAAAGTGAAGTAGCATACATTAACCGAAATTAGAAAAAGAAAAATAGGAAATTTTTAGATGAAAAAAAAAATTATAAAAATATAAAAAATCACATAAAGTTGGTACGGTGGAATAGGAATAATATAATGTAAACAATAACGAATAACAATCTAAAAACGAAATACCCCATTTTACTCAAAAATATAAAAACTAATCTAAGCTTTTACTAAAAAATCGAAGAGAAGAGACGAAAATACTTAGAGTCATTTTTTTCTTCCGGACGATCCTTCAAAAGCCGTAATATCTTCGCAGCACGTCTTGTTCCACTCATTTTCCGAACCAAACTAACAAACAGAACAGAACAGGGCAAGTCCGTGCAGGTCTCGGAGCGGCCCGCACGGTGCCTCAGTTCTGTGTCAGGGATGGTCGCGCTGTGAGCATTTTGCTCACGCTCCCGTTTTTTTCGAACAAAACGTTTTATTGGGGCTTAGCGCGGCAATTTTTTTTTTCAAAAACAACTTCCTAAAGTGAGTTAATGTATAAATGACAAATAGAAAAAATATCAGAATTCAAGAAAAAGAAATAAGCGAAATACACAAGATTTTCGGCAAGTGTGAGCGAAATGCTCACAACGCGACCAAAGCCGGGTTAAAAACATAGGAATTTAAATTGACCAAACCTTGTCCTGGAAACACCATCTCAACCAAATTTTTCATTGAACAATCCATCTTTTTCCACCATCAATATATAAGCTCCTTAAATTCGTACTTATTTCCACCCATTACACAATTTTATTTTGGGTTACGGTACTGGTTACGGTATCATTGACTCTTGAGAACAGATTGAAAAGAATCCTGAAATGCAGTTTTAGATTTGTCTTCAGTACTTCGAGACGGTCTCATGTGTCCCACCTAACATTGATATTCATTTGGCGATATTCATATTCATTATACGATTTCGAATAAATATTGCAACACTTATGTGCGTTAAACAATTTTTATTGGACGAAAATAAGATTTTTGCAATGCCACACTAACTATGAAAACACAAATAATTGAACAGGTTACAAAAAGTCTCACTCTTTAACTACAAAGTGACACCAAAATAACAATATGGCTTGAGCTTCAGAAGAAGACTAACTCTCTTGTCTATCGCTCCTTATATTAGGCGTAAGCCTGGAAGGTTCTAGGCCAGATGGTACTCGAATATCGTGGTCACAAAAAAGTACTATGAAAGTTTGCTCCAACTGTTATTTCGTCCCAACAACAAGTTTAATACTATTCTAAACCTTATGTTTTGTATTTTCTTTTACGTTACAATATATAGTAACATCGATCAAATATATTTATAATTCTTCATAAAAACTTATACGTGTTTAAGTATTGAGCAAATAATACCTCTTTGGGAATCTTTGAGAAGATCGTATTCATTACAAATATACGGTAAGTTCAAAGCATTATCCCTTACAGAAATTAGGTTAAGTCGATATTTTAATTAATCAGAGGAATTAATGATAAGGAGAGTAATATTGTAGGTAATATTCGTTGATCCAATCACAAAATTCATTAAAAATATTAAGCTAGCGTGCGCTGGTTATATTATCATCGCATTCCTTTATAAACTACAATGTGTCTTTTTACACCCGGATAACCGCTCATTAATTAATACTAAACCCACTGATTACTAAGAACCGAACTAATAAAATAAAAAGCAATTAAAATTTTAATAGCAAAGGAAAATATTAATTACCGTTATAATTAAATTAACTAATAATTAATTGTTTAAGAGAATTGTAGTATCAGGTAGTATGTGTGAGGAAGAATGGAAAATGGCTTTAGTTTAAAGAGATGTTCCCTGGTGTCAGACTTGGGCGACAACCCGAAATACACCGGTAGCGCATTGTTTCGCTTCTAGTGCTCCAGCAATGTAGTTTGTAACTCTTTGTAATTGTTGTGTTATTGAGTGTGGGGAACAGAAACCGAATTGATGGTCAGGTATTATATTTTGGTGTCATAATATCAACAAACCTTTTGTAAATTAATTTTTCGAAATTTTTTAAACAAATTGGAAGTAGACTGATATGTGGGGTGGGGAAATGAAAAGCCCCAGGTTAGGACTTAATAACAACCTAGGCACTCCAGCAAATACCCAGGAAAGCGCTATTGTTTCTAACGACAATATATAACTGTAGGTATACTTATATTTTTATTTTTTATATATTTTTGTTGCTTCAAGAATTGCAACCCAGTTCCTATTTTGCCAAAACTGTATGCTTAGGACAACTAAATTCCCTATTCAATGGATATATTCACACATCAAAGTGATACACAAAAAAGCTACAATACAACAACATCCTATTGCAGTATTTTTAATTTCACTGTATTGTGTTGTATAATATATTCGAAGCTTTCAGCATATTCAGATTATTCAAATTTCACTTATATTATTTCCGGATATCAATTCCATTGATAATAAAATTTAGAGATAAGAAAAAATTTAATATAGATTTTCCCCTTCAATGGTAACTAACAACTCCATTCCAGGTTTTACTTACATTAGCCTTTTTTTTTTCTTTTCATTGCCAAATTATCAGTGCATGCAAATGAGAAACCCACAAATTCAAATTATTGGAAAAATAAAAAAGTTTCTACTTTTGCATTAAGAGATTTCTCTAACTTAAATTATTTTCTCCAACACATATTCATGGTTATAATACATTTTCCATGAGTTGATCCATGTTCATTCTTTAGATATGAAAATTAAATGTTTTTTGGACATAGTTATATAGTTATAGTTATATTATATAGTTTATTATTAAATAATTTCTCCTTATTACGGATGACAAACGAATGTTACAAACCATATATTTTGGAAATTATTACACAAAACACTAAAAAGCTTACATTTGTTTTCTAATAAATGAAAATATAAATATATAAAGTTTAAATGGGAAAGATTCAAATTTATTGTAATCTTCTTATAGGTTCTTTGACAGTGACAGGCAGAGCAAAAATTGTATACTAAGAAGAACTTAGTGCTTTGGTTACTAGAAGATATTTATCAAAGTTCTGGATTTGTCGAGTTTCTTCTGATAAGGATTATTGGAATGGTCTATAAAAGCCTATAGGTCAGCTATCAAATTGATTTTGATGTCTCGGCATGAATGGAGTTTAAAAAAAAAATAAAACGAAAATCGATTTTTCGGATATGTCGGTTTCTCAAATATATTTGCGAAATTAAGAAAAAATTATAAATTTTATCACAAAGTAAAATAATCATGAATTTTAGGATATAACCAGACAGTCATTGACACTCAGTACAGTTATTGACAACCCAAACATTAACTTGAAGAAATCAGTAAACAAGTCCTACCTTTATTTCAAGATATGCATGAATTTAATGTTTGAAGGGACCTCTAAGTCTGTGAAGTAAGTGTTTAGCAAACTAACCATAGGGAAGATTTCACAATTAAATCCATAGGGTGACAATAACTAGTTTTTGCAATTTTTACAATACAATATGGCCATATGGTGAAATTGAACTGATAAGGATTATTTGAATGGTCTATAAAGGCCGATAGGTCAGCCTGGCTTGTCGGTTATCTCTTGAATTAGATGTCCCGGCATCAAAGGAGTTCAAATATAAATTAAAACGGAAATCGATTTTTACTTTCACTTACCTATATATGAAATATATAGTAAGTGGAAGTATTGCGATCGTGAAAATTTTCGACTTCCGGTTTTCAACGGAAATACACGTTTTGGGGTCCCCTGAGTCAAAATAACCAAGTCCCGCGAAATGGTCTGTGTGTGTGTGTGTGCCTGTGTGTCTGTGTGTGTGTTTCTGTGTGTGTGTGTGAACAGACTAGCTCAAAAACTATAAACCGTGCGAACCTGAAATTGGGTATTTAGAGTATGTATAAGCCCGCGATGTGACAGCAAAAATTTCATCAAATTTCCTCAAAGGGAGGGGGTACTTTATTTAATAACTTTTTAAGTTTTTTCGATTTTCTCAAAAACGCCTCTAACGATTTTGATTAAACTGAGTATTTGATCTATTTATATGCCTGAAATATGACTGTAAAAATTTCATCAAAATTGATCAACCGGAGGGGGGACTTTACTTAATAAATGTTGTATCATTTTCACATGTTTTTTTTATTTACACAAAAACGGTTTTAACGATTTTGATCAAACTTGGTATTTTATGTATTTATATGCCAATGATGTGATAACCAACATTTCATCACAATTGATCAACCGGAGGGGGGACTTTACTTAATAAATTTTGTATCATTTTCACGTGTTTTTTTTTATTTACTCAAAAACGGTTTTGATCAAACTTGGTATTTGATGTATTTATATGCCCGAGATATGACTGTAAAAATTTCATCAAAATTGATCTACGGGAGGGGGGACTTTACTTGTTAAATTTTGTATCATTTTCACGTGTTTTTTTTATTTACTCAAAAAAGGTTTTAACGATTTTGATTGTAGAAAATGGGCCATATAAGCAAGAAGATGATAAATAGAAGATTCCTCGAACGAGGACCAATAATGACTTTGACAATTCTAAATGAATCCGAAAGGTTCGGCAATCGGCAGAATCGAATCAACGAAGACCTGTCTTTTTTTTTCTTCGCTTTTTTTTTTTTTTCTTAACGACGAACCAGAAAGTGACAATTTACCCCCGCCCACAAATTAGCTGCGGAAGCTGGATGGAAATAAACAAATGGTCCTTTTATTCAGGAAAAATGGTTTTAAACTCCGCCTTCCGCCGTGGAGGTGTTTTTAAGTGGTTAACAAGGTTAGCTGCATTAAGGGGGATTTCGCCCATCAGGTCTCTTCTAATAACGGCGTCCTCCGAGAGCAAAGACCGAATTTCCTGACGAAGACAAGGATTGGAGGCAATCAGACGCAGTTAAAGAGGTTAGGCTAAGAATTGGGGCATTGTGAAGCCAAGCCAAGCCAGTTACGGGGCGCTACAAGTGGTCGCAGCCCCATATCAAACCCCCCCCCACTCTTATATATACTGTACCTACATTTTATCCGCCTCTTTTTTCCTTTTTTCTTTTCATTTTACTTTAGCTCTAGTATCCCGCGGGATAATCTCCCTTCCACTTCCCATGGCCTTCATTTGATTTTATAACAAGCAATGAGAATCATAATTAACTGCAATAAACAAACAGTTACATGTATGAGAGATTCTGCACAACGAATTAGCGAAGCTAGATATTTTTATAGTTGCCTTCCCTTAATTAAGCTGCATTTTCCTGTGCTGAATGTTCTAATTTAAGCCAACAAAAATTATATTATTGTATATTACTATAAACTTATACTCTTGTTGGTTTTCTGCATGGAGCTGTACATTTTTACTCATTACAGTATCATTTAATTTAATTTGATAATTTAAAAAATATTTTTTCGCAATCTTTTTTTTTTTTTTTTAGAGAGAATATTTTTATTATTTAAAGATTTACAAAATAAATGATGATTTTTTACATGATACGGATTATGTATCCTTACAATCGACATGTTAATTTACATGACATTATTTTGGCATAATAATAATAAATATATGACAATTTCTTGTATGATAACAGTAGGAAAAATTAAAAAAAAAAAGCAGGAACAAAGAAATGAATAAACAAAATTTTATATAATAATCAAAACTGGATAGTTGAACAAAATAAAAATAGTAGAAAGAGAGATCTATCTAACCTAAGATAAACAAGTTTACATCTTTTTTTTTTTTTTTTTTTTTTTTGTTCGGTACCCCTACCTGGCCATGTGTGGCATACGGGGGGTTACTCTACAGGTGTAACCAACCTATTCTAACCATGGTGGGAGGGTTGAGATTTATTCCGTGGGGCCTCCACGAAATAAAAGTTAACCCTCTCAGGGCGGATTCGAACCGCCGCCGTTCGGCTCGAGCGTGCAACAACGGGTCGCGCTCCTACACGCTCGGCTATCCCGGCCCCAAACAAGTTTACATCTATAGATTAATAATATGGAGCACCTGGATACAAGTACATATTTACATAAGTGAAAATATTATTGTGCATAAATAAATTATTATTATAGAAGTAAATGTTTTGTTCTTTTGTGAGTATATCGTTTTAGAGTTTTCTTGTTTTAATTGCCATTGATGGAGGATTTTTAGAGGATATTGTATTATTAAAATATTTTGTGGTTTGAGCTAAGAGAAACTGTTGGATATTCAGAAGTTCAAGGTCCTTGAGCATGGGTTTTATTTTCGTATAACGAGGATAGTTGTTAATTATTCTCATACACAAGTTTTGAATTCTTTCTAATTTTTTATAGTTTGTAAAACAAGTAGAACTCCATTCGGTTGAGGCATAAGTGATTAATGAACGAATTATTGACTTATATAATGTGAGTTTTATTTTTGGACTTAGTTTTGATTTTTTGTTGAAGTATGAGAACATTTTATAAATTTTTTTTTTGTTGCGTCGGTTTGGCTATTTATGCGTTGGGTGAAGGTGAGGGATCTGTCAAGTGTTAGCCAGAGATATTTTACGGATTTAGACCAAGGTATTGAAGTTGACTTGATAGTAAGTTGATGATTTATTTGAGGTCATAAATTTGTAAAAATTTGGGTTTTGTAAAAAAGTATGGCTTCTGATTTGATATGATTAATTTTTAATTTCCACTTAATACAGTACTTATTAAGTTTTTGGTAGTGCTATTTTAATCGATTGACTATCGTATCAATTCTATAAGAAGATGTATTTATACAGTGGTATCGTCAGCGTATAAGGATTTATGCATAATTGATTGGATGAGAATGAGAAGGAAGATCAGATATGAATAGATTAAAAAGATTTGGGGATAGGCAATCACTTAGTGCTATTTGAAACATTAATTGTGCCTTACACAGTCTAAATACCTCAACACCCTTCTCATGTCATAAGAATTTTACCAGCCTAGAAGACATCCTTCGGAGCCAAGTTCGGATGGTCTCCTGAGTTCATCTGCAATTTCACCCTATTTTGGAAAAATATCAATTATGCATTGATTTAAAAAAAAAAAAATTATAATCCTGGCCAACGTAATAATGTAAAAGCTCATTTAACACTTAATTAAAATGTTTCATTAGTGACAATAATCGACCAAATATTTTTGGAAAATTCCAGAACCATGCTTTCCAAGTACCTTTAAATAATACATCAGAAGGAAGAAAAATTTAATTTTTAATTTCTACAATCATTAATTTTTATACTGAAGCGGCAATCATTTAGGAAATTTTTAATTAATCTAATCGGCTTGCCTATAATGTTTGTTTTGACCGTCTGATCGTCTGTTTTCGGTCACTGAAGAGCCGCCTACAGCAGGATGACAGGATAGACGTACCCAATTCTAGCGATCACCCATCCAAGCACGCTGAAATTTCATTACCTATTACAAGCTTCTTAGCCTAAAAGTAAATTGGTACTTAAGGTACTAATAAAAATAGAAATTAGTGGAGAATACAAATACTGCAGAAAAGGAGGCCATTCCCATTTTTCCAGCTTACAGGTGACTGAAAGTATTTATTGCATACAATACATATTGTAAAACTTTTGAGGGTTAAAATAATTTCAATTGAACGGAAATAATAATTAACAATGCCACACAAACAATATAAACTAAAATAGTCAAGAAGAAAACAAAAAGTATCATCTTGTAAAGACATATTTAACACAAACGTAACCATATTCTCGATATTCAGAGCAAGACTAACTCTTCGTCCTCCGTTCCTTATATTCGGTCTGGAATGTTCTCGATAAGCTTAGCATGCACACGAAAAGTCACAACATATACTAGAACAGTTTGTTCCAACTGTTCTAACAACAAATCTAAAGCTATTTTTAAATCATGTGTTTTATGTTACATTACGAATTACTTTTGACAGTTGATATGGCATCCTGGATCGCATGACCTTACCTGCCAGAAGAGTGACAGTTGTAGGCTAACTTTCCGATATGAATATTTAAATTAGTTGTCAGATTTCTCCATACTATTTAAAATGTAAGTTATTAAAGTGGATGTTTAGATCTATATCACGACATTTACACCAATCTGCATCTAATTGTATATGTTTTACATACGAAAAATTGTCAGTTATAGAAAAATGACTGTAAGTGGACTTGCATATTTTATTAATAAGTTTAGAGAAATTATCCATCCCCTCGGGGCTAATAATTCAGAGAGAAACGGGAGGATAATTTTAGATTTCACGACAAATGGAAATTATTCCCCACTTTCGTGACTCCTTTATATCAGGGAATTATCATAAGGAAATAATGACAGCTTTCGAGGCGTCTTGCCGAGGATTGAGAAGGATGGTACGAGGAGTTCGGGTTGAACAGCCTCTGGAGTACAATGTATTCCTCTTAGTTTATCCCTTTAATATGTACATCCATTTGTGACAGGGGGAATATATCTCTCTGATGTAAATATTTTTCAAATCGGGGGCGCCATATATAACCTCCATACCGGCCATTTTTAAAACAATACTGCCTCGGAACAGTTGTTCGACACCCGCCTTACAGATTAGACACTCCTCATTTGTCGGGATGAATGGCTCTTGGTATTTACTTGAGGGCGTGGGTCTTTCTGATTTATTGATAGGCTCTGATAAATAAATCGATAGTTCACTATCATATCCTATTGTTTGTTGTTCAATTCAAATAAAATCGATCTATAGTTGTACCAAACAAAACTTCATCTTGTTTTATATTTAGATACGGTAAAGTTAATTTTGAAGATGCTCCATGTGTTTTTGGCGCCCGTTTCGCATTGGTATATACCCGTCTTTTGAATTTTACAGAGGGCTTGTGTTGAATTCTGTTAACTATATACTTAGCTCACTTTCTATAGAAGATATAAATAAAATTTCAAACAAACACCAAGATGAAATGTTTCTAGAGAACTCAACCTCATAGTTATTATAAAAATAAAAAGTATGTTCACAATTTCATCTGAAACCAACTAAAATCATTCTCTTTTAAAATTAAAGTAATAATGTTATAGCAAATGGTTTTAAAAATTTATCTTCTTTAGAAACTTTTATTTTTTATTTTATTTTATTTAATTTTTTTTATAAATTATTTAACAATTATGTGTATTATTTCTGAAATATCGCTATAATCGGCTCCAAACGATATCGAAAGTGCTATCATTAATTAATAAATTATTACTTAAATATAGCACTGTGAAGTAAACATTAAACATCCAAATATCTATGTATATTTAATCATTCTTGTACCACCATTGCAAAAATCAACAGATGGTGAGGGATTGAAGATAAGCAAGCGAGCCAATGATTATACCAAGGTCTGCCAAGAATTGGAGACTCAGTGATGTTCCCATGAGTTTTATGAAGACTTCGAACTAACGTGACTTGGCACACCTTTGAATATTTAAAAATTAATTCTCTACTTCAAAAGTAAAGGTTTTTATATCGAATCTTTCAAAAAAGTAATAAGGACGTAAGAAACATATTAACAATAATGAGAGGGAGCGGGATAGCTCATTGATAAAGCATTGGTGGTTGAACGTGATCACAGTCGAATCACCTCCTTGCACGACCGCTGTACAACAAACAGTACTACCATACACCGTACCCCAAGACCCTTCATGGGTTGTCATGGTACTGGTATTTTTATTGGGTTTTTTACTTTCACTTACCTATATATGAAATATATAGTAAGTGGAAGTATTGCGATCGTGAAAAATTTCGACTTCCGGTTTTCAACGGAAATACACGTTTTGGGGTCCCCTGAGTCGAAATGACCAAGTCCCGCGAAATGGTCTGTGTGTGTGTGTGTCTGTGTGTGTGTGTGTGTGTGTGTGTGTGTGTGTGTGTGTGTGTGTGTGTGTGTGTGTGTGTGTGTGTGTGTGTGTGTGTATGTATGTGAACAGACTAGCTCAAAAACCATAAACCGTGCGATCCTGAAATTGGGTATTTAGTGTAGGTATATGCCCGCGATGTGACAGCATAAATTTCATCAAAATTACTTAAAGGAAGGGGGTACTTTACTTAATAACTTTTTAGGTTTTTTTCGATTTTCTCAAAAACGGCTCTAACGATTTTGATTAAACTGAGTATTTCATCTATTTATATGCCCGAGATATGACTGTAAAAATTTCATCAAAATTGATTGACCGGAGGGGGGACTTTACTTAATAAATTGTGTATCATTTTCACGTGTTTTTTTTATTTACTCAAAAACGGCTTTAACGATTTTGATCAAACTGGGTATATGATGTATGTATATGCCCGAGATACGACTGTAAAAATTTCATCAAAATTGATCAACCGGAGGGGGGACTTTACTTAAAGAATTTTATCTAATGTTTACGTTTTTTTTTATTTTCTCAAAAACGGCTTTGATGATTTTGATGAAACTGGGTATTTGATGTATGTATATGCCCGCGATATGTCTGTAAAAATTTCATCAAAATTGATTAACCGGAGGGGGGACTTTACTTAATAAATTTTGTAACATTTTCACGTGTTTTTTTTATTTACTCTAAATCGGCTTTAACGATTTTGATCAAACTGGGTATTTGATGTATTTATACCGAGATATGACTGTAAAAATGTCATCAAAATTGATTAACCGGAGGGGGGACTTTACTTAATAAATTTTGTAACATTTTCACGTGTTTTTTTTATTTTCTCAAAAACGGCTCTAACGATTTTGATTAAACTTAGTATTTGATCTATTTATATGCCCGAGATATGTCTGTAAAAATTTCATCAAAATTGATCAACCGCAGGGGGCACTTTACATAATAAATTTTGTATCATTTTTACGTGCTTTTTTTATTTACTCAAAAACGGCTTTCATGATTGTGACCAAACTGGGTATTTGATGTATGTATATGCCAAATATGTGATAGCCAACATTTCATCAAAATTGATCAACCGAAGGGGGGACTTTACTTAATAAATTTTGTATCATTTTTACGTGCTTTTTTTATTTACTCAAAAACGGCTTTCATGATTGTGACCAAACTGGGTATTTGATGTATGTATATGCCAAATATGTGATAGCCAACATTTCATCAAAATTGATCAACCGAAGGGGGGACTTTACTTAATAAATTTTGTATCATTTTCACGGGGTTTTTTATTTACTCAAAAACGGCTTTAACGATTAATAAAAATAAGATATGAATGTAGAAAAATGTGTGACTTTGGGAAATGATATTTAACAAAACACGTCAATTTCTTATCTAAGTAAGTTGGTAAGTGAAAGTTGTGTGTTGCGCGCACGCACCAGATTTTTTTTTTCGTTTTTGAGCAGGTAAGTGATTTGAGTATACTAACCGGTCTTTTTACTTTCACTTACCTATATATGAAATATATAGTAAGTGGAAGTATTGCGATCGTGAAAAATTTCGACTTTCGGTTTTCAACGGAAATACACGTTTTGGGACCTCCTGAGTCGAAATAACCAAGTCCCGCGAAATGGTCTGTGTGTGTGTGTGTGTGTGTGTGAACAGACTAGCTCAAAAACTATAAACCGTGGGAACCTGAAATTAGGTATTTAGTGTAGGTATATGCCCGCGATGTGACAGCAAAAATTTCATCAAAATTGCTCAAAGGGATGGGGTACTTTATTTAATAACTTTTTACGTTTTTTTCGATTTTCTCAAAAACGGCTCTAACGATTTTGATTAAACTGAGTATTTGATCTACTTATATGCCCGAGATATGACTGTAAAAATTTCATCAAAATTGATTAACCGGAGAGGGGACTTTACTTAATAAATTTTGTATTATTTTCATGTGTTTTTTTTAATTACTCAAAAACGGCTTTAACGATTTTGATCAAACTGGGTATATGATGTATGTATATGCCCGAGATACGACTGTAAACATTTCATCAAAATTGATCAACCGGAGGGGGGACTTTACTTAATAAATTTTGTACCAATTTCAAGTGTACATATTTTTTATTTACACAAAAACGGCTTTAACGATTTTTAAGAAACTGGGTATTTGATGTATGTATATACCAAATATGTAAAAGCCAACATTTTATCAAAATTGGTCCAACTGAGGGGGCACTTTATTTCATGACTTTTTTTCCAATTTTTCCCTTTTTTTCGATTATCTCAAAAACGGCTTTAACGATTTGTGTCAAATTCGTCATGTTTAATGAAAATTAGGTTTTATTTAATATAAGGTAAGCTTTATCATTATTAAAATGTTCTGAGAGGGCTTTTTTGGAGGGGGGGGGGGGGGTGCCTTTTTTGTTTGTTTCTTTCTTTCTTGTAAAGTACCATTGTTTTTGTTTAGATGGAAAAATTAACTGTGTCTCGTTACGCCTAAAAATAAGAAATGGCTAAAAATGAGATATGATAAAAATAAAGAAAACATAAAGAGGAGAAAAAAAGAAAAATTTTCAGAGTCAACTCATAAAACTCGTTGAGCCCACGCATGAGGAGTACGCCTTTAATGACAGACCATTGTTCATAATTAAAGCCGTTCTGTTCATTTGAGAAGTGGCAATTAACAAAACGCATTAATTTCTAATCTAAGTAAGTTGGTAAGTGAAAGTTGTATGTTGCGAGCACGCACCAGATTTTTTTGTTAAGATATTAGCCTAGAACCTAATAAGATTTTTTCACCTATTTTACATTTCTGGTATAACAGTTTATCAACATATATTGAGCTGAATCATGCCTTCAACATAAAAGGGAGAGGTATTAAAATATTTTATGTAGATACTATTCAATTTTCCAGTTAGTTTCTGGGATCTCCTAGATATAAAGAAAAAAAATCTGGTGTGCGAAGCGCGCAACATACAACTTTCACTTACCAACTTACTTAGAATATGTTCCAAAACATTTTGACAACTCTTTCGCATGAACCGAACCTCTTTTCTTAAACAGTGGTGTCATTAATGGCGTTCTGCGCATCCGGGTGTTTAACGTGTTTTATGAGTTGTTGGAATATATTTATATATTTATGTATATGTTTACTCGTTTTTTTTTTCTCCATATTTAGCCATATCTTGTTTTTTGGCATAATGAGAGACATTTAATTACTCCACATAAAGAAAAACAAAGGTACTTTATAGAAAACAAAAAGGCCCCATTCCCAATTCAAGGCTCCTTAGAACATTTTAATTATGACAAAACTTACCTGATATTAAACAATACTTTCTTTTCATTGAACATGACGAGTTTGATCAAAATCGTTAGAGCCGTTTTTGATGAAATTGAAAAAAACGTAAAATTAGACTAAATTTATGAAATAAGGTTAATTAACTCCCTCCATTTAATCAATTTTGATAACATTTACGCTCTTACATCACGGGTATATACACACAGCAAATAACTAATTTCAAGTTCTTGCGGTTTATAGTTTTTGAGCTAGTTCACACACTAAGACCATGTAGCCGTGTTACATAGTTAATTTGAATCAGGGGAACCCAAAACGTTTATTTTTGTTGAAAACTGGAAGTCGACATTTTTCACTTTCCACTTGTTACTTTCCCTTACCTTACCATTGCAATATTTCATTTATAGGTAAATTAAGAAAAGAAGGAAATGCATAGGGCTCCTTTTTTTATCGAACCCTGTAATTATTTGTTGTTGGTACTGATTTCTACTCATAAAAGTAACTTTATTCAATTTTTTTTTTCAACTATCATAAATAAATCTCATATTTGTATAGTATTAGAGTGATTCTAAAACTTCAGGCAATGACTCCATCCGGACGAAACATTACCAGTAAGTTTTCATCCATTTGGTAAAAGGGAAAGCTCATCTACGATATCCAACATTCGGATGAAACATTGGAGCGTGGCCGAGCCGTTAAGTTTTGCTTCGATCTCAACTAAAAAGGATTCGCTGGTACACCTTTTAAGTGAGCGAAGAGAGTTAGGTCGAAAGTTACCATATTATGAAACTAATCATGGCCCCTTTTGTCTGAAAATGACGCCAAAAGAGTTCGCTTACATTAAGGTCAAACGAGGTTATTTGATTTTTCTGTCAAAAGAGGTGACGCAAGAAGTGACATAGAAGTATTTTTACGCACAATTATAATTTTTTTAAAGTTATCTATTGCAATCATGTTGTTAATAGTTATGTAATTCACAATTGAGCAGTTAGAATTTCCAAAAATCAGAAGATTTTAAACAATTTTTAAGTTACCACAAATCGTGAAAGGGATAGCGGAGTTGGAACCCAAAAATTGTAATTGCAAAAATTGTTATATTGTAACACTTATGTGGGTTAACTCTTTCTATTTAATGAAAATAACAATATTTAATGCCAATCAAATTATAAGAACAAATATCTATCACCTCTCAACACTGAGATAATCATTTGACATGCGCTTTAGAACCAAAACTAACTCTCCAGTCTCATCGCTCCTTATATATAATCGTGAAGAGAAGAGTCTAGAATCTCGTGGAACGCGTAGATGGTACTCGAACAGCGTAGTCACAAACGCGTGCTATGACGGTTTGTTCGAATTGTTAGTTCGTTCCAACAAAAGGTGTAGGACTTTTAAACCATATTTTTTTCTTTTGTTTTTGTATAACGTTACAGTATCAAAGAAAAAGTCCAAGAGGCGCAATTATGCCTTATCCTTGCATGATTAATATCCAGGAAGATTCTTTAAGGGTTTGAATCTGTTTAAGGGAAATATTCAATAAGTAATTACCCTTCTCAGATGTGTACCTATTCGTTTGTAATTACCGTGTTCTCTTTTAACCGAAATATTGTTCACCGTTTCGTAATTTACTTCATTTTAATTCACTCACTTTTGACCAGAAATTTTGAAACATATAGTTAGAATTCCACTGAATAATTGTTCAAGATATTTGAGTTAAAATTCCAAGCTTGATTGACTTAGTTAAGTCGTTGAAAATTCGATAAAAAGGAAATAGTGGCTGCCATATACCCTGCATCAGCCCTGTACTTCGAGATATCTTCACGCAGAATGGGAAGTCACGCCGAACTGGATTTGGGTTTTAGTTCATGATGCCCTTAACTTTTCTATGGGTATTACTTATTGTCCTAAATCTGACATCTGCATGGAAAAAATAATTATATGAATTTACTACTCTTTTTGATTATCTATTAATGCTTTCTGAGTGGATATACAATGGTACGTTGTGTTTCTCCAACTTTCCAATAGTTTTTATCGGGGATCAAGAAACTGTAAAAAAAAAAAAATAATCATAGCATTAATTTTTTTCTTTCTTTTTTTGTAGGTTCAACATTAGTGCTTGATGCGGACCATGGTAATATGCTATTCATGAAGACCGTTAGACCGAGGCCGTCCTAAGTGAAATGGCATTATGTTTATGATATCAATCCGTCATGGCACTCCCGCCATTTGAATATGACCTTCTTAAAATTCACCAAAATCTCCCCCTGAATATATTATTGTAAATAAGGCAGCTAGGAGGAATTAGGGTTAAATGTCGCTTGGACTTGTTGTAGTACAGCCCTACGAAATTCGAGTATTATCGAAGGTACCACGTGAAGGCGACATTAGCCCATGGGGTAACTCACTCAATGTTAAAGCTCCTAACGTGTTTTTAATAACTCTTTCTAACGATCCGGGGGATTTTAGACCCTTTACAGGAAGCTCCACCTCTAATTACTCTTGATAAAATTGGTTTAAATGAGTTATTAATGCGGATAAAATTGTCTGAACGCCGTATAAAAAGATGCCCTTTTTTATTATTTTTTTTTCTATACGTTTTGTAACTAACAATGGATTATAATTTACTATACGTTGGTGGGGGCAAGTGGAGCTTTTAACGGAGAACGGAGTTAGGTAAAAGGGGGTCTCTTTATCCCGTTGAGAGAATATAGAAGAATCAACTTGGGGAAAACGGATGTCATACTAATTAATTAATTATACTTCTTTTTATATATACTTATTTCCTTTATTATATTTGTATACTTATTTCCTGGATTCCAGTTATGAGCAAAAGGTTCGGCAAAAATAAGTCTTGAAGAGTTGCCTTTTTCTACAGGTAGTAAACTCTAGGGAGAGCAGGCAAGCATGAGAGTGTACTGCGATTTGCATTGTCCAGTGATCATCTGCTCAACTCTTCTTGTCAGTGCTCCAAAACATACCTATATCAAAGGATAAGAGGGAAGTGAGGGAAGGATGAGAGGGAAAGCTAGGCATTATTCACATTCCCAGTTCCTTAATCGTGTGCTTCGCTCATTGTTGGATCCAGGAGGAGTGCTGTGGTGCCTGCAGCCTGTATTCTTTGGAAAATGTTTAGTCATTTAAAGAATTTAACTTTACTTAAACTAAGGAAGTAATGTAAAGAGCAAATAATATGCAGAAAAAGTAGAATTTTAGATGTGGGTAATGAAAATAGAGGTACAAAAGCTGATTGGCAGATCCAGGGCCAGGGGTTTGTGGACTGTTCTCCCCTTTACAACCGGCTGGATCCGCTCATGGCTTCACTCTCCACTCAATTGTATTTATTTAGTTTCTACAACTTGATTTTTTAGGGTTTACAACATATTTTAACACTGATCCGCGTTTAAATTTATCGTCATAAAATTATAACACAAAAATGTCAAACAAACAATCAGAAATCAAATAATAACAAAATTACACAATCATAACTAGTAGGCACAGAACAAATACTCAAAAGTAACCGTATACTTTACTATACTGGCTAAGACCCTGCCTCTAGTCGATCGCTTCATGCTATATGATGTGCTTAGGAAACATACGTTCCAAACATACGATCGTGTATTGATAGATGACTGGAACCTTTCCAGGCAGTTTTAGAACTTTATACAACAAAAATGTATACAACTATTATGACAGCTGCGAGCGAATGACAGCTGAATGAGATAGAAACTTCCATATATATCTTTTCGTTTTTAACAAAAACTCGTTAAAGATTAATACATAAATTTAGGCATCGAGTTATGTTTTAGATGAATAGATTTTATCCATTATCTCCGATGGTTCTGCATTCTTTTTGGTTATCATATACTCATATTGACATTAAAAAAGAAGCAACTGCTGCAACATGAATCTTATTTTCCATATAAAATATTGCTGCAACAGAGGCCACACACTTACAACTTATCTCCATTTGATCCGAGCTCCTACAAGCTCGAGATCACTCGAGCAAGAGTCAAACTAGACGCTTGTGCACTCGCAGCACTCGTGTTCACTCGTTTCGGATGACATACTTCGGCAAGAGTGTACTGCCAGAAACAGGTACTGCTACTCTATATTCAAGGTAAATCTGCTCCGATCAAAGAGCAACTTTTTTAAAGGAAATTTAATAGTTTCCTACTTTCACCTAAAGAAATTCGTCTAAACATAAAACTTAGATCGTTATCCTTCTGAATGGCAACCTAGCCCAGAAGGATAGGTTATTGGTGAGGGAAGTATGGAGTCTGTTGGCCAACTTTTTTAACCAATATTTATTTTACAAAGCAATATTTATTTACCTAAGCTTTGTCATTTCATATATTAATCCTTCTTTCAGTTCTGGGCAATTAATAAAATGGAACCTTTGAAATATCCTAGGATATTACGATGGACATTCAAAAATATTTGAAGAGATTTCGCTCGATGGAGAAGTTTTAGGGACTCTTAATTACAATTTTTTTTTTTTAAAATATATAATATTAATATTCTAGTATATTCAAAGAGAATTTTTAAACCAATAATTATACACATTCGTTCGTATTGAAAGCCAATGATTTGATTGAAACGACTTTTTCTCTCGAGAAGCATGCAATAGCTCGTCTATTTCTAATTTGCTGCACACCGTCATGTTTTCATATTCGAAAATCATAGTGATTCAGATGTTTGAACATATAATTAGTGAGAGAGCCTAACCTAATTCGCTAATGCGACTGTACTTACATAAATAACTTTAAATCTATCTCTTCAGTATTTTATTTCAATTTACAAAGTTGCCACAGAAAATATTTTTTTATCCTTCAAATGATATACTGGTTATATTTTTCGATTAAATTTGCTTTCAAGGAAAATTAAATTCCAAAATATTATGTTTTTATAAACTTTTATAAGAAATTTATACTTAATTTACTTTCTTAAGGTGTTCGATACATATGGAAATATATCTTCATACTCTGATACTATTAACAGTAAAATCTAGCGATATAGTTTTATGCATTATCCAATAATAAAAAAAAAATTAAAAAAACATGTAGTCATGTATATACAATAGATATGTAAGTATATAGGCAGTTATTATATCCTTGTAAAATGTTTTCTTTTTTAATATTATGGTAAGCATTCATTTATTTATATAATAGGTTTCGACCATCTTGATTGTTATAACCTATTGATTACTAACTAAATCATTACTATGAACTACTTCAAAGTCATAAACTCTAAATTAATGTATACAATTATTTACTATGAAACTATTCTTCTTGAATTATTAAAAAATATATAAAAATAAGTTTAACGATAGGATAAAACATCTGGTCCGATGCGCGCAACACACAACTTTCACTTACGAACTAACTTAGATTAGAAATAAACGTGTTTCGATAATATGTATTCCTCAACTTCACACTTTTTTCCACATTTGTATATCTTCATAAGTTATAGAGTATTTTTGTTGAAAAACTTGAAAGTCCTCAGTACTTTTCGATTCATTATTGCGTATTTCCTTTTTTAAGGGTCTTTCAGGGAATTTCATCAACAGTCGAGTTTCTTTTTCTGGTTGTTTGTTTTTTACTGCGAGTTGCTTTCTGTAAATAAATCGTGATGGTGTATTAAATTTTCGAATATATTAGAAACTTCGTAGGGGTTTTATAGTTATAACAGCTTAGTGTTAGCGATTTAATCATCTGGTAACATTTTATTGAATAAATTGCTCTGCTTAAGAAACACTAGATTGTTCAGAGCATCCTGTTATATTTGAAGTATTTTCTCAAGGTTTTCTTTTTAAATAATGCTCTCGAAAAGAATCGTACGCATAGCAACAAAATGAATATATCTCTATTATTCATGCCTATTTTGTGAACTTAATTCGTTTCATAGATTATACTTCTTCAAATGTCAATACCACATATAAGTAAAATATTTCCAAAACAATCAAAGAACGAGGCTTAATACCAATCATACAATTCACGATTTTCCATGAACCAAATGAAACTTTACCAAGATCGATAATCATAGTGTAAGAGTCCCTCATTCGATTTTTTCACTCATAACGCTGGCCCAATGACATAACACAAAATGTCACATCTCACTACATGAGGAGAAAGCGAGATTTCGACATTGAACGGCAGGGTATAAATTTAGGTCCACTTTGACATTTGACGCCGCGCACTAGAATTACTGGAAATAATAGCGAGTCGTCGTGGGGAAGGCAACACGAAATAAGGGGACATGTGTGAAATGTAACGTTTGAATATCCCTTCGACTCTTTATCTGAGCGGAGTATCCCACACCATCGATAATCTTCGAAACCTCACCTGGGGGAGGATGCATTGCCTACTCGATCCGGGATCGTACATTAGCTATCGTAATGGCACAGGCCGCCTTTCGCATGCGCCCAGAAATTTCTAAATACATTAATAACTGCCTCTGATGGTTTATGGAGCCTGCTATCCGAACTGAATCAAAATAAACAGCACATCCCTGCAATATACTTCTCGAATTGATGACCGACTCTTAGCGGAATGTGAGTTTATATTTTTGAGCGTGGCATTAGTCGGTTCGTCATTAGGCCAAATTGAAGGTTCTATAATATTTATAGTAATCTCAGAATACCAGTGTACACCCACAATCTTTTTCTAGAGAACTCTGTAATCGTTTCAAGAAAAATAATACCACTCTGCTCAAACGAATAATCAGCAACCATTACGAATTCAGATATAACGAAACTTGACGGTATTTAGATTACAATAGGACCATATTCATAATCCAAAATAGAAAAATATTTTTATTAATGTGCGCATTATATTATATTTATTTGCTTATGTTCTCAATGTTTCCTTTTGTTTTAACATTTATTCATTTTCATTTAACATTTATTATTAGTTTTTCAATCAGGATCTGTGGTTGCTGTACCTTTTTATTAAAAAATTTGAAGTTTAAAATTGATAAAAAAATAAGGTAACGCATATCGCATGCGCATGTAACGGATATCAGGGATAAGAGTACTTTCAATGAAAGCTACTTAGTTGAGGTTTATTATCATACCAAAAATCAGCTTCGATGTACATCCCCTTATACCCAAAACACCCTCAAAAAAGGTCTTTTGAGAAATTAAAATCAGTTGTTTTCAATAGTACTTTTCAAGTATTAGACTTCAAAATATTCAAATAATAAAGAGAACACGAAAGATAAAACAGATTGTAAGGAAAATAATCGTGTTTGAATCATTAGTCTAAGGCTTATCAGTCTTGAGAAAATGAGTTTTCTGTAAGAGCTTAAAAACTGGCATTTTGAAACGAGTGACCCTAAATTTTTTTTAAAACTTGTTTTGAACTACTGATTCCATACGTAATTAGTGGTAAAATTATAATTTTTTTCAAAAATGGCCAAGCAACCAAATTATTTTTTTCTGGTCCATTTCAAGTGGATTGACCCTTTTGCGAACGTTTCGACTCAAATTTCAGGTCCACATCAGGACTCTTTGGCTGATGCTTGGCTAAAATTAAATATTATTCGATGTGTCGTATAAAGATAATTGCAACATCCGTTTTCCCAAAAAAAAAAAAAAAATTAAAAATTATCAGCGCTCTTTTATCTTAGGAAATCATTAAAACCATATGACATTAAAATAATAATATATAAAGGTTAGATTACATAGAAACTAACTATACTAAAGGTTCGCGTTCGCCTCCCGAGGTGGTCCTAGGAGTTTTTAATGGAGGTAAAAAATCCTGCTCTATGACGTCCCTCGGATAGGACGTCAAATGGAGGTCCCGAGCCTGTACGATGTCAAGTACTCGTTAAAGATCCCTATCCTAATTATACCTGGATAGGCAAAATTTAGGACTTCAACTGTAGCATCGTCCGATTAGCGTTAGTAGCATAAAATGACGTTAAACAAACAAACAAACAAAGGTTAGACTATGTAATAAAAAACGCAAAAAGTCGTACATAAAATTGTATTCTAATAAAAATAAGAGAGCATTCAATTTCGCTTCGAATAACTTAATTACTTATGTTGATTTTTCCTCAAGTGTTCTTGGTCTACTGCATTTAACGCACTCCTATCCTATTCTTCAACAATCTTTCTTATAATTCTTCCCACAAGTTTTTTTGGTAAAAGTTACCTAATGTTAATTCTGAGCATGGCCTATTTCGGGTCGTCATGTTACTCTGATTTAAGGACACTCGCATCAAGGGCGGATCCAGCACGAAATTTGCGGGGTCAGGACCCCCTTGTCTCATAATACCGTGCCTGACAGCACCGTTTCTAAATGAGATTATTAACTTGTAACAAGAAGGACTGTGATGTAAACAACCAGAAGTGTTATGTTTAGGGCATAGTAACTTCCTTATTGCATTATTCGCTTAAACATACAAAAAAAGTCAAAAGCCAAAATATTTTACCCTTTACCCTTTTCAGTTAAAAGCCTTGATAACCTTTGGATCCCAGCTTTCGAGTTACGCTCGCTCTTCAGACAAAAATAAACCCCCAAAGGGGTCCTTTTCAGTGAAGATCAGGCGACACTAAACGGCAAGATGTTGGTTTTGGTTGGTAACATCGGGAAAACTAACCTTGTCGTACCACAAAGTACTTGTGTAAAACCCCATCGGAAATTTGACGGTATTATCATTTACAATAAGTACTTGTGATAGAAACTGCGAAAAGCTTTTTCCATGTTTACAATTTAAGACCAAATAATAGTGTAGCGGCAAAGATCTGTGGAACGGAGTATGCTAAATATCAAGAGAAAAGATAAAATCAAAAATACCATTATCAGGCAGAAATCTGGTTTGAAAGATATAAACCATCACATCAATACTCTCAAATGGAAGTGGGGTGGACATGTATTTAGAAGGCAAGAACCTAGTTGGGCGAGATGCCACCTCTGGACACCCTACAATCTAAAGAGGAAGCGAGGAAGACAAAGGAGTTAGCTGGTCCGATGTGGTGGAGACTGGCAAGAGACAGGCAAGCTTGGAGAGACAAGTGGGGTGAGATTTCGAACTCCGCTTCCCAATAGGTTGGTCACCTGTGACAGCGTAGACCATTACTCCCATAAATAGCAAAGACTTTATTATAATTTTTACTTATTAAAACCAATGATATGGTAAGGACTATGTACAAAGAAGATGATTGTTCATTTAATTTATGTTAATTTCTGATTTGTATTATTCCTTAAATGTACATAATAAAAGGCTATTATTATTATTATTATTATAGTGTAGCATCTTTTTATTTTAAAAGATTTTTTAAAAAAATTTCTGTCGTTCTTCCAGTTCATAAAGGTAGGATAGGTAAGAGAAATATGAAAACATTGTTCTATAATACGGAGGAAAGTAAGTTCGTAAAGGAATATACTTACTTAGGGATAATGTTTTCTAAATCTGCCAAATTCAACCAGGCCACCAAAGCAGCAGTTTCAAAAAGCCACATAGCATCATCGAAAGTCTTCTCAATATTATGCAGAAGTAAAAACGATTCCTGGCAAACTAAAATTCAACTCTTTGATTCCATAATATCTGGCACACTTTTGTACGGATGTGAGGTTTGGGGTCTTCCCAATTCTGACATAATGGAAACGGTGCAATTAAAATTTTTGAAAAAGGTACTTCAGGTTCCAAAAACCACCCCAAGCTCTTACCTCAGAACTGAAACAGGCTGTAGACCTTTGCATTTAAAGGTATTTAAACGAACGCTTAACTGGTGGTACAAAGTACTTTCAATGTCAGAAAGCAGACTGCCACTCTAATGTTATAAAAGACTGAGAGAGTTGGAAAAAATGAAGGCTATACCATATAACTGGGCTGCTGAAGTCAAAAATACCCTATCCTCGATAGGAGCCAAGGAAATATGGGAGGCTCAAGATACAAACGTCCTTCTGAAAGAGATGAAAAATTTAAGCAAAGATATAGATAAAGTAATACAATCCTCATTTAGCGATATATATTGAAACATATCAACGCTTGCCTTAGGTGTAGATTATGTAAAATATCGATGCCACCTAAATAAAATAAGACTAATCTCACAAGTCATCAAGGAAGAAATAAAAGCAAGGCTGGCAGCTGGGAGTAGGTGTCTGTATGCAATTCAGAGGGTACTCCGCTTTCGAAATCTTTCGCGTAGGGCAAAATTGACAATGTATAGGACAATCGTCAGACATGTAGTTACACATGGCAGCGAAGCGTGGGTCCTGACCCAAGAACACGAAAAAATGATCAAGGTTTGGGAAAGGAAGGTCCTCAGAATGATATTTGGACCAAATAACGAAGCAGGACAACGGCGGTCTAGAAATAACCAAGAACTAATGAATATTTATGGTGGACCAGATATAGTGGTTTTCATCAAAATGGCGAGAATCAGATGGCTAGGCCATGTGGAAAGAATGCCGGAACATCGTTTACCTAGAAGTCTGCTCTATCAACCTCTGGAAGGAAGACGAATGCGAGGGAGACCACGGCTGAGATGGCTCGAGGACGTGGAGGCGGACCTGCGGCGGATAGGGGTGCCTGGGTGGAGGAGACATGCCGTTTATAAGAACGAGTGGGCAAGGATTGTATCGGAGGCCAAGGTCCTATAAGGGCTGTAGAGCCATTGTAATAATAATCTCACAAGTACGTTTAGCTGGTTCCAAATTTCAGAGACTCATAATGAACTCAATCCTACATAATTTTGATCCGAAATCCTCATGTCCTCTTTGCAACAAGAATGAACCAGACAATTTTCAACACTTTTTCATATCATGTCCCATCTTAAATCCGTTCAGAAACCAATTTCTTATAAAATACAGCTGCATTAAGAAAACAAATAAAGAAATGTTCCAGGACATCCTAACAATCACGGACTATATAAACTTAAAGATATTTTTATTTTCATTGTAGAAAGTTTAAAAATAAGAAGTTTTTTAATATTTGATTAAAGGAGATAGTCATGTACCATGTCATAAAATTTTTATTTTTTTAAATTGTCCATTTTTACCGTCATTTTTATAGGTTTCATTTTTGTTTTGGTGAAAGTCAGATAAATTATCATAAGTAAATCGAAGATTATTGATAATATAATTAAGATAGAATTTTGTACCTATGTATAATATTGATATTTATGGATTTTATTATGTATAAAAAAAAAAAATGTTTTTGTATATTTGTTTGAAAAACCAACTCCTTGCTACCAGGTGCTGTGAAACCTTTAAAGAAATAAAGATTATTATTATATTATTATTATTATCTTTTTATTTTAAGCCTATGACCCTAGGTATGTCTATGGTTATAATATTGTTGAGCGCCTGGCTTTTTAGCCATATTTTTAAATTTAAAATAAAAGTTAAAGGAAATAACATACCCAGGTGTATATAACCTAAGTAAAAAAAAAGCTCCATGCAATGCTTAGGGAGATAGGGCTGGTTCTTTCAATAAGCGGAAAATACTATTTACATGCAATCTATTTACATAAATATGTACAGTTAAAATTATTATAGAATCAGAAAATTAAGAAACAAAGACAATAATAATAACCTAAACATATTTACACAACTTAAAACTAGGGAATACAATTATATACAAACTACATACGAGTATATTTAACCAATTTACGTGCGTAGCGATAGTCCATGAATCCATAACAGTCCACAACATATAAAGGCATTAACTCAAGGTACAGCGTAAAGCAGAACATGCCAGCATGCCTCTAAAAACTCACTCAAAAATTACAGATGTTTTTTTTTTGGTTTCAGTCTGTTATTAAAGCGTTGCCATGGTAACTAGCAGTGTTGGTCACAAGCCATCCCATTTACATATGGCTAATGGAATAAAAACCGTTATACATAACTATTATTATATTCAATCGTATTAAAGATAAATAATGACAGAGAGAGAGAGGTGACAGGAGGACGGACATAGTGCTCGTGGCGCTGAAAGGGGACAGCCCTGTCCATTAGCCCCCCCTGAAATATCCTAAGGCGCCCCCCCCCTAACACACAGCTCTCCAGGTAGCCTACGATTATGAATAGTCTAATGTGACACTGCTCATATATTACCCTCTCTGCTCCTCATACATAAATATATATCAGCTGTATCCAGGCCTCTCCGATTTATCATTGCTCACAATGCACACAATGGCGGATAGCATATACCTGTACCGGTGCCCGCGGATAGCCAATAACAAGTGTATTTAGCGGCACGGAGCGGGCTATATTTTATTATCGCTCGGAATTAGATTGTGATTGCCCTAATGCTGTGGCCCAGCTTTAATACGGTTTGTTAATGCGGTGCGGTCTCCTCTTTATCGCCATAACGGCCTCCATGAACCGAATTTACTGCCCCGCGATCGGGTTTCTCGTCCCGGATAACAGCTTGTAACTACCGCCACCGTTCGTTCCATATAAAAACTAAATCCGGAATAGAACAAAAAAAAAAATAAACATTTCTCATTCATCTGTAAACACACACAGAAAAAAATAAAATAAAAAATAGAGAGATGAAATTCGATCTGTTGTAACTGTTATTTCATTCCGGATCAGCGGACTCATTTCCATTTCCAGGGGGAAACTTTATCGGGACTATAATTTTATATAACTCCCTAAATTGTGTTTATAAACGGGATTCCCTGTTTAATAAAATTGGGATATTCCCTGTTTATAATTTTTAAGTGAAGTGAGTTAGTGGACTGTATTTTACTGGTTGAAAAAATTATCTATTTACTGCTCAACCATACATTTATTTGAACGTACCTTTTGTTAACAAATTATGGACAAAGAAAGGGGTGAGGCTGATGTCGAATATGTGATGTGTCGGCTACATGATTTAGGTGCATGCGTTATTATCTTCTTTCTTGCTGTGTTTCTCGATTTCGCCGGGGGTGGCCAACCCATCTTCTCTCCTCGTCTTCGCCGGCTCTCCGCTAACTAATTTAGCTCATGCTAAATTACTAATGAATAGTCCATAAACGAAACTCAAAACTCCTTCTCTCACTGCCGGAGCTTCCTCCATTAATCTCCTGGGCCTTCTCACTCGCCACATCACCCGTATGCCTCCTGGCTCTGGCAGGCAAATTAAATAGGCCGTGCATCGGCGCCGGCGGGTGATCACTTGAATTGGTGAAAATTGAACAAACCGCCCACCTAAATTGAGCGTAGCCAATTTAATAACACGCAAAATGAGAATATTGGTTTGATATTAATATGTACATTGGTTTAAAGAGTACGTTCAAAAAAAAAAATCTCCTTTTTTTTTTTCCTTCTTTAAAAATGATAATAATAATAAAATACAATATAATAATGAAATAAACTATGAATGATACTTAATACTAATGACAAAGTAAAAAAAAACATAAAACTGACTATATTATAAAGATAAAGAAAATGCTTTCCAGCAGAAAAAAAAGAAAGAAATATTATACTATATGTTCGCTAGAGTCCTGATAAAAAAGGGGAGCCAAGGACGTGACAGCCCTTATCAGGGTGCTGCCGGATGGTGTACGAATGGTGACGGTTCGGGTTACCCCGTCTCTACCAGGGTGGCATTCCGTAACTCTAGCGACAGGCCATTGACCAACGATGGATCTTTTTTCCAATAAGATTACCAAATCGCCGACTTCGATACCTCGTACATGTTTAGTCCACCTCTTCCTTTGTTGTAGGTGGTGCAAATAATCTCGTCGCCATCTATTCCAGATGGAGGCTATTTGTGCCTGCAGAGCGCTCCAACGAGAGCGCATGGATATTTGAGGCACATCTGATGGTTCCGGCAATGAATAAAGTGAGGTGCCTACCAAGAAATGGCCTGGAGTGAGGAAGCCATAATTTTCGACGTCCTCAGTTAATGCACAGAGAGGCCTTGAGTTGAGCAAACCCTCAATCCGGACGAAGGCCGTGGTAAGCTCTTCGAATGTGTATTGTTGGGAACCAAGGGTACCGCTTAGCAGAGTCTTCACTGATTTTACTCCGGCCTCCCAAATCCCTCCGAAATGCGGTGCTCTAGGTGGTATAAACCTCCACTCTACCCCATGAATAGCCAACTTCTCAGTGATATCTTCTTGCTGCCTAGCCATGAAGCCATACACATCCTTAATGAAGCGGGACGCTCCTACAAAATTAGTGCCGTTATCAGAGCACATAAGATGAGGGAGTCCTCTGCGTGAAACGAACCTTTCGAATGCAGCTAGAAATGTGGCGGTGGTGAGTGATGATACAGCTTCAAGGTGAACCGCTTTAGTGGCGAGACACACATATATGCACAAATACGCCTTACTCTGTACGGCTTTCCTGAGTTTAGATTCCTTGATAAGGAAAGGCCCTGCGTAATCAACTCCAACATTGTTAAATGCCTTAAGGTCTGAAAATCTACTCCTGGGCAAAGGAGCCATGAATGGAGGTTGTGGCTGGGCTTTCTGGAGCCGACATTTCACACAACGAAGAATACGTCCACGGATGATCTGAAGGGCACGTGGGATCCAAAATTCGGCTCTAAGCAATGAGAGCACCAATGTGGCACCGGCATGATAATGGTGTTGATGAATGTCGTCTATAATAATACGTGCGATATGAGACTTGGGAGGAATAAGAATCGGATGCTTGGTAGAATAGGCGAGATTCGAATTTTGAAGTCTACCGCCAACCCTGATGACGCCATCCGTATCGACAAATGGTGCGAGCTGCTGGTATGCCTTTGGTACAGTAGCACGACCAACGTGTAAATCGGGAGGGAGATGAGCCAATTGCACGCATTTTATAACGCGCAGCTTGGCGTTCCGCTGCTCATCAACCGTAACTGGTCTGCTTAAGGGACCCTTGTGAGATTTGTGAATCTCTTTAAATCGCAACATACGAGCTACGGTTCGGATCAAAGTCAGAAAGGATGAAAATCTGGTCATCCAATTGTCTCCAAGTTCTTCTTGTGATGGTGATAATCGGATCATAACAGAATTACTGATTGTAGTATTTCGTAGAGGTCTCGGCCATTCGCTTTCTGGTCCAAGAAGCCATGGCGGTCCATTCCACCATAGGTCAGCATCCCTGATTTTGCCAGGCGTACAGCCTCGTGAAGCTATGTCGCAAGGATTGTGTTCGGACTTTACGTGTCTCCAACGATGCAATGGTATCACACTAAGAATCTGACTGACCCGGTTAGCTTCGAAGGTGCGAAGCTCGTGGATGGGTAGCTCAAGCCATGCCAATACGTTGCTGGAGTCGGTAAAGCAAATTGCCTCAGAAAGCGACGTCCTACTTACCTCGATAGATGATAATAGTCTGGCCAATAGTAATGCGCCGCAAAGCTCTAACCGAGCTATTGATACGAATTTTAAAGGCGCCACCTTGGTTTTGGCCTTAGTCAACAGAACCTTTACCTCGCCATCTGGAGAAATGGACCTCAAGTACACGGCTGCTGCATAACCTTTGTTGGATGCGTCGCAGAAGCCAATAAACTGATGTGAAGCTCCAACCGCAGTGAAGTACCTGGGAATCGTGACCGCTGAAAGGGATGACCATTCGCATATTAATGAATGCCAGGCATCCGCCAGCTGAGAAGGGAGAATGTCGTCCCAGCCCAGCCGCGCCTTCCAAATTTCCTGCATTAGCACTTTCGCGAGAAAGACAACTGGCGACAAGAATCCTAAAGGATCAAAGATTCTTGCTATTGACGAAAGTATCAGGCGCTTGGTAACATTGTTACATCCAGGTGATGTTATTCTATATGAGAAGGTGTCTTCTTTTTGTAACCAAATAAGACCTAATATCTTCACTGAATCGCAAGATGGACTGTGTTCTTGCTTTATTTCAATGGGCTCGTTGCTCATTTGTTCTGAGTGTGGAATCAAACTTTTCTCAGTTGAAGCCCATTTGCTAATAGCAAAACAACCTCTCGCGAACAACCCGCAGAGCTCTTCTTTAAGGGTGATAACTTCCTCGAGGCTGTCAGCTCCAGTGGCAATATCGTCAACGAACATATCCGTTAGAACTCGTTCCGCAGCAAGGGGGAATTGTGCGCCCTCATCTGTGACCAATTGATTTATGACGCGCAGTGCTTGAAAGGCACTAGATTTGACACCATATGTGACAGTGTTTAGCTCATATTCTATCAGTGGGCAATCAGGTTTCTCACGCCACAGGACATGCTGTAAGTGTCGGTCTTCTGGATGTATTAGGATCTGACGATACATCTTAACTAAATCTGCCTTCAGTGGTATGGCGTAGGACCTGAACTGAGTCAAAACCTGACAAATATCCTTTTGAAGTTTAGGTCCTGAAAGTAGGATGTCATTAAGGCTCATTCCATTGGCGGAGGAGCATGAGGCGTCGAATACTACCCTTATCTTCTCGTCCTTCCAAACACCGTGATGAGGTATTAAGTATGGTGACGGAGCCTGAGCCAAAGACATGTGTTTTAGGTTTTCATACTCTTTCATGAAGTGCCGGTAGCCTTCGGCCATTTTATTGGTGTTCGATATCTTTCTCTCGAGCATGAAAAATCTTCGCGACACTACTTCGCGATTGTTTCCTGGATTTTCGGAGCCAGGCTTCACTGGCAAGCGCACAATGTAGCGTCCATCAGGAGTTCGGGTAGTTGTCCTTTGGAAATGCTCCTCTTTTAGTTGGTCGTCCGGATTTCTCCGATCGGCAGCGATGGGCTCTTCAAGTTCCCAAAATTTCTTCAGCTGCGCATCAATGTCCCGTTCCGATTCGGAGTAAAGTGCAATTGTTTCAGGGGCATCTTGGCAGTTAAGCTTGCCAATAACTGCGAACCCAAATATCGTAGGTAACAGTGATAAATCTGGAACAGACGACTTATGCGGAGCGCCGGTGACCACCGAGGAGTAAACATCGGCTCCTATTAAAATGTCTATTGTGCCAGGTGTGTCGAAGGTTCGATCTGCCAAATCGACTCCTGCGAGATTTTGGTAAACAAACTCGTTAATCCTAGTTTGAGGCATTAAGGGCGATACCTGCTCAATGACCATAGCTTGGCACTGGACCTCCTCTAGGCCTTGATAAGGTTTCAGGTTGCAGTAAATGCTTCCGAATGGCTTGGTCAATATAGCACCCCCTAAACCTGTAATTCGTGTTTCGCACTCTTGAAATGGAAACCCGAGTTTGTTGGCGAGCGGCAGCGAGATAAACGTGTTCATACTCCCTGAGTCAATGACTGCGCGGGCAGAGTGGTATGAATTGCGGCGGTCTTTGACAAGTAGCTGGACCGTTCCCAGACAAACCAAGTTGCCTTTTCTTGTACACGCTGAAGGTGCAGAACCAAAACCGATGAAGGTGTTGACTGTCTCGGAAGGTTTAGGTTGAGAGGGCTGCTCAATCTTATTTTGGTCTTCCACATGAATAATGCTGTGGTGCCTTTGCCTGCAGAATCGACAGCTCCACTTGGATGTGCAAGCAGCGACTTTATGGTCTCCTCTCAAACAGTTTCGGCAACCATTCCATCCATGTACAAATACTATGCGCCTCTCGAGTGGGAGATTACAGAAATCGTGACAGTATGGTAGGGCATGGCCATTTTTGCAAAATGGACAAGTAGAGGGTGTAGGTAAATATTTGTTCGATGCTCCTGTTAGCATCTGTTTACCCTTTACGAACCTTTTATTCCACCTCTGTGGTTTAAAGTTGTCTTGTGGTGGAGAGAAGCTTCTCCTGTGGTTCTCTGCTGAAGCGTGGAGGTTCAGAGTGTTGTACCTCGGAGACTGACGATTGGGATATTTTCGACCGCTGTAGAACGTGCTTGCCGCATGAGTGCTTTGCGGGTTGGATGTTAGTGTATCCCGAGAGAGTTTTAGTGCATTCATTCTACTTCGAACAAAGTCTATTACCTCATTTGCTGTGGGGGCCTTATCAGAGGACTTGATAGATAACTCCAGGTGTTTACGAGTGTTCGGGTCAAGAACACGGATTGCCAATGCAGATAAAAGGAAATCAGACTTGTTGTCGATGTTGAGGCTTTGGAAACCCTCAATGCCGTCAGCAGCACCGTTTAAGAAACTTTCATATCTCAAGAGATCAGTCTTTTGAGATTTGGCATCACAATCAAGAATCCTCTGTACATATAGTGATGCAAGAACACGGGGATTGTCATAGGTTTTTATTAATTTATCCCAAGCCTGAGCATAGGATTGTTCTCCAATAGGTATACGGCTTAGTAAGGTAGCAGCTTCACCTTTGAGAGCACTTCTCAAATAATGAAATTTCATTATATTTGTTAAGGACGGTTCTTCATGTACCATAGAGACGAATGTGTCCTTGAAATGACTCCATTGTAAAAGATCCCCAGCGAAGGTCGGGATGTTGATCTTCGGGAGATGTGCATCGGGAGTGCTGTGGATAAAGGTGGTATTGCTTTCGTTGGCAGCTATCGAAGCCATTGATCGGTTAGAGACGTCGACGCTCTTCTGCTCAATCCTAACGAGTATGGCAGCGGCTTGACAAATCTCGTCGCGGACCTTATCATAATCGGCGTTCCACAAGTCATCAGGCCACGCATCTGGATCAGGCATGCGCACTTGTATGGAATCCCTTTCCTCCCAGGTGGTTTGGAAACGCGTCCAATCCGATTGAGCCACAGCAAGCCTTGCTTTAAAAATTGGGATCTTATTAGAATCGATTAAAGCTTGTTCTCCATCCTTCATAATGCCGAGGATGTTACGCTTGAGTCCTCTGAGCTTACGCTCAAGCGCAGTACAATTTACTGACAAATTTTCTGATGCCATTATGAGACAACAACGGAGCCGCCAGACGAAGATAAGAAGAGAGAATTAGAGATGGATCAGTCATTCCCAAACAAAATACTGGAAACCATAAAAATGGGAAGGCCTTTGATTTTTTTTTTTTTTTTTTTTTAAAGTTAAAAGAAATAATGAAAAAAAGAAAACAACAATAAGCCCCAAGTATACGTAGGGACAGCAGCACAAAGTGAGAGTTAAAAGGACAATTGCAAAATACATCAATATAAATATATATTAAATATGTGTTTAAATATATATTAACAAATAAAATTGTAGGGACAATAAATAAAGTAATAAGCAATAAACATTAAAGCAAAATATGGGATGCCTATGTGGGCACAATGGGTGATGACGTCAGAGCTAGAACTTTACTAGTCTCTAACAATGATTGAGCGCAATGAGACTAGCCGACCTCTTTGGTCGAGGTTATAATGTGTAACCTAATTCAATTAGAGACCGCATGGTTTTAATGTGTATATTGCTGGAATGCATTTTTACATTATGCTTATTTATTGCTAATATTTGCTGATTTATAATTGTTTAAGTGTAATAACAATAAAATAATGCAATTATTAATTGTTGTACAAAAGCTTCTTGTGAAAATTTACCACTTCTTTTTTATAAACTAAATAGGTACATATTTAACTTTTTACTATTGGAATAATTTTCAGAATAAATGCTGTATGAAATAAGATTTATTGTTTATTCAGTTTAACAACATAAATAAATTGTGCTTTATTATAATTTTTTTTTTTTTTTTTTTTTTTTTTTTTATCATCAAAATAATCATTCACATTAATTAATTCAAATGCGGTTTTTTTCCTTCGTTTTTTTTTTTAAATTTGTTGATGTGCTTAAATGTTATTAATATATTTTTTTTTTCAAGCAAGAGTTCCAAAATATTGCACTCAAAGAAAATTAATGTTTTTACAAAATGTATTCATCAAAGCTAATAGCAATGAAATTTTTCTTTCTGTTCACAAAACAATATACAAAATTATTTTTAAATTCATTAAATGTTTTTCAGTTTGATGCAATGCATCAAGCAAAAAGTCTTGCAGTTTTTAAGTAATAAATCATGAATTATGACAGAAATACAAATAAATGTCACACAAAAAAAAAAATACAAATTAAAAAATAAGGATTAAATATACACATAAAAGAATTTAATGAAACTTTTAGTGACCTTAGAAAAGCAAAATAATTAGTGAAACAAAGTTATAGATTGGTGTCCAAGTACAAGAATATATAATGCATTTTATTGGAAAATAAATATAGCAAGAATCTGTGAATAAACCAAGTTATTACAAAACATTATAAAATGTCACCTATACCTGACCATAAATGTACACTTTGATATCTAAGTTAATTAAGTTTTTATAGAATTAGGAATGATAGTTATACTTGGTTGTTTTAGTTTAGATCCTAATGAGAGGTATTTAAACCCAAAGTCAAAATTAATTAATTACATTAATTAAATGCACAATATGCCTATTAACATTATAAGGATATATTTATAAAGATATGGCTATAATAGTGAATAAGTTGCCATTTTTATAAACAATCCCTGTAGGTAACCAATAATTACAGATTAGTTATTTGCATCGTTAAACTGAAATTGAATTGAAATTAATTAAACCAATTAAAAAATATACTAAATGAAAAAAATCCGGGCCAAGGTGGACCATGTTTATAAACGGGATTCCCTGTTTAATAAAATTGGGATATTCCCTGTTTATAATTTTTAAGTGAAGTGAGTTAGTGGACTGTATTTTACTGGTTGAAAAAATTATCTATTTACTGCTCAACCATACATTTATTTGAACGTACCTTTTGTTAACAAATTATGGACAAAGAAAGGGGTGAGGCTGATGTCGAATATGTGATGTGTCGGCTACATGATTTAGGTGCATGCGTTATTATCTTCTTTCTTGCTGTGTTTCTCGATTTCGCCGGGGGTGGCCAACCCATCTTCTCTCCTCGTCTTCGCCGGCTCTCCGCTAACTAATTTAGCTCATGCTAAATTACTAATGAATAGTCCATAAACGAAACTCAAAACTCCTTCTCTCACTGCCGGAGCTTCCTCCATTAATCTCCTGGGCCTTCTCACTCGCCACATCACCCGTATGCCTCCTGGCTCTGGCAGGCAAATTAAATAGGCCGTGCATCGGCGCCGGCGGGTGATCACTTGAATTGGTGAAAATTGAACAAATTGTTAGGCCCTCTCTTTGACATATAGCCATCGGCGGCCGCGATCCTCTGCGCAATGGCTGAAATATTAGCCTGTTAGGGCGCTTTTCCGAAGAGGCATTAATAAAAAAGTTGTAACGAACAAATAGTATGATTGATGGATATTATTTTCTCCTTAGTCCGGGGATAACTTTTCGGACGAAAATACCGAATTGGTCTTATTGCATTTATTCGAGTATAGTTGACATTATACATACCAGAAATATCTAGGTTAGGAAAATATATTTATATCATTTTATTGAAAAACAAACTTCAGTAGAAATAAAATACGAAAAAACAATAAGAGAAATAAAAACAAATTACCACAGGAGGATCTCAGGAATATATATTAATTTCTTACATTTTAAAATAACGAACTTTCGTCTAGAGGTGTATTCATACAATAAGCATTCAAAATTACATCGGCTTAAATAAAATCATGATTATAAGTTTGTTAGAAATTATTTTTAAAAATATATAAACATGCTAATATTATTATCATTTAAATTTTTTTTTTCATCGTAATTGCCTTCGGAATGCACCATAGACGATAGGACACCTAAGTAACACTTCATAGTATGGTTTTATGTTGAATTGATAACGATCCTACTAAAGGAGAATGCAAAGGTAGGCATGAGGTTTTCTAAATAGTTGAACATAAAATTTACATTTTTTTTTTTTTTTTTTTTTTATAGAATAATATAATGCTCGACGCCGAAAGCTCTAAAAATATATAATACTTATATCGGAGATTGTCAAGTGGATTTCTTTATCAAAAAAATTATGTATAAGATAATAATAGTAAATAATAGACACTTTAAATTTATATATAAGTGACTAAATAACTATTAAAAATTATAGACAAATAACATTTTTTAAAATTATTATTATTCCTATTTCATAAATGCATTTATTTTACTTTAATTTACTCTTATTATTATACATGTAATATTAATATTTTTGGAGTTTTACGGCAGCCTGTAAATATAGTGTGAAACAGAAATATAGTTTCACAGCAAGAAAAAAGGAAGTGATATTTTATTTTTTTTTTTTTTTTTTTATATATTTATTGTTTTACTAATAATTTTTCTTTGGATGATTCTTGATAGTTTTTATTTGTCTTTTGTATCAGATGGTTAACAACCAACTAAATTTCTATTATAATATATTTATTATCTTAGGTGCGACTTTTTCGGACCCTCTGTCCATCATCAAGAACCTTAAAATTTCTAAATTAAACATGTATTAAAATGTCTTCCTTTCCTTATACAGTGTGTCCAAAAGCATATCCACTGGCTTCTTGTGGACGTCAATAGACTAGTCCTTTTTCTGGTTGTTTTAAAAAATGTTTGACATAAAAAATCGAAATATTTGATTTTTTTTTCAATTGTTCGCTTACAACTCAAAACGTTCAATCGGAGAGAAAATGATAAAAAATCTCGATGGTACCAAACTAGTTCTAAATGCGCCGTAAAGTCCGGACCTTGATAAATCGCATTTTATTTTTTCAATCTAGGACTATTGAACAAAATTTAAGCTTTTCAAGAAACTCAAAATGCGGTTCAGGAATTTTTCGATAGTCATCCCAAAGAGTGGTTATTAGCTGCATGGGATCAAGCAACTGACTGAACAATGGGATAGGGCAATGCACCATAGTAGGTTATATTTTAATTTTATGTTACACTTAACTTCAAATACAGTTACCTTATCTCAAACAAATAACCTCACTTTATTAAAAAGTTTTACTAAAAACTATTTATATACACTTGTGGGATACAACTTCGGTTCCAAAAAAATCTAGCATCTCTAAGGTACCATATTTTCAGACAAAAGTGTTACGAAGAATAGTCGATGCAAAATTTTATATTAGTAACGAAATAATACACCTTGCAGTAATAATACAGTTTTTTAGTAAAAGTGAGGTTATTTCTTAGAGATAAGCTAACTGTATTTGAAGTTAAGTTTAGCATTAATGTCTGTTAAAAGACCACACTGCGCAGCCAAAGGTCTCATTAGGCCTAATGAGAACATCAAGATGTTATTCTTCAGTTCTTCTGCGATCGCAGTTTATTTTTACTATCATATAAATTTTAAAAATAAAATGAATGAAAACCAAACCGACAAAGCTTTATTTCAAAACTGTCATCTTAACCTCGCCTGCCTCAGTCTGGTACAATAACATATTTGGGACGTTGACGACTACGACAAGGCTGAGTAGACCGCACATTCAACGGGGTCAGCTTTATGTAAATAAGGAGGTGAGTTCGAAAAGGGGAGCGATAAATCATATTTATAAAAGAGAAGGCGACTAGACGAATGGCCGGCAATGAGTCAGGTGAATAAGAAGAGTGTGAAGTGGAAACTGGACCGGTGGGGGAGGGGCTATTGAAGACGGGGGAAGCCCTAATAACAGGTGGATGGGAATCGTGTCGAGCCCCGGCTAAATAAACCTCTCCTACAATGGCTACAATAAAGAGAAGGGCAAACTATATAATGTAAGTTAACTCTCTGTGGTGGTAGTGGTGTGGTGGATGCCGGCAGAAAGGAGGCATAGACAAAAGAAGATTGATGGAGCTTTCGTTTTGTGACTGGCCTTATGTATATATTTCCAAATGAAATATGGTGATTATCTCCTATAAAAGGATAGCCTACGCCCTCTCCCATTATGTCTCGGATTTTTTTTTTCTATCCTTTTATTTAAACTTTTTCCTATTAATTTTTTTAACTAAAGAATTAATAGGTCTGCATTGGGCTCTTTATAACCTTACTATTGAAAGATGAAATTTTAAGCTTTTACATTGAGCAATTAACAATGTATCTTCAACTGTATGATCCAAAGAATGTTTGCTTATTAATAAACAAATAAAATTATTTATGATATTTAATATAAGAAGGATCCCACCAGAGCAGCAGCTCCGGTCTCTAAACAATTCAACACGTTCACGCCGTCATTAGACTACCACATCGGACACTTTAGTCCATCACAAAACTTTCCACCTCTTTGGGTATTAGGTAGGATTGTATTGTTTATTTTATTATTGTTGGATTATCAATACTGCATAATGCACTGAAATAGCTCCCGTCCAATAGAGCTAAAAACATTAAGCTTAGCCACCAATGGGCGAGGAGCATGAATTACGGTACCGGCGTGAACTTTTTAAACATGTATTTAACTTTGATGAAGTTCGTGTGATGCAGAAATAGAAGAATAAATCTAAAAGAAAGAAATTTAAATTGAGATTTTATTTGGAAACATGGTTGCCTTTTTAGTTATTGATTTTTTTCTAACCCTCTAATCATCTATTTTTTATTATAATCTTCCTTCATTTGTTTATTTATATAGCTCTCCGATATATCACTCATTGCCCCTTCCAAATAACTAACAAATCATTACACGGAGACCTAACGATGCTGTACGTAACTGATATAATTAAGAAACATTACAAAAATTTCCATAACTCACTTGCTGAACATCCCGACCCTCTGTCACAAACATAGCTGATAGAAGAAGCAGAAGTAAACAAAGAAACTGAAACGTCTCTTGAACAAGGACCTGTTAATGTAGAACTGTATTATGTATGCCCCAAAAGGCATTTGTGACATTTTTCAAATAAATCTTATTATTATTTATATACCTATATTTTTTATATAAATATATAAATTTCGAATTTTTTGATTTTTTTTTTGTCTTCCTATGCCTTCAGTGTCAGTTTGTATACCATGAAGATTTGTTCTCTGGTCACCTTATCTTGTGGAGGTTTGTTGTTTGTTACTGCCGTAAAAAATAATTGGTCTTCAAAGAAAACAACTTTTATGTCAATGTATTCCCATTCTTTCGTTCTTATTTATATAAATAAAGATGAAATTCTGCAGGTTTGTTTGTTCTTTATAGAAATCCATACTGTTTGTCCTAAGACCTCCAAATTGCGCTTAGTGGTTCTTTCATTCCCGGTGCGAACACCTGTCCATATCAAAATTGCATAACTTCAGCTGATCTCTGGGTATGTTTTTGATTGTTATAAAAATCGTTATGATCTCGCTGTACATAGTTTTTTACGAAATCGACCGTTTGAACCGAAAAAAAGTTTCACTTTACAGATTTTAGTTGTATTTCTTCATGTTAACTGTTATTAGAATAATGAAATTCCCCAGGTGGAACCGGGATATACAGCAAATATTCCATAATCAGACTATATCAAATTTCCAGTTAGTTAATTTCCTCGTATTTAAAAATGTGGAAAGTGATCCTATCGTCTGTTAATCCTTGCGGTTAATTCGCGGTTTTTTTAGATGTTGAATGTAAAGATGGCGTTTCCAAAAAATATTTTTGATGATGAGACTAGTATGCTAAATTGTGTTTATAATTATGCAGTAGGGGGTGAGTGTCGGGTGTCTGATCTCAAGATAAGTACAGTACAATTTTTTTCGTGCGGCTTATGCGACGGGGATACCCCACTGCACCTTGCCAACTTCACATCCGAAGAGCCCGTCCGGAATACTCTTCAAATAGTCTAATAAGATACGAACTCGAACTTTTAGAGAGGTATTTTTTTTCTTTTCCTGTGTGTTCGGGGATTGCTCTAGTGTTGCTTTTGAGTTAGTTAAGTTAAGCTTCTACACTTTCTTTTAGCATTTTTCTGACGTTGCTTTTATCAATAATAAGTTAGAGCATAAGTCAGAACAGCCGCTAGTCCCAAGTCAACCGTCTTTGTAATGAAAATTTTTGTATTAAGGTAATACCATTATGGGTATTGTCAGACATCATTGTTTGCTCGACTTTGCGTTTCAGTATAAATAGCTGTACGGCAAGGTGTAAAGGCATTTTAACATTCAGTTTCCTTTTTAGGCATTCTTCCCATATGGATTACCGCGAATCTTTATCATTTCCTTCTTGAACGGTAGGCTGTCATATAAGTGATCAAGTTTGGCAGGCAGGGTAGTTCCATTATCTGCATTATAAAGGTTACATGTTTTTTTTTGGTTATTTTCAATTACATCATTATTTAAATATTTACATTTCATTTTTCCCCCCTCAAAGTTTTCTGACAATATTTCATAAGCAATAACAAACCTGACCTAAATTTAGGGATGCTGCCTATAGACAATCGATTGACAGAGCCCGAAGAGATGAGATTTCCAGGAATGGGAGGGGGCGCACTGACCCAGTGGATAAGAGTGACAGCCACATCCACCGCAGACCTGCCCCCACCTTGCGCAACAGAACTTACCCAACCCCTCACGGATCAGCGGAATTGTGCCGACCCAAATACTTACATATAAATACTACCCTCCGGTCCAAATTAGATCCAGCCTTATACACTTCGTGGGGGAGGTTGTCTTTATTTAAAAACATAGAGGTATTTTTGTCGTCTTGTTACCCTCCTCGGGCAGCGTTATGGAACAGTTCGGATTTAGAACACTCTTGATACCTATAATTAACCGCATGATGACCGATTATGTAATTTCAAACGAAGCATAAGGGCATATCTTAGGTCAAATATGATAGCGAAAAACTCTGCAGGGTAGTATTACTTCCAGCAGTTACAGAGGATATAACAAATTTGGTTATTCAACGCTCTCATAAAGTAATACATTTAAAGTGAGTACTATATCCCACATCGACAAAAAGATAGTATACAAATAAAAAAACTGTTTTTTTGGATAATCACATGCATTCTAAATGTTAATATATACCTACATATAACGACTAGGGAAAATAGTCTTTGATTACAAATATGCTACCATTGGGGCTATAGTCATTACTATAAGTACTAATGATATTAATCTTAACTCAAAAGGAGCCCTCTACCTGCGTTAACAAGATCATCCCCTACATAAAAGAACTATTATTATTATTATTCTGGCGCTACGGTCCTGCAAGAACCCGGGCCTCCAACACCACAGCCGACCAATGTCTCCGATCCTGTGCTATTCTTCTCCAGTTTGGTACTACCAGCAGTTTCAGATCCTCATCGACATCATACCATAAAAGAATATAAAGCGATTGAATAAGAAGAATAAAATTGATACATTTTGAGTTGTAATCATCTAGTAACTTGCTATATGACCAGGTAAAACAACTACCTGGGGAACTATTATATTTCTTATTCGTCTCCATGATTAGGTATTTTTTTTTTTTTTTTTTTTTTTTTTTTTTTTTTTTTTTTTATGGACTATTTGAATGGATCCGCCGAAAAACGTTCTAAGCGACAAAATTGCCGAAGTGGCACTTTTGGGTGAATGTATTAAAATGTATAATAGTACGTCATAGTATGATCTAGTACTCCATTATATCATTTTACATCTATACATAACAAATCACATGAGAACAAAAATTCACCTACAGAACTAACAATAACTTTAGATTATAATTTTATTTCACTGATTACTCAACATTGCATATTTGTCACTTAGAACGTTTTTCGGCGGATCCATTCATTTATAGCAGCCAACACACTCCATTAACGCAATATAACAGCCCAGTCGTTTTTTTTTTCGTTTTTTTTTTTTTGTGGATTCCGCTATCAATGAGTAATATATATAAAATTTAAGAATAAGCGCTAAAAATAAATTGAAAACAAAAAAAAACACATAGGTAGAGTAACCTCCTCTTTCGAAGTCTGTTAAAAAATGTTCAAGATTAGAGGATGGAATGTAGTGAAATGGATATGATTCCATTTATGCACTAATCCTCACAATCACTAGGAAAATGATTGAAGTCGGAAAAATTTGTTCCTTGGTGTCTAAAGTGTAATATGGTTGTTTACTTTGTCTGTTCTGAGAACATTTAACTTCCATTATTAATCAACTTCGGTTATGAGGAAGCAAATAGACAGTTCGACTGTTGCCATGGTATGTTTAGAAAATTGGAATTTCTCAAATAGCAGCAATCGATAAACTTATCAGCCTACTTTTAACCACCTTTTTAGAAGAACTGACCTTTGATCAATAACATAGATTTTCTTCGATATTAGTAGAATTAAAAAAGAGTCTCTTTGTACAAAACATACAATTGATTCTGATTGGGTTTTAAAGAATATTGTGTGACTATATCACATATGGATAATGAAAACTCTCTTTTTTTTTTTTGGTCCTCCACTTCTTTTCGGGATTTCCCGGGCCAGGGGAGAGGGTGGGGGATTAATGTCAAGTGTTATTAAATGTCCTCTTGCTCAGCGTTTTGAACTGGCTACCTTCGGGTTTCTAATCATCTGTGAGTCGTCAAGGAAAACTTGTATTTCCTGTTGCGTTTGTTCATTCGGCCATCCCGCTACCAAAACTTTTTATATAACAGCTTTTATTTTATATATTTGCACGTATTTTTAGGATAGGTTCCTATGTATTATCATCCCTATTAATCTGGAATACGATCACGACAAAATATAAGAAATTAAACGTATTTAGTTTAGTCTTGTCACTATCAAGTCGAAAAAGTCATGAGTCAAAGCAAAGGGGTCGTCAGTCTTGAAGTGTAACGGCTCCAAATCAGCGAGAAATCTCTCCGGTGTGGTCCCGGCGACATCATCGCAAGACGTCAAATCCGCCATTAGGAAGTTAATAACTGCGGACCCGCTGATTATAACATCTGAACCGAATCGAGAGGGTCATTAGGACCAATCGCGGCCATTACTTGTTTTAGCCTATCCGTCATCGTTTCCATCGTTTGTGGCCTCGCTGGGGAAAGATTTCCGTATCCGACACGCCGCAATATAATATAACTCCTGATCAAAATTGATGGTACCCCAAGGCGGTCCGTGAGGGGGGCGGAACAATATGTTTGATTCTCTCTGTCATTTATATTCAGTCAGTTCCGATCGATCCCCCCTTCCTAGCGATTAGATGAATTACATTAGTGTCGCTTTGATTGCAATTTCCCCTAAACCTTTATGGTAACCAATCTTTTACAGCATCGTTTCTGTAATAATTTTTTTTTTTTGCTCATCATTATAATTTTGCTACAAACCATAACGGAACATCTTACAAGACCTATGCAAAAAAATATTAGTCGATTAAAGAAAAAAAATTATATGTTTCAAAATAAAAACCTTGATTAACTAGAAATAATTGAAGCGTGGTTTAAGTGACAAAAAAATATAACAAAGTTTTTTCCCGAATTGTTATATGTGCCAAAGCCATTCTTCAGAAATCGGTATAAATAATGTTCTGTTGTTAGAAAAGAGTTCTTTGAACGTAAGAAAAATGACATGGGTGTAAGCACTGAACGTAGTTATAGGTACCCTTATACATTTCCACGCTTCAATTATCTTTTATTTGATCAAATATTATAATTATTATAATAACTTTCACTTAAATAATATTTCATAAGTGATAATATTATAATAAAAATAATTACATTTTTTTTTTTGACAGGCGCAAATTAAGATATGAAGCCAAAAAAAAAAGAAAAAATATTTTTAAAAAAATTGAATTCAATTGTCTTTTTTTGATCAAAGAATATGATACTTTTTATTTACACTTAACTAAATTACGAATGTTTCACACAAGCGAAAGCGGAAATAATTGGAATCGGAGTTATCAATACCTATTTAATAAAAGGAGTATTTAAAACAAAACAAATTTTGTAAGCTAAAACCTTGGTTTCAAGTAATTGAAGTCAATTTAATGCCAGTGACCATCACGGGTAAAGGCGAATACTAAGAAAAAAATCTGGTGCGTGCGCGCAACACACAACTTTCACTTACCAACTTACTTAGATTAGAAATTAATACGTTTTGTTAATTGCCACTTCTGTAAATGAGCAGAACGGCTTTAAGTATAAACAATGGTATGTCATTAAAGGCGTACTCCGCATGCGTGCATGCTCAACGAGGTTTATGAGTTGCTGAATATTTTTCTTTTATGTTTTCTTTATTTTTATCATATCTCATATTCAGCCGTTTCTTATTTATAGGCATTACGAGAGACAGTTAATTTTTTCATATAAAAAAAAACAAAGGTACTGTATAGGAAACAAACAAACAAAAAAGGCCCCAACCCCCCCGCCAAAAAAGCCCCTTCAGAACATTTTAATAATGATAAAGCTCACCTGTTATTAAAGAACACCTAATTTTCATTAAACATGCCGAATTTGATAAAAATCGTTAAAGCCGTTTTTGAGATCATCGAAGAAAACGTAAAAATTGGAAAAAAAAATATGAAATAAAGTGCTTTCCTTTAGTTACAATGATATTTATTATGGTAAGCCAACGTTTCGATCCAACTTGTGGATCTTCATCAGGGCTACTGAGTCCAGGTGGATACTCAGTAGCCCAGTAGTCCAGTGGGTATCCACCTGGACTCAGTAGTCCTGATGAAGATCCACAAGTTGGATCGAAACGTTGGCTTACCATAATAAATATCATTGTAACTGAAAATCCTGACCATCATTTAACCTATCGTAATTGAAGAACAGTTGACCATCTCTCATCTCTGCTTTCCTTTAATAATTTATTTTTTTTTTCTCTCTCTCTTATTTGATTATGAAATCCCTTCGTATTTTACATTTAGCCATTTCTTGTCACTATGGATCTAAATGATCAGTTATTTACTCGAAATAAACATAATTTAAGGTACATTATAGAAATATTTTCTCCTTAGCCCTTTAAGCCCTTCTAGGCCTTTCTATGACGATAAAACCTACTTCATATTAAAGAATGCTTCATTAGGATTGAACATAATAAATTTAATTGAAAACGTTGGTGCCGTTTTTGAGAAACCTTAAAGAGAGAAATAGACGCTGGGAAAAAGTGCCTCCTGTATTTACTCGATTTAGACGAAATCTTTGCTGTTAGTTTTCAGTTTGGTTCGACAAATCATCAAACACACAAACAGGCCATTTTGCGATACTTGTTTATTTGGACTCAGGGGACCTCAAAACTAAAAATCTTTCACGATCGCCATACTTTCCCTTACTATACATTTCATACATACGTAAGTGAAAGTAAAACAAAATAGTTACACTTTTTTTTTTAAATAAGAACATGAATGAATTGAATTTATTAACATAAACCTTCTTTATTTATTATAATTAAAAAAAAAAATTAAATACATGATGACATCTAACACATAGCGAGGGTTTGATATAACTAAAAAAAGCATCAGTATTTAGGTATCTTCTTCTAGTAATTTTTCTTCTACTTTCAGTCAATATTAAATTCATTAACATTCAACGACTACTTTGAGCTCTTTTATATATTCTCTTTTGTGAAAGAACAAATTGGGAAATGAATTAACTAGCAGCGTTTCTTGAAATATTCTTAGTTCGACGAACTCCTTATGAAGTGCTGCCTTATCCTAACCCCTCCAACCTCCACACACACATCCTCCAACCGAAAGCAAATAAACCTAATAATATATTTAGTGATAATTACCCGCTCGTCAGATATCATTGATATAAACATCAAAGCGACAAACATTGCTTGGAGAAAGAAAAGGCCCTCATGAAATATTCCTTCATATTAGGAGCAACTGACTCACGTGGCCCGTACCGACAAATCCCCGAGAATAATTCAAGCCCGGGTTTGAGAAATGCACAAAGACTTTGTTCTGAGAATATAGTCGACGTCTTAGCAACCATTTTAAATAAAATGACGATTGTATTCTGGCTGTCTTCTGGAATTATGATACTTAGGAGAGAGAAATACTTTATTCAAAAAAGTGATGTTGCTCAATTATGTTTGGTTGCTAATACACAGCATACTCATTTATCTTGAACAGATTATTTGTTAAACTAGCTGATTCGTGCGAAGCATTCATATTCTAACCTATTTGAATCCAAAAACACTAGTTTGAAGTTACGATATGGTCATATGTGATCGTTTGTAGGTGTATTTGTTTTACACAGGCATATGTAACTGAAAGAACGCACCCTGGAAAACGCCACATACTTAAATACACGTATCGGTTTCGCGGAATGAGCTGATTCTATTGACTGAAATCGCATTTTTTTGTTTGTAATCGCAAACGACGGGGACAATCGGAAAAGTGTATACTCGTACACCCAAAACTTTTCATCTCAGAAATGTGAAAAAATCTGGTGCGCCCGCGGAACACACAATTTTAACTTACCAACTAACTTAGATTAGAAATTAATGCGTTTTGTTAATTGCGACTTCTCAAATGAGCAGAAAGGCTTTAATTATGAACAATAGTCTGTCATTAAAGGCTTACTCCGCATGCGTTCTCGACGAATTTTATGAGTAGACGGAATATTTTTCTTTTTTTCACCTCTATATGTTTACTTTATTTATATCATATCTCATATTTAGCCATTTCTTTTTTTTCAGGCGTAACGAGAGACAGTTAATTTCTCCATATAAACAAAAACAAAGGTACTTTATAAGAAACAAAAAAACAAACAAACAAAACAGGCCCCCACCCAATTTAAGCCCCCTCAGAACATTTTAATAATGATAAAGCTTACCTGATATTAAAGAACTCCTAATTTTCATTAAACATGACGAACTTGATAAAAATCGTTAAAGCCGTTTTTGAGATCATCGAAAAAATGGTAAAAATTGGGAAAAATTATGAAATAAAGCGCCCCCTCCGTTTGACCAATTTTGATGAAATGTTGTCTATCACATCTTTGGCATATATATACATCAAGTACCCAGTTTGATCAAAATCGTTAATACTTTTTTTGAGTAAAAATAAAAAAAAACACGTGAAAATGATACAAAATTTATTAAGTAAAGTCCCCTCTCCGTTTGATCAATTTCGATGAAATTTTTACAGTCATATATCGGGCATATTAATGCATCAAATACTCAGTTTAATCAAAATCATTAGAGCCATTTTTGAGAAAATCTAAAAAAACTTAAAAAGTTATTAAATAAAGTACTCCCTCCCTTTGAGCAAATTTGATGAAATTTTTGCTGACACATCGCGGGCATATACATATACTAAATACCCAATTTCAGGTTCACACGGTTTATAGTTTTTGAGCTAGTCTGCTCACACATACACACACACACACACACACACACACACACACACACACATTTCGGGGGACTTGGTTATTTTGACTCAGGGGACCCCAAAACGTGTATTTCCGTTAAAAACCGGAAGTCGAAATTTTTCACGATCGCAATACTTCCACTTACTATAATTTTCATGTATAGGTAAGTGAAAGTAAAAAATGACAACTTCTAATAAGCCCTGCGACGTTTTTCCGAACATTTTCGCTGAGAATTGCAGTTTTTCGCTTAAAACTCGCAAAGGAATGGGTTGATCGAAAATATATACACGACCGAAAATGTTCCTTGAAAACCGGAAAGATTGACACTATTTAGAAACCTCTACAACCAAACCCCTATTACCAAAACCAGCGCTTACAACTCGCAATCGAAATCGAAATGATTGATTTGTATATTTTTCCGATGTAGCGGTTAAGAAAAGCTTTAAAATGATGACTCATTCATGAAATTTAATGAAGTATTAAGGAAGTTTTGGTTGTTGGAAATTGAAAGGAAGTTGGGAAATAATATATATGATCCTTAAAGCTAATATGTATCTGCATATACAAAGAAACTTATAATTTTTTTTTTATATTGATAGGCCTAACTGGCCACTAAAGATTAACTAATGCAGAGTGTAATAATTAAAAATTCAAAACTAGGTAAAATATTAATTACACGGAATAACAACAGCAGAGTAATAATAACTATAAAATAAACTATAAAATAACTAACTATAACTATAAAATAAACTATAAAAACATTTTAAAAAAACCCAAGAACTATATATTAATATTAACGATTATATAATTTTTAACGAGCATTTGTTATACTTCAATGGAAACATATAACAATAACAATAATTAACAAATATTTTTTAGTCCTTTCATTTCAAATACCGTCGTGAGGCCTTATAAAGTTGCTCTAAAATAGTTTACTTCTTTACAAAAATAGGACCACTTCCCAATTACGTTTAGCTTATAGTGTGTGGAGATCAAATACGCTTTTATACATGCAAGCTGGCTCAATGGTACTAAAATCTAACAGACTAAAACCGATTAAAAAATATTATTTAATAAGACACAACCAAAAGAAGAACACAGTGTGTATTATACATAATGTGCTAAGATTTGTACTATAGTAGTAGGTGTACCGATGTACATCATTAAGAATGTTTCACTCTTATTTTAAGAAATTTTGAGAGTTGTTTTTGTAGTGTTAATATCTTGTAGATAATCTTTGCCGGTACAAAACCACTGTAAATAAAAATTATTTATAAATAAGAAGTAAAATAAATAAAGAGAATAGCTGGATCACTTTTATTATGTACTTTATTTATGGAAACTGAGGGAAACTAATTTAAGAATCTCATAAATGCCTACCTAAGGATATTCAGAAAATAATAATAATTTAAAATAAATTGAACAGCTGGACTTCACTCCTATCTTTTTTTTCATCTAAATCAAACTGTATCTTTTATTTGAATCGGTCGTTTGAGAAAACTGTCATGTCCACATTCAAATTATTGGATAAAAAAACGTTTCTACATTTGCATCAAGAGATTTCCTAATGTGAGATCTGCATTGGATGAGAATCTAATGAGGAATGCCAGGGGATTCGAGATAAACTGTTTAATGGCAATGATCCTACAAGAACAAAGGTTAAAGAGGAATTAACTGTAGACATTGATGACCGCACGGTTTTTATCAGCAAAACGACCAAATAAAATATCATTCATTCCGTGAATCTGCATCCTAGCAGTTTATTTTATATTCACAATGTCCAAGATCATATCAATCGCAAAAAACATGATACGCCGGAAGTAGTAGATTATATTCGAGTATATGTAATGTGTACTATATAGTGGAAATAAATCTGTTAAACTTAAAAATAGGTTGAAAATTTGTCTCCAAATGAGCGTAAAGCTTTTATGTTTTTTTTTTTAAAGTTTAAATGTTGGGAATGTTCGATTTGGATCATTGCGATAAAACTAAACTAGATAAAGATGATGAAATTTGATATTGCTATGCTAAGTGTTAATCCAGAGGAGAGAGAGAGAGAGAGACTGTGACTAAACACAATCAAGACACAATAAACATGAATCAAGCCAAGGGATGACGGATGTAGGTGGAAACATTATCACCAGGGCAAGCCGGCAGCTGACACTGGCTTAACTAATTAAACAATATGGCAATAAACATTAATTCAGGACCCTCCGCTCCCTTGTGCATAATTCATGATCAATATGTTAATGTCCTGTCGCAATCAATAATATGTAGCGTCGCGGTGCATATTCCTCCGCTCTTCTCAAAATAAAGTAGCAATAATTGTCATAGGCTCCACTATTTGTCTAGCGAGAATTGAGGGGAAACGTTTTCATTGCGCAACGTAAGTGACAGGTACTGTCCCAGCTAATCTACTAAAGACGCTGACATATTTTGCCCAAGTTTTAAAGAACCCTGACCGTATATTTGTTTACCAATGATGATGTAGTTTATTTACCACAAATTCAGAATCCATTGTGGATCCAAATAAAGGAGTATCCAAGACTTTCTATTATTTTCTTAACCCATTTCGTTCCAACTGTAGAAATAATAGCAATTATTTTTGTTTCTTCCTATTCCGAAGTTAATATATTTCAAAAATATATCATTGGTGAATTTAAAAATTGTTGCCCTTCGGAAACCGATGATAGCTTGATCAACTTAATTAGATTCCGGCTTGACGATAAATGAATCCACATAATGGTCCTTTTTAGTTGAGGTCGGTACCTCACTAGACGGCAACATATTATTCATGTCAGAAGTAACATTGCGATAATAATACCGAAGTTTTCATAACTAAAAAAAACATTTAAATTTTTTTGTATTTATTTATTTAGATAGGCATATCTTCTGGCATTTTTCTTGATTTAGCTATCTTCTATCGTAATAAGCAAATATGCTGACATAATAGCTATGAAAAAGAAAAAAAAAAAAAGAAACAAATGAACAAAAAAACAATTGGTAATATAAAAAAAAAAATAAATTAACAAACAAGCGATCGACACTCCTTACCTCGAAGTAACAGTCATAGATAGCTACCGAAACTTTCATATCAGATTTACTCTAAATTCTAACCAACTAACTCAAGCTCTTCACACTCCCACAAACCCTTGCAAGCCGCAAAGAAGACTGTTGATGTGTTGGTCACGAGATTTTCTGCATGAGACAGTGAAACATATATATTTTTACTTTCACTTACCTATATATGAAATATATAGTAAGTGGAAGTATTGCGATCGTGAAAATTTTCGACTTCCGGTTTTCAACGGAAATACACGTTTAGGGGTCCCCTGAGTCAAAATAACCAAGTCCCGCGAAATGGTCTGTGTGTGTGTGTGTCTGTGTGTGTGTGTGTGTGTGTGAACAGACTAGCTCAAAAACTATAAACCGTGCGAACCTGAAATTGGGTATTTAGAGTATGTACAAGCCCGTGATGTGACAGCAAAAATTTCATCAAATTTGCTCAAAGGGAGGGGGTACTTTATTTAATAACTTTTTAAGTTTTTTTCGATTTTCTCAAAAACGGCTCTAACGATTTTGATTAAACTGAGTATTTGATCTATTTATATGCCTGAAATATGACTGTAAAAATTTCATCAAAATTGATCAACCGGAGAGGGGACTTTACTTAATAAATTTTGTATCATTTTCACGTGACTTTTTTATTTACTCAAAAACGGTTTTAACGATTTTGATCAAACTTGATATTTGATGTATTTATATGCCAAAGATGTGATAACCAACATTTCATCACAATTGATCAACCGGAGGGGGGACTTTACTTAATAAATTTTGTATCATTTTCACGTGTTTTTTTTATTTACTCAAAAACGGTTTTAACGATTTTGATCAAACTTGGTATTTAATGTATTTATATGCCCGAGATACGACTGTAAAAATGTCATCAAAATTGATCTACGGGAGGGGGGACTTTACTTAATAAATTTTGTATCATTTTCACATGTTGTTTTTATTTACTCAAAAACGGTTTTAACGATTTTGATAAAACTTGGTATTTGATGTATTTATATGCCAAAGATGTGATAACCAGCATTTCATCACAATTGATCAACCGGAGGGGGGACTTTACTTAATAAATTTTGTATCATTTTCACGTGTTTTTTTTATTTACTCAAAAACGGTTTTAACGATTTTGATCAAACTTGGTATTTAATGTATTTATATGCCCGAGATACGACTGTAAAAATTTCATCAAAATTGATCTACGGGGGGGGGGACTTTACTTAATAAATTTTGTAACATTTTCACGGGTTTTTTTAATTTACTCAAAAACTGCTTTAAAGGTTAACAAAAATAAGATATGAATGTAGAAAAATGTGTGACTTTGGGAAATGATATTTTGCAAAACACGTCAATTTCTAATCTAAGTAAGTTGGTAAGTGAAAGTTGTGTGTTGCGCGCACGCACCAGATTTTTTTTTTTTCATTTAGTCGTACACTTGTTATTTCTTTGTTTTTCAAATTTCCGATCGTGTGTTTGTTAAAAAATTTAAACATTGGAAATAAAAGAATAAAGTCTTTGACATTCTTAGAATAAGTTTAGAACTTTTTACATTCATTCAGATTCGGTTCGACATAGAGTAGCATGGGAATATCTATATTTGTACAGATGGACTCTGGTGCTTCATCAAATGATGTATACGGTGTAGTGTGTTGAGGATAAGTCAGCCAGAAATTTGTCTGGTTGTGTGGCTCACTAAAACAGGGAAGTACGTTGAATCCCTGCGTGATGAAGCCACAATAAACAAATTTAACAAATAAAAAATAATCTTCATTGTATGAATTTTCAATAAATAAAGTTGTTTTTTTATATTATTATTATTTTATTAACCTTTCTACCAGTTCAATAAAATTTCAATCTTCAAATGAGATGGAAATTGTTGGAAGATGGAGTTACTGTTCATATAGGAGGTCCTAAAATAGCACGTCAGCCCACGAGTACAAACCCGAAGAAAAAAGATACAAATTCAACTGAGTGTGGGCCTCTATGATTAGACTAAACGTCATTTATTTCGAGATAATGGCTACTCTGGCCTTGTTAGCGCATAGAGTTCCTCGCATCCTTCATCTCCCCTGGCACCATTTTCTTAAATATCTGCTCTGATAAATGTAGCAACTAGTAAATTAGATAAGAAAAGAAATAATTTAAATAAATAATTTTTGTTTATTAAAATTCAAACTGTTGGATAGTTCCGAATGGATTTATGTATTAAAATATTATTATTATGATTAATAAAATGCTTGACAAGTATAAAAGTGCATATCGACTTTTGTAAATAAAATAAGTAGGGGAACGTCTAATGACCGTTTACATGGTTTTGGAAAGAAGTTTAGAACCAAACATTGCTTCGATATTTTAACGCTAGAGGTGATTACATTCGACGAAATATGCCTATTTACAAGATTAGATTTTTTGATCAATATTGATGTAAAAATATTTTAGTTCACTTATCAACCAGTTAACAAGGAAAACAGTCATAAACGGTTGTTAATCACCCTGCTAGATCATCTAGGTGCCCTTCAACATTTTCAAAAATTAAAAAAAAAAAAAATTTGGAAGTTGGTGTTTCATAGAATTGACTTCAAAGATGTTAACAGGGCGAATCTTGTACGTCCTCTTTTTCTAAGAGTTCAATGTCAACTAATTATGACGGCCATTATAGGGGAGAGCGGGGTTGGTTGGCATGGCATAGGGGGTAGATTGGCCATCGGCTTATAGTTTCCGTCACACCTGTTGTGAAGGCCCCACCATTGTATCATGTCACCCGCTCGACCTCGGGAGTCTTGCCCTGAGTTTTCAATCCGATGCTAACAGTGCAGAGAAGAATGTGCTTCAATGGTTGATTTTACAACATGTAACTAAATTCTTATATTTTCAGTAAATTTGGTTTAAAGGCATGGTAAAACATTTGTTGACTCCGATTCTGCCCCAAACTCCTTTGAAAAACCTAACCATTCGATTAAACAGTTTCTTGTTTCATTGTTCTCCCCTCTCCTGGCAGCCATCTTTCATATGATCTCTCCTATGTGGTTAGTTGGCTCTCTTCAACTGGGGTTTGTTGGCGTAGTAGCAATTCACAAAAGCAAGGTAAACATAAACAAAGGTGAAACTACCAATTGTATTTAGTTCCAGCAAGGAGGATAAGAGCAATTTTTCTTATGCAGAAAGTGACGACAGTTTCTTCTATTGTCATTCTATTTTCCCTTAAAAGCTGTTAAAAACTTATTCAAAATTATTATACCATTATAGTGCAGCTTTTAATAACAATGATATGAGATGGCTAAACAACCCCCCTTCTAGGCCAACCTGCCCCACCTTGGGATTTATTGGCATACTCTGGATTGTCGAATTCTTCAATTTTCTATGATCTTAGTATTAACTATTGTGTGGTGAAAAAATACTTGAAGTACTCTAATACTCGAAGTTAACAGTGGTATCAGCCCTATTGGGATTATATTAACAGGAACGACTCAACAATCAAAAAAGTGAAAACTAACTACAAACTTTTTATTAAAAAGTGAATCACTGGTTGTTCAAAGGTCACATAGAAGTTTCGTTTAATAATATGTTATGCAAGCCAAGTCTGGGGAAAAAATAGTTATGATGAAGTCGAAAAGCTCAATACATTTTTTATAAAGAAGTTATTCTCCCTTCCCGTAAATTCACCCCATTATTTTTGTAACAGAAATCTAATTTTAATCCTATTTTTTTTTACACCATAGATATACATCTACAATACCTACAAAAATTACTTTCTTCACCGGAATCAAGGCTACCGAAAATTTAGGCCAAGGAAATAATTAAAATGAATATATTTTGGCATAAAGAAAAAACTTTGTAATAAATTAAATATTCCATTAGAATACCATAAAAATCAAATAATTTCCCGTATTCTGGATGAATTAAAAAATAAATTTAAGGCAGACATGTTAGATAAAGCTCGATTATCTAATTTTCACGGTCTTTACCATGATTTAGGGAGCGGGGTAGCCCACTGGTAAGGCAGTGGACTGCTGTGCTTAAGGTCCCGAGTTCGAATCTGACATGGCTTATGATATCTTTATTATTCACCACAGTTCGTCTCGTGGGCCGAGAGACCCTCCTGGGGCCAACCCAGCCTCTATAAAGTGGGTACCCTTAATTGAAAAATTAAGGGGAAAGAACCTGGCGGTTGAGCGTGATCACGGTCAAATCACCTCCTTGCACGACCGCTGACCAAGAAACTGTACTCTTCCTTACATAGTACTGCACCCAAGACCCTTTATGGGTTGTAGTGGTACAGGTTACCATGATTTAAACAGAGACTTAGGTGAAAGAAATTATATGTTAGATATAAATCAAATGAATTTTACCAAGGCTATATTTAAATTGCGAGGCCAATTAGTATATCTTAACAATAGTATAATGAGGAGTGAACAGCAAAGAATCTGTAGTCTTTGTAATTTAAACGTGATTGAAGATATGTATCATTATATCTGTGTCTGCCCTATCCTTAAAGAATATAGAAAAAGATATTTAAAAAAAAAAACAATGTTAAGTCGGAATGAATTAATAGAAATATTGAATGGTAAAGATTGGAGCAGTTTATTGCGGCTTATAAGGATAGAATGTTTTCAATTCAACATTAGAACTCATAACAAATATCCTGTGCACTTTGTTAATCAAAACTAATTATTATCAGTTATTATGATCCGATTTCTGTTTTTATATTTCTCTTTTACCATTACATAATTATAGTTTATATATGTATACCTATGTGTATATGTAAATATGTAAATGTTTAGAGGCAGCTCCTGGCAGACGGTGCCTTACCATGTCAATAAAAACTTTTTGTTTATATTTAAAATAAAAGTGTATACTTATTTATAAATATTTATGTTTAAGCTATCTATCTATCTATCTAGAAGTTAAAGTGTCCTCATGCCTCATGATCTAAATTTTATCCAGGATAGCCAATCTAGGACGAGAAGGTTAATTCATAACTTTTTAGCTTTTTGTTCTACTTTGACCAAAGATGAATCGTTTTTCATTCACGGATAATAATAAGAAAAAAAAAATTGATTGTAATAGCAACAGCTTTTATTTTTCACCCGTCCCGTGACGGCCGACTTTTTTTTTTTTTTTAAGTACTGACTTAATAACTTAATTTTCTGCTAGGTTCGGTACTTCCCACATTTGTAATTATTAGTTTAAATCTTTGAACACATAACAAAAAATAAATATATAGGTAATTTATTTACATCAAAGTCTTTTGAAATATATACTGTGAATTATATGAACCAGACCATCATCAATACAGAGGGAAGAAGACTCCCCTACTATGAAGTACTGGATCAATACCAAGATATTATAGATGACAAGGGAATAAATTAAATGTGGACTATAGGAAGTAGCATTATTATCCTCCCTATTTTTAAAGGGAGCACTCAGGAAAAGAGTAATTTTTCATTTATTCTCGATAAGATCAATTTAAACGAACAATAATTGATCGTTTGTCAAAGAGGAAATTGCCTTATTCTAAATCTTTTTAGTTTATCAGTTGCAGTAAAGATAAAAATTACCTGCAACCCCTCAGGTCACTTTGAAACAATCAGCGTCAGTTACAAATGAAGCTGTCGGTTTTGGAAATATGTAATTGCCGTAATCGTTTATTTTATGAGTAGGTAATCATGGTTTATTTGACGATAATAGTGAAGGTCTTGAAAAAAATTATTCATAGCTTTCACCGTAAAATATATAAATATAGGTAAAAGTAAATCCAGAGAAATAATAAGTACTGGATGCCGACATATCACATGTGTACATAATCAAAAGAAACTATATGAGTTTCCCCAAAGCTTTAGGTCTCTAGCACCACAGACTTTCCCATAATTAGATAAAGTATCTTGAAACCTAATATTTATACATAAAACATGAACTTTTTCATTACTCTCTAACATTTAGATGACAGAATTTCTTGCAGTTTTTTAAGAAATAATTTTTAAAAAAATATGAAAATTTATAGACAAATAGCTGTAGCTCTTCGAGTATTCTTCACGATAAACCAAAGTTATCGGGTATCTTCACTTGAGCCATATTTAGATCCTCAGTTATATACCTTCTGAATTTTCTTGTTAAATTTACCTACTGTACCTAGAAAAATTATGTCTTGGTTATTTTTAAACAACTTCCACATGAAAATTTATATAATTTATGTGTTTTAAATAATTTGATTGCTCAGTCAAATAAAATTAATGGTTAAATTAAACATAAGATAAAAAAATCAGATAAAATCCTACATGAAAACCTAATCGATTAAATATAGCTTTATATTGTTATTTTTTAATACATTTGAAAAAATAATAATGTCTCATTTCAGATTAAAAATATATGGGCACAATTATTAAAAAAATATTGACCAAAAAATAAAACAAGTAATTTTTACCAGAAAAAAATTAGTGTCACTACATTTATAAAAAAATGGTTATAATTTTTTTAGTTATGATTTAAATTAAATAATTTAAAAATGCAATGGATAGGTTAGCCCCTTGAGTCCGGGCCAACCTGCACCAACCACCACACACACAACCATCAATATCTCACGAACAATGGGATAACCATAATCAGAAATTTTAATAAAAAATCGGTACACCATCTTGGAACATGTGGTCATCTATATTGCAATGAGAATAGTTTCTCTAAAATCGGATGTACTTTTATATGTCTTAGGTATTATAAAAAGATAAAATTATATTGATGAAACATCACTAATCCTTTATTTTATTTTATTATTTATTTATTTTTTTTGTCGTATTACTATTCTATTGCCTTATTTTCTTTTCAATATTCAAATTACATTACTAAAGAAACAATTCCAGTACAATGCCTGCCGAGAATGTAGTGATTGCTTCAGATTCTTTGAATGCTCTAAAGGCAATAATTAATATGTACTCGGTGATGTTTTGAGATTAATCCAGGAGTCAATCGAAGTTCCGGATTTGTGATCAACCTAAGTAATAACGAAAACCAGGGAACTGTATATGTTTACGTCGGTATTAAGAGAAACGAAATTTCAAAGGAGACACTACTTTTTTCAGGTCGTGGTAGAACCTTACTGACACTATCAGAACTTACTTGTCCGCTAAAAGAAATTACGCACAAGGAGTGGCTATATATGTCTGTTAAGAGCACCCCAACAAATTAAAATCTATAAAGAAAGATGTTAAATCTTGGGGCTCCTCTAGTCGCTGGATCCGCTGAGAGGAAACAGCCCGTACCCAGCTGAGGGTTTTATGGAGCAATTCATCACTAAAGACCCTCCACCAAGGTGTCAAAATAGTAACAGCAAATTTTTTTTTTTTTTTTTTTTTTTTTTTTTGGCATTTGATAAATCCATACAACCAAAAGCAACTTAACAATAGAACATATCTTTTTTGATTACTATTGATTAGAATCAATAGAACAGTACCATTAATACGCACTCTTCCAAAGTATTTCGTTAGCATTGAGCAATATCAACGTAGATAAAATAATGAAATTTCTTGTTAATGCAAATAAAATAAATAAAACATGACTTTAAATATTTTTTTTTTATTTTGCGCCCAAAATATTAAAACGATCAACCTTATAATTTACATTATTATATCTAACGTACTTTATAAAGAAATAATTTAAAACCAGCATACTCCTTTTTGCGGTACCTATGTGTGTTTTCTTGAGACCCAAATACCCTGCCTAATTAATTTCAAGGGATGCCTTGTATTTCAAGCCAAGTTTTGAAACGAAAATGCTCACATAATTTTAATTCAGCGACTCCAGGGTGTGGATGGATGGATGGGATGCCGGCTACCTGGGCTGAGTTGAATGTTAAATCCGCAACAAGAAGTCGGAGGTGACTATAATTCTAAAAAGAATTCTGTAAAATAAGAATGAGAGTTGTGAAAAGGGGAGAGAGAGAGAAAAGGATGTGGTCGGGGTTGTGGAGGGGGGGGGGGCGTGGAGAGGGTGTTTTTGACTGTGGAGTGGCTAATTAGAAGGCTCCTTATTAAGGCCCAGTCAGCTTCTTATTTAATACCTTTATTCCACAGCTCCTCCAGTCCCACTGCTAATCAAAGCAATTTGTTTGGATTGCAGTTTCCAGCCTGCACCTAGCTCCTCCTGGAACACCGATGGCTAATCAATAGTTTTCCGGGAGCCTGGAGCCTCCACGGTACCGTGGGACCCCACCGATTCCTATATGGACTCCTCCTAACAAATTATATCTTTTGAATAAATGTTGCTCGGGTGGGCGTGACTCGGAACAGCCGCTCTAAGTGGACAAGGTAATTACCACTCTTCAAACCCTTCCCCGGGTTTATGTAGCACTGTCGTGAACAGTTCTGCTACATTCTATTACTCCCTAGGAATAATATATCTTCCCTCATAGCACCAACCACCTGCTATTTCAAAAGTGATTTGTCATTTATTAAAACTCCAATAACCCGAAATTATATCCAGCCTTATGAAAGGTGAGGTTTCGAGTATATATTTTGTATCGTAATCAATGTTAAGGAGTACGAGATATCGTGGTGATCATTCAAAGGAAAAACTAAATTTAAATAAATGAGCAGATACTCGTTATTTCTTTATGACTGTGAAGAAAACCATCATTCAATTTTGGGTATATTTATGAACGCTTATTTCTACAAACCATGATGTATTTTTACTTTTATTTACTTATTTGCGATCACTACAGCCCTATACGAAGCTACTACTTACCCCTGGAAATGAAGCAGCAGATAAGTCCGCCAAAGGAGCAGCAAATATGAACGGATCTACTCTGCAAATATATTGAACCTCTCAACATTAGTAGTTGGTTCAAAAGAAGATTGCTCAACAGTTCGGAGTCAATGTGGAATGAACAACCTTACCAATGAACTGAGATCTATCAAACCAACTACAAAAAAGTGGAGCAGTGCTTTCAGGGACAATCGAAGAGAAGAAGTCGTGTTAACAAGAATTAGAATCGGCCACACGAACGTGACCTTACTACAAAATAATCGCAACCTAAATGTGAAGACTGTCAAATCCCTCTGACAATAGAGCACATTATAGAAGAATGCCCTTCTACCTCTCATCAATTAAATAAACTTAGAATTCCTCGTAATGCAGCCGAAGCGTTAATAGATTCATCTGAGGCAGTACTGAACATACCTGGTACAGAGGCGAACTAACTATGTATTGGTTATCACACATTCTCCAGTTCGGGCACCCTTTACTTGTCAGACTTTTTCCATGAAATATTTTGTAACTTAGTGGCCAAATGAGGATAATCGAATAATTCTTTTTTCATTAATGAGAATGGGATTTCCTTTATCAGCGGGAATAAGAAATAAATCAATTCCATCGCTCTGGGTACTTCAAATTAATTTTTACAATACTTTTTCCGTTAAAAGTCATAAAAAATAGGATACTTTTAATTTATTTTTTGGAATTTTTATTTCTTCAGACAATAATTATTCAAAAATCTTTCAAAAGGAGTTAATGCCTGAAAAATACATTCATATAAGAAGAAAGATAATAATACTGACACATTTCATTCTCTATGTATGACCCTGGGAAGGAAGGATTCATATAACAATTAATTTGGAATACCCAGAGTGATCGTATTTATATTTGTATTTATTCCCACTGAAAAAAAAAATATCAGGCTCATTAATGAAAAAAGAAGAATTCGATTATCGTCATTTGGAGAGGAGTTATAGATTTTCGGCCACTGAATCACAAAATTTTCCCAAAGTGCGTCATACAACTAATAGGTTTTTTCATCACGAATTCATAATAGGAGTTGATATACCTATCTAAATCCTTTATGTTCAATTCTATTAATCTTTTGACTAATAGTGATAACTATTTTTTTTTTTGCATTAATTTAAAATAAATTTCAGTTGTCTTAATTATTGACTGAATTGAGGGTGGATAGCCACCAGTGTTTGCTATCCATGTTTTTGAATCCTGTTAACTGTTCATTTGATGTGGTTTGGTTGGTTTAAACATAAAGTAAACACGTATTTCAAATGCAACTAAAATTCAATAATAAAAATAATTAAAGGGATGGGTGAGCTTGTCGCTCTGTACAAAATTTTGAAAGTCGCAACATCATTAATATAATATTGTATATAGGCATATTCTTTTGGCCCTCCAACAAAACAGTCGCGGGCTCAGTTTGGGAAACTCAGGGTTATCACAAAAATGAGTTGCCTGATCCGATTATTTTTGGAAGACGTCGTTAAACAGCAGCTTTAATTCATTAAGAGTTAAATACAAGGAGTATGAGTTACAATCTTATTTTTTATTTTTTTTTCCGATTATTGTAACATTATGAGAACATGTATGCCACGAAATGTTTATTTGTTCTGACCTTTTCGCCATTAAAAATAAATGATATTGTAACGTGAAAAAAACAAAACATATCACTGAAAAGAGTCCTAGACTGGTTGTTGAAACAGTTGGAACAAAATATTCTAATATATGTTCGTGCATGTTCGAGAATAATCTATGCTTGCCTAGATCCTTCGAGACTTTTCTGATTCAGACTATTTATGAGGAGCGATGGACTTGAGGGTTAGTCTCGTTCTGAAGCTCAAATCATACTGTTATTTATATCTTACTGTATTAGTTGATATAAGTTATAAGTTGATACGATACTTTTTGTTACCTTGTTGATTATTTGAATTATTATTGTTTGTTTGACATTGCAAATAATTATTTTCGTTAATAAAAATTATTAATCATTCGTTTAATAAAAATCTGGTGCGTGCGCGCAACACACAACTTTCACTTACCAACTTACTTAAATTAGAAATTCATGTGTTTCGTTAATTGCCACTTCTCAAAGACACATTTTTCCAAAATCATTTCTTATTTTTGTTTTTATTTGCTCTATAAAAAACACAATTTTTTTTTTTTATTAAATAAAAATGTTTACTTCTTATAATTCGGCAATGCAAGCAAAATACTCCACGTCGTCTGATTTTATTATTCTCTATGTAGTTGTTGAAAACTTCATTTACCATGAAACAAATAATTTCCATTAAATGAAAAGAACGGCTTTAATTATGAGCAATGGTCTGTCATTAAAGTCGTACTCCGCCGCATGCAGGTGCTCAACGTATTTTATGAGTTGACGGAATATTTTTTTTCTTTTTTTCTCTTGTATATGTTTACTTGATTTTTTTCATATTTCATATTTAACCATTTCTTATTTTTAGGCGTAATGAGAGACAGTTAATTTTTCCATACAAACAAAAACAAGGGTACTTTACAGGAAAACAAAAAAGACCCCTTCCCCATTTAAGCCCCCTCAGAAAATTTTAATAACGATAAAGCTTACCTGATATTTAAGAACAACTTTCATTAAACATGGCGAATTTGATCAAAATTATTAAAGCCGTTTTTGAGATAATTTAAAGAAAGCTATAAATTGGAAAAAAGTTATGAAATAAGTTGCCCCCTCTGTTTGGCCAATTTTGATGAAATGTTATATTACATATAACACACACATTATATACAAATACCCAGTTTGATCACAATCGTGAAAGCCGTTCTTGAGTAAATAAAAAAAGCACGTGAAAAATATACAAAATTTATTAAGTAAAGTGCCCCCTGCGGTTGATCAATTTTGATGAAATTTTTGCAGTGATATCTCGAGTATATTAATACATCAAATACTTGCGGGCATATACATACACTAAATATCCAATTTCAGGTTCGCACGGTTTATGGTTTTTGAGCTAGTCTGTTCACACACACACAGGCCATTTCGCGGGACTTGGTTATTTGGACTCAGGGGACCCCAAAACGTGTATTTCCGTTGAAAACCGGAAGTCGAAATTTTTCATGATCGCAATACTTTCCTTACTATATATTTCATATATACGTAAGTGAAAGTAAAAATCATTTCATTTAATAAAAATCAACTCGAGCTTTATTTTTTAATAGGGAGCGTGGTAGCTCAATGGTAAGGCCTTGAATTGCTATCCTCAAGTTCCCGAGTTCGTATGTGGCTTGGCAGAGGAACTTCTGTCACAAATGGTCAAATATAATCGGCACGTCTTTTCGAGAGTTATCCATCTTATCTGTTAATACGATTAAAGTTAATATGTGAATATATAATAACGTTTATATGAAATGAAAATGTACTTAATATATCGTAATATTAATATGGTCAGTAAGCATTAACTTTTCAATGTTTACAACATATGAGAATAGGATTTTATATTACAATAATAATAAACAGAAGTATTAATGAAAACTACAAAAAGAGTTTGATTATACAATTCTCTAACTGATATTGTGTCATCGTTGCAAGGAGCAAGCGGTACAGAAAAGTATTTATTTATAAGCTGTTATGAGGACCAAGTTATGAAACTACCTACAATAAGTCATAATACAAATAAACTAACCGAGCATAATCATATTGAAAGGGATCTAATTATGTCAAAGACATGAGACTGCAAGAACAATTATATAACCAAGACATAAGGGCACATTTTTATTCACATAACATATGACTAACTAACTTTATATGAAGGGCGGGAATCTATATTTATCACGTTCCTGATTCCTAAAACTGACATTAATACACAGAAAAAAAAAAAAAAAAAAAATTATCACGGTACTGACAATAGGAAGTGAATTTCTTGCTAGGAAAGCGAACTGCTGATAGGTCACCGACTTTGATCAAACCTATTTTGGTGATTCAAGTTCGAAAAATAATTAAATCATGTTCCAGAGTTCTTCCATATGTGCCCTACGAGTCGGATTTTTTTTCTCTTTCATTTGTTCTTAATGAATGCCACGGTTATTATATCGCAAGTTTGGAAAAAGGCTATCACGATAGGAAAATTTCCATTTTAGATTTTTTTTGTTAAAAAGACAGTTTTTTATTTTTTAGTTTTTTTTAAGGGCAGTCAAGGCTGTCTTCCACAAAGCTGAGAGATAACAACAGTGATCACTGCATAAGCTTTTCCTGTAGATTTTTTTTTTTTATATTATGAGTCTTCTGCCAATCCTGTGATATATCAATGGATTTGATTCACTATGTAAAACCATGTATATGCTTATTGTTTGAAAGTAACTCAAATGTATGTGAAACAAAAAACCTTATGATGTTTAACACGTTCACGCCGGGACAGTTAATGCTTTTCGCTCTATTGGGCGGGAGCTATTCCAGGGCATTATGCTGTATTGGCAATCCAACAATAAAAAATGTTATCCTACTAGTTTGTTTATAATAATTATTATAATTATTAATTATAATTGTTATTAAAAAATAAATGTTTATACGATTATAAGTATATGAATATAAATATAAATAAATATTATTATTTTAAATGAAATTGAGTAACTGTTCTCTTGTCAGAGAATTAAATATTAAAATTGTGGCGAAACGGGAGCGTAAAATTGTGACTCTCAGGTATTCTTTTTTCGGCAGTCAAAGTGTTAAGGATCTAATTATTTGGCAGAGGTGGCATTCTAGTGTGAGCCACGGGTGGTAGACGCCGCCTGATGAGGCAGTCAAGTGTGGTACACGCCGGCGTGAATGTGTTAAAGTGAAGTAGGCCCAAATAAATTTTATTTAAGGAAAATCTAATCAGATTAGTAACGATATATAATAATAATTTTATAATAAATCCATAAATATCAAATTTATACTCTTTTACGAAAAATTTAAAACTTACTTCGCTCCCCATCGCTTAGCATAAACTAATGGTCACGAAGAATGGAATTAAAAACAAATAAATAGCTAAACCCAATTACGAATTTCCAAACTAATCGAAAAATAAAATATTTTGTTTCAAAGGTTCAGTCACAAAAAATTGTGATAATACCAGCTCGGCTCCACCAAACACACGTACCTTTAAAGAAATTTAGTGCTCTTTGAAGTGTACAAAATGACACATAACTGACCTCCAAAAATAAAAATTGGGAAAGAGATAAAAAATAAAATTGTTTGAAGAGTTTCTCTTATTTCTTATATAATCCAATTATTTCATTATAATTTATAATTCCTTATATTATTATTCTATCAAACCTATATTATTTATTAGAATTATATTGTTTATTCAGCCTACTTTCCTTGATGCATCTTTGGGTTCTCTTGTTATCATTGGGTTCTCTTGATATGGCATCGTTGGGTTATCTTCATAAATAAATTTAAAACAGTCGTCATTATTTTTCCACTTATTAAAATTAATCTATTGATATGATATACGGGCAAGAAAAAAATTAAAAGAATATTTAATCATTTATTTATTTATTTTTTTAGCAACTAATACTTTTTTAATGGAAATAAGATCAAATTTCGCATATCTTCAGTTTTACATAAAAATATTTTCAGAATGAGACATTTCATTTAAATTTGCTGCCGAACGTTGTTAATCAATCCAATCAAATGACATATACATGCATATCCTAAAATATTAAAAAAATTACACATACCATATAAAATATTATGAAACTAATAGACAGCGATGGACTCTAATAGGAAGGAGGCCTTGACTCCATAATTTGGTACGATATTGATAATAATAGTAATATTGTGAAGCCCCTAAAACTATATTATGAAAATTTAAAATGCATGGAGGATTTTTGTTGCTCAACCCAAATATTTTTTTAAATATAAGCTTTTAAAGATTAATTTGCTGGTCCAAACTTCTCAAGTCAAAGAAATTTAATTAAAAAAAAAGTTTCTTTAAAAAAATTAAAAGAAATAAAATAGTAAAAAATATTTCTTAGTATTCGGTAGAAATATCATGAAGTTCATAACTGATGTAAAAAAGAGAGTGAAATGTGACTTCATGCTGTTCCAGAGCCAGTTAAAATTTCATTACTACACATCTCAAAACTTTTCTGACAATCTCTGAAGATAATGATATTATTTTAACGTATCGAATGAATATTTTTTTTTTTTTTTTTTTGCCAGCTTCAAGAACACATTGGACGGAATTCCCGTAGATGGGTAAAATATTTATCGTCAAATCGGTAAAATCAAAAAATAAAAATCCGTGGCCTCTCCCCTCCCCCCCAATGAACGCTGCTGTTCTTGACAATTTTTTTATAATTCACACTCTTATTAGTAATTGAAACTACACTTTATTTGTTTTTATTGCATTAAATCCTTTGTAATGTATATCTACGCTTCTGATCCTCGGATCAAGAGAAACAGGTTGCTAAGTTGGGCAGCTAATATAAACTTGGCTACACGAGATTGTATATATATGTTGCGAGAGCTCCGCCATAATGTGAGAAGACAAACAGACAGACTGTTTAGTTGAGCAGTTTACTCAGAGGAGATAACTTCCTAAAGCAACAACCCCCACCCCCATTCTCTTTAAAATATATTAATTAAGAAGCTAATATATTCACTCCCAGCTTTTCAAATTCTAAAGATAAAGGCGATTCGTTAGAATAATATCATTATCTTCACAGATTGTCAGAAAAGTTTTGAGATGTGTAGTGATGAAATTTTAACTAGCTCTGGAACAGCATGCAGTCACATTTTACTCTCTTTTTTACATGAAATATGAAATTCATGATATTTCTACCGGCTATTAAGAAATATTTTTTACTATTTTATTTCTTTTATTTTTAAAAAAAATAATTTTTTTTTCATTAAATATCTTTGACTTGAGAAGTTTGGACCAGCAAACTAATCGTTAAAAGCTTATATCAAAAAAATATTTGGGTTGAGCAACAAAAATACTTCTTACATTATATTATTTTCATAGTATAAGTAGCTTAAGGGGTTTCACATTATTATTATTATTATCAATATCGCACCAACCAAATTATGGAGTCAAGGCCTCCTTCCTATTAGATTCTATCGCTCCCTATTAGTTTCATATTTTATATGGTGAGTATAATTTTTTTAATATTTTAGGATAGGTATGTATATGTAGTTCCATTGGGTTTACAACGTTCAGCAGCAAATTTAAATGAAATGTCGTCTCCTTCTGTGTTCACAAAATATTTTTGTGTAAAACTGAACATATGCGAAATTTGATTATTCACAGTTTATTGTATGTAACAGACTTATATCATATGTCCAAGTAAATAATATTCCAATTATTATGTCATACTGTTAAACCTTTTTTTTTTTTTAACCTCAATAAAGTTTATTATTTTCATAACATCCCATCAACGTTTCGGTATTGCGCCCTCCCGTTATCCTTATAATTACAAATGATATTATTGCATGGCGACGTAAATAACATTGTAACGTTAAATCGTTAAATAAGAAAAAAAAAATGATTTCATATCCAAAACCGTTTGTTGGAACAAAATAAGAGTTTGAAAATAACTGTTTGGTTCTAGATCTTTCGTGCCTGGCTGGCCATAGTTCTACGCTGGCGTAGAATCGTCTACATTGTTCTGGTACATTCCAGACCTGACCATTTACGATATATAAGGAGGATTGACTGAACGAGTTACTCTAAGTCTAACTCTATGTCTTGACTGTGTAGCAAGTCATATGATTGTGTGTTATAATGTTATCATTTTTGTAACCTGCTCAAGTATGCAAGTTTTATTAATTCGTTGGCATTGATAACTGTATATTTTTGTTGAATAAATATTTGTAACCCACATAAGTGTTACAATATTATAATTATTATGTTACAATGTTTGAAACTTTTGGATATTAGTTCAATTTGTCCTGGAACATTTTATAAATCTGGGCTGACCCTTAAATCTTTCAGGAGATGATGGTCTGATATCTAAAATTTTTAAACAAATACTTTTAACAATATTATTTACGTGAACATAATAGTTGGGATATCTCTGTTTTTTCAACCCTGAATAATAATAATATGTACTTCTTGGATTTATTAAATTTTAGTAATGTATTATAATTTAGACTTCTTGCTCAATCAAAAGAAGAATTCATTTCTCCACTCAATATATGCTCAAATTTTCACCAACTTTTTTCAGAATTTCTTATTTCATTTAAAGTTGGGGTCAAAATTTGTGAGTCCAATCAAATGACATTTTATTACCTACATAATAAAGTATTAGTATGTCGTACATACAAGCCATTTTTAACTTCCACCGTGTCTGTCAAGGCTTCGGATAGGACATACAAACCTCACCCATATTCACCTAATTACTAGAGAACGCCAACCAGAATGTGAAATCTGCAAAACCCCTCTTACAGTTAAACACATCATAGAAGATTGCAGTAGATAGAGAGACGAATTCACAAAACTAAATATACAACGCAACATTTGCGAGGCATTGAAATTCACCCAAGGCTGCGAATAGCATTATAAAGCTGTTGAGGGAGATATCCATATTTACAAAAATATAATAAATAGAGCATATTAATTAATGATAAATAATACAAAATTATAATAGTCGTTGTACATATTAGGATAATATCTTGGGCAATATTATAGAGTAAAAAAGGGGCGTAATGACCGCGCAGTTGATCGCCCATAACAAACAACCTACCGTCCTAATTCTGTAGCCTGGTAATAAAAAATTAACTTCTGCATTGTTTTATGAATGATAATGTTTTTTTGTTTTTTTGGTTTCTCCCCTTCCTCGCCTTGTAGGCTATACGGGGTTTTCCGGGCCAGGGGAAAAGGTAGGGGATTGATGCCGAGTATTTTTAAATTTAAATAAAATTTAAGTATTATTAAATTATTTTTAAGTAATAATAAAAAAAGTGTTTAAGCAAAACTGAACTAAAACATCTTTTGAATGTAGACCTTAATGTTCCATTAGATCCGAACCGGATACCAATCCTTTCAAAATGAGCTCCCGAATCATTCTTACTCACTTGTTTCAAACGTAGCAAAGACAACGTAAATAACATATAAGAAAAAAAAAACCAATGCAGCACATTCGTCAGCAGCTTGGATTTTTAACTTAAGCAGAAGGCAATGAATATTGAAATCCTTTAAATATTCAAACTATTCATTAATTATCGTAAAATTTTCATAAATATTGATAGAAAAGCAATACAATCGATCTGTATTGATAAGGACTAACAAGAAAACTCGGTCCGATAATTACGACTGTTCATTATCGAACTCAATGGGAGGAGAAGAAGCCGGCGAAACGATGTCCCGAGACTGTATCGACATCGGGATCAAAGCGGAGGAGACAAAAAAGCCCGCTAAACATAATATAGTTGCTTATCTGCTTCGGAGATAGGATCGCTCCCAATGGCACAGGGCCTTTAAGAACTTTGATGAAGTGGTCTATTATTGTTTTACATCTTTCGGCCAATCCGTCATTTCTTCAATCCTTTTAATTATTCATGTGGATCATACATTTATTCATGGGGTCCTGAAGAATGAGAGGGGATAGGGGTCTAGTTGAAAAAAACGGGACAGAGGTTTCACCAGCTGAAAAAGACCCAACGCAAATGACCTCATTCTCTGAGGTAAAATAATTGATTGTTTATATTAACTAATAGGCATTTGTTGGTGAACGGAGGGCGTGGCCAAGTAATATAGTACTGTGAGGGAGTACTCACGCAAAGTTACAATAACAGTAAATTAGAAGTTGCTGGCAACTTGTGCAAGAAAGTGCACACTATCCCGCCATATCCCCGCCCTATGCAACTATTATCATAAAGTCATTTCTATTCTAAAGTTCTAGATCTTCAGCCTACTACATTGCAAATAACTCCGCCTCAAGTTTTTCCATCATCTACATTTTTATTTTAATAGAGACTCAACAAACATCTAATAATAGGAATTTGAAGTTTTGAGTCATCTTTACACTTATATACAATAAGGTAAAAGTGGTAGGTTTTGGTGAGGAAGATATCAACTGTCAACCTGAACCAAGGGGACCACGTCACATTTCCCTCTCCATTTTGATGAAATTTTTTTTGGTGATTCTACATCGAAAATAAGTCGACACTTGTCCGGCCGTTCCATTGAATGGGCCGTCTGGACTGATAAATTAAATATTTTAGGTCCAAAAATCGTTAAAATTGGCTTTCACAAAACAGTCACTGCTCCATTCTACCTGAACGAATTCTAATGAACCTTTCAGTAATTCTTCTACTTAAAAATATATTAGACACGTGTATCGGGATTTGTCACAATTCACTCTAGTAAGGCCAGAGCATCACATCAACCTACTTTCTAACGCATTTCTCGCGCATAATTTCTAACGCAAGCCTCAACAAGCCTCTACTTTAATGTGATTCTATTGTGAGAGAATTTAAAGGAGAATCACAATACTTCGAGCCTGGACAAAACTAAATAAACAAAATCTATCAATCAACCTAAAAAGTAATGTCAATTGGAAGAGGGCCATGCTAGCCTGTCAGGACAAAAGTTCTCCAACTAGGATTTTGAATCATATTGAAGGGAAGAGATGGTTAAAGTTCGAGATAACTTGCAGTCGGCCACACTGAAACAATCCATTAGGTATTAGTGGTATTACATTTCTCTTGACGAAACATTTAAACTCAGTAGAGAAAAAAACACTTTTATTTTTTCGAAAAGTATTCCTAAAAGATGGGTTATTAGCCTTTCATTTATTAAGAAGACCACTTCTTGGGGTAGAAACAAATTTAAAAAAATTATCTTTGGATTAAAATTGTAAGAATAGTCACAAATTGTCCCACAGATTATTTTTTATTTTTTAAGGAACCTATTTTAGTAAAATCCTATCATATACTACTCACGCGATGAAAATGGAATTGTCCGTGTTAAGGGCCTTGTTTCTAAGCGTATGTGAGAAGAGGTCTAATTAAATATTTGTACAGAGCGATCTTAATATTCCTTGACAGTAAGCCAGACCATGATTACACCAGTTGCTGTTATTGGTCTCTAAACCTCTTGGCATGGTTTCTGTGCAGAGTAGGGACCTTATATAAACAATACTACTTACACTTCAAAAAAGTTATACCTATTTATTTGGCCTTTTCTTGATATATCGTAGACCTGGCATAGCATTAGTTACCACTATTGCTAAGAAGGCCTACTCTAAGTTCCACTGCGATATTGCATTGAAGTACACTGGGGAAGCAAAAATTTGTACTGACGTGGTAAGGATCGAACTAATTCATTGCACTTTGGAGTCCCTTATCACAATCTCTAGTGCTAGATTACATAGAAGATATGATAGGCAATCTCCTTGTCTCAGAAACCTGATCGTCATAAAGGTCTTTTACAGGTCTCCTTGCATTCTCCCTCAACACCTCTATCCTACCATCAGCAGCTCTGTATGATGGATCACTTCAAGTGGGATATTCATTATTTCCATGGCCTGATTCCAACTTCTATCTTAAAATTTTGTCATATGAAAAATTTTGTCATATGAAAATCAATGAACAGGTAACGTGTTATCTTATATTCTCGTGTTCTTTTGAAAAGAGTCCTCAGAGCAAAGTTTGGAAGATCATCTTCCTATAAAACCACATTGACAGAGTCATAACTCTCTTTCTGTTGCTGAAGTAGCTTCTTATACTTGCAGTGCATGAGGGTTACATACCACAGTAATTAGTGCAGATTGTTTGATCTCCTTTTTTATTGAGTTATGACGCCGATGTACCATTCTCCAGGTCAATCTTGCTAATGCTAATCCTTTTCCTTACACTTGAATAGTTCTTTTTTACCTTTACTCTACCTTTGCCTTTAGAAGCCCACGGCTACGCTTTCACATTCTTATGCTCTATTGTTCTTCACTTTTTGGATCATAATTAAATCATAATCTTGGAAGATAATTTCTTCTTCATCTGGTGGCTCGGTTAACTAGAAGCCAATCGCAAAGTAAGGTAACTACTCTTTCCAAAGTTGAACCATGAGAAACTAACGGAATACTTCTACAAAGGCATTAACCATCTCTTAAGGATGGTTTCCTAATTAATTATTAATGATTTGTCGGCTTCTCGAAAAGCATGGGTTATTGGATTGAAGTCCTTGCTCTGGGCCTTTACACTCCTGTAGAATGCTTCTTAATTTTTGAATTGCCTCCATTTGTCTTGTTCCTTATCAATAAATTAAATAAAATTTACACAATAACTTCTTCAATTCTGATGAAGGAAAAGATGATCTCCGCCAGGTCAATATCCATCCTATGTATTGATAAACAATGTACACCACATGTGATGAATAGAACATATTATAAGGTTTATATGTATAACAACGTTTTCCTAAAATTGTTTATGATTTGAATGTATTATAAGTTTTATTGAATGTGTTATTGCTCATAAACCTATTTCCGATACATTCCCTAATACATAAATCTAAATCCCTAACTTTTGTGCCTAACAAAATCATCTTATCACGGTTTCTGATGATTCTTGGTCAGACAGTTGCTCCTCTTAATAACGCTAACTACGCTCTAAATGATAGTCCTTATCCATTCCGACAACTCTCTTAAATTCTACCCACTTAAATTCTTAGCTCGATTCATTCTCTTCCTGTCTAAGTATTCTACGCGAGGCTATATTTTTAAACCTTCAAAGTGTTGTATTGAATTGATGAATATTATAGCTATTTAGTTGTTTTTTTATTTTCTGTTTTTTCTATTATTATTTGGGTTCACCCGTGGTGTAGTGGTTAGCATAGAAACTTACTATACTGAAGGTCGCGGCGCGGGTTCGCGTCCCGAGGTGGACCTAGGATTTTAATGGGAGTAAAAAAGCCTTGTCTATACCGTCGCTCGGATTGGACGTAAAATGGAGGTCCCGAGCCTGTACGATGTCAGGTACTCGTTAAAAATCCCTATCCTACTTATAGCTGGATAGGCAAAATTTAGGACTCCCACTGTAGCATCGTCCGCTTAGCCTTAGTGGCATAAAGTGACGTTGAAACAAACAAATTATTATTATTTTTAAAAACATTTTTGACTTAACCACGATTTTTTTCTTTATATTTCAATTTGGGTCTTTTAAGGTACCTTTGACAATCATCAAATGTTTTGGCTTGTAGGCTGATTTTACATGTCAGGCACGACACCCAGCAGTACCTCTTCCCTTGCTTGTTTCAGTTACCCTAATTTGTCAAAGAAGAAGATATCTCACCCGAGGACTTTTAAGTCTCTTATTTATGGGCGTGTGTCTAATTATTCGGTCAAACTGTCCGAGAATATTAAAAATAAAATAATTTCTGCAATTTTATTTTTTACACAATTAGAAATCAAAAAATCTAACAAGAGTCACAGCGAACAATTAATTACTCAAAAATTCGTTAACAAAACATTAAATAGTTACCGAAAGATGCATAACAATGATTAAACTTTGGATATTAGCTTGGAATTAGAAACATATTGAATTACGTCATTAAATGTGTTTTTGTCGTCCCCCAACATGTATACACATTTGGAGATGACCTTAGCCGATTCAAAATTGCAAGTCTGTGCAGGGATTTAGAATTTTTAAATATACCCTTCAGTAACAGAAATAGATATCTGTTTTGGTTTTACGTCACACTATTTTCATCCCATACCTACTCTGTTCTTTTTTACGTTTTTTGTTTGGAAATTTTTGATAACGTAACGTTAAATCGTCAAATAAAAAAAACAAAAAAAAAACATATGGTTTAAAATCACAGACCTTTTGTTGGAACGACCTAATGGTTGGAGCGAACCGTCAGAGCACCTGTTTGGGGCTGGATTGTTCGAGCTAGGTCATCGCAGGGCTGTAAGATTCCATAAGGTTACTTTTACGACTACATATAAGGAGCGAGTGACCGGACCAGTTAGTCTGAGTCTTTGTCTTGACTGTGAAGCTTAAGTCATATGATTTGTGTTATAAAGAGATAATTTTTGTAACCTACCTTAATATTTGTGTTTTTATACTTCGTGTGGCATTGACTATTGTTATAATTTCGTTGAATAAATATTGTTAACCCGCAGTAGTGTTAGAATATTGTGTTACCTTAGTTCTGTGTTTTTAATTACTCCGATATAAATTTGTCCATCCCTCATAAATTTGATATAAAATGTTGACATACCTAAGGAGATTATTATTTTCCTTTTTTTTTTCCATCATTTAAGACTTTATGATAAGTAGCGCCTAATAAAATTTTTAGACTTGAATGAATCATTGGAGATTGCCGGAGTAGAGAGCTGATGCAGGAAGAAGAGGAAGGACTTCTCTTAATTGGAAATTTCCCTCTCTTGCGATTAGAAACAGAATTAGAGATTTTTAATTTCCCCTCGGGCGGGGCGGCTCCCCCTACCTGCTCCTCTCGCCACCTCATCCACAATCACTCATGAATAGTATATAAAGGATAGCAAATCGAATTTCCCACCGATTAACGAAGAAAAAATTCCCCGTTCTTCGGAATATAAATGAATGATAAGCCGCTCTGGGTGAGCGATTTATTTTCATTTTCCAACAAGGGAAACCAGGAGTTCAATATATTTAAAAAAATTAAATTTGAAAACATCTCTGTCTCATTTTTGTAAAACTGATGTATTACAGTTCAAGAGATTAAGCAAGAAAGTAACTGCAAAAGAAAGTAGGAGTCAGGAATTGCTCAATAAACAACTAAATAGAGAGCAATATAGTGCTACGGTAATGACATATGGTATAAAGATAGAATGGTGGCGAGTTCAATACATTTATAAAAATTAAATTAAACTTTTCTTTATTTCATTTTTAGTAGATATATAAGGTTAGTCCTCAAAGTCTCATAATATTTCCAAAACTCGCTTAACCATGCTGATAAAAGCCAAGGAATTGTTCAATAAACAACTAAATTGTCGGATTAGAAGAAATGTAGTGCTGCGGTAATGACTTATAAAGATAGATTGAATGAAACTATTATAGATTGGTGGCGAGTTCAATATATTTATAAAAATTTAATTTTTCTCTTCTTTTTTCTTTGAAACATCTCTGTTTCATTTTTACTACCTAAATTTCTTTATTTTATTTTTATTAAATATATAAGGTTAGGCCTCTAAGTCTTGTAATATTTCCAAAACTCGCCTAATCATGCAGATAAAAGCCAAATTTTCGCCTATTCAGGTATCGTCAGGGCTACAAACACGTTCTACAAGCAATCGAAAATTTGGCTTGTACCTGAATTTGACTTTTCTTTGTTTCATTTTTATTTTTTATTACTTTTCTATGTTTCAATTTTAAAAATATTTTGTAATTTGTTAACACATATCTTTGCAGACATCAAACCTTTCGCATACAAAACATAGGTAAGTTCTAAAAAAAAAAAAAAAAAAAAATAATAAAAAATAAATTCAAAAAAACCGATTTGACGAAATCATAACCTTTTCAATCGCATTTCTCTCAAATCGAAAATTTTGGACTTAAGATGGGCCTGGAAAAAGGCTACAAAAGCCCTAGTTGGTGATTGTCATTAGCAAAATTAATTTAATCTACAGTAAAATAAGTCCATTTACGTATTAAAATTATATAGATATGTAAAACTGATGTATTATAGATCAAAGATTAAGCAAGAAAATAACTGCAAAAGGAAGTAGGGAGTCAGGAATCTCTCAATATACAAATAAATTGAGATTTGTTGGGATATAGTGCAAAGGTACTTACATATAAAGATAGAATGGTGGCGACAAACAACTTTTATACCTGAAGAATTGATGAATATCCAGCAACATTCGAATGTTACTATCCTTTAATTTTTTTGGCTGGCATTGCAGACCATGAACAAGGATAATGCCCAATGTCCAATTCAATTTCCAGATCCTTCCATGATCCTATTAACTGAAGCATGACTACTGTTTTTGTTTTTTAGGGTTTTTGTTTTGTTTTTCCAATCGGTTGCCGTATAGGCAAATTGATTGGCATCGGGCTGATGAGTGTTTAGCGAAATTATGGCCGGGTACCCGGGGCGCGGGGTAATGCAACGCCGGCCCGGGGACGAGTTGTTAATCTAAACGGGCTTCGGGGATAATCCAAATATCGGATCTAGCCGCCGCAAAAAAACAGGAGTTTTCCACAGGACGGACTTAAAACCTCCCGCAGTTTTAGGAGCGTGGGATCATTACCGGGACACGGGCTGGGAAATATAAATTGGGAGAATGAAAACAATTGTATTGTAATCTGATTATAGGATGTGGATGTATGCGGTTCGGAACCGAATGCGATTATCGGTGGGGTATCGGTGTCAGGCGTTTGACACGTGATGGTTGCCTGGAGGAAAAAACAGGCCAGAGGCGCCTGCGAAAAACCCGCCACAATTGATATATTTTCCCCAATTTATTTGTATTAATAAAATTCCTCTCTTTCTCTCTTGTTGTTTTTTTTATTTTGTTCGTTTTCACACCCCCCCCCATACCCCTCCCCCCACCGCAGCCAACACCCGACTCCCGATCTTCCACCGGTTGAATGGGATTTAAATTAACTCGTTTTGCGGTAATTATCACACTTGTGATTTTATATTTATCAGGCTTGTTGACTCAGTCCTCCTCTGACATTCCAATTTAATTCAATTACATGTATTTTATTTACAATTTATTTCAGCGTTATTTAACAAACGAATGTCATTCTCTTATTTTATTTCCTTAATTAAAAAACAAATTTATGACACTTGTAAATTGATGAAAAATACTTTTATTTTAAAAACTGAATTCGTTAAATATTTTCTTTTTAACAATTAAATTATCCTTTGGGTCAATAATTAGCAATTTAATTAAATTCAACTAAAAATATTTATATTTCCTACAAATAACTTAATATTTATTACCTACAGGGTTAAAATATATTGATAACAAATATGTTTATAAATCGTCGAATGAGGAGAAAAAAATTAAAAATAGTTAAAACATGAACACATTCAAACAGCTGAATGAATAAGTGTACGGTTCAGATTACAGATACGAAGCTGAGTGTGAACATGCTGACAGCTATAGAGAGATATGGTCTTAGAGTAAGGCCAGGATCACATATCACGACTGTAAATCTTGTTTGAAAATTATTTAAACCAATATAATTTATAAATAACATATAAAGATATATAATTATACAGATCTTCCGGATAGATACAGACGAAAAATACAACTAATCCAATATCAAATTTCCTACCTGCTTCCTATTATTTTTTATTTATCGCAGTTTTTTAATGTTAACTAACTGATAACTAGTAGTTTTTTATATTAAAAATATCTTAAAGAGCTCTTTTTTGAAACTATTTTTAAGAAGCAAAAAAAAAGTATGCCCGTACTTAAAAACTATGAATTATATTTCAATAAATAAGCAGAGATAGCACATTCAATACAATCTATTTTATTGTTCTGCTATGAATTTGATAAATTTTAAACTAGTTGAATGAGTTCGAAAGAATCTTTACAGGCGTATGAGAGAAATTTAGAGAAATTATTTAATACAAATTATAAGTCAAGTATTAATGATAAGTGGGATTTCATAAAATTTATAGAGGATCATAAGTATACGATATTAACTTTTCATACAAATTTTAGAAATTTAAGGATTAGATTAACAGAATGAACTTTTATGATAATCTTAATGTATTTACTACTGATATACACAAGCAGTTTTCTTTCCTTTTTTATTTTTTTATGACGTTTTTTAAAGAGAAATTTTCTAGTCAGAATACGAAAATTCGTTTTTTCTATTTATAAACTAATATAAACGGTGCGGTTTAAAATAGTTATTGGGCTATAATCGTAAACCAAAAAAAATTACGTATTTTTCTTTACATTGATGGATGCAACAAATAACACAAAAAATATTAAAATCCAAGACTATAGGTTCTTAGACTGGTTTATTTGATTGAACCCTAGGTTAGTAAAAAATAATTTTTCTCTTTTTTTTTTGTTTGATGTGCTAATATATTTGGATCCCTAATTATCAAAAATATAAGATATAGTCAATAGGCGCCAAGAAGAGACAAAAAAATCCCTGAACAGAATTAAATAATAAAGGAATCCAAACACTGCGATATTGTCATATATATCTTTGAAAGGGAGTAATTGAAACTCGTACTGTGGAGGGAGGATTGAGCATAAGTTAGTGAAAGGTATTTGTAAGCGGGTTCTGTTAACTGCATAGAACCTTCGTGATGTCCAAGATTTTTATTCATATTAATATTATTTTACGAATAATGAATTATAATTTTTTTTTTTTTTTTGGGCCTTAGGTTAAAAACACCTTTCCAGAGAATAAAAGTAAAAGAAGATGAAAAAATACATAAGAGGCGACCTGTGCTTGGGTAATTTAGTAAAGGCGCTATTGACATTCTGCAAACATAGGTATTCCTCACTCAATAAGTCAGAGGGGGGATGGGAGAGGGGGACCAATTTTTTTTTCCAATGTTGACTATTGAATTTTCCCTTGTATGGAAAACAAGGACCAACTTTTTTATTTATTTTTTTCTTCGTAAAAGTCCCGTCACACTTGGATCCTGAAAAAAAAGTAAAAAAATATACGAAAAATGTATACATTTGAGGAGGAGGGAGTGGAGAGAACGGAACGAAGCAGAAATTGATTATATTAGACAGTTTTGTTTGTACTCGCCATTGGTCGTCATAAATATGCACTAATTCCCAACGCGCTCGCTTAGACTTAAACCAACAGTGGGTGTTTGTTCGGCGGTTGCCTCCCCTTTGCTCGGACGTTTCTCTTACTCGGACATACATATTTCGGGCAATCGCTAGCTAAATCAACTGCCGATACGCCATATCGTGTTATCTGCTTTCCTGTCGTACTGGAGCACAGCCGTCCGTTCGCTTCACTCTGTCGAAATATACCATGTCCGATGTTTGTTTTATTTGGAAGAGGCTCGAAGAATCGTTAAAAATTTCTCATAACTTCGCCAAATTCCATTTTAATCTCAAAGGTTTCCAGAAAAAACAGAAACTCCAGGTTATTTCTTTTAATTTTTGTTTTAAAACTTCTGATAATGATAGTATATCATTAGCTCTTACTAAAATGAATGTAAGTCCCTTTCCTATCCAGAGTAAGTAAAATTAGTCGTTTTTTTTTTTTTTTTTTTGTTTGACCGAAGCTAACATACAACCAACAACTACTACGTCAATGTCCGGGTTACTTGTACCTGAAACCACCAACTGTTAGTCGCACATAAGAAGCTCGTTCGAATGATCGGGATCTGAACGATGTATTATACAATAGTATCACTTATCGATAGATGACATTCAAAAGGCGTTTATTACTTATAATTCATATGTAATGACTTAAATAATAGTATTGTTCTTAAACTGGATTTTGTTTTTCTATTGAAAGAAATAACACTTCTGCCGCAATCAAGGGCATAGTCAATAGATCTCTAAGGACTCATTCAATCACTAAGTATATAAAATTTCACATAAATTAAAGGATTTAAACATATATAAAAAATAAAATGAAATGAAAACCTCGCAAATTGGAATTGGACTCGAAATTTATAAATTGAAAAAAAAATACAATTTTTCTAATTGTTGTAAATCTACTCTCACACTTTTTTAAGTTGAAATTCTTTGCTTTTGTTACATTTTTTGTAGTTATAAAACATCTACTTTAAAGAAAAACAAATTTGATTAAATACTTTTTCTTACACCAATACTCTATAATGCTCTTAACATTGAACCACCCTGTTGCCAAGCTGGGCGCCTATTGGCTAGCAATATTGGCCCTAAGTGCTGGGACTGAGAGAGCTATATTAACAAATTATGTTAATTCATCATCATCAGGCTAATTGGATTGTGGAGCTGTAAGACATGGCAATAGTCAACATCCATCATGGGCAAGTACTGTTCAATTATACCCTTTCTGTCGATTGTTCTGAAGGGAACTCTTGTGTCCTAATGTTCGGTAAGTAATCGGTATTTTTTAAGTTTTCGAAATTGTTAAAAGCTGGCGAAAAATTAAATAAAACGTATTAGAAAACGTCCCAATCACATGTAAGTTTAACGTTTCATAAAAATCATTTTCGACGACACATGATTGGACATAATGCGCATTAGCTTACCCCTTTCCCACCAATCTCACAATTTTTGCGAATTATATGGGGTAGTGGAAATAATTTGTTCATTTATTGAGGTCTTGACTATTGCCAAATTTCTTTAAATATTATCTCATTTAGTTTTCTTGTTTTTGATAACTCAAAATTCGTAAGTTAATTTTTAAATATTTTTAAAGAGAAAAGATAGAGCCTGGCCATTTGAGCTACTAGGCACAAATCCCGGCCAGGCCAATCCTTTTTCTTCACTGACCCCATTCCCACCAATCTCGCAATTTTTGCAATTATGTGGGTAGTGAACATAATTTGTCCATTTATTGTCTCCTGACCATTGCCAAATTTCTTTAAATATTAATTAGCAAGTGCGCAGGGAGAGACTATTAGAATTATAGATATGCATGGTTAGGCCTCAAAGTCTAGTAATTATTTCAAAAACTGACCTAATCATGCAGGCACAAACCAAAATTTCCTCTATTCAGGCATCTTCAGGGCTACAAACGTTCAACAAGCAAGACAGAAAACAGACTCTAAGTCGGACGAAATAATTACGAGACTTTGAGGCCTAACCTTCCATATCTATTTTTAAATATTCTGAATTAGTTTTCTTGTTTTCGACAGAAACTAAGCGGTGAAAGGTACTCTGAGAAATATGATGAAATTAGTGGGCAAATATATGATAATTTAATTTGGTAAAAAAAAAAAAAAGTCTAAAATTTTTGAGGGTATTAGGCCAAATCTTTTAAGAGGTCACCTATGGTGTAGTGATTAGCATGGCAACCTAGTATACTAAAGGTCGCGGGTTCGCGCCCCGTGGTGGCCCTAGGATTTTTTAATGGGAGCAAAAAATCCTTAGCAATGTCGTCCCTCGGATAGGACGTAAAATTGAGGTCCGGAGCCTGTACGATGTCAGGAACTCGTTCAAGATCCCTATCCTAATTATACCTGGTTAGGCAAAAGTTAGGACTTCCACTGTAGCATCGTCCTATTAGCCTTAGTAGCATAAATGGACGTTAAACAAACAAACAAATCAAATATTTTAAAGGAGTGAGCTAAAGTTGAAATTAAGTCCTTTCTACGCAGAATTTGTATTTTTAACTTTTTTTTTATTTGGAGTAGATGCGGGGCCTAACCATTCTACGTCGTCAGTAGATTAGTAGTAACCTACATCTATTTTGTAGATTACAAGCTAGGAAGTGTTATTAATACAGCGTTGAAAGGTCAAATATTGCGACTATGGCCGATAGCTCTAGGCTGGATCTGCATTTATTATGGACTTGTCCATTCGTCTGCAAGCTCCGATCCACTCCCTTAAATATTAAACCCTTGCTCATAAGCTCGGAATACGGTCTTGCATCCGCAATATAAATATAACTTATTCAGACAGATTGGACCGAATATTTGTAAATTGCTCCAGAAAATGGTTCGGACGTGTGGTTCGAGAATTATTTACTAATATAATGCTAACCATCAAACTGGCCCTTTTTATAAGTCGTTTCTTAACTTAAATATGCTTCTCTTCTCCTGAGAAATAATTTCAATAATTACATCATATCCATTTAAGTTCTTAAGAATCCTCATTAAAATCTTTCAAAAAACTGGAAGCGGCGGTATAACCAGTACTCGATAGGCCCAACGGCCCTATAAAAGCTCCAAAACTAAACGGAAAGATTATTCAAAACTATTCCAGTAGATCACAACTAAAAACTTAGACAAATCGACAATGATTACTACAAGAACATTTTAATGGCTGCATTCGTATCTCATTACGACTATCCTAGGTAATTTCCCTCCGCGTAGTTCTGCTAAGTTGGTGGGAAGGGATAAATATACTCCCTAAGGCGGATTATCGTAGTTAAACAGCATTATCAAAAATATTGTTACACTTGTCTAGATTTAAATAATTTCATTCGAAGAAAAAGACCACAAAAACAGTATAAACTCAATCAAGGTTACCAAAAAAATCAACTTATAACGATACAGTAACACAGAAATAACCTCATGTTCGATCTTCAGAACCAGACTAACACTACATAATACTACAGTCCGTCGTTCCTTATATTTAGTCTGGATTAGAACAATCTAGAAGGTTCCCGACGAGCGTAGAAGATTCTCAAACAGTCACAAACATGTACTAGAATAGCTTATTCCAAATGTTCCACCTTTGGTCTGTCTCACGTTACAATACTCAACACTTTGATTTTTCACCCGTCTCGTGATATCGACTTTTCTCATTACGACTATCCTAGGTAATTTCCCTCCGCGTAGTTCTGCTAAGTTGGTGGGAAGGGATAAATATACTCCCTAAGGCGGATTATCGTAGTTAAACAGCATTATCAAAAATATTGTTACACTTGTCTAGATTTAAATAATTTCATTCGAAGAAAAAGACCACAAAAACAGTATAAACTCAATCAAGGTTACCAAAAAAATCAACTTATAACGATACAGTAACACAGAAATAACCTCATGTTCGATCTTCAGAACCAGACTAACACTACATAATACTACAGTCCGTCGTTCCTTATATTTAGTCTGGATTAGAACAATCTAGAAGGTTCCCGACGAGCGTAGAAGATTCTCAAACAGTCACAAACATGTACTAGAATAGCTTATTCCAAATGTTCCACCTTTGGTCTGTCTCACGTTACAATACTCAACACTTTGATTTTTCACCCGTCTCGTGATATCGACTTTTCTTTTTTTTTTTTTTTTTTGTAGGTTATATTAAGTATTGCCTTAATTCCTCATTTTCTAAGCTAGGTTCAGTATTTCCCATATTTGTAATTATTAGTTTGAAACTTGGAAAACATAAAAAAATAAATAAACAACTAATTTCATTACATAAAAGTTTTCGTCTTTTGATATGTATACTGTGAATTATATGAATCAGACCATCATCAGTACCGAGGGAAGAAGACCCTCGAAGAAAATAATAATTTACAAGACCACACGAACAATATAAACTCAAATATTCAACAAGGTTACAAAATGTATCAACTGGTAACGATACAGTAACACAAAAATAACCATATGACCGATCTTCAGAACCAGACTAACATTCCAGTCCGTCGTTCCTTATATTTAGTCTGGATTAGAACAATCTAGAAAGTTCCCGACAAACGTAGAAGATTCTCGAAAAGTCACTAACATGTACTAGAACAGTTTGTTCCCACTTTTCCAACAAGTCTAGAACTCTTTTCAATCATATGTTTTTCTATGATGTTTTGCTTTTTTTTTTTTCACCTTACAATATGTTGCGAATTAAAGTTGTATGGCATTAAATTCTGAATTCCATGACACCAGAGGCATATTTTTTGGACCACTCGTTCCCGTTTTAGGGCTCATCAAAGTAAGACAAATGTCATTTTCGCATGAACAAGTTTCATTCAATTTCAATTCGTGTAGTTTTGTAAACTGGTATTTAAGAAAAAAATCACCCGTATGTCATTAAACGTAAAATTTATTCCACTAAAACTTTTGTATGGACTACTTTATTGATATATGAGTAAGTTCAATTTACATAATCAAAAAAACTGAAGTAACTAACCAGACTGATAAAGATTTTTGCCCATTATTTTATCCACTAAAAAATAATAATAAAAAAAAAAACGTTTTTTATGAGGTGTCACTTTAAGTCCGAAAATATGAATAATGCAGAGGAATAAATCCTGCGTTTGTTGACACCAAGGGTAATCATTTTTTCGATATTTCGATAACTGTACGAGAAATAACTGTCCAACCGCAAAAACAATTGGGGGGATATATTTATATTATTTATTACTATTATATTATTTATATTATTATATTATTTTTATATATTATTACCCCCACTAGCACCTTAGCACGACTCCGCCAAGGGGGAAAACCTACGACTGTCATATTGAGTAACGAATATGACCATAACAACAATATGTTGTATATTTCAAAATAGTTTTCTAATTAAACTGGACTAAAATAAGGAAGGGCTGTTTCCAAACGGCACCTCCGACTGAAAATAACTAATTAGCACTACTATTCGATCAGTTGATGTCTTGAATCATCTCATTAAGCCCTTGATTAGTATCCTACAACAACTTTCACAGGTTGTCCAAATATTTCCACATGCCCGGTAGCGCCAGCAGAAGAAGAGAAAAGGGGCTAAAAAGGGATCTGTCAGCCTATGTGCAACATCAGGATCTGAAGAGATGCCGCAGGTCCCGAGGACCCATAGTAATGCTAATTTGGTAACATAAAATGGTTAAATTTTCACAGAAGAAAATACTTGGGTTCTGAGGCTAATAATGAACTGTTGCATGCGATAAATGTCTCTAACGCTTTTCATATTTCTCTAATGAATCAGCACTTGTACAAAAAATAAATTTGTAACGTTTCAGCCATGTAAACATTAAGAAATGCATTTTTCATTGAGCAGAATTGGTATAAGGAATATCTGTTGGATCGATGACTTCGGGTTGTTTACATTCTAAAGTAAGGGGAGATATATCATGAGTTACTTATGAATATCTATGCTAATCGATGTTTGGCAAACAGAACAAACTCCATGCATGACAAAAAAAAAAAAAAAAGGCATTGAAAAAGATTTCCAAATCCTTCCTTCTGTGAATTTTATAATACCTGGGGAATATTTAAAAAAGTCATAAAAATAACTGAGTACAAAGACTGCGAGCTCACCTGCGTTCTTTACCGATTCTCTTTTATTTTAAACCGAACCCTCGGAGGGGCGGAATCAATGAGAATGCAGATCAAACAGGCCCCGGTTTAGCTATTGATAACTATATCGATGGATATGGGCTAATGCGATTGCTCTCCGAGTGCACGGCTGTGTAATTAAAGGAGGTGGTGTGTACTTCCTCCCGGTCCATATTCAGTTGGGTGCCAAAAGAAAAAAAAATATCCTCGCCATTCGAAAGTCTTCATAAATAGGAGATGTCTGTCAGTCGTTGGAATGGTGTTATTGAAGCAACAGAAGGAAATCACCTGAAATGGGAAACTATTCGTTAAAACGGCTTGTCAGATAAGATTCATGTTACTATTACATATATTTTTTTAAATTAAGTTATTTTGTTTAATAGACTCCAAACCTTTCAGTCCAAGATGCTTCGACTAATTACCCGAGCACCACTGTACAGACTTTACTTACTGATTTACACATTCCAACAATCCAGGAACACTTCCGGACCTACTACAAACAATTTCATGATTAGTTAAAAGGACATTCCAACAAATTAATAAACAAATTGCCACAACTCACATGCCAGCGAACACTAGAAGACGATTGAGAAGGGTCTGGATGAGAGACTTACTTACATAATGAATCAAGCACGTGAGTAAATTAAAGCCGCGGAAAGGGTGCCTCTGAGTACTGCTTTCCCTCATGCCTATCAAACCACTTTTTTTTGTTCTATTTTATTTATATGCCAGCTCATCTGGTGATTGTTTATGGTTGTAATTAACAGGTGCGGATTAAAGAATAAAAGTAAAAAACAGTTATTATTTTAAGTCCCGAAACCCTATTTTTTAAAATCGGTGCCATAATAAATAAATATACACAGGTTGTAGATCACCATAAGTTTTCTATATTTCTAAAAGTTTTTAAATCGACTTTTCGTCCTCTTTGTGCCATTTTGAAGAATCTTGTGCATAAAGTTTCATTCTTCAATGATTTCCAACAAATGACCATTAGTTCAGGATACCAGACGGACCCAAAAGCTGGAGCATATCTGCATGAAATTCTTGAAAATTATATATAAAGGCTTTTCAATAATTTAACAAAATTCTTGGTGACCAACGGCTTATGTATATCTTTGTGTATTTTTATATCTTCAGTTATTCACCATAGCGATCCATGTTTTTGTTTGGTAGATGTCCAAAATCGTTTGCTTGTGCAAATCTGTAAATTTTTAGGAACCACCATCAGACATTTGAAACCCAAGTCTTTTGTGTATATTTATTTTTATTTATTTAATCATAATTTGTTTTTTAGGGAAGGACCCTATACAAATGGAGTTCAAGCATATTTAACATTTTACATTACAATTCTTTTACACTTCCAAACAACTATGACTACACATACATACAAAACACTATAAAAATAATAAATAATACAAAATATAAAAATACAAATTAAAACATTGAAATTTCAATAAAACATTAAAAATTTCTTAGAGGATAATGAGTTAAAATAAGCTAAAATATTAAAATATTATCATAACTAAACTTTACAGTCATAAACCTAAAAATTAAAAAATAAAAGAACCCATTACATTACTGAGAAAAACTATTTTACACAACCATATCCCTGTAATTTGATATATTTGCCATGAAATTGTACATAATTCTCATTTCATTTATACTTTGCGGTCTAAATATATCAAGCTTATTATCCATTACCTGAAACCTTCTAATATGGGAATATATTGGACAATCAAATAATATGTGGTGGAGTGTTTCGTTGGCCTTAAAATTGCACATTTTACATTCCGTTTGCGGGTTAAATCTAACAATCCGGTTATTTACCGATACTTTAATAATATATTTCCCAGAGAGAATCATCTGAATATATAACCGGATATATTTAAAGTTAGTTGGCATCAACAAATATTGGGGAATTCCGGAACGATTGTAAAAGAGGCCTAAGTGGTCATTATAACTGGACATCTCCAACTGCTTCTTGTCTTCTTCAATTAAGTAGAGTTCGTACTTTTTTAAAATCCTTTTCATATTAGCTTTAATCTTGGCAGGATTTTTTTCGAATATCCAATAACCCTCATCAATAGTGTCAAGGAGCTGTTTCAGCTGAGAGCACCAATTATACTTGGACTGTAAGGGGTCAGATGGGCACACCTTCCTTTGTAGCATCTCATTACATATTTTAGGGTATCTGGTATCCTCCATTTCTAAAATTTTGACAAACCAATTGAGCGTGTATTTTAGAACATAATATCCAATATGAACAGTCCCCGTTTCCAGACGGATTAAAAAAGCGGGGTTGGTTCTGCATAATGAAAATGTTCTTTTATAGAAATTCTTTTGTGTATAATTTTGAAGGCAAAACCATAACTGGAATTGCCAGTTCATCAGCAATCTCTCGTTAGTCCCGCTAAAACATGTCACGCGAATGCGAATTATGGCACTCTTTTGTCCTGCTCTTTCGTCATACGATCGCATTTTCACGACTTATTTTCAACCAGAATCAAAGACGTTTACATTGGTATTCAGTTTTAACATGCTTGATTCTACAGACAAAACTCTTTCTGATTTACATTGACTAATACAATGTTATTTTGCCTTTTCTTACTTTACAAACGTACAAATTTTGTGCATGATGTATGATAAACTAAGAGGAGAATAATAAGGAACTGATAGATTGACATCTTTTTCTAAATCAGGAACCTGAAACCAAATGTTAGCGTACATGATTTTATTTTTTAATCGACAAGTAATGAGGACTTCAATTTATTGAGTCTCGATTTATTATAATACTCTTTAACTTATTGAGAATTACAAACATATGTGGAAAAAGCTATTGTCTGTGACCTTGCTAAATGGCGTTTACACATTTATAAAAACTCGTTGATTTCTACTCTATGTAGGTTGGTAAGTGATAGTCAGTGTTGCGCGCATAGCACCAGTTTTTTTACTCTCAGTGTGTGCAGCCTAACCTTAACATGTGAAGAGTCCGCGGAAGAAAGGGGGAGAGTCAATTTTTTCCGAATTTTAGTTATATACATATAATTGTTCGTCTAGATGAGTAGAATACGTTGGTGAAAAGAAATAGTCAGAAAAAATGACAGTAGGTTGGTTACAAGGGATGGAAAGAACCACGTACTCGGAAGAAAGGGGGAATGTCCACGCGGAAAAACCTAGAATGGGGGAGAGTCATGCTAGAAGTTATATGGATTGTGTATTAATATCACCATTTCATCAATAAAACAGGGAAGAAAGGGGGAGCGTCCATGACTATCCCCCTTTCCGTTATGTTTAAATTGGTTTTTTTTTACTAAAACATTTTTTTTTAGAGCGTGATATGTCTGTTTCGGGCAAATTTATTATTTTGTCACGCAAAAGAAAAAGGAAAAGGACATATAAAAAATTGAAGAAAAATGATAAAAGATACGTAAGTAATTAAAGATCCAAACCTAAAAACTCGATTTTCTCGGAAAGCACTCCAAATGACATCCCCCCTTTTTTCCGTGGACTCTTCATGTAATATATGCAATAAAATTTGAATATTCAATGATTGAGGTTAAATCAGCACCAAACTAATTATTATGTACCTTGATTATTGTGAGTAAGAATACTTATCCTGGCTAACAAATGGTGCATCGACATACACAGAGAAATGCTTAAACATGCGCTGTGTCCTATGTCGTTCGAGAACATTGAAATTAGCCATAAAGGGCTTTCGTTCAGTGCGAGATGAGTCGATGAAACATTTCAACTTTTTATAGCTGACTAGACGGCCATAACCGCTCGCACTGCCCTTACTATATATATAATGCATGAAGGGTCTCCCCCCCCCTTACCCGTAAACGAAATATGCACAAAACAAAAAAACCTTCCAGCCCTACAGACCCTACCTACCTTTTTGTAGGGAATTTATTCTATAGAGCTCCACTGATAGATCTTCTTCCGTATGCATTAATGTTCCTCACTGAACAGCTCCGGAGGAATTTGTACCCCTCATGTTTCTAGAGTACTCCAATAAGTTGATATGTTCAATATATTTTAACTTTCGTATGTCACATGTAACATTCGATTTGATATTTTGTATATAGTATCGATTTTCGCAAACAACTTTTGATCTATAAATATCGTTAAATTAAAGACGTTTGCTGACTCGGTAGGGGTAATTAAGCATGTCCTAAAATATCGTTTTTGGTGAAAGTAGGCCTACCTACCGTTGTATTAAAAAAATAATGTTCGATGATGTTCGTAACAAAATAACGGTGTTCGGTCATAGTATGACTATAGTGTCGTACAGCTTTTTAGCCAGAGATGTATTTCTATAATAAATTACTCATTGAATGTATATAAGAAATACTGTCTAACACAAATATATTTGAGAATCTAAAATTTTTAATCGGTAAATAATTAATAGGTCTCTCTCCCACTCCCCTCAACTCCCAAAAACTAAAGCCATGATAACATTCTTCTAGAATTAACCTTAATTAATTAAGGCTTTTTCTAAAATGTTATAAATGGAGTTAATCATTCTGCAAACTGAAAGGACGATTGTGTAAATAAAAATCACGAAACACCATCGGATTCCCTGAGAGGTGAGGAGAAATAAAAACTATTACTATTTCTACATACATTAAAAGCTTTTATTTAGTAAGAGTATATTTTCTTTTTAAGGACATAAACTCTGTTTGTTTTCAAACAAATTGTGATATAATGCTATTTGTAGTTATAACTAACATGATACTTATAACTATTGTAGCTTTTATGTGTTTTAAACAAATGCCTCACAAACAATGAAAACACAAATAATTAAACAGATTACAAAAATTATCACTTAGTAACACAAAAATAACCATATGACTTGAGCTTCAGAACCCGACTAACTCTCCAGTCCATCGCTGCTTACATTTAGTCATAAGAAGAACAGCCTGGAAGGTACTAGACCAGCGTGGATGGTACTCGAACATCTTACACAAAGACATGTACTGACAACTGTTAGTTCCTTCCAAAAATAAGTCTAGAACATTCTAAGCCATATGTTTTGTGTCACGTTACACTATCAGTAAATGCTTTTGTTTTATTCAATTTATTTTTTTAATCCTAAAATAATTCTGTGGTTTTATTGGTAAACATAAATCATCTATGGGCCTAAGATAAGCTTAATGGTGGTTACATAATATTGTATTAACACTTTGCACTCGGCACCGTTTCGGACGTTACCTACCGGCAACTCGACGCAACTTATTCGCGAAAACGTAATAATATACAGTAAAATTTTAGAACCAAGTAAGGAATTGTAATGAAATTAGGATATATGTATTTCTGAAGCTTCAAGAACACATAGTTACAATAAAAAAAAAAAAAAAATTTAAATTTTATCTATTTTTTTTTATAATTGTATATTAAGTAATTTCAAAATATTTTTTTTTAAATTTTATATATTTTTTATAATTTTATTATAATATATATTTATAGTTTAAAATTTTTGATAATTAAGAGAACCGGAGCGGATAACGATGTAAATCCCTTAGATTTCGTAAAGGTTTCGCCGTTCCTTATATATTAAAGCATAAAAAATTTAATTGGAAAAGTAAAAACAGTTAAAAAAATTACGAGATGGGATCCTTTTAGTTGAAGTTTTCTCAGATATCCAATCAGAAAGGCTCCTAAAATGTGAAAAACCTACTTAATAACTTCCCGGTCAAAGTAGAAGCACATGGGAAACTAAATCAAAGTAAAGGGATTATTTGGTGCCCCGAACTAAATTATTGTACAATTGAGGAAATAAGAGATGAATTAAAACCATAAAATATTGCCGATGTTAAAAGATAAACGTACTACAAAAATAATGAAAAACACCGCGAGCCGCGACCCTGTAAACTGTTTCCGTAGCGGAGCCCTCGAATTTGAAGACAAATTTTAAATGGCTCCTCTCCGGATACCTCGAGTGCAAAGTGTTAAATTTAAAATAATTGAGCTATTTTAAATTAGGTACCAATAATTCCGAATCAGAGGGAAAGATTTAATTTGGAAATAGGACAGGATACGATCAGAGAGGATATTTAATGACGACATGGGGGGGGGGGGGGGTGTATTAACTAGGGGCAAAGTTATCGCGGCGATAATGATGAATTATAGGCTCACTGCACTGGCTACTAATTGAAACGAATCTCCCAACACAGGTTAAACATATCTCCGGCTGTGGTTTCCAACTTAGATACATGACAAGATAGCCGTGGCCAATATGGATGTAGTGTGTTGTTCCCTCATTATTGGAAATTATATTGTCCATATAGTGTGTGTTTGTGTGTGTGGATCCTACAGCAAATTGCGCTTCATTATTCACCAATTACACAATGGCTAGTTTCTATAGGATCGTATGTGAGAGTGGGTGGGGGGAGCGGCGGACCAATCAGAACTGATGCAGCCCTCCCCACCTAGCTAGCCTCGACTTACTGAATTATCACACAACTTGGGTCACTTTAATCAAACGGTATTTAAATAGGGATGGGGCCATTGATAATTTACTATCCGGGCCGGACTCGGCTCAAATGTTCACCGGCCCATTTAGGAATTGTTAAGTGACGTTTTAACTTCCCCCTCCTGGCAAGCCAATGAATTAACTCCTAAATTATTAATGAGTTGTTAGGGATTTTTCATTAAATACTCTTCAGTCACTCTTGACTGCTGAAGGCACTTCTAATGACCTGCGGAAAGGACGAAATAACAATTCAAAATAATACGCATGTTCAAATTAGAATTATAAACAAATAAATTCAATTAAAAAACCACAGAACACAAAAAAAATTTCGGTCATTAATTCATTTTTTATTTTACTTACATTTTACTTAAATACATTTTTGTTTTTACACAATTCCATTTTCCCCCATAATTTGAACTTGTAAGATCCTTGAAAATTAAAAAAAAAAAAAAAAAAAAGGTTGCTTTATTTTTTTTTTTTAGAGGACTTATACAAATACATTTTGTATTTCAATTGGTACCAAATGAAATTTCGATAAAAATTCAAACCACCAAAATAATACATATTAATTTTATTATTCATACCACTAGAATAATAAATCTGCATTTATTTTTCAAATTAGAATTATAAACGAAAAACAAGCAGAAAGAAATAAAGGATTAAGACACCTTGGTCACTTTAGGAACTTACAGAGGAGAACTTATGAAAGCAATTCCCAATTTTTTGTGATGTTTTAAGCCGTTTGGTGTATTTTGATGAATTAATTTTTTTGAAATTTTTTTGAGTTGTTTTATTGAATTTTATTAATTTTTGGCATAAGTGATTTTTTATTAGAATCAAGTTACTTCAAAGGGGCTTATTCGTTATTATTCTACTCTGTTTTAAAAATTACGGTTAATAAGTATTCTAATAAATGGGCTGTAGTAAAAAAGAAATTCGTACGAAAAATTGGGGGAGGGGGAGATCTAATCTAATTCCAGCTTAGTACAACTTAAAGTTTTTGTGAAGGTCTGTCCAAACTTTGTGGTTGTGTGTATTTGAACTTGGTTCGAAAGTCTGAACAGACAAAAAGCCGATATTTTTCACGGTCGCAATACTTTCCGATGCTATAAATTTCATATATAATTAAGTGAAAGTATTAAAAATACGAGCATTTGAAAATAGTATAAACATCACTTATTTTTTTTTTTTTTCCCCTTCCATAGTATCCCTATATCGTGTATTTCTAAATTTTTACAGATTCCATGCCCTTAGGCATACTACCTGCATAGATGTTAACATTATTTTTTTTTTACAGTAATAGTAATCATTCTGTATGTTAAACTCTTCTAACTTAACACAAAACGAATCAAAGGCGAAAAAAAAAAAAAAAAAAAAAAAAAACAAGTCAATAAAAACGTCATAAAGAGTTTGGAATCATGTTAACAGGTTTTATTCTCTAACAATCCTAAATCGACTAAGCCGTCATTATCCTATTTGAGGAAACATCCAGCTATAAGTAATGGAGAAACAACAAAATATCATTTTATTATTATTAACAGGTAATTAATGCTATAATTAAGTTTAAAAAAAAAACCAATTTAGATATGGAATATATTAATATAATAACAATTAGAATGGTATGGGGTCGAAGGCTATCATGAGGATTCAGTAATTAGTAATCAGGTTATTAATTTATTTTAAGCAGGAATTTGAATCGTGAAGCTCTGAAAGCAGACTAACTAAAAGTTGACTGATTAAATTCATTGTTTCATATCTCTAAGAAATCATAAATATACTCTAGGAGATCATTCTGAACATGTAATTATAATATGTGATGATTATCTATAGAGTTTAGACTTGATAAAAAATCAACATAAAAATGAAAATTTGAATTTTTGCTATTTATTATATTTTTATTATTATAATAGCATTTTTGATTGACTATAACATTAATAGGTACATATCTCATAACAAAAAAAAAAAAAAATGTTTTGCGGTTACTTAAGTATATGTGTATGTGTCCACTATTCGATCAGGACCACGAAACGATAAACGGGAGTAAAAATTATAAAACATATTCCTCAAATTTTGTGTCTTATCAGTGTGGTATGTTTTATAGACATATCTATTTATTTAGTTTGAAATGCTATTTTTATTACTTTTACTTATCTATATGTGAAATATTTTGTTGGAAAAAGTATTGTGATCGTGAAAAATGAAAAATAGTCCTAATGGAAGTCAGATATGGGGCTACTATATGTTTGAGGAAATTGAAAGCGTGTTGAAATCTTTTATTAAAAAAATATTTTCACTTTCCAACAATACTCCAAACTTTCAAATTTACTTAGGGACACAATTAGACCTAATTTTTATCACTACTCTTAAAATGCATTTTAAAAATATTTTGTTCTTACTATAGATTCCCTAAAATAATTGCAAATGAAACAGTCAAAAGTAAATGTTCATGGTTTGCTGAGTAGAATGCACTGGCTTGGTACTGATTTAGACCCCTGTTTTATTTCAGTTGAGAGGTGGCAGAAAAAACTAATAAAATCATCGGTCTCTTTCAAGAGCAGTTTAAAAGTGATCGTTTAGCCGCAGTCCAGCAACCTGACTATCATATGCTCTATAAAGATTTATTACCTAGTACAATATCGTACATAAATGACGTTAACAGGTAATTTTTAATAAAAATAATATTTAAAGTAAAAGGAGAACTGTTATACATAAATTACAAACTATGGATAGATAGAGTAAGTTATTATTGAACCATTTGTAACAAAAATGAAAAAGATGACATGTTGCATTTTATTGTAGTATGCCCAACTTTTAATTACATCAGGGTGAAATATTTTGGAAAAATATTGATCAATAAATCAGTTATTAGTATTGTTCAACAAAAATAAACTAAATTACATTTATTTTTATGTTAAAGAAGCATTAAGATACTGAAGATTATTGTTATCTGAATTCTCTTAATTCTCTATGAATGTAATATTTTTTTAGAACTCTTGGCAGACGGCGTAAGCCATGTCAAAATTTGTCCTTAGATATATATATAGCTTTGTAAATACTTATTGGTTTTTAAATAAAGGACTTTTATATTCTATTTGTAAAATATTTCAGCTATGGTACCTATACTAAGTAGATATAACGAAAACAATATGTCCTACGAAATTGAAATTAGATAGGGTAAACCATACAGTTATTGGCACACTACATTTCCGTGTTTAAATTTAAAAAAATACTTTTTATAAAGGGAAAAACTTCCTATATCTCCTCATTATCTATCCTCATAAAGACTCAAGAGTTTTTTGTGGGTCAAAAGTTCAATAGTTTTACAATATGACAATATTTATTGTTAAAAGTGCCAAATCTAGTTATCGGCACCCTGTGGATTTAATTGTGAAATCTTCCCTAAGATTAGTTTGTTAAAATACTTCATAGATGACTTTGAGGACCCTTCAAACATTAGACTCATGTATATCTTGTAATAAAGTTAGGACATGTTTACCTATTTCTATAAATTAAAGTTGGGGTGCCAATAACTGTACTGAGTGCCAATAATCGTATGGGTTACCCTAACCTTTTTTTACTCTTTTTTTTTTTTAATCTTGTTCTTCAAATCCATGACCTTAAAGTATAAAGTAACTTTTATATAAAATTTCATGAATTTGCTTAAAATCCTTGCAAATAAACCAAATTCTGGAATTTGCCTATATCACAAACTAAAATTATTTCGATTTTGAATAGATTTTCCGGTATTGTGTGGAAAAAAATAGATGAATTACTTGATTTTACAACAACATTAATATGTATATTAAATAGGATTTTATATAATAAAAGTTATTTTATACATAATTATACACATATACATAAATTATATACATAAAAGTTAGCTTTAAGGTCATGAATTTGAAGAACAAGATTAAAAAAAAAAAATGGGTAAAAAAAGGTTAGGGTAACCCATACATTTATTGGCACTCAGTACAGTTATTGGCACCCCAACTTTAACTTATAGAAATAGGTAAATAAGTCCTAATTTTATTACAAGATATACATGAGTCTAATGTTTGAAGGGCTCTCTAAGTCATCTAGGAAGTAAGACTTTAACAAACTAACCATAGGAAAGATTTCACAATTAAATCCACAGGGTGCCAATAACTAGATTTGGCACTCTTAACAATAAATATTGCCATATTGTAAAACTATTGAACTTTTGACCCAAAAAAACCTCTTGAGTCTTTATGAGGATAGATAATGAGGAGCTATAGGAAGTTTCTATTTGATCCCTTTATAAAAAGTATTTTTTTAAATTTAAACACAGAAATGTAGTCTTAAGGGTGCCAATAACTGTATGGTTTACCCTATCTAATTTCAATTTCGTAGGACATGTTTTCGTTCTATCTACTTAGTATACCAAAGTTGACATTTTTCACGAATAAAATAGAATAGAAAAGTCCTAAAAAAATGATAAGTATTTACAAAGCTTTATACATTTGACATGGCTTACGCCGTCTGCCAGAGGCCTAAAAATAATAGTACATTCATAGAGAATAAAGAAGAGAATTCAGATAACAATAATTTTCTGTATCTTAATGCTTCTTCAACATAAAAATAGACGTAATTTAGTTTTTTTTTTTTTTTTATTGAACAATACTAATACCTCTATATTATATACATATTATATAACTTCCGACATTTCTCTGAGTAAACTACTGGGGCATTAGGTAAACATGCTGGCTTGGTACCCGGGAGGCAGCAGAGCATATAGCCGATGAGAGACAGAGCAGAGAACAGATAGCGGCGAAGATGAGATAACAGATTGGATATAGACAGCTCTCTATAAAGCCAGCTACTGTTCATGCTAGCACTATCTCCCATCTACCGTACCATCCACTCCGGCTATAATTTCCAACTTGCCCAGATCCAATCACAGCTCTATATTACAGGTTAACTCGGCCCCCTCCTCCCCCCGCAACCCTACGGCTCCAGCATTACCCGCCCAAATACCTTTCCTTTCTTATGAATTATACATAACGAAATCCCTACTCGGGTGGTGGCGGATGATACTAATAAAGAACGCTAAAGACCTCTCTCTTCCGATTATAATTATCATTTAAATATTGGATGATATGGAGCTGTTTAAATAATCGGCGGGGATTGCTCCTACTGTACAAATTACAGGTGAGCTCCCGTAGGAGGGGAGGAAAAGTTTAGAAACGCCGAATATTATAGCCTTCTGTAGGAGAAATAAAAGAGCTACTGTCCCGGTCGTGATTGAACAAAACGTTCAGCTCTATCGGAAGCCTTTGAGGGCTATATTTACTGATATACCTGCTACCTAAGCTTCGAAGCATTCCAGCAACTAAAAAAATATTTTTTTTTTTAAATTATTCAACTACAATGATTTAAAAAAGTAATCTCTTTTTCTTTGTTTGTCACTTTATGCCATTAAGGTTAATCGGACCATGCACAGTTGGATTCTTAAATTTTGCATATCCAGGTATAATTAGGTTAGGGATCTTTAACCCAGGAAAGGTAGCGTTCGTCTTATCGGCGAAGAGACCGCACATTTCTTTTAGTTGCAGATGAACCCCCAATTCTAGCTGGCCCACCTTCCGGGAATTCTATCTCCACTTAGTACTAGAACAGATTGTGTAGGTTAGAAGGTCGGTCGATTTAGGTAAGCCAATCATTCAATTTATTTTTCTGAAGTAACGACGTCGGCAAGACGAAGCGCTACCTCATATGTAACTTTGTGTCAGTCTTGAAAACGAAGTGCTACCTAATGTTCGTCTATCTGTAGGTGGAATATTTATGGGCTATTTGGACCTCGAGACATGTGTCGATTTTTTCCTTGGCAGAAGAGAAGAATGTCAAAATCTTATTGTATTTGTGGTCGAGTTTGTCCAAATTGTAAAACCAGGCTGTGACTTATATATTATCGATAATTAATGAGAAAAATTATTACTATAAGTACAATGTAAATTTTTCTATTAGTTGTAACTCATTGTTCCTGTTTAGTTGGTTGCGTAGTGTATTCCTATTGATATGCTTTCGTAGTTTATTTATTCTATTTACTGTTTCATTATTTCTTTGGAAATTTTGCTTTTGTGGCATTTTCTTTTTGTATGACATAATTATTCTTTCCAATAAATCATGCATTAAAAATCAAAGTGTTTTGCGTATATTGAACCTTAACTTTAAGTAAGTAAATTACACCATTCTTAGTTTCTTCAAGTTATCGACAAAAGGCATAAAAGTGTAAATGTAAGTAAGGTCTGCTTTAACACTAGATTGCCTAAGCAAGTCATTTTGACTGCTTTTGAATTTCAATTAAGAAAATAATGATTTAAATAATGACACAGCTTCTTATAATTTTGTGACTTTTTCTACAACATATAAATGGGTTAATTAATCGTTGTTGTTGCTAAGAAACGAAAAATTTGTCAAATACGACTTTGCCACAATAACAAAACAAATAATATTTGTCAAAAATGTAAAAAGTATGTTTGCGGAAGATGTACATCCAAAAAGATTTGCACTTTCATTTGCTTAAAATGTCCAGATAATGTATAAAAATTTTTTTTTTTTCGAACTGAAATACATTTTTTTTATTGTTAATACTTATTAATAACTTGTTATATGACTGTAATTGATATAAAATATATTAAAAATTACTGTTAAACAAATTTCTTTGCACATTAGTTATTTTTTCACAATGCAGTCATTTTGACTGCTTTCAGGCAATATAGGTATATACTAAGCTCCCGTCTTTCTAGTGTTAAAGTACTATAAATGCTGCATTTACATGATAATTAGGCATCCCTGAAACGATAAGAAGGTTACTTCGTCTCATCGACGAAGCGCCACCTAAATTAACCCTTCGAATAGCGCTACCTTTCCCCGGTTAACGAGTACCCGACATCACACAGGGCGATATTCCCTTAAAAATCCTAGGGTGATCCCTGACCTTTATTATAAAGTGACCTCTGTTCAAAACACTATCATAACCAGCTCAAGAATAATCTGCAATTATCATTATTATTACGCTTTTGATGATATAGATAGTTTTGACTAGTCTTGAAATTCTATTTGTATACAATCTCTGTCAATTTTGTAATTTCTTCCAAATCTAAGAAGTTACACATAATCCAAATCTTGCAAAATCCCCATGTAACTATATCCATCCCTTTCGTTGGATCATGCCTTCACTTTAGGCTATGAGGTGACACAATCCATTAATGTGAACTGGAATAGTGGCCTGTATGTAAAATGAATATAAATTCATCTTATTTCGTTATGAAATCGGGTTAGCATTGTTCGAACTGTGAGTTAATTTAGAGATGGAAATGAAATATTAGAAAATTTGATTGATGATCGACTGAAACTAAGTGGTGAAAGGTAATCTTTGGAGAAATATGATGAAATTGGTAGGCGAGCAGATGACCATTTAGTTTGGTAGGCTTACAGTTCCAGGATATTCTTGAACATGGCCTTTTTTCTATCCCCCTACCTTCAGGAGCCCAAAGGCTCAAGGTTTTGGAGTCTATTCGTTCATTTTATTGTGCAATACACTAAATAAGAAAAATACTGAGTGAAAAGGCCTGAATTGCAGATATCTCTTACGGGTCAAACTCCACAGGAATCGTCTCGCACTTGATGACTCATGACGGGTAGCTTCCTTACAGAAGGACGGCGGCAGGCTCCAAAGATCTAATATCTTGAATCCTCCTCGAACGTCAAAACTGCAGTTGTTAAAAACGGGTGAGTCAGGACTAAAGCACCATCGCTCGGGCATCTACTGCCACTTAAAACATGAAGTGTTGGGAATACCTGTAGTGTTGTTTTCCTTCGACATGTAGTGGAGCAAGCCTCAAGCCTGGCTTGAGCTGGGTCAAAACCTGAACTGTGGAAAAAGGCCTTAATGATTTAAAAAAATATCTTTGTAGTTATACATATACATAAAATGAGTACGTATAATTCATGTGATTGCATGAATTTATATGTATAAAATGAAAGAGAAGTCGAGTCTTGAAATTTATCGCAGTCGAGTCTTTGAAATTTATCGCAAGAATTTTTTTCTCTTTCATAAATTTTTAAACTGAATGTGTTGGACTTTGCTGTATGTTATAGATCGATTCTGGGTACTGAATATTCTTTTATGGTACATTCATCCATTGGAATTTCGTTCACTTGAATTCTCTTTTGGAGAAAACCGATTTAATTTATTGTATGTTGTTTTTCGTTTATAGATGTTCTTTGGGGAAAAAAATCAAACACTACCACCAAATAGGGTAAGCCGGACAGTTATTGACACACTAAAGACTACATTTCTGAGATGAAATTAAAAAAAATAATTTTTTTTTTATGAAGGGATCAAATTGAAACTTCCTATACCTTCTCTTTATCTATTCTTATAAAGACTCATGAGGTTTTTTTGGGTCAAACGTTCAATAGTTTTACCATATGGTAATATTTATTGTAAAAAATGCAAAAACTAGTTATTGACACCCTGTGGATTTAATTGTGAAATCTTCCCAATGGTTAGTTTGCTAAACTTACTTCACAGACGACTTAGGGGAACCCTTCAAACATTATATTCATGTATAACTTGAAATAAAATTAGGACTTGTTTACTTATTTCTTTAAGTTAAAGTTTGAATGTCAATAAATGTCTGATTTACCCTACTTGTTGATAAATTGTTCCTTTCTTTTTTTTTTCTTTTTTTTTTGCAGAATATCCGGGTTAGTAAATTTGAAATTTGAAACCGTTAGCTCATCTAAGATCTCATTTCGGAGAACATCTATTATTCCTACAAATTAGTTCCTATTAAAAACTGTTTTCGATTCCTTTTCTAATGTCGAAGATCCCGGAAAATACATACATTAGTAAAATCCTTTCTAAATAAATGTTTGACAGTTCGAATGAATAAAAAAAAAATATTGGAAAAAAAAAGACAGGTGGGTAGGATTCTGAGCGGAGCAGTACAATTACAGACCCCCAGCTGGCCTTATAGTTACTTTATTATGAGAGACTACCTCGTAGGGCCTATGTTTAGCCCCAGTCTATCAGAGCTCTTATATACCTTAACATTTTCTTCATCTTAGTATAGTTTTGGATGGTAGTAATTATGCCTAGTGGATAATTGCACGTGGCGAATGTTATCCCTCAGGAGCCAGGCCATAAATTATGAATTTTAATTGCCTTGTTACGTCGTAAAATAGGAGCGCAACTGTGTTCCCTAGCCCGGTGTTCCCAACTCCTTCGCCAAGCACTCACTATTAATATCAATTTGTGATCTATAAACTGCAACGAAAGCTGTTAAAATAAGTTTTTATTTGTAATTAATCTACTTTAATATTTAGTGGGCTAGTTTATGTGCGAAAGAAACTACTCCTTAGATTATAATCGTGCAGTAAGAATGTTTACACTATATATATAGTTCTTGGAACAATGTACTTTTACAAAATATTTAACGTGATAAAAAAAAAATGATGGAAAAGAGTTCTAGACTTTTTGTTGAAACAGTAGTGACAAACTGTTCTAGTACAAGTTCGTGACTGTTCGAGTATCTTCTACGCTTGATGGGTAAATTCTAGATTGTTTAATAAATTCAGGCTAAATTTAAGGAGCAATGGACTGGAGAGTTAATCTTGCTCTGAAGCTCGAATCGCATGGTTATTTTTTTGTTACTTTATCGTTGCAACCTTGTTAATTATTTGTGTTTTTATGTTTGTCTGACATCGTGAATTATTATTTTATTTTAATAAAAATTATAGAAAACCAAAATAGTGTTACAATATTTATTTCTGTCTAATCGAAGTGATGTTAGCCCATGCGTCATCAAAAAGTAATACTTCTAACGCTTTTGCCTAAAATTTTTAATCGCTGTTGTTTTAATCGCTCGCGAAAATTTTAAACACGCTTATTGCGATCCAAAGTTAAGATATCCATCATTTGAGTCATTTTATATTGATGTAGTATTTCTTATGCCGAATATCGAATAAAAGGTTACATTAATAATTATTAGCAATTATTTTATTATCAATTTTAATTATATTATAACCCCGGATTTTTTGCGTGCTTCTTTAAAATAGCGGACCAGATTTGATTACGAATTAGAGTAATCAATATCTAATTAATCAAGTTTTATTTTGCATATTTGATGATAACTGCATATATTAGCACATTTTGATGATCGAATAAAGTATTATTTTATTTATTTACAGTTTTGGACTTTTCGACCACCTTGGTCATTTTTACCCTATATCTAAAAAAGTAAACAATATGTAAAGAAATATAAAAGTAATATCAACATGTGAACTAAGATTCCCAATTTCGATCGAGGTTATTCGCCGTAAATAAGTCTTCTTCTTGGAATTAATGATTACTGGGATTCCCGACTTTTCACCTCCGTTTTTTGGAAAAAAAAAAAAAAAAAAAAGAGAGACGTTTCATGAAAAATTGAGGGCTTAAGGAAAGATCTTGGAAAATATAAATAAAATTTTAGGCGGGGATAATTCAATTGTTTTCAGCGACTTGGACAACGACACAATAATGTTAGGCGCTGATATATTTGCTCCAATCACATCAGCTCATATCGAAAGATCATTTTCGATTTATAAAAAAAAAAAAAAAAAAAAAAAATATAAAAAAATATTTCAATCCATAGAAGGTTAGGATCCACAGAAAAAAATTTAGAAAAAAAAAACTAACACTACAACCTTTGAAGGGTCTTGGGTGCAGTAATGTATATGGAAGTAGGTACTGTATTTTGGTCACCGTGATCACGCTCAACCTTTGCTTTTTTTCCCTTAATTTTTCAATTAGGATTTCATTTAGAAATGCAGACTAAAATGCCAAATGCATTTAATAATTTAGTATAAGAATACCCAAATTTATTAAAAGAATACCCACATTTATCAAAATAATACCTAAATATAGTAAAAGAATATCCAAATTTATTAAACGAATACCAAAATTTAGGTATGTATTTAATAATTAATTTTATTTGTTTTATATTTTTTTAATTGATTGTTAATTTAAATAATTTATTTTTTGAAGAGAAAAGATTGGGCCCCGCCGGGAGTCTTCACTGATACAAGAGGAAGGATTGGCTCCGATTGGAAGCGAGCTCTGTGGTGCAGTGGTTAGCATACCGCGATGTCACGCGGAAGACCCGGTTCGACTCCCGGCGGAGCCCAATCTTTTCTCCCAATCTTTAAGAAAATAAATTATTTAAAAATAATTTACACAAAAATAGATTAATTGATTGTTAATTTAGTTATATTTATTCATGTTATTCGTGTATCCTTCTTGTTAACTAATAAGATTGAATTATTTTTACGATTTAGATTTAAATGCGGTTATTATCGGAAATACTTATACGTTTGATTAAGATTAAAAATAAAATAACTATCACTATTCATTTTTAAATAGTCTCCACCACTCCCTTTCCTATGAAATATTTTATACATAATAGTATCTTTGAATATTACATTTGTTTAATAGCATATTTTTAGGTTTTTTACTGCATATTACATGGCATATTTTGCCGCTTTTTACTGCATAAAAATCCGGGCTCTGATTATAACTAACAGAAATCTTCGAAACATATTTGGTTTTTATTTATTTTTGAGTATTTTGGGAATCGTTAAATTTATGACGAGGTCTTTCGTTAACTTTATGACGACTACTATCGACCTACCACATACAGGGTAAATTAAATTAAATAAAAAACTGGGTTAGAATAGCAGTCATTTTTATAAATTTATTTGCCCCCTAAGAATTTCCTCCTCTCTTATAAATTTTTATTCACAGATATATTTACGATGTCAACTATAGAGGTATATTTGTTGTATAGCCGAGGCCGAGTTTCATAATTAGCTTCTGAATTAATTTCTATTTCCGGTTGTCAAAAAGCCGGAGTAGGAAATGATATGATTGAATGTTTGCATCAGTCCGTCCAAAGTGCGCTTGTCGTGTTTAATCTGTAAATGATTCACCTGCCCGGAGCTCAGTCAATACTAGCCTCAATTTATGGTTAGAGCTATTCTCTCTTTTGTAATTCTATGTCATGATGTTGTGGTAGTAGGTGCATATTTTGGTAACAGAACTCAATTTTTCATATATTTTATTTTGTTCGCATCCTTCATTGATCTGCCTCTTTCATTCCCTTTCAACCATGAAAAAGTCTGCAATAAAAGAAAAACATATTTTATATTTTTTCATAATTAGGTTTCATTTATAAACACAGCCCCAAATATAATTTTCAATATATCCTGTATTCTAGTATGATATAAATTTTTAGTACATGTTTTTTTACTTTCACTTACCTATATATGAAATATATAGTAAGTGGAAGTATTGCGATCGTGAAAAATTTCGACTTCCGGTTTTCAACGGAAATACACGTTTTGGGGTCACCTGAGTCGAAATGACCAAGTCCCGCGAAATGGTCTGTGTGTGTGTGTGTCTGTGTGTGTGTGTATGTGAACAGACTAGCTCAAAAACTATAATCCGTGCGAATCTGAAATTGGGTATTTAGTGTATGTATATGCCCGCGATGTGACAGCAAAAATTTCATCAAAATTGCTCAAAGGGAGGGGGGACTTTACTTAATAACTTTTTAAGTTTTTTTCGATTTTATCAAAAACGGCTCTAACGATTTTGATTAAACTGAGTATTTGATCTATTTATATGCCCGAGATATGACTGTAAAAATTTCATCAAAATTGATCAACCGGAGGGGGGACTTTACTGAATAAATTTTGTATCATTTTAACGTGTTTTTTTTTATTTACTCAAAAACGGCTTTCATGATTTTGATCAAACTGGGTATTTAATGTATGTATATGCCGAAGATGTGATAGCCAACATTTCATCAAAATTGATTAACCGGAGGGGGAACTTTACTTAATAAATTTTGTATCATTTTAACCTGTTTTTTTTATTTACTCAAAAACGGCTTTCATGATTTTGATCAAACTGGGTATTTGATGTATGTATATGCCAAGTATGTGATAGCCAACATTTCATCAAAATTGATCAACCGAAGGGGGGACTTTACTTAATAAATTTTGTATAATTTTCACGGGTTTTTTTATTTACTCAAAAACGGCTTTAACGATTAACAAAAATAAGATATGAATGTAGAAAAATGTGTGATTTTGGGAAATGATATTTAACAAAACACGTCGATTTCTTATCTAAGTAAGTTGGTAAGTGAAAGTTGTGTGTTGCGCGCACGCACCAGATTTTTTTTTTTTTTTTCACCTGTGCGTTTCTTCATAATTCTAAATTTTTTAAAGTGTCATTATTTTCGCGACAATACGGATAAAATTTTCAATCATCTGAACTAATATTGTCTGGATAATAAACAATTGAGTGAAACGAAATTTTCGAAAACGGTTTCAACGATTTTAATAAAATTCTATTCATATTTCATCGCAATTAACAAATCGTTAATATGGGATAGGTTTTATCATCAGAGAAATGTTCGGAGAGAGCTTAAACAAAAAAGAAAAAATTCTGCCCGTCAACTAGTACCTTTCATTTTGTTTATATGGAGTAATCAACTATTAACAAGAATTTCATAATCGAATAAAGTGGAAAGAGTATATACTTTTTTCTGAGCTAATTAAACAAAAACAAACCAATGATTTTTTTTTTTACTTTCACTTACCTATATATGAAATATATAGTAAGTGAAAGTATTGCGATCGTGAAAATTTTCGACTTCCGGTTTTCAACGGAAATACACGTTTTAGGGTCCCCTGAGTCAAAATAACCAAGTTCCGCGAAATGGTCTGAGTGTGTGTGTGTCTGTGTGTGTGTGTGTGAACAGACTAGCTCAAAAACTATAAACCGTGCGAACCTGAAATTGGGTATTTAGAGTATGTATATGCCCGAGATGTGACAGCAAAAATTTCATCCCTGCTCAAAGGGAGGGGGTACTTTATTTAATAACTTTTTAAGTTTTTTTCGATTTTCTCAAAAACGGCTCTAACGATTTTGATTAAACTGAGTATTTAATCTATTAATATGCCCGAGATATGACTGTAAAAATTTCATCAAAATTGATCAACCGGAGGGGGGACTTTACTTAATAAATTTTGTATCATTTGCACGTATTTTTTTGATTTACTCAATAACGGTTTTAACGATTTTGATCAAACTTGATATTTGATGTATTTATATGCTCGACATATGACTGTAAAAATTTCATAAAAATTGATCAACAGGAGGGGGTACTTTACTTAATAAATTTTGTCCAATATTTACGTTTTTGATCGATTATCTCAAAAACGGCTTTAACGATTTTTATCAAATTCGTTATGTTTAATGAAAATTAGTTGTTATTTAATATCAGGTAAGCTTTATCATTATTAAAATGTTCTGAGGGGGCTTAAATGGGGAAGGGGCTTTTTTTGTTTTTCTATAAAGTACCTTTGTTTTAGTTTATATTGAGAAATTAACTGTCTCTCATCACGCTTGAAAATAAGAAATGGCTAAATATCATATATGAAGAAAATCAAGTAAACATATACAGGAGAAAAAAAGAAAAATATTCCGTCAACTCATAAAACACCTTGACCTCACGCATGCGCCGTACGCCTTTAATGACAAACCAATGCGTTATAATTAAACTGTTCTGTTCATTTGAGAAGTGGCAATTAACAAAACGCATTAATTTCTAATCTAAGTATGTTGGTAAGTGAAAGTTGTGTGTTGCGCGCACGCACCAGATTTTTTTTTTATGAGAATTCTCTATCGCCATTTAATTTCATTATTATACCCGAAACGTTGCAGTCGATAAGGTTATTACTCTGCACAGCTACCAATGCAACGCCACACGAACGAATATAATACCATATCTTATTTTACCATAAGAGGAAAAATACATCGGGAGAAGCCTTACCTTCGTGGCCCTGTACAACAGGGAAAGTACTACTTCGCAACTTCGTACGCTCTTGTTCGACTGCCAGATGGAAAGGAGACCACAGTAAACCTGCGACACCTTGCACCTTCTGAAAGAGGTCCTGAACCAAATATTGAACTTGAAGATTCAGAGGACGGTCCTCAGCCAAAGTAACCTCAAGTCACCGTCCAGCCGCTAATCAGATCATCTTCTGAGTACCCCCAGCTCCAGAAGAACATCAGCCAACAAGAAGAACAAACTCAGCTGAAACAGACTTTAACACTACCACCACGCGAAGATCGTCTCGCGTCAAACGACAGCCATCTTATTTGAACGACAATGTTCTTCAATGAAAAGGGTGGAGAGTGTGATATATCTCCTTGTCATCAAATTATATCACATGTTCAGTAATTATTAATTTTCAGTTATACTCATGTATTTTGTATTTGATTCTATACAGCAATTTAATGCTTATTAAAGCCTTGTTAAATGAAAGGTTTTTTTCTATTCATTACAATTATTTATACGAATAATAGTAAAAGTTATTACGAAGCGACGATTATGATATTAAAAAATAAAATAAAGAATAATAAAGTTTTTGGCACTTATATAACATCATTATGATTCATTCAGGGAACTATTTGAGGACCGAACTCCCCTCCTCCCAAGTGCTAAGCATTGCACTAGGAAGCTAATTATAAAGAAAAAAAAATGTATGCCCTCCAATTATTTTAATAAGCGTTGTCATAGTGAAGTAGTTGTCGTTGGCTTATAGTGAGCACTTGGTCCCCCACTCCTGCTTAATTTGAGGCTTATTTCTCTGTCTCGAGGAGTCTGTTATGCACATGTCTTAACCATATATGTTGGCGCATTAAGTCTGCTATAATCTCTTAGAGGGGAGAGAAACAATCGCTTGGTTCTATCTGATTTATTATAAATACAAAGATGCTTTACGTAAAGGATGCTATAATTAAACAATCCAAAGTAAAAGTTTTAATGACTGAGTTATGTGGTCTGATATTTTTGTTCTGATCATAATTCCTCGAACGCTTTGCATTTCATACAAATATATACAAATCTATTCGGCGATTATAAGATACTTAACTACAAATCTATTAATTTCTCCTTTGGATAAACAAGACACAGGGTCCCCCAGATAAAACGTCTATACTCGAAGTATCTAAAACTAGCATTTTAGCAAAAAATATAAAAAAAGCAAACTTTTTGAGCAGGTTGAGTTTAAAAAAAGAAAAACCTCAACATTCAAGAAAAAATCCCTCCTAGGGCAGATATGGTCCTTCAAAAGTTGTGGTTTGTTTTTTACCTTTCGTTGTGATGTCCGTTGTTTAATACATTATTTAGTTTTTTAATTATTGGGAGCAAATATTTTAATAATGACAAACTTTTGAGTTTTTATCAGTGAAATCTGCCTAATTATAATTTTTTATTTTTATTTTTAATAGTATTGTCTCACAATAAGAGGATCAGAAATGCCTTGAAGGATCATTATCCCATTTTCGATAATTTATAAAATTTCGTTGATTTTAATATTTCACCTTTCTTTCCTTAGAGAAGTCAGCTTTCTCTCTTTTGAGAGAACCTTCTATTCCTCAAATTAAAAATTATCCTCTTCAAAGATTTTCGGCTAGGATGCCATACAAAAAAAAAAAAATAAGCAATCAAAAATAAATAAATAATAATTATAAAATAAATTTAAAAATAAAAAAACAGCTTTGGTATCCTTTAATAAATTATCTCATCGAATTGTCAAAACATTAAAATCGTCATTTCGCCTTCCAAGATCAATCTGAGACAGGTTGTGGAACAAAGCTATGTCATCATCCTTGTGACTTCAATGAGAAATGTGTAAAGGTTACCAATGTTTTTGAATAGATACCAATTTTACAATCATTTGTAGATTCTGGTACCAATTTTAGTTGGCAAATATACTTCGCCTGAAGGCCCCCCAAAAGATTATTCGACGTTTTTTTCACATAATCTTAGTTTTCGGAAAGCCCAAATGCAAAAAGATGCGACCAAATTATTTACTAAAATTATTCACACACTAGCACGAAGACTATTCGCTTGCCTTAATTTTCTTGGATTCCATATATATATATATATTTGCCAATAACTACACGAACGTGGGGTAATTTGATCATATGGCCCTTTTAATTGCCTCTTTCAACATAATGGAGGAAAGAACTTCAAATAATATTTCCAATTGGAAAATTTTTAACTTTTTATTTTGCATTTATAGTTTAGTAAGCGGTGATTCGTCGAAGACACTAATGGTCAATTAGCGTTTGCCCTTTACGTATGTTGCATATGGAAAAAATAATGTGAATTTGTTTCTTTAACTATAGTCATGGATAGAATTTCGTTTTATTTAAGTGACAAGAGAGAACAGTGTATATTTCAAAATTTTCACAAATGAGGTAGGCTATGATCGGTAGAGGATAAGCAAAGCCATTGACGAATAACTATCATTATTGGGATCCGGGCAACAAACACCCAATCCATCAGACAGGATGGCTGTCACAGGTAAGTTGAGCGTACCGCTGATTGGCGATTTAACGAAGCCGGATAAAATAGAAATGATGCAGCGCTGCAACCCCCCCCCCCCTCCCCCGCTATCATAATGCAATTTGACGTTTAGGATGCAACAGAGCTCGGCCCCCAACGCTAAAATAATTGCCCCCTGTTAAACCGTTATAAATTACTCTTGCGATCCCTCTCGTTTTGAATTTTACGCTTCGTTGGCTTCTCTAGCACTCCACTCGTGTGAAAACGTATTTTGCCAAAAATGTTTTTTTGTGGTAGAGGGGGAAATTTTCTTTTTTTCCGAAGCATGAGTATGCGGGTTAATGCAGCTGCAGCCGTATTTTGCATGCAGAATCCATTTTAATTTTTTCTTTCATTCGTTATCTTTTTTTTTTTTTTAATTTCTTTTGAACTTTTAAGAGAAAAATTTAATTATTTATTAATGGAAATGAAATTGCCTCTGTGCTGCTACCCTATTGGATCTCTCACGATAAACACTTTTTTTCCTACGTATAAAAAAAATATTATGATTAATATTATTAAAAAAGATAATTTTTATTAATAACATAACCCAATGTTATGTAAACATCATAGAAAAACCACATTGATTCGTTAGAATTTGTACACACTCGGAAAGCTGGTGGGACTTAAATCTCACAAACTTCTAATTGTCAGGGGCAACACCTTTACAACGTAGCAGCTCGCCATATAGCAAATATTGTTATACTTATATACTTAATATTTTGTCATACATATATACATTTTTCCCCATTAATAACGACATTATTACAATCACTTTTCTTCTCTAGGATTATTATTTCAAAGATCTAGGAAAAGCTCATTAGAAAGAAAAAAATTTTCATAATTATTACAAATAAAATAATGCTAATGTAAAAACCGCATGGTCTAGATTTTCTCATTTATTAAGCCCGGGGATAATCGCCTGCTGCACCGGCGATGTAAGTAATTCTATAAGCGGTGTAATATTTTATTTTACATTTAATTGTTCATCAAAATGGTTGATGTAACTCCAAAGTAAACCAAGTGCCAATCAATTTACCATATTATGAGAAAACAGAACTTAAAATATTTTTTTGAAATTATTGTGTTTAATTCTATCGCTACGAAGTAAAATATATTTCACTTTATTTTATATTATTCTGTTATAAAGAAGCTTGATTAAAAAAATAAATAACGTTAGAAAATATTATTTTTTAAATTATTAAAAACCTGGTGCTTAATTAGGGTTTTATATCGACCAAATAGAACAATGTTCATGTTAAAAATAGTATTAAAATCAAATTTATGTTTATTATTATTATTTTATTTTATTTTTATTGCGTGTTTGGATAATGCTGATTTGCTGTTTTTGGGGTTAGGACATTGTTGTTCGCCTATGATAGGACATACTCGGCTGTGCTCCAAATGTAACAATTGTCTTAGCGTTAGGCATATATTTGAAGAATGTCATTATTTCAAAAAATATATTGAACCAACACCAAATACCAACCGATATCAGAATGGCACAAAAACACAATGAATCTGAAATAGAAAAAATAATTAGATTCATTACCGAGTGTAAATTGATCAGCGAAATTTAATTATATACTGTACAGCATTTATATAGATGCATAACTGTTATTTTCCATTTTTTTTTTAACTTCATTTAATTTAATATTTTTTTCTATTATTATTATCACTATACTAATTAATTCTAATTTATAAAAAAATTAATTAATGTTTTTATTTCTTGTATATTTGATTTTGTTTTTCACTTCAGTCGAAATCTAAATCTTGTTAAGCCTCTCTTATTTATACAAAGATTGAAGAAGTTTATGACGTAAGAGTTTTACGCCTAAAAACCTAAATAAACAAACAAACAAACTACTTTTGCGTTGTAATTCCATAAAGTTATTTTACACGCACTTTAATTTTTTATTGATAATTGTAACTGTTATTTTTAAGGTATCCCATCACTATTGTTTTTTTTATTTCGAAAAAATGCGTTATTTCGTTCTCTATGTTTTTCTTCATTTGTCACTTTATGGTAAATATGTTTTATTATTTCTATTTGGTTATTTTTTCTGTTTTTTTTTTTTTTAGTTTATTTATTGCCGTGATAAAAGTTAATAAGATATTAAAATAAATAGGTAGTTAGGAATGATTTTGACTTGATACATAAATTTGTAGGTAATATTCCTATATTAAAAAGATTTTTAAAAAATATACAAGGTAAATACAATAAATATAAATAATTTTAAAATTACTGTTTAGAATTATTTTGATTCGATTGAGCAAAAAAGATAAGATGAAAATCTCCAACCTTTCTTTAAAACACTTCATTCAAGAATTATAGTTGATCTCACGGTAAATTTATGTCAATGATTTAAGATTAAAAGTTGTAAAAAATCAAAACTAAGCTTTCTATTAATAGTTTGGTATCAATTTATTAACCGAAGTTTGTAATATTTTCTAATCTTCCATCTTCAAGGAGAGAGAGGGGATTGATTTTGCGACAGGCGCTGCAACATCTGTTTTTCTTCAATGTTGACACAGACCATAGTTTAATTGAAATTATAATTACGTTAAAGTGGAAACTTAACTTTAATTATTCCCTCTGAAAGGCGTAGGTTAACTGAGTTATTACAAGGGTCTATATTAGAAGCGGAGTTACCTCTTTCCTCTTCCGAGTTGCCGTCCCCCCCCCCCCTTCATGGCAACCTCAGAAGTTTGCCCCCCTTCACTCCCCCCCCCTTTGTAATATTCATCGGAAGAATGTTACAAATGTTATAACTCAAACAGAGGGCTCTATTTAATCAAGTCCCTTAAACAAATCTTAGAATAATAACACTACTTGGATGAGGCTCCTTCTGCCTACCATCTTATAATATATTTCCTTCTCGGAAAGCTTTAATTCTTGCTTGGATTTTCTCTTCCTGAGAAATACCACAACTGAACATTATATTTTCTTTTTTAATATTTTTTCTTGTTTTTGATAATGGTGTTCCCATGGATCGTTCTTCATTTCTTTCATTTGTTATTTATCCTTTAAGATTAATAAACCATTTTTGGTTCATGGCAATAAATAAAATTAAAAAAAAAACAGAAAACACAATACAAATAATAAAACATAATGGCAATAAAGTGAAAAAAGAAAATAGCCTAAAAAAAAAAAAAAACATATGAAGAGTCCACGGAAGAAAGGGGGAGAGTCAATTTTTTCTGAATTTTAGTTATATACATATAATTGTTCGTCTAGATGAGTAGAATATGTTGGTGAAAAGAAATAGTCAGAAAAAATGACAGTCGGTTAGTTACAAGGGATGGAAAGAACCACGTACTCGGAAGAAAGGGGGAATTTCCACGCGGAAAAACCTAGAATGGGGGAGAGTAATGTTAGAAGTTATATGGGTTGTGTATTAATATCACCATTTCATCAATAAAACAGGGAAGACAGGGGGAGCGTCCATGACTATCCCCCTTTCTGTTATGTTTAAATTGTTTTTTTTTTTATTAAAACATTTTTTTTTAGAGCGTGATATGTCTGTTTCGGGCAAATTTATTATTTTGACACGCAAAACAAAAAGGAAAAGGACATATAAAAAAATTGAAGAAAAATGATAAAAGATACGTAAGAAATTAAAGATCCAAACCTAAAAACTCGATTTTCTCGGAAAGCACTCCAAATGATATCCCCCCTTTCTTCCGTGGACTCTACATATAGGATTTTTTCGAAATATCTAATACGCAAACACTATTGCAGAAATACTGCAAAAATACTCGCAACTGTGAAAAACTAAAATACATATAAAATAGATTTTTTAGAATTTATGAACATACTGATCTGAAATTTGGATAAAAAAATAGAAAAATACCAAAACAAAAAATGAAATAACTAAATTAGATAATCAGAATATAGATTACAAAATAAAATTTAAATACTGTGAAGAAAAATACTGAATTGGTGAAACAGCAAACCATGTAAAAACAAGAATAGCACAACACAAAAATAGTTCCAATAACCCAAAAAAAAAAAAAAAAAATCAACAAATCAACATTAGCCAAACACTCAAAAAAACAACATAATTTTGATTTTATTGCTATAGAAATAATAGACAGAGATCAAAACAATAAAATCAGAAAATTCAAAGAAGGAACAAATATTACCGAAAACATTAAAAAAACAGTAAATTATAAAAGTGGCCTAGGAGGGATGGGAACACATTATGCAGAAATCGTTAGAAAAATTAAAATATAAAAGGTTTTGACAGTATAAATAAACATAGATAAAGTTAAGAATATAGGAAAAGTGATAATGCATGAGAGGGTCACGGTTAGAGGGAAGGGGAATAAGAAGACTGGTCAACAGGAAGCAAGTGCATGATAATAATAGGTTTCTTTTTGGAAAAACTAAATAAAAATTAGGAGACAGAACATTTTATACAGTGTTCGATACAGATATGTTAAGGTATAGACCAATTTGATAATATTTGTCAATATATTATATATTTCATATATTATCGTTTATAACAATTATAGTTCATAAATAATTATTTAGAATAGCTCTGTAGGATGTGGAAAATTATTGTATGGTTTTATAAAGATTTATATTTAATATTTATGTACATGGGTAATTTCAAAATTTCGGTCACATTCAGGCATCAAATTAAACAAAAAAAAAAAAAGAATAATATGTGTGTTTTTTTGCTCCTTATCAATCTTTAAGGTTGTCTGAGCAAGTCACTGATGTGAGCATACATAATTACCAGTCAAACCATACATACGCCATATTGAAAAAAATATAATTCCAGGGAGTGAGGTAGGTGTCTAGGAAGTGAGAAAAGTTTTTTATTTTAACATTTTTGTTTTAAGAAAATAAGAAACAGTTAGAAAATATCAAAATATTACACAAACTTTTAAGCGCTAGGACCCAGAAAGGTTTTAATTTTGTGAATGTGGTATAGCTTATATTGTAATCTACCTGCTTACTGAAGAGAGCATGAAGTTTTTTTATGGACCCTGATAAAAATTTCCCCCTTTTTTGTTTCTTAATTTCTTGTGATACATTCCTTTTTTCCTGGACACAATTTTGAATGTTCGTCATCCTCAAGAAAATTTATAACATCTTGACGGACCTGAGCATTTACCTTTTTCATTCTGTGCAATAGCTCCTCTCTGCGCTTCTTTTTTGAGCAAGGAAAGTAATAATGCACAGTGATAGACTTTTTGTATTATAAATTTATTGTAAAAACTTGAAAACACTCAATCACTAGATGTTAACCTCACTCCCTAGATCCCTAGATTTTAAGATTTTCTAGGGAGTGAGAGACTAGGGAGTGAGGTTTCCAACATTAAATGGCACAGGCGGTTAGTAGAGTAAGTAAGTAAGCTATTCAAAAATATTTTCCACAAATTACCATCAAACTACAATCAATGTGAAAAGGATGATTAAAATCCACTTACCTTTATTGGAAAACTTATTCACTAGGGAGTGAGGATAAATAAAAATACCCTATGCGTTTCAAAACTTGAACACAAATTAACTTCCTAGTCTCGGGATTGTTCTTAGCGGGAAAAATCATGTGTACTCCATGTTGAAGCAGTGTTATCATATAGGTTGGAAAAACAAAATTTCCCTGTTCCTCCAGTTTAGCGGAACTTATAAAAAATTTCTAGGGAGTGAGAATCAACACCAGTGACACTCATGAAATGAACTAATTAGGTGAATTGAATTAATTAATTTTTATTCATCAGTTGAATATTGGACTTAGACATAATAACCTTTCTAAAAAACCCTAGATTTATGGACTTACACCCAGAAGTTTCACAATATTCAGCTAACTTGTGGAGTACCTCTGGGTTGTGACATCACTAGGGAGTGAGAAATCAATATTTTGCATTTTTTTTTTCCTGGGCCGTAAATTACAAATCACAATTAATGTTTAATGATAAGTAAGCTTTCAAACAGATAGATTTCAGGAAAAAATTATCAAAATGGATTCAACTGTGATTTGGCCCAATTATTGTTCTGTGACATAAATGTGACCAAAATTTTGAAATGACCCACATATGTGTGAATTTTTATACTTGATTACGATGTTACTAGATAATCGACAAAAAATCCGAAAAAATGATAAAAAAAATAAAGAAAATAGGTTTTAAAGTTGCATGTTCATCACTCGAAATAAGAAACAAATGAAAAAAATTATCTTTAATGTTCTACTTATATATTATTTCATCTTAACTCTTATTAATTTAATTAAGGAGTCGGGCGCAGAGAAAAAGTAGCACTATATTAATTATATTAAACTAATGTTATAACCAGTTATAGAAGAATTATAACACATCTATACAATATTGTTCCCGGCAAGAGTAGAATGTTCTGGAACAGTCAAGAACATGTACAAAATCAGTTTGTAACTGTTCCAACAAAAAGTCTTGAACTCTTTTAAATCATATTTTTTGTATTTCACGTAATAATATAAAAAAGTTTTATTTGGAACCAGTCAATAATAACTAAAAGACTAAAATAGTTTACATTTGTACTAAATATTTAATAAAAACTCATTTATTTAATTATAAAATGAGTAATAAAAAACGTAACTTAATCGAATTTGAGTAAAAAAAAATACATAAAAATAAAGGACTCGTTAAGAATATTTAATTATTATTTATTTTACTAAATTTAATCATTTAACTTAGGATATAAAATGTCCATCTAGTCAGCGAACTTTCGATGGAGACTGACTATAGAGCTCTGAAGAAATAAAGACAGTGGTCGAAATTCTATCAAGCATTCATAAATTGTTATTTAACAATTTATTATTTAGTATATTGTATTTCAAAAGTTATTGAAAAAATGAAATAACAATGATATTTACTGATTTCTTCTTGATAAATTTAATATTTGGTTGAAATATATTGTTTATAACTGGTACAGTATCTATTACGATACATATCTCGATAAAAAAATCATTCTGATCTATCTGAGATCTGAAAACAATTGGTTCCAATTACATATATATGGTACACGATCCTGATAGTATCTGTCCAACGTGGAGTAAATAATAGGAGTTAGCGATGGGCTATTGCGAACTATTGCTTGTTTCATCAGTCAACATAGCCTCTTATCTATCTTATCCTATACTATCTGATTCCATGTATATATCAAACTTATCATAAACAATGTTTATACCATATTTATAATGGAATTTGGCTGGCACGTATACATTAACGAATGTGAGTAGTCATGTCAGATGTCATTACGTAAGTAATTTAGTCTATTACTGGTTATACACCGAATTCCAAGAAATTCTGTCCTCGATATTTTATTTTCTTAAATATTAATCTTTTGTAAAATAGTTTTACCATCCCCGTTTTGAAAATACAGCGATGGATGAAAGATAAATGAATGACCGTATTTTCGAAGACTAACCCCTATTTTTATTTCTTTGAAGCTCAAAAGTTTTAGAAGAAACATATTTTAAGTAAATACAGTTATTAAATTTAATTAAACGTCAGTTTTTTCAAAAATTTGGAGTTTGGCACTCGGCTTATTAGTTGTATCCTTATTAACATTAGTTTCATGTTTTGTTTTTTTAAATGTAAATATTGGCATAATGTTAGTAATTATGTTGAATTTATTAAGTTTAAATTATGGAACTTTAGCACCAGTTTTCAATATTTTTAGTAATTAAGCCATTTTCATGCAACATTTATTTTTTTTGGATGATTAGATACAATACTGCATTTTATTTAAAAAAAAAATAAGTTTTGAAAAATAAAAAAGTTTCCTTTCTAAGGAAATTGAAATTGAAATTCTGAATCAGGTTTAAAGAAAAGTTCTTTCGTACCAACCTATACAATCTAGTTATATCAAATGAGATGGTTAGGAATGTGCTGTGAAATTAAACAAATCCATAGTCCTCTATGGCTCTATTCTATTCTATTTCTGGACCTATTTTGGGGGGCTTTAGAGTCTATAATTCAAAAAGCATATCTCAGTAATATTTCACATTTTTTCTAGACTATGCAAGTAGTACACATGTACATACATACACACATTGTGTTGATTTGACGTGGAATTGCCAAATATCAGATCCCAGGTCAAAATATCGACCGTCGAATCTGATTGGCTGAGTGTTTTGGAATCAATTGGTAACCCATGCTCAAGTAATTCATTTTTTTTGAAATATTCAATCGACTATCAACTAACATACGATCTATTTATTCACGCTTTCTTTTCAAATTGCAAGGACATAACAATAAACTAATTAGTGACTTGGCCCCAGTTCACTTAATTGGAAGTCGGCTAAAAAGAAGCTAGATGAGAGACCTCAAAGTTTCAAGCACTGAAAGAGGTGGGGATTGGCACTTTTCATGCCGAAAATGCCTGTCATTATAATTTCTTCTAGGCATTCTCTGATAGTCACAATATGTTGACAGGCCTGGATGAAACCAATAAGATAAAAAAATAAAAATTGAAGAATGAGGACAATAAGTTTCTTATGGTGCCTGTAAGGATTACTCAATTATGCATCCCCAGGGGACCATGTAAATTTTCTTATCTTACGTTTTATTTTAAATAATAGTCTACTTTATTTATATGGTTCCTATCACAGATACGAGGGGCGATCAAAAAGTTTTACAACTAAGGTATAAACAAACCTTATTCAGTTAATCCTTTTGTCCCTGATACGAGGGGTGATCAAAAAGTTCCAGGACGGTTGAGATTGCGCGGCAATGGAGTGTCATAGAGCAGTGCGGTTGGCAGCATTGTTTAGCGTGACTCTTCTTGAGCTCAGCTGTTTATTCAGTTTGTTGATAACCTTCTTCATTGCAAAGTTACTGCTGTTTTCGTAAAAAAAAGTTTTTGTGTTCGGCGATTCTTTCCCTTCATGGGTCTCTTAAGTTTTGGAAACAAGAAAAAGTCTGCAGGGGCAAGGTCAGGTGAATATGGAGGCTGGGGAATGACCGTCATTCCATTTTTGGTGCAGTAGTCGCGAATGAGCAGTGCGGAATGAACAGGCGCATTGTCATGATGCAGCACCCACTCACCGCTCCGCCACAACTCTGGTCTCTTCCTCCTTATTGCCTCGCGCAAATTTCTCAGGGTTTGAAGATAACGAAAGCGGTTAATGGTCTCATAACATTTTACCCAACTTCACACAAAACTTTACGCAAACGCGTTGCTCTTCCTTTACATTCATTTCACAAAATCGCCGAACACAAAAAACTTTTTTTTACGAAAACAGCAGTAACTTTGCAATGAAGAAGGTTATCAACAAACTGAATAAACAGCTGAGCTCAGGAAGAGTCACGCTAAACAATGCTGCCAACCGCACTGCTCTATGACACTCCATTGCCGCGCAATCTCAACAGTCCTGGAACTTTTTGATCACCCCTCGTAACTCTATCAAGAGTAAACATGCCCACAATATTGAGTCCGTCAATCCAGTCAGTATTTAGCAGTGCCTTTGTAAACATGTCGATATCCAGTGACTTCAAGTTTGAGTATCGAAGCGTCATTAAATTTTTGTGTAAAGAACGGCATTCTGGAAAAATATTTACGACAGAATGGTGAATGTATTTGGTCATGATTGTCCCTCTTCTTCTACAGTCACTAGGTAGTTCAATGAGTTCAAACGAGGTCATGTAAATGTGCAAGACGAAACAAGATCCGGGAGCCCAACAACTTCAACTGATTCTGATCATGCGAATTAGGGTCTGGCCACACATGTCCGCACCGGATCCGCACCGCAGCAATAATATAGGTTATGTTCAGAATATTTTTAATTTAACTTACATATTATCTTTAGTTATGCCTAAAGTTCAGGCCACAGATGTCAGAAACAGGCCACTTTAGGCATAACTAAATGTAATATGTAAGTTAAATTAAAAATATTCTGAACATAACCTATATTATTGCTGCGGTGCGGATCCGGTGCGGACATGTGTGGCCAGACCTTTAGGCAGAGGCCTTGATCTTGGCTAATCGTCGAATAAAGGTGTCTGAAGTTGCTGTGGGATTAGGCATTTTCTATGGAAGCGCAGGCACAATCATTCATGAAATTTTAGGAATGTCTAAGGTGTCTGCAAGATGGGTTCCTCAAAATCTTTCAGTTCAAGATCGGCATCATCGACTTTCGGCTTGTCAAGAGTTGTTAGACCTCTTTAACCAGGACCACAGTGATTACATCCTGTTTCCAAACCTAAAGAGATTCTTAAAAGGGACAAGATTTGATGACCTGGATTCCCTGAAATCAGCTACAGAAGAATGGTTTCAAGACCAAGAAGAAAGTTTTTTTTCGGTGGTATCTGTATGTTGAAGGACAGATGGAATAAGTGCATTGATGTTAGGGGGGATTATGTTGAAAAATAAAAATATTTTTAGCATTGAGTCTATTTTCTTTGTAGCTTAGTTGCAAAACTTTTTGATCGCCCCTCGTATGTGAGAACTTACAAGGTGGGTCGGAAGCCGGAATAAGAAGTCAGAATCGCCGTGGGCCTAATGAAGCGGACAGAATGGGCTCAAGACCAGTAGCCGCGGATGAGTGAAATAACATATCTCTCGAGGGAGTGAGTGAGCTAATGCCGGCAATGGCTACCGTTAAATAACTCAGCTCCAGACCGTCCAGATCGGTGATATAAAATTTAAATCTAATCGTTCCTTCGTGCCCCCGGATCACGATGGAGCACCCTAATGCTGTATATTAACAATTATATGAGTAAGTTTGCCCTGGCTCCAGATAAGTTGTAGAAATGATAGGCCTCTATCAGCGTGTGAACCAGCGGAGACCCATCATCAAGATAATGCCACGGCTCCTGCCAGAGTTCTTCCTTCTCATTACCACCGCGGATCCGTCCGAAGAACGACCTCAGAGGCTCCTCCCCACTACCGTTATTTAATCCGACCAAAGCCCGGGCCTTAATTAAGAGTAAGGTATCGCTCCGATAATAGAATTCACACGGCGAGGATTCGAAAGGAAATCAAAAAAATTAATCCTGCGGTTCTTATTCCGACTGCGAATGGTCGATGATGGAGGATCTTGTACACTTCGCTACGTTAGACATTGACCACAAATTTTACACTCACAAAAAAAAAAAACATTCGTGGGAGCAATTGGAGTTTAGCGTCAAGAAGCATTTTTCCTACCACGGATGGAAAGTATTATGATTAAAGCTCGGAATTCCGTGCAGTAAAAATTTGAAAACGTACTATAAAAACTTCAAAACGTGCATTAAAAACTTCAAAACGTGCAAAAACATGCAATTAAAATGTATTGCTTGAAAATCAGGCATTAAATTATTTTTGTGAACAAATAATAGATACTTTGGAAAAAAGTAATTAGCGGAGAGTAAATTGAAATAGAAACTCTTTTATTTTTACAGATTATTTTTATAAAATTGCTTTTGGTATAATCACTGAATTTTAGATCTTTTTTATAATAAGTATTATTGACATATTTTTGAAAATAATTCCGGTAAAAAAATCTGAACAGTAAATATTTACTTAAAATAGTAACAGCAATATGTGGAATACAGAGTAAAATACTCACATGTTAGCAGTAATTATATTACAGAAATAGGAAGATCTTAAAAAAGGAAAGATACAACTCAAATTATGGAATCACTAGATGTAATATCCGGTGCGCAGGCTTATTTTTAAATCACCCACCCCTGTTACCGTTTTAGGGTAAAAAAATTAGGTATTTACTTGTGCTACGGCGGGTATCAATTAGTGATTTCCTCTCACATCCATTTTTTTTTTTATCACAAAGAACACTACACAACCATCCCTATTGAGTTCAGGATATTTTTCAATCCATCCCGCAGTTTTCGAAGACACTTGCTCCCATTTTAGGCATCTCTATTAACAATATAATCGACAGAAGGTAATTTGATACTGACAAAACGATGGGAATTGAGAAACAAAATGTAAACATCCAGGAACCACTGAAACCTTATTTCTGGGAAATCTGAGGTTTGTGTTGGTTTACATCTCCCAAGTTCCCTTTATTTTTTTTCTATGATATTTACATTTATTTTTCCAATATTGTTTTGATGTGTACTAAAGAAAATTACAGTTCCTAATATATTTTTTCTTTAAAATATCAATTGATGCAATTTCGTGCAATAAAAATTCAAGAAATGCAGTTTCGTGCATTAAACCCCAAAACGTGCAATTTCGTGCAATATAAAACTTCATTAAAACATCCCATTTGGCTTGATTCGGATAACTAGAGTTCGCTCTATTCTGACTTTCCAAAAAAAAGCAGCAATTTCCCGGGAATCCGAGCTCTAATTATAAACCTTTCACAAATGCTTATTCAAGATAACTTATTTATATGAAAGTTTAGGCGTTTCAATCATATGGGTCATTTATTTATGTAATATGGGTTCGCCCTATATTAAAATATTTAGCAATAACTAAATAACAAAAAATTGTGGAGAATATATATATTTTTTTTAACAACAAATAAACTTATGACATTATTAAAATTTGGAATCCGCAGAATGCTTTGTACTGAGGAGCAAACTTGAGGGCTAAACGGGTTGTTGGGGCGTTTTAAATTATCTGTCAGGGTGTTAATGTTGTAAGTCAGTCTTTGTGGAAGTGAATTTAAATTTCTTTAGCTGGTACTGTAATTATTGGGATATTTAAGTTAGTATTAATTAAATCGTTTCCTACATAAAATTGTGCATCCACTATTTTTCGTAAAATTTTTGAATGCTGGATTTTTTAGCTGAACATTACACGTTATAGAAAGTTAGTTTGTTTATTAAATATAATTTTAACAGTCTGTCAAGCAACCTAGATAAAAGTCCATACCGTATGTTCGTTATCTTCTTAACAGCCGATTTTCACATGAAAATGTCCGAAAGTCCGAACACTTCAAATACTCAATTTAGTCGATTTTTAATGAGATTATTGCATTTTAGTGCAGACAATGTTGCTAACAGCTGAAATTCTGTTGTTTTTTAGAATCGGACTCCGAGGTCCTCTTTTCGATAAAGAATGGCGTAAATCCTGTGTCGGCCTGTCCTGCAGCTATTATGTCTAGTTCCAATCCTTACCAAGATATAATGCCCTTGAGACGCTCATTTAATTCCCCTTTAATCAAAAGATAACGCTTTCGTCAAAATATTACCATAGGACCCCGACGTCCGATATCTTCTGTGGCTCATGCCAGCAGACGGACCCCGGGGACCGATACCGTCCAATTCAGGATACCCCTAAATATGCAGCCGCTGTTAATGAGTTAGTTTGCCTAGTCAATTTCTTGTCCAGATAAATACCTAAATATCTAATTTCGTCAAATGCAATTATTTTGGATAGATAAAAGTATTTCAGAAAATATTTTAATAATCGTTGAGGGAATAATGAATCATTAAAGAAATAATATTGAGTTACATATAAAATCGCTAATTACATTTAAGTAATTGCATTTTCACTATTTCTAACTAAAAATTAATTTTGTTTTTTATTACGCCTAATTATATATAAGCTTAATTACATTTAAGTGATTGCATTTTTACTATTTCTAACTACAAATTAATTGTTTTGTTTTTTATTAGCAACTAATAATCACAATTGAAATTGAAATCCATAAAGATAAAACAAACAAATTACTATTGACTAATTACAAATACTATTGTCTACTTACAATTAATAAGGTAGTGTAAATTAATGGCTGCTGGCTGTACTATTAAATTCAAGGTACTCTAACAGTTTGAAATTACTAATTAAACTTAAAATGACTGGCTATTACCACAAACGATTTAACGAAGGAAAAGTCTATAACAACACTTCAACAGACAGGGAAATTTAGGTGTTACTTGATTTCTACGCCATGAAATCAAGTAACGCTTCGAAGAAATTTATGTTATTCAATCCAAAATCATGTACCTCAGAACCTGACTAAAGCAAGTCAAATTTATAGGGAGTAAAAAAACTGTTAAAAATGATATTTATGTTTTACTGCTGAGCTAACAAAAAGTATCGAGATTATAAAAAAGTATATGCTTAACCAATTTATTAGTATTCTTTTGGAATCAACAGCTTATATATTCAGGACTGGACTTTTAATTTTTTTTTTAATGTAAACAACTTTAACAGGAAAATTTTCAACAGATATTTCGTTATTAAGTTGATTAGGCTTAATGTAGAATCAAAATCTTCGTACAATGATGTACAATAATGACCTTCAAATCCTAATATTTAGACTTTTGTTTTGTCTTGTTCTGAAGAACAGTGTTAAAACAATTAACACGAACGAGTTATAAGCTAACCTACGTTGTGTCGCATGTGCATCCAGGATTCTGCTAGAGTATCGCTGACTTTCCTTTGTGGAATGGCCAAGATCTCATGATCACTCCATAGAGAGCACGCCTAACTCCGGAAATGTCCGAGTGGTTCGAAAGTAGACCGAGTAATTACGCATCTACCACCCCTGTTTTTGGTCTCATCCAATTACCATCACCAATAGTTAGCTTCTACCCTTAAGGCCATGATTCCGCTCGGTTTTAATTTTTTTTTACTCTTTTGATTTAATTAGCTATTTTTAGACTGCCTCCTTGTCCGATTTGAGGTATCAGACTTTTTTCCGCGGCTCTTCTATAATGACACTATAAAATATAGTTTGTTTTGTTTATTTTCGTTTATTTCATGATAGTAAAAAATAAAAATTGACTGTTAAATTGTCAATCGATCCGTACATAAGGTAAGGTTGCACCTAGTAAATACATCGTTATTATTAAAAGAGATACTGTTCTTCCTTGAAAGATGATAAATATATTTACAGGTAAATTTCACCCATAAATACATCGTGTTCCTCTGGAGCTATACACGTTTCTTTTCTTACTTGTCTTAGCACTTGGGTGTACTTAAATTGTCAATCTGTCAGCACAATATTTATTCTTTGTATAGGTAAAAATATATATGTCATGATTGCTTCGTGTCAGAAATCGTTAGTTTTGCCTTAGATTTCTTTCTCTTTTCCTTGGTTCATTAATTATATATATATACATCTGTATGGAAGTTATGGCGTATTTATAATATGTGTATCTAATCACAAAATTTAATCAAAATTAGGGATTTGTTACGATTAATAATTTGATTAGTGACAGAATATGAGTTCTGTTTTTCTCCCTGTCTCTCATATAAATATATATTAATAAATATGTATATTTTATATTTATTTTATTTTATTTACTATTTATATTTATAATATACCTATATTAAATAAATCTCCTCAGGCGTGAAAAGAACTCATTTTCTATCATTTCTGTCACGAATCAATGTCTAAAGTGTAATGTAGCCTTATAAATTATATTGCCTATGATGTATTCAAAGGATTTTTATGTAAAAACTTATGCATGTTAATGTTTTTTTTTTTCTGATGTAGCTGAACATTTTTCAAGCGTATTAGCAAAAAGCTAATATAACGAAGATAATTATAATGATAATTAATTAAAGATTTTTTAATGTTGCCAAACCCTCAACTTCAACTCTTTTATTTTAAATAATTGATAACAGTATTGGAAATAGTTTTGACCCATTGTTTAAAAAAAAAAAAAAAAAGCTTTCCAGGAAAAACTGGTATGGAAATAATTCCAGGGGATTATTACAGAAGGATGGCTAACAAGATCATCCCAGTTGTGGAAACTAAATATTTTCAGTTCTGTTCAGATATTGTTCAAACCAGATTAATTGTACAATGGAAAAAAATAAAGATTAAAAAAAGAAGTGGCAGCTGTTATGTAACAGGTTTATGGTTTAATAAAAGTTTTCCCCTTACTCACTGTTTAAATATATTTCATAAACAATAGTAAAAAGGAATTTAGATTAACTTAAAACTAGATTCCCTATTTATCACCTAAAACATGTTAGTTTCATTTTTCCTTCTTCTTCTTTCTTCTTCTTATTTCTTTGGATGTTCTATATTTTTTCTATTATGTTTATTTTTTCAGGAAAATTTTATACATCCAACACATTTCCATTCTAATTGTCATCTTTATTTTTCTTACATTTGTACAACGTTTCGGACTTGTTTGTCCATTTTCTATGGACAACGTGTATAGCTCATGAGCGGGTGAATAGTGAGGAGATACTCGTAGTTTTTTAAAAATAATGACGAGACATTTCAAAGTGTTAATGTAGTAGGAAGTTAAGATATGTACTAGAAAATGGACAAACAAGTCCGAAACGTTGTACAAATGTAAGAAAAATAAAGATGACAATTAGAATGGAAATGTGTTGGATGTATAAAATTTTCCTGAAAAAATACACATAATAGAAAAAATGTTAGTTTCACTTTTGGGATTACTGAAAGGCATGAGATAAACATAAAATGCATGCATGTAAGCGAAATCATGTCTAAAAATACAAGCATAAGGCACACAGGCACGCACGTTAAGGGTTTGAGTACTATTAGCCTTAATAGTTCAATGACAATGCCCATGAGTACTAATCTTCCAATAGTCCTACAATTTCCAAATATCATCATTTTTTTTTTTTAAACAGAGAATGTTTCTATTTTTAGAATTAACCACAAATGTTTAGAACATATTTATGTGTTTTTTGTGTTCTATACTCTGAAAAATTGGCTTTCTTTTTCTTTTTATTTTTTTTAATACATATAGGTTAAGTTTAATTGAGAAGTAGCTAAAAAAGTAACATTACGCTTAGAAAAAGAATCTGTTCCAAAAAATCGTTTTTATGAAAATATCAGGTTTTCACTTCTATGTTCTAACTCTAGTACCTTACTATTTTCGTTTCCAATATTGTCTACGTGATTTATTAGTATGGATTATTGACTTGCAAACAAATAGTGCAGCAGCAAATAGCAATATTTTCGAGATTTTTCATTTCCACAGCTATTTTAAATATTTTTTATCTACATCAAGCCTTCAATTTTCGTTTTTCTCCATCATAAAAAAAAAAAAAAAAAAAAAAAAAAAAAAAAAAAAAATGCTACTCATTCCAGTTCAAGCAAGGGAAAGCCTATAATTAATTTTAATCATCTCTTATAATTTATAAATTAATATTACTTAGATTCACTATGATCAAGAGAAAACTGATGGAAATATACTAACATTTTATATTTGTTTAATCTTTTTGAGCCTGTCATAAATTCAAACATTTATATATATTATTTCTTCTGGTTCTGTATACCTTGCAATCTTATTCACATTAACTAGTGTCCGACCGAAACCAAAATTTTTGCCGAAACCGAAACCGAAACCGAATTTCGGCCATAGACCGAAACCGAAACCGAAACTTATTTACGTGTCTATATATGATACATATAAGTGTGTAATATGTCTAGCTTAGCAATAATATCAATGAAAGCTTATAAAATAACACTAATTTAACGCAATCAATCATTTAATAAGTGAGCTGGTATACAAGAGTGGTAAAACAGGTGTATTAGTTAAGTTATAGGATCTAATCCCGGCCCCCTCCTTTCTAGTAAGGCTGGTCCCCGTGGAATTTTAGACCATACCCCTTAACTAGTACAGCCCTAAAAGTTGAAATAATCTTGAAATAACAGGCTGATATTAATAAAAATTCATATTATTATATATAAATAATAAATAATATAGTAAATCTTTCTATAATAAAGCCGATAGAATACAAAATGACGGACTATTTAATAAGTAAAGCTGTATATCAGAAACTATTTAATCTACTGAGTCAGTTTTGGTCTCAAATGTTAGTGTATTTAATCTAGTTTGAAAATTTATAGAATAGTTTTTGGTCGAAAACGTGCTTCTTCATGGTAAAAATTGAGACAATTTTTTGGGATGTTATTTGGAAAGGGGACTGCCAAGGTTGAAAAATTGGTTTTGCATCTGATTCCCATTCCATACAAGAACAAAGACCTACTACCACCATTTGATGCACCTTCTAATGACAAGGTTACTGACTAAAATATTTTTTTCAATTTTTAATTAAATCTGTGGACATGTCGAATAATTTAAGTTTAAGTATTTAGAATATATATTTTAATCTTTTTTTTTTTTTGGAAAACAAATTTCATTATTAATGAGGAGATGATTAAAAGCACAAAAAGGTTCTTAACGCTCAAGGTAAAGAATAAATAATATTCTTTACACTTAACCTAAAGAATTCTGTATAAAGAGCATGCTTTCATTACATGTTAAGACTCGATGTGATTTTCGAGGACATTTCTGTTTGTCCTCTCAATTTTTTGTCTCCACACCCAACTTAAAGTTTTCGATCAAGTAAAGATACCAAAAGAATGAGAAAAATCTATGTTCTACCGAAATACAAAACAAGTGTAATTAACTAAAATAACAGATACTGCCCACTATTAAATTCAAGGGTGTTAAATGCCATGAAAGAGATCGAGCTTACAAGCTGAAATCGTGTTGTCCTACTTCCTTCTTGGAGATATCTGACACAGGAGCTAGTTTCGGCCTGGCCGAAGATTCGGCCTTTTTTTGGCCGAAACCGTAACCAGGTTTTTCGGCCGAAAACGAAACCGAAACCGAAACTTCGGTCGGTCACTAACATAAACCAACCTTCATAGCTCCATCTGAACCTACTGTTTGCTAGTTAAGCTGGTTCCAGAATTTTGTACTTTAATGTGTTCTCTTGGTTATTATCGAGGCAGGCTCTGTAGAGGATTACGGATGCATTGCTTCGGGCTACATTTTATGTAACTCCCATTTTAACCTATTAGCCTTCAAGGACAGTAAAAAAAAGGAATAAGAGTTTTCTGTATCGTATCTGTTCTCATCAGATTGTTCGCGGAACATTGGAATGACTTAAGAGGTGCGAGCTGTCATCTAAAAATGTTGTTGATAATGTATAAATATGAGGGGGGGAGGGGTTCCCTTAAAATTAAAGAAATTTTTTCAAGAGTCCTTGAGAGTATATTTTGGGAAACTCTGGTCTTAGTTATCACTCCGATTCCAGGACTTTTCAATCAGTTCGTGCTGCTCGTCTACATAAAACATTTGATGAAATGAAATCTCGTTAACTTCCAGGAAATGTAGCTATGCTTGCTTTTATTTACGTATTATGCTTTTATTTAAGTGCCCCGTCGCTACTTCTTATTCATTTAATCTAGTGAAAATATTTTAATCTACGTTCCCATATTTTAAACGATTGGCAACGCTATTTGGAGCCCACTACTTGTGACCTTCATATCTACCCTGAAAAATAGTATAAGATTCCTTTTAACTACCTTCTGATTTTTCAATTTTTCGGCTTGTAGAGGCTTTTTGTGTATCTGTGGATTCCCTTCATTCTCCTTTTTTTTCTCTAATAGTGGGCGACCAGAAAGTAGTTATAAAAGTATAGGCCCTCTGCCCTAGTTTACCTATTTATCTGATATCACGGAACAACCTAGCTCCACTACTTATTTCTTCGTTGACGACACGTTCGAAAGAAGTTACTTTTTCCCACAAATATCCCACTATTACATCTATCGCCCTTCAAATCCATTATTTTGAAATTGAAAAGTTATTCGAAAAATAGAACGGGCCTATTCTAAACAAGACCCCCCATCTCCTTAAAAAAATTGCATTAATTATCTTAGATTATAGTTTTAAAAAAAGAATCTCATGCAGAGAACTCTCTGCATATCTCCTCAAATCCCGAAAAAGAACTCTCATATATCCTCAATTACAAAACTTCACTTAACTTAAGAAACAAGGAACTACTTTACATCACTATTCTACGACCCATTTTGACAAGGGGATTCGAACTACGGTGTTCCGCAAAACATTGATTCGTTCAAAAACTTACAAGCAAGACAAATAACAAACATTCCTTACATTAAACAACACATCACCCTAATTCACTCATCCTTTCTTCCCCCCTGTTACCCGGTCAAAAGTAGACTGAAAAGATAAAGGCTTTAAGACTGTCTTCAACAATATACCTTCATATACTTAATACTTTATAAAATTACCAAGCATTGCAAGGCCAACAGAACATGAAAGAAATCTCATTTGCCTATCGCTTCACAACGCAGGTGCTGTGTAGCACTATAAATATAATAAATAAATTGTATTTTTTATATGATTTTTCTAAAACTATTGTTCTCGTAACAAGTATTGTAAGCAGTAGATGTGTTTTTAATTTGTTTAATGATTTTTTAAACACAAGTTTTATTGAATATATTGAACAAGAAGAGAAGGACGTTTGGACCGAAGGAATCTTGGTGATTCATGGAATCGGAGGAAATGTTACATCCGTCGGGTGTATGGGAACGAGACGCGACGGGGATCGGCTAAGTCGCGCTAAGCACGTGGGACTTGGCCCCCTTCCAGCCACCTCCAGCTACTGGAACTGATCGCTAATCCTATATTCCAGTCTTCTTCTGCAACTATCCTACTGCACTAACGTATTGCCTCTGTCACACCCCGCCGTGCCTGGAAATTAGCCGACTCGTCTCTCTTTATTGTCCTCGGTCGGGCGAGTCACATGCATTAAATATCCTTCGGCCGTCCTTTCTGGGTAGAGTTGGGAATGGCGATTGGCTGGTTCAGTATTTAGTAAACAGTTGTATCAGTTCCCTTGGATTAGATTAAAGAGTGGAATCTTGGTTTACTCCATTTAACAATATATTGTGTAAGCTTACACCCCCCCCCCCCCCCCCCCAAAAAAAAAAGAAGAATATAAATGATTTTATTAAAAAAGAAAAGGTTGGCCATAAAAAAAGTCTTCTGCATCACCGTTGTATGCCTGTCGTGACCTATATGTTCTCCTCTACTAAAACTACTTAAAATTTATAATATAATTATTTAAAAATAATAAATGACTTATTTTCAACAAAGAATATATGCCATTTTATTGGTTTTAGAGAATACTTCTGAAATTTATTTAACGCCTCCTAAAATAAGGAACTATTTACATATATCTTGTAGATAATTTTTATTTACTTTTATTTTTATTTTATTTTACTTTTATTGGCAATAGTTATTTAATTTTCACGTTCAAAGATTATTCCAATTAGGGCATTCCTATAATGGATTCAATCTTAAAATGTAAATCACGGAGCTAATACTAATTTAAACAAATAATAGAGTATAAGAAGAAAAATAATAATTTTAAATATTTTTTTAATTAATGAAATGTATACATATTTAATATTACATAAAAATATATTTAATATTATATAAATGTAAAATAAAACCAAAGCATTCGAGATTCTAATAAATTGAAATATTAATTAACCAATAAATAATAAAAATTTTAATAAAAATTAATGGCCTCAATGGAACGGTATATGAATGGAAAAGCTCCGCCACAAGCCCAAATTGAGATATTGGCTTTGTATTATTTAAGTTCAAAGACCACAGAGGGGATAAAATATTAAAGTCTATTAAAAATGTAAAAAAAGGATTAATGCACCCGCGTAATCCTGACATCAAGAACCTTTTAAAATATACAAGAAGCCGAAATTGCATCAATTTTATTTCCATTATTTTCCCTTACATAATGGAATCTCCTCGCTCGCCCTTCAACGGAATACATTAATACAATATACTTCATTATCTCATTGATGAATTACTTTATTTATCCTATTTTAGTAATTATGAGAAGATGCCAAATAGAGATGCAATATTATAAGAACAAAAAAAAATTAAATAACATTATTTTTACTAATGAATTACGTCATCAGTTACTCAAAAAACACATCTAAAACATTTCATATCATTTTTTTTTTTTTTTTACGGTTATTTATTATCCTTGACTCATCACTCACCCCCACTGGCTATTTTCAATATAGAATGTTTATGTGTTTTTGTTTATTATTTTATTTACATAATTTCTTAAATTAAATTAATTTTTTATTATGCCCGCATAAATACTTAGTTTATATTTATATTTTTAGTGTCAGTCATGAATTTAATAAATTTTACTAAAGGTTGGGGGTGCGGTCAGAATAAATAGCACTAATATGTAAGAATCACATATTTTATTTTGGCCAACGTTCCCACCCAAATTTTAGGTTATCACCACGGCTTAATGAGAAAAAATTATAACTATTTATATTTACCATCTTACAAAGGTTCATTTTACTCTTTTTAATATAACACTAGTATATTTTATCTGTTTAATTTGAACTTCATTCTTACTGAACATTGTACTCTTTATTGTCATGTTTTCACCTACATATCAATATTACTTCACATTACCTCAGATAAACTATGTACATTTTTATCTAAATTTTCATATTTTGCTGTGTCATTCCATGTCAGATCAACACAGGCTTGAGCCTCGCCATCTCAGATTTTCTTAAAATTTGGTATATGTGTGCTACTTATATCTTCTAGAACAATTGTGAAATATTACTGAGGTATGTCTACCCCTTTTTGAATTATTGGTCTCAAAAACCCACAAAAATAGGTCCAGAAAAAGAAAAAATAATGATTAAAATAGCTGTAGATGTTTTCCAAATTTGACTAGGACTATGAGATTGGTGTCGTTTAATAGCGCATTCCATGCCATTTCATATGATATACAGCAATGTATAGGTTGATGCTAAACCAGTTTTCTTAAAACGTAGTTTAAAATTTTAATTTCAATTTTCTCGAAAAGGGCGTGTATTAAAAATTTTATATTTTTAAAAATATAGGTAGTATTATATCTATTCATACAACAAAATATAAAAGTGGGATGACGATTTCTTCATTACTAAAAAGATTAAAAACTAGTGATAAAATTCCATAAATCTTGCATTTTGTGATTAAACATAGCTGTAGATGTTTTCCAAATTTGACTAGGACTATGAGATTGGCGTCGTTTAACAGCTCATTCCATGCCATTTCATATGATATACAGCAATGTATAGGTTGATACTAAAGAAATTTTCTTAAAACCAAGTTTAAAATTTTAATTTCAATTTTCTCAAAAAAAAAACATATTTTTTTTATTTTTATTTATATTTTTAAAAAACATAGGTCATACTGCCTATACCTCTACATTGTTGTATATCAAATGAAACGGCATGGAATACACTGTTAAACGACACCAATATCACAGTCCTAGTGAAATTTGGAAAACATCTAGAGCTATTTTTAATCAAAAAATTCAATTTTTTTATTAATGAAGAAATTTAATAGTAGCTATTTTTATAAAAAATATAAAAATTTTAAAACATGCCCTACTCGAGAAATTTGAAATTAAATTTTTAAACTAGGTTTTAAGAACATTTCTTAACATTTAGTAACATTTCGTACATTTAGTAACAACCTATACATTGCTGTATATCATATGAAATGACATGGAATGTGCTGTTAAATGACACCAATCTCATAGTCCAAGTCAAATTTTGAAAATATCTACAGCTATTTTAAAAACTATTTAATTAGAAGATAAAAGATTCGACCACGGCCGGGAATCGAACCCAGGTCCTCCGCATCTACGTTGCGGCGCTCTTACCACTGAGCTAACCGTGAGTCCGTTCCGATCGTGATCGAATCTTTCACTTCTGTGATCCCACCCACCAGGTCTCGCCACATTGTAGCGAAGTACCGGGGGGCTGAACAATTGTCCAGACAAACGGGATCTGATTGACATACGTCAAATATATCATGAAATGATGTTATTTATTCATGGTCGTTGGTTATACAATTAGGATATAATTTTTAAACTATTTAATTAGAAGATAAAAGATTCGACCACGGCCGGGAATCGAACCCAGGTCCTCCGCATCTACGTTGCGGCGCTCTTACCACTGAGCTAACCGTGAGTCCGTTCCGATCGTGATCGAATCTTTCTCTTCTGTGATCACACCCACCAGGTCTCGCCACATTGTAGCGAAGTACCGGGGGGCTGAACAATTGTCCAGACAAACGGGATCTGATTGACATACGTCAAATATATCATGAAATGATGTTATTTATTCATGGTCGTTGGTTATACAATTAGGATATAATTTTTAAACTATTTAATTAGAAGATAAAATCACGATCGGAACGGACTCACGGTTAGCTCAGTGGTAAGAGCGCCGCAACGTAGATGCGGAGGACCTGGGTTCGATTCCCGGCCGTGGTCGAATCTTTTATCTTCTAATTAAATAGTTTAAAAATTATATCCTAATTGTATAACCAACGACCATGAATAAATTACAGCTATTTTATTTATATCTATAGCTACTTTTATTATGGACTTGCTTCAATAACTGTAATCTTTATTTTTTTTTTAATTCTATAATTTTTGTTATTTTTATTTTTAAATATAATAATATATATTTAATTTTACTTAAAGTAACAAATACAATTGATGTTTCTTTACACAATTTTTCTTATTGGTTGACCTGAAGTTGGGGTCGAAACGTTGGCAAAAATAAAATATGTAATTCATACATATGCTCTTCATTATATCTATGGTCAACCATCTTCAAATATCATAATTTTCTGTATAATGTTGCAACTGTCTTCTTGGTTGACTAATTTTTCATCTGCTTATTTTGGTTAAATAGAGTTATCTTTTCATGGCAGTTTGCCAGTATAGCTACGAAAGTAGTGATTACAATTCCAGAATTCCAGAAATAAATTTTACTTTTCGTAATGCGTTATAAAACGTTGGATTGCCATTTATTTGGAGAAAATTTGTATTTTAGAAAGAAGCCATATACTATATTGTGATTCAAAGCCACCTGGGGATCACTGACAATTGAAAGGACTTGACGTTGAAACATAGATGTATTCAATGACATACAAAAAACTCAGATCAGGATGCACAAATTAGTTCGCAGAACTGAATCCTCCAGGGGTAATTAGTTCAGTCATGTCGCTACCTTCCGCGTTTCATTATTTTTTTCTTTTACTGTTCGCTTCGCTCGTTTTTTGCCCACTTTCGGGACATCTTTTTTTTAAAATCTTTTTTTGACTCCGTGCATTTTGTCGTATCGCATCCCGGGGTTCGGTAATTAGTGACCCTCCGCCGCACTCCTCGATACTCCATCGGCTAATGGTAAGCCCGCACTGTTTTCTCAACTTAATGCCTCCGAGTGTTCAATTTCAACTTGTTATTGTTGGAAAAACGTTCGACCGAGAGGAGAAAAAGCGAACAGAAATTAATACCGCGCAATCCCCTCCCGCTGCTGTTTACTCATTACAAATTGCACTCTTCTTCCCCATGTGGAATTAGTCACGATACCGAATTCCGTTCAGCGAATCAAGTCAAGTATTCATTTCAATCTGATTTCAGAACCCTTGCTGGCATTTTAGCAAATGGCATTGATAAGACCTCGCAGAATTATGATTGGTCATATGATATTTCTCAGAGATATTGACGTAAAAAAAAAAAAAAAAAATTAAAAAAAAATGCAGCGTAGGAAAAACTCAACTGCGTTGGATTATGAACACATCATATCTGAAGCGTTTGCTATCAAAACCAGCTCATTCCATTTTTGGAAATTTTACAGGAGAGACAAAAAACTTCTAACGTCCACAGTACTAAAGCTAATTTTTTTTTTTTAATTTTCTAATTGTAGGTATAACCGCATAGAATTTGATTAGTTTTTCATTTTCTTTCTAGGTGCATTACCTTGGGCGTAATTACACTAATTAGATTGGAATGAGCTGATTTTGATTAAAAAACACGATTTTTCATTTTTTTTTTCAGTTTTTTGTTCAATTAAGTTGTTTGAAATTGTTTTTTTCCAGTTTACCAGTTAATATTTGTGTCTTTACGAGTTTTAAATAAATAACATCCACTTAACTTTTTCGAATGATCTGAAATTTAACAGTTGAGACGTAAACTGTGGGAGAATGTGAAAAAAGTCATAAATTACAACGCCAAACGGAACAGAATGTTTTTTTTTTTAATTATCAAAGAAAAATAATATTGTAAATAAAATGCAGAAAGCAAGGAGAGAAAGGAAAACGAAGGCTCGTTATTTAAATTATTTAAATGAAATTGTTGTCGTCGTAATACATCGGCTCACATTCTTGGTTTTCTTCTGCTGGCCTTCCTTCCTGGAATGAGCTGGATTTGAGCTATATCCCTTCGTCAGGTTATGAAGGACCCTCTAAACTTTCAAAATATGCAAAAAATTGGATTTCAGAAAAATATGGATTGAGCTGGTTTTGATAATAAACGCCTCATCTCTCGATAACTGTAATTGACAAAAAAAAAAAAAAAAAAAAAAAAAAAAAAAAAAAAAAAAAAAAAAAAAAAAAAAAAAAAAAAAAAAAAATAGAACCATATACTAAATATTACATCTTTCTTGGTCCAAATTTTAATTATATATTATATGAATAGGGTTTTATCAGTATTGAAGAGCTTTTATGCTAAGTGAACACTGAAAAGACCAGACATTTCAACAACTTCAAAATTGACTTGATTAACGCTCAAAATTTCCACTTATAAAAATATAATTTCTATGACTTTGAAAGGCCCCATACTGAGATACCCCTAAAATGGGAAATTCGTTTTAATGAAGTGATCGTAAAATACGTTACAATAAAGAAAATATCATTTAGTAGTCTTTTAATTATAAATAAATACATAACTAAACACAGGGTTCTGAGGTTAGAGGGAATCATCGAAATGAATAATAGACAGAAAATAAGATTAAATGAAGATTTGTATGATAAAAAATGAATATAAAAAAAAGTTTGTTCATAAATAAGTTTGGGGTCACCTATGCTGTAATGGTTAGTATAGCCAACTACTATAATCAAACTCACGAGTTCGTAGCCCGCCGAGTGGTACTAGGATTTTTAATGGGAGTAAATAAGCTTATCTATCTATCTATATTTTCATTAATATTTTTTTAAACATTAATTAGATAGAGGTATGTTTTTTTTTCTGATAAAATATTACCATTTTTTAGTATAAGTAATTATGTTAAGAAATTATATTATCTATAGTTTTTGAATATCCGACCACCTCCCATCCTCTTATATCCTCTGATAATCCAAGTTGTACTGTACAAGCATATGCTTCGCCCGCATCCCACGGTGACCATAGGATTTTTTAAAGGAAGTAACAAAACCTTGGCTTTGTCTTTCTTTGAATGAGACGTAAAATCGAGGTCCCGATCCAGTACGATGTCAGTTGCTGGTTAAAGACTCCTATCCTAAATATACCTAGAAAATTTAAGACTCCCAAAGTAGTATCATCCGATTAGCCCTAGTAGCCTTGTTTGACATTAAATAAATAAACAAATAGCAAATAAATTAGTTGTTGTGGAAATTTCTTTATATACAGTATATCTTCATATCCTCTTTTGACAAACAATGTAAGGGGGAAGGCTGATTGAGAAATGCTTATATTTCTGGGTTATGCTTATACATATTACTTTACCACCTAGCACCGTCGGTGTTAAAACAAACATTCTATATGTGTAGTAGTGCTAGACGAATAAGAGGAGACAGTACTTGATGCTTTATTGCATCGGTTCTCAAACTTTTTTTATTTCTAGCCCCCCCTCCCCTATATCATTCATGTTAACCACGCACCCCTTATTTTTATAGTAGTATGCAACTACGTCTTTTTTAAAACTTTTATTTTCTGGTAAAAAAAATACCAGTAAGTAACTTGTTTATTTACTGGTATTCCCCATTTAAATTAGATGTTCAAAGCTTATCCCTATTCGGATAATTGGTTAATAGTTAACATATATATTTTAACCAGTGGCCGTTTTAAAAAAAGTAAACTTGGTCATAAGGATATCTATTGTTAATAAGCATTCCGCCTCCATCTTTCATCAATTTTCTAGTTTTTTTTTTTTTTTTAATTTTGATTTAATTTCCTCTGCCCATTGCCAAAGTCGAAGAGATTTTAACAAGGACAATAACGAGAGAATAAATTACAGTATAATTATTTGAAATACTTATTCGAGTAACTTATACTTTACGAGTTTTAGGAATGCGATAAATGACATAAAGAGCGTAATTATCCAAGATAAAACATCTGTTGCACCTTTAATTTCCAAAACTAGTTGTTAATGAGGAAGGCCAGTGAAAGTCCAATATCGGCTTCAAGGCTCATTTCTCAGAACACATTAGCTTAACATTGATCACTAGAAAAATCGAAATGAATATGAATTGGGATAAAAAAAGGATGCAATCGTTTTATTGGAAAAAAGTTTTGCTAACACGATATAGATTAACACCTTGGAACTTTTACTGCTTATATACCTATAATATTTTTATATATATTGTAATTCAAATTATCAAGGAAGTACCAACTTGTAACGATACAGTAACACAAAAATAACCATATGATTCGAGCTTCAGAGAAGGAATAACTCTCCAGTCTAGAAGCTTCTAGTCAAACGTAGAAGATCCCTGAACATTCACTAGCATGTACTAGAGCATTTTGTTTCAACAAGTCTGGAACTCTTTTCAATAATTTTTTTTTGTTTTCATGTTACAATATTAATTTACAAAATATTTTTTTCAACCTAAAATTCTTTAGTTTATAAATTTGTACATTTGGACATACATATTGAGAGTTGGAGTCTTGGCGGTGGGAGCCTTTAATTCCATAATTCAGGAATTAATCCCGGAAAACACTTAAAATAAAGGTAAGGGAAGAAAGAACAAAGAAGTTATAGCTTGGTTCTCTAACATTACATTCCAGCTTCAAAACGCTAAAATTCAAACGACAAATAACTTGCAAGTTGGCAAGAAGATGTTACAACTCATAAAACTATGATGAAATGTAAAGTTTCAACTGCAATATCAATTTTACAATGTACCTACCTACTAACAGTGACTAGAGAAAATAGTCTATGATCACGAACAGTCCACCATTGGGGTAGTTAGTATCACTGGTTATAACCAAAACTCAAAAGTTGCACCCTCCCACATGTTCCAATCGCCTCCATAAAATAATATGGTAAATTGTACATTGCGCGAACGGAACTATTAATACGAATGTGACTATATTCTGACATTGTCATTCTGATTCCAACTCCTCTAATAATATGAGATGCACCTATTATATTACAATCTTCCATTCTTTAAAAATTATTGAACCATTCAACCTCAATACTTTATTTTGATTGCGAAAAACATTTATTATCGATTTATTAATAACATAATGTTCATTTTTTATTTAGATTCTAATTTCGATCTGGCTGCATTTCTTTGTATGAAATGGAAACTTTGCTGAGAGTAAAATCTACAGTGACAAGAACGTCTTAAGATGAAGACATATTTTAGCCTTGGAGTATTGAAGTCCCAACCCTAAGTAAATAAAAAAAGTAAATCCCGAGGAATTAAACATAAAGAAAAGAGTGTATAGGGAGAGATGATCATAAAAATACTAAAACATGATTTGTGTATTATAAAGATCGTTCTCCTTTTATTGCGTCGCATTATAATGCGTCGAGCCTGGAGAATAAAGTTCTCACACGTGACGTGATAGGAGGTTAAATCAATCCCCGTTTGGAATAGGGAAAGACAAATAAAAGAAATGGCTTTGTGAGCTTCACAATGGGGAGCTATTGAAGAAGAGAGTTCTATACAAACCGACAACTGCCACCAGCCGGGCGGAATCCAAGATGCAAAATATTGCAAGTCAACCGGGCGAGCACAAAGGGATGCTCTTGGCAATATTGTTAAAGACAGCTCTTCACCTCCTGGATATGAGACTGCTTCGATATCGGCGGATCATATTGTAGCGGGGTTAGGCCTCCTCCAAGCGAATGAAATGTCGTAGGAGCCTTGTCACCTAGCTTTATGAGTGTGAGGAGATCGGTAAGAGGTTATGGGGGAGGAGATTGAAATATAAAAAGTCGAATTTGCGCCCATTGCCCCACTCTATTATTTAGTAACTAATACCCATATAAAAAATATTACACATGAGTATATAATGAGTATGAAATCTTCCCCTCAATGTACATCCTGCGGAGTACCTCACATTGGTCTACATGCTACGCGAATGAGTCTTCCCGAGAGCATTTTTTAAAAGAAAACTTGGACGACACGCTTCAAAAAGAACAGAATGCTCTAAAAAATTGAATATGTTTCTTAAGCTGATCAATCATTAAATAAAATATAACCATGTAATTAAACTACTATCAGTAAGCTGTCATAAGTATAAATGTCCCTACGGAGTATAAGATCGTAATATCTATATGATATAATATCCCTACAATATGTTTGCAAAATTGTAAACTTTTCCTGACCCTGACATTAGGTAGTTATTTTATCGATCATTTCAATTATTAATTACCAACTGGTTGTGCAATTTATGTTTTTTTATCTAAACATAACTGTTTTAATTGTTTATAACTCAAGAATAAGTAGAATTTTGAAATAAATAATTATATATATTGATTCAGACCTCATAATTCTGCATTAGTCAAAAGTTTATCACAACTTAGTTGCTATAATAGTAATTTTGTTTTTTTTTAACCTTTAATAATTTTTTGTTGTTGTTTGTTCAACGTCCATTTTTATACTACTAAGGCTAATCGGACGATGCTACAGTGGGAGTCCTAAATTTTGCCTATCCAGGTATAATTAGGATAGGGATCTTTAACGAGTACCTGACATCGTACAGGCTCGGGACCTCCATTTTACGTCCTATCCGAGGGACGGCATAGCTAAGGATTTTTTACTCCCATTAAAAAATCCTAGGGCCACCGCTGGAATCGAACCAGCGATCTTAAGTATTGTAGGCTGCCATGCTAACCACAATGATTTTTGTTTCTGTATATGTATATGTATCAATGAAACTCAGTGGATGTCTGGTTGGATGAAAATATGACTGTTAAAATATGAAAAACGTAGGGGAGAGCGGAGTTGGTTGGCATAGAGGGCAGGTTGGCCATTGGCTTATAGTTTCCGTCACACATGTTTTGAAGGCTGTTTTCAATCCGATTCTAACAGTGTAGAGAAGAGTTTGCTTCATTGATCGATTTTACAACATGCAAGTAAATTTTCATATGTTCAGTAAATCTGGTTTAAAGGAATGGCAAAACATTTGACTGCGATTCTGTTCACATAGCCCCAAACTCCTTTGAAAAACCTAACATTTCGACTAACCAGTTTCTTGTTTGATTGTTCTCCCCTGTCCTCGCAGACATCTTTCATATGATCTCTCCTGTAGGGTTAGTTGGCTCTCTTCAACTGGGTTTGGTTTGCACTGTAGCAATTCACAAAAGCAAGGTAAACATAAACAAAGGTGAAACTACCAATTGTCTTTAGTTCCAGTAAGGAGGATGAGAGCAATTTTTCTTATGCAGAAAGTGGCGACGGTCTGAACTTCTATCTTCTATTGTCATTCTATTTTCCCTCAAAAGCTGGTTAAAACCGATTCAAAATTATTATACCATTATAGTGCAGCTTTTAATAACAATAATATGTTTCAGGCAGTACTTGAATGAGATGGCTAAACAACCCTATATTCTAGGCCAACCTGCCCCACATAGATGGTTAATTGACGAATTCTTCAATTTTCTATAATCATAGTATTAAATATTATGTGGTGAAAAAAATACTTGGAGTTTACAGTGGTATCAGCCCTGTTGGGATTATATTAACAATCAAGTAAGTGAAAACTGTTGCCAACCAACCCCGCTCTCCCCTATTATGTTGAGGATAGTGAAGATAAATATCATCCCTCGTACTACACAAGTGAAAAATACCATTGCTCTTTTTTAAATTTTTTTTTTTTTACGTCCATTGATCTTTACTCCGTCGAAATAGAGTTACATTGTCTAATAATAGCGATTACTCTCCACTCCTATTTAATAATACAATTATTAGTTGATTTAAACATAATTTGTGTTTGATTTGAAATTGAAGTTCTGAATCGCTAAGGAGTGCTAAATGTGTTTTACATTACCTCTTTATTGGAAACAGAAGGTTTAGACAAAACGAAGTTGCAGACGTGTGGTGCGTAAATTTGAATGAAAGGATTTACTGAATGGACCTTCTGGTTCCTCTTTAAGTTTGGAACGTGAGTCTAAGGGATTTTTTGCAAAAAAAAAAAAAAAAAAAGAAAAAAAAAGAATAACGGAAAGGAAAGGCTAAATACCTATTTTATTTCTAAAAAAAAAAAGTTTTGACAACAAACCGTAAAGTAAGTTTTCAGATGGCAATGGACTTGGATTTATAAAAGACATATATTCGATTTATAAAAGCATTTAACTTTGTCAGTTATGAACTTCTCACTTCTTTCTCTCGTGTTAATTTTCATCAATTAAAAGATGTCTGTACTATTGTATTATTTTGTCGTTTTTATTTTACTGTTGTAGTGTTCCATCCATAAAAGAGGCTTCTGAATATTCTATAATATGATGCAATTTTTCTTACTAATACCGAGTTTGTAGATTTTTCGTCAAATCAAAGGATATATTTGTATATTAATGTTACCACAATCAAAAACATCCATAGGTTTCAGTGTATACTGAATGTATACTGTATATGTATACTGGACTAATGCTCTTCTACAGCTGTGAAAGGTAGATGCCTAGCCTGTCTCTCAAGGCAATCACTTAGATTACTATGAATTTAAGTGCTTTGAATTCATTATAAAAATAGGAGGGAACCCGTCAATGAAATCAATGGCAATGAAAATCTTTAGACATGATTAACATTTATCGTCATACTATTTTGAAATTTTGTATTCTTTTATCCTTTCTTATATCCTTCCTTTGTATTTTAACTTGAACCATATTGCTCATCTAATGCAAGACCAACCTTCTATTCTCTTCCTTTTTTATCCGCCGCCTGCTTTATCCGATCATTAAAATGTTTCTCAAATCACCAAAAATCGGAAGTTAATTCGTTAAAAAAAAATAGATTTTGAGTTTGGCCAGTCTTGATATTAGACGAGCGATATGAATGGATCCTGATTCATTTTATTATTTTTATTTATAATTTAGGCTACGTTTCAAAGACCCAGGCATGGGGCCAATGAAAAAAATCACACTTACAGGCCGTCCAAATCTTCCAATATTCCTATAGCCCCTTCAACATTACCTAGGGATACCATTTGTAATTGATATAATAAAGAAACATTAAAACACTTTTTATAACCCGCTTACTGGACTCATCACTCAGGTACATATATTACTTACAGAGACACTGACATATAACCCAACAAAGAACAGGAACCTGTTACTGTAGAACTATATCTTGCTAGGAGGGTCTTCACCCGAAGTTTTCTCCAATCAAGAATCGAGGGAGGTTACCAAATGAAGATCCAATTTACAGTATATGCGAAAAGGCTGTTGTAACATTTGCAGATAAATATTACATTGACGAGTCTAAATACTTAGTAAAGCAAGCGATATCTGGCGCAAGTGTTAGTCCAACTTTTTTAAGCACCTTGATACACTTAAAGTCCATCCCAATCACATATTTGACATCGACAGCAAAACATCGATGTTTTAAATTTAAATGTTTAAACATTAACCGGTTACTATCCAAACATATCTAAACATCGATGGCTTTTAAAATCAATTGAAACATTAAACTGTTAGCGCCCAAACTTATCGAGGTCGCTTCCCGAATAGCGGCGACATGTAATCGTATTTCTGGTGATTTTTTTTTTTTTTTTAAATATCCAGTTACCAGAAGAAGTAAATATTATGAAATCGCACTTTTCTAAAATCCTCCAATAGCTTTTGGGATATTTGGAATGGACGCTGAACGCTGGGTGTGCTTTTCTCTTAGTTATTCCAATATGAATTTTTGCATGTTTTCTCTTATTTGATGTTGAAAATTTTCTATTTTACAAAAAGAGCATAGGGTATAATTAGGCATTATTGAGAGAATATTTTTATTATTTATATAAGTATAAACATGGATATTGTATGGGATCCCAACATAAGGATGGGATCGACATAAATGTCATTTTCTCCAAAACATAGATATTAAAAAAATCTTTGTTTTTGTCAAAAAAAATGTTCGTGTTATATTTTTTATTAGATTATTATTCAATTATGAAAATAAAGGTGAACTCCATCGAAAAATGTTTAAAAAATATCCATAAAACAGAGAAAATATCCATCTAGCATCCTTACCAGTCCGCATTCAGGTGTTTTTTATAGAATGTTATTTTCGATGTTGTAAGTGTTGCGTTGATTCTTTCAGATAATTAATATCACACTAGATGATAGATGACAACACTCACACCAATGAGCAGCTGACGTGAAATAGGATAGCGATTGGCTATTAGTCCATGTTAGAGATGAAATATAAGCACCCTAGATCACTAATATTTCCTAGAAGGAGCGATTATCGTGATTACAGCAATTCCTAAAGAATTATCTAACAGTCAGATCTATTAATAGCCGGGGAGGCTGTTGTTGAGGACATCTGCATCTGCATTAAAAACATACATTTTGGCTCCGGGCTCCTGCTGGCCTCCAGTGGATCGGTCCCTGGAGTGGATCTTTGTTCTCCAGCTCCAGAATCACAGCCAGGGTCCGCGCGGCATCTGGGGTCTCAGCTGCTCAAGTGTTGACAAACACACTTCACATCTGTCACCGCCCCCTTGTTCACCTATTGCCTCTACTCCTTCGTGTTTTAATACCACTTTATTACTTTAAGCCTACGCACATGTCGTACTCTCCATGGCTAGAAAAACTTATATATTGTTTAGTGTGTTGGAGATGGCGGCACGTGGATAGTACCTAGAGGTGCCTTTACACTCTACGAACTTTATCCTGGAAAATCATTCTCGAACAGCCTTCACGAAGGTTGTTCGGGTGTTCTAGGTACTTCAATTGTGCGCCTGTGTTCGGGGATTGCGCTAATGTCACTTTTGATTTGGGTTTTTCCCAAGTGGCAGGAGTTGTTTGTGATACTAGTGCCCCGTTGTAATTCGTCTCCTATATTTTTATTTTTCAGATAATATAATAAAATATATTGATAATGGAGATTTTTTCTTCATGTAAAGCTAGCGTTCCAAACTGTAGCGTAACTGTTTGGGTCTAGATTTTTCGAGCGTTCCACGAGATTCGACAATGTTCAAGGTCCTCCTTACAGCTATATATAAGGAGCGATTGACTGAACAGTCTTAGTCTGTGCCTTGAGTGTGAAGCTCAAGTCACATGATTTGCTTGTTATAAAGTTATCATTTTTGTAACCTGCTTGAATATTTTTGTTGTATTAATTCGTTTGGCATTGGTAATTGTTATGTTTTCGTTAATAAATATTTCTTAACCCACATAAGTGTTGCAATAATAAGGGTTAATTAGCTAATATTTTGAACTCGGGTTAATAAAAATCGGGCAAGCCAGTGTTTCTCTAATGCTAGATGTACTTCAGCAATCCAATGTAGCTGCAATTTCGCAGTAAGTCGCAAGTTCCAATTCACACAAGATGCAGTTTTTTGTTCCGAAAAATTCACGCACATTTCAACCTTGTATATTAATTAATAAAACGATGAACCTCAATTTTTCCTAAATATCAATGAATAGTTACAAAATATGGGTATTATGGTATGTCATCTGACCTAAAAGTTGTTAGGATAATTTTAAATTAGAAATATCAAATAAACTAATAGAAAGAATACCACGGGCGGTCAAAGCTGTTTTAAAAAGCAAGGGACGGTTTTTCGACAAAAAGAAAGTATAACTGCATTGTCATAATTGAAAGTATATAGAAAAATCATATTGAAAGTAAGTATATAGGGTTTACCGCGCAGTTATTGACACCCTTAAGACTACATTTCTGTGGTGAAATTAAAGAAAACACTTTTTATGAAGGGATCAAATTGAAACTTCCTATAGCTCCTCTTTATCAATCCTTATAAAGGCTCAAGAGGTTTTTTTTTGGGTCAAAAGTTCAATAGTTTTACCATATGGCAATATTTATTGTAAAAAGTGCAAAAACTCGTTATTGACACTTTGTGGATTTAATTTTGAAATCTTCCCTATGGTTAGTTTGCTAAACACTTAATTCATAAATGACTTAGAGGACTCTTCAAACATAAGATTCATATTTATCTTGAAATAAAATTAGGGCTTGTTTACTTATTTCTTTAAGTTAAAGTTTGGGCTGTCAATAACTGTACTGAGTTTCAATAACTGTATACTGTTTATTATGTAATAAATTATTAATCACGTATTTTAACAAAGATTGCTTTTGTTTTGGTTTATTTGGCTTGATGTAACGCAAATTTTCCCAAATAATTGAAGTGGTCCAAACTTTTGACCGGGAGAGTATATACATGTATGTAATGTAAGGGTTGACACATTGAAATATTGAAATAGCAAGAATTATCAGATAAAACGAATGAATATTTATGTTCCCTATAACAATTAACCTTAACAAATGTTAATTAATATGAAAATTACTCAATAATTCTACACATGTAACAGGATAATTTAATTATTTTAGTTGCGCCTAATTATGTATTCATTTTGAATCAATAAACGCTGCTTCGTTTAATGCCTCGTCGGTTGCTAAAGAATTGTATTTAATTAATATTTAAATAAATTATGTTAACCTCTGATTTGTGAGGGTGAAATAATGCATGTCAAACAACAAGGTATTATGACATAATTTCGGGTATTAATACCAATGGAACATAGAATATACCAGAAGTACATGATAGAAGATTGAGACCACTCCATGTTGGTCTAATTAAACGTTGTTCTTTTAAATATTAATACTATTGGTAATATTGAATAAACATTATTTTTTTTTTATTAAGGCACTCAAGACCGAAGTGTAACTGTGCCCAAAATATGAAAACAACAAACCTAGTTATTAAATAGTAATACTAAAGCAAGGTATTGAATCTAACTAACCACAATATAGTTCATCGCAGATTGATCCAGTTTAATTTTTCCTCAGTTCATTTCAGGATTACATCTGCACTGTCCATGAAATGGTCTTCATACTGTCTTCATGAATTTATAATTTTTATAAAGTATCAAACATTTTTATTACAAGTAATACATTTTAAAAGGACTTAGATATCCTTCCTTCTGCACATATGCATGCATAAGCGATGTTGGTTTTATTAGCAATAAAATTTTCAAATTCAGGATTTCCCAACTTTTCATTTTTGTACGACTAACGGATAGGTGAAGACGTTAACCCATTTTTTCCAAGAGATGCTTATAATATTTTTTTAGTAAGTATATTATTGTGATTTTTTTTTTTTTTTTGTCTAACGTCACTTTATGCCACTAAGGCTAATCGGACGATGCCACAGTGGGACTCCTAAATTTTGCCTATCCAGCTATAATTAGCATAGGGATCTTTAACGAGTATCTGACATCTTACAGGTTCGGGACCTCCATTTTACGTCCTATCCGAGGGACGGCATAGCAAAGAAATTTTTACTACCTTTGGTAGTGAGCTGCTTCATCGTAGGCTACTATGCTAACCACTACACCACAGGTGACCCCTTTTCAAGCTTTAACTTTGATTTACTCAAAAAGGGTAAAATTATCACTTAGACTTCTTATTTTCACTTCCATGATCCACATATATGATGTTGATATTAAACCTAAAAAAGATCTTTTTCAGTGTGCAATATAAAATAATTTTTCCAGTAGTATTTCATATTTAATCTAAAACTACATGAAACATCATAACTAAAAAAACACTCCTATGAAAGGGAAACTCTAAACAAACGACTAAAGCTGCTTTACCCACTTTTTTCTAAATCCTCAAAATTAAGATTGAGACAACAACTAAATACCTAAACATACTTACTTAAACCTATATGGATATACTGTTCAAAGATTTACGGCTTTGCTAAAAAAATACATTTACAAAAACTCCAGACCTTTCAGTCAAAATTATTACGACTCATTTCAAAAGCACCTTGATACGTGACTAATCAAACCTTACATACTGACTTCCACATGCCGACAGTCGACCAATACATCAAGACTCTTTACAAACGTTTCCACACTAACCTACACGGTTAGACCTATAAACCTACTAATAAGAGATATGGCCACAGATGAACAGCCCATGAATGTGAGGAAGAGATTAAAAAGGCGTTGGATGAGAGATCTCCTTCTTTAACAGACCTGAATAACTAAATCAAGCCAGACAAGAGGTACTGTTGGGTGCCATCCTTCCCCATGCCTGACATGTCATCATTTGCAATTGTATACGGCCATCACATCTGCTGATTGTCTATATATTGTTGACAGGCGCGGATATACGAATGAAGTTGAAAAAAATAAAATATTATACATTTATTTATTTATTTTGCAGCCTTCCCTGATTGAAACAACGGGTTTTAGCACCAGTTGGATGCTACTCATTCCTGGGTAGCGAAGAACTGCTGCTTGTGAAACCATATAGAAATAATCTGCTATGAACTATTATACATGAAATAAATAAATAAAATATTATACATGTTTGTTAATATTTACCTTAAAATTTTGGTTTTATTCTTCTTTACTGTCAGACAATTTTACAAACTAAACGACCGTAGCTTGACTTATTTTTGACCCTAGTTTTGATCCTGGGTAGGCCCTAGATTTCAACGCTTACCAATTATGGTGGATGATGGTCGCTTAAAGATTATTATTACAAACATCTTCTTTTGCAAAAATTAGTACCACTGAAAGGAGCATAAGTTTAATTTCACGGTCTCCTAAGACCAGTCTGCTATTATTGACTGTTATAAATGCCCATATGTTTAGGGAGCGTATCATTAGAAGCGGGCTTGAAGACGCCGACTCCCAGACCGGTAGCCTGACAAATCGGAGAGTAATGATACGAAATGGCTAAGGACTTCTTCTAGTATAGTTATAAAAGGATTCGACCCTAATGACATAATTATGGCTCCCCGCCCGTTCTAACTTACATCCCATATACGTACGTAATGGCTGCCTACCTGGCCCAGGTATTTCCCCTCTCAGGTTTTTGACTTATTTCGCTCGACTATATCGAATTTGGTACTGCGATATAAGAAGTCGACTGAGTTAGGTACGTCTTTAGCCATATCGAGTCGGGAAATAATCTCGTATGAAAAAGTAGTGCATGCTCTCACGATGACTAAAACCTGATTTACTTCCTCCAAAAAGGCAGAAAACAGTCTGCAGATTGTCAATTAATAGATCATTTCTAAGAAATCAACTCTGTCAGACATAATGAGGGGATCTTTTAAGGAATTTTTTTTTAACTCGTATATGTCGGTTATTTATGAAATTGGTATCTATTTTTTTAAATGTTCAGATGTATCAAAATCAAGAATTAGTGAAAATTATAAAAAAGTTGGTTCGATTGCTTTATGTTTTGTATAAAGTGTAAATTTAACTGGAGCACTAAATTAAAATTATAAAGCTACTCAAAATTTGTAAGCTTTTTTTCGACACAGCTTACTCATTAAATAGTAATAAGCAGGACCAAGTCATGTGTGGTGGTATTCAAAATCATATTTCCACCATGATCTGTGCCTACCCACTTTCAACCCACAGCTTTTTTAAAAAAATACTTGTTCAATACGGGGTGGTTTCCGAACCTCTAAACCAAAGTCCTCTCAACAAAGAACTCTCAAAAAACATCAATACAGCATGCATTAAACATTAATTTGAAAAAGATAAACGAATAATTTAAACATGTTCGTTTTATATTATGGATATTAAGTAAATAAATGGTTACTAAAATTTCTACTTATCACTGAATCAGTGTTGAAAAAATTCGACACATACACAAAATTCGACTCTCGTTTTAATATATTTCATGGCTACTAAAATACCAAGAACAATAAGTAAAGATATTCATATTTTTTATTCTAAGTTATACAAAGAAATTCATACCAGAGATAATAATTCCACTTTTGAGTGGAATTTCTTAGTGCATTAGTAGAAACTTTTTTTCGCCGAACCATAAATTTAAATCGATGGGCAAGTTTCTTAAATTTAAGTATATTAAAATTTTATAAGGATGAAAATAGTCCGGGGAGGCGGTAAATAAACTACAAAATTGTATAAAACTATTTTATTGTAGCCGACGTTTCGACCCAACTATGCAGGTCTTCGTCAGGGCTAAATAAACAAGACACAGACAAAAATATGAGTTAATAGGACAAAAAATATGAACTGACTAGATAAAATATAAAAATATGAAAAAAACAAAGATTATGAACTGACTAGATAAAATATAAATGACTGTAAACTTAAGGTTAAACGTATAATTTATAAACACAAGGTTTAATATGGCTATTGACACTGATAGTAAAGGTGGTGTGATAAGATGGGGTAAGGTACATAGATAGTGGATATGTTATGAAAATGGTGTACTATGAGTAGATATGGAGGCAAACATGGGGCAGAGTTGAAGAGGGATTAATATATGATGGATAGTAAATAAAGGAGCTTACCTTATGACAGGGATGGATGTAACAGCCAGAGTGAGATTATAAAATTTTATAATCAAATGGCGTAAACTAACACAAAACATATGATTTTAAATATTTTTATACTTGCAAAAGTTGGAACAAACTGTTCTAGTACAGGGTTGTGACTACGATGGTCGAGTACCATCTACGCTGGCCTAGAACCTTCCAGACAATTCTTCTTCAGACTATATATAAGGAGTGTTGGAGAGCAGAGTTAGTCTTGTTCTGAAGCTCGTCATATGGTTAATTTTTTGTTACTGTGTAGTTACAAAGTGATACTTTTTGTAACCTGTTTAATTATTTGTATTTTCATAGTTTGTTTGGCTTTGTAAAAATCCTATTTTCCTTCAATAAATATTGCTTCAACCCACAAGTTGTTACAATAATTTTTTATTTATCTTGTCCCAATGCCTTTGTGGGTTTAGGTAATTTTATTGACGTAAAATTATATTTAAAAAACGACATACTAACAAATAAACACAAATTAGTAACAACGTCAATAAATAATAACTTGCATGTCATAAATGTAACTTTATGTTTCGCTGTTTAACGCGTAGTTCTCATCTTATATGCGGTCCGCTTTGGACCTACCCAGAAAGGCGTAGAATATTCCAAACGTGTGTTCACGTACTAATACATAAGTGTTACAGTTCCAGGCAATTCTAGAACCTGTAAAATATAACAGAAACAAACATCTATTTTGGTTTCACGTTATTCTATTATGCGAGTAAAAAAAAAAAATGCTTTACGTTCAAGGCAAACAATACTAATCTTTACACTCAGCGTTCAGGATCTATTCATTACTTGTAAACGATTGATATTATTTACGTATTAATACGCAAATCCCTAATTTATATTTTAAAAAGAAAAAAAATCCTTTAAAATTATTTAATGACTTTAAAAAATAATATTCCAAAAATTTTAATTATATCAGGATCTAATGAATTGTTCATAATCGTATTTCCTTTTTTTTAATTAATACACAAAATACATAAAGAAAAAAATCAAGTTTCGCATAAATAAAGTACGAGTTATCTAATTCTATTTCGTCTTATAAATTCCTTATTGTTTTCAAACCCTGTCCTACACCGCCCCCTGACAATAGTACATTACCATACAATGGCGCATTAACATTTTAACATAACAATCTAATCCGACCACTCAATTAGACAGCCTCAGCTATTTCTAGATAAACACACCGGCGACGGATTTCTCTCGAGCTCGGGGCCACTTCTCGCCGATCGGGAACGACTCGCCTCATGATACGCTCACTCCTTGATAATTGAAAGCTTTAACAGCCTCTGATCTCTTGTGCTATTCATGAGTATTTGCACTTTCTCTCCCTTCAGAATCAAAGGCGGAAGAAAACCTGCCTTCTTAAGGACTCATTATCTTTCTTTAATTATTATTTTATTTTAAATCGAATTATTAAAATTATCGATAACAACTTAATTTAATATTAAAAATTAAATATTATAACGAATTGTGTTTTAATTCTATCTCACAGGATTGATGAAGCTTCCTCTTTCTTACGAGCATACACATGAACTCAATTCAGTTACCTCAGATTTAAACAATAACGTAACAATTTTTATAGGATTAAATTTGACAATATATGACTTTATAAGTATAATATAAAACCAAGAATAATAAGTAAAGAAAAAATCTGGTGCGATGCGCGCAACACACAACTTTCACTTACCAACTTACTTAGATTAGAATTTGACGTGTTTTGTTAAATGATATTCCTCAAAGTTACACATTCATTTACTTATATTTCTTTTTATTAGTTCTTTAAAGTACACTATTTTTTTTTATTATTAAATAAAAGTTTTTATTTGTGATAATTCGGGATTGCTTAAGAAGCTAGCTAGCATAATACTCCATCGCGTCTCATTATATAATCTCTAAGTAGTTGTTGGAAACTTCATTTATTTGCCATGAAACAAATAATTTCCATTAAATAAACAGTCTATACAGCCTGTCTATACAGGCTCTATATAGTCATATTTAGGTGGCATTTCCATCGTAGACATATAGTCCTTCATAATACACTGCAGACTGCAGCTACATTTTATTTTTGTTAAAAATGTTGCTTGGCACTATTTTGCACCGACCCCTTCAATTATATACAATCGTCTGTCATTAACGGCGTACTGCGCATGCGTGGGCTCAACGTGTTTTCTGAGTTGTCGGAATATTTTTCATTTTTTCTCCTGGTTATATTTACTTGATTTTTTTCATATTTCATTTTTAGCCATTCCTTATTTTTAGGCGAAACGAGAGACAGATAATTTCTTCATACACACACATATATATATATATATATATATATATATATATATATATATATATATATATAAGTAAAACAAATGATAATTTATAAGAAAACAAAAAAGGTCCTTCCCCATTTAAGCCCCATTTACAATTCAGCGTTCATGACCCTCAAACCGTGTCTTTCGCCAACGATTTTTCTACAGCCAGCTATCCAGAGAACAGATCCAACCAATGTAGTGACTGAATTGAACATACATTTTATGCCCATAACGGCAGAATTCTATGTCCCGAGAGAAACGAGTGAATTTTAATTATAATCAGAATTGACAAGATAATTATATTTATAAATATACAATTAAAAATGACTCTCCTAGTACAAAAAAAAAAAAAAAAAAAAAAAAGGAATCATCTTTGTTCAACAATATTTTTAAATTTCAATTACGAGCATCTAAATTTTATTAGTTATTGTGTGAATGAGTTCTTACAGCTCTTATATTAATTCCCTTGATTGTGGCAGAATATATCAATTCTATCAATAAAAAAAAATTATTATTTTACTTCTTGCAGGACAAAAAACCTTAAACGAAAATCTCTATTCCGAAATCAGAACTTCAATTGTTTGAAATAGAGGTGAATCGTTTCAAATATTTGATAGAGCCATCAGCTGGGTGAACTTAGGAGTGTTTTTTTCCCTTAAAAACCTCTAATTACCTTACACATTTATTTACCTCACACATTGAATACACAGATTCAAAATAATTTAATATTGATTGAGCTGATTTCAAAGAACAATCTAGAAAATATACGAATAATTCCGGGCTAACGGTCAAGAGACCAAGCCCTAATAATGTTTGCTATTTTTTGTAATCATGTATAATAATTAAATAAAAAACATGATATAAAATATATATATATATATATATATATATACGAATAATTCTATGGAAAACTTAAGGCAACCATGCAAGTTGATGTATCAGTGTTAAACCTCTGACTAGAATGAAGTCCATAAAGCGTGGACCAAGAAAAACTAAACTAAAAATAAATAAAAACCAACTAAGTTACTCAATATGGCTATATATAATCTAGCTTGAAAAATCAATGTATTACAAATAATTGACGAAAAGTATGTAAAACCGGATGAAAATATGAAAAATAATTAAGTTTTTAATGGAAGAACTATGTGAAATCTATTTATACAGCTACCTGAAGATAAAAATTTCACGTTTCTTGAGAAATTAAACAGTTATTAAAATTTTATTCTATCCGAGCAATTATTATTTAATAATTTCTTTAAAAATGTATAAAACGGCTTCGAATAGGTCTCCAGAGGATATAAAAAAAATATTCAAAAAAATGATTTACGGATTTTTTTATTTATTTCCACTTCCCCCTGGCTTTGCAGACGTTTTATTACCACTCTGCTCGGGCTTATTACAGGATACTTGCTCATTCATGTGGTCATCAAACCAACCCTCATGCGACACTCTCTTCGGGACTTATAAAAAATTAGACCGAATAAAAAATGGTGGGGGAAGCGAGCATTTTATGGCCGAAACACCCCCTCTCTTGAATAGAACATCACGAACAGGTGATTAAGAAAGTAGGATGCTTGCTATATGCAGATATACTGGCAACCGCTCAGAGGTAAACCATCTTTTATATGTAGTAGACTCTTGTGACTGATTAAAATAATTCAATTACTAAAATTAATTTAATTAATATGATTGGAAATGCTTAATGGCATTTCGTTATAAAAAGTAAGAGTAATCCACCATACCTGTACTTCAGAACCAGACAAAAATATTTTTTATTAATTTATTTATTGAAATTTACAACTGTATAATATAAATACAATTAGTAAATGTGTTTATAAATGTGGTATAAGTAGGTTAATGTCATTGGTAGCACTCAAATACTGTTTCTAATTTAAAAGATCTCTAGGCAATCTTCTTTTCAGATGCCTCGGAGGATTTTCTAGGATAGAGGAGGAAGCAAGATTGCATACAAGTGGGTTAGGATGAGTGGAGAGTTTACTGTGAAAGGTCTGGTATCTGGATCGGGCCAAATTGGCGACATAAGGAATGTTAAGGTATTCATGGATAATTTTATTTAGGAATAAATATGGAGCATTAAGGATTTTGGATTGCAGGGATTGGATGCGAGAGTAATTCAATGGTTCGGTGGAACCTCATATTTCGACTCCTTAAGTCCAGATAGGTCTTATTATTACCATCTAGATTAATCAAACTGACGAAAGTTAAATCCAAATATTACTATTTTCAGCTTACTACATCATTGTATACAGACTTTGATTCTAGGTTAAGTAATGACAACTTTATTTTTAAAAAAAATATTGAATTTTAAAAGTTTGTAAAGCAAAAAAAAAAAAAAAATCCAATCCTAACTAAATAAGTCTTTAAATCTAAAAGAATATCTTTGAATGGGTTAAGAATATACAAATTTTTTAATCTTAATATTTTTTTGACATCTAATTCATGTGATAGTTCTGCTGAAAAACTTATCATCATTTATTACAGTTTTTGTGCTCTTCTAAATTGTTAGCCGAATGTGAAATATAGCCTGGTTCTGAGCTACTGAATTTTGCCCTGAAAAAATTATTATTTTTTTAATTATTATTATTATTTTTCTTTCTTTTTTGTTATTATTCTTTCTTTTTTTCTATTTTTAAATAACTATTTTTTTTTTTTTATTTTTTTTATAAAAATTTATTCGAGGTGTTACTTGATTTCATGGCAAAAAATCAAGAAACACCTAAATTTTCCTGGATGAATATTTTATAATGTTGGTATTGTTGTGAGGCAGAGTTCTCTCGTTTACGGTAATAGATAGCTATTTTATCAATAAGTACTTTAAATTTAATAGCATAGTCAGTAGCCATTACTTTGACGTAACCTTATTAATTGTAAGTAGACAATAGTAATTTGTTATAAGTCAATTGTAAATTTGTTTATTTTAACTTATTGATTTCAATTTGAATTGTGATTATATTATTAGCAAGTAATAAAAAAAAACAAATCCACTAAATTTTTAGTTAGAAATAGTGAAAATGCAATTAATTAAGTGTAACTTTGGTTTCAAAACACTTTACTGTATTGACTTCATTAAATCCAACGAATCAACAACAAACACAATATCAAATAAAAAAGGGAAAAATTCCTTGATACTTTACCAACATAATCCAAAAAAGTGCATCTTAAGTATTGATAGTTTATCCTATAATGGAAGACTTTTGTAAAAAAACCCTTTCGGTCTTTTATTATTCTAAATTTATATTTCAGTGAAAAATCCAGTCTTCCTTTTTTGATAATATATATTTTTTAAATGTTATAACATCACTACGTTTCGAGGCTCATTGCCTCATCTTCAGGTGACTATATTATAATTATAAAACACATCAATTCTTTAAAATATCGTCAAATATTAAAGTCAAATTAGTGATAATTAAAGTGACAGTGTGATAATTTGACTTTAATATTTGACGATATTTTAAAGAATTGATGTGTTTTATAATTATAATATAGTCACCTGAAGATGAGGCAATGAGCCTCGAAACGTAGTGATGTTATAACATTTAAAAAATATATATTATCAAAAAAGGAAGACTGGATTTTTCACTGAAATATAAATTTAGTGCATCTTAAGGTTATACAATGACAATTTTTTGGCAATTGTGAATTTTTTTCCAAATGATTAAAATTACATGGACAATGCAAAGAAAACATGTAGTATTAATTCACTGGTGTTTGGGCAAAAGGGGTTAAGTCATCAAAATGTGAAGCATAAACAACGATTTACCAAGCTATTGAAAATCATTATAAAATTCATTCTGATTGTATTTCTTTATTCTAGAATAATAAATGAAACTATATTCGTTCAACAGACTCTATATTAAATTAGGAATAAGGAATAAATAATAGTATAATTTACTATGAATGAAATAATGAATTTTAAAAAGACGATACAAAAAAAAATGTATGACAACCCCTTTTACCGAAACATGAATGAATTAACAATAATAAAACATAAGATTAATATTGTAATTTCATCTTTTTTTTTTTTTTTTTTTTTTTTTTTTTTTTTAGTAATGGACCTATAAAAAAAAAGGTACTGAGGGGACAGAGTATTAATTCGTTTTCAAAATTTTCTTTACATTCATATTTAGTGTCATGAGTTTTTTTTTCAAAAACATTGTCGAATAAATATTACCAACCACTTATTCTGGAATGACCCTGAAGAATATGTCGTTACAAAAATCTAATAAATGAATCAAGGAAAGGATGAAGGAATCCAAATACTAGTTTCCTTTGGCTAACTTACGATTTGAAGTTAGATTCCATTCAACATGAAACAACATGGCAAAACATTGATCTCTTCATCCACTGAAAGAATTTATGTGTACCAGTGGGACAATTTTAGTAGCCTGAAGTGCAGAGAGGCGGATTAATTATTAGCGTAAGTAGCACTATATTATTTATTTTTTCAATTAGTCAATTAGTTGTAATTCAGGAAATTAAAAAAGAGGAAAGTAATTTACAAATGTAAGACGATTATTATAGAACCGGGTTCGCAGAGTTGTACCAAGAAGCGAACACTTTTTTTTATTGGTTTTTAAGAAGCTAATTTATGGTAATTATATAATGTAAGGCTGCCGATTCATTATGTATCTGTGCGACTGGAGAACTTCCCACGTTGTATAGGATAAAAAGATCAGAGGTAGTTTGTTGTCTTTTTACCCCCGGTCTTTGAGATCCCAAGCACTGGAAGGTTTGTTCAACTTATATTTAATTACAAGGTATAGAAGGGGGTTGGAACCAATTCCAACTGATATATTCCTTAAAACGACCATCCTTTCTTTTCCTTCCTCGCCATCCTTCTTCCTTGACTAATATTATTAGTCCGTTTGAAAAAGTATAGACGGTGCATTCCCCACCCGTACAGCCCTGATATTAATCTTTAATGACCGTTGGAACAAACCCCTCTAAGACGCCCTTTTAAAACGTGTTAAAACTTTTTTTTTTACGATATTCTTTAATAATGCCCGCTCTCCCGGTAATTTCTGTTTCTTTCTACATCCGAGTTTAATAATAGGGCTCGGATCCGGTGAAAAAAAATTATACCTCCTCCGCAAGTTTTAACTGAAAAAAAAGATAACATGGTCAAATCTAACTCGTATCGGTTTGCTTAAAAATTATTCCGATTCTTACTGCATTTGTTAAATTATTTTATAAAATGTTTAAGGTCTGTGTTGTCATTCATATATGAGGGCTTCTTCATTCTGTCAAGTATTAGTTTACGATATTGTTGTGTCCAAAACACTTGTTTACCCTTTAACACCTATAGACTGATATATCAGTTCGAGCGCTGCAGTCCCCGTGACCTGTAGACTGATGTCAGTTCCGCCCGCTTCAGCGTTAGAAGACTGAAACTACGGACCTTATTTTAATTGATTTCTTAACTCTTTCCATTTTACTATTGCACTATGATAAAACTCCCAGTAGTCAGCACCTTAAGAGATGTTTTTTGGTTTCTTGTAAAACAAAAATTAAACTTTTAGCCTTCGTTTTCGGTTTTATCGTATCATTATTTAGGAATGCAACATTCATAAATCTTAGGTAGCAACTCGTAAAAAAAATATAGTAGGGTCACCTGTGGTATAGTGGTTAGCATGGCAACCTACAATCGCGTGCAGCGGTGGCCCTAGGATTTTTTAATGGGAGTAAAAAATCCTTAGCCATGCCGTCCCTCGGTTAGGACGTAAAATGGAGGTCCCGAGCCTGTACGATGTCAGGTACTCGTTAAAGATCCCTATCCTAAATATACCTGGATAGGCAAAATTTAGGACTCCCGCTGTAGCATCGTCTGATTAGACTTAGTGGTATAAAGTGACGTTAAGCAAACAAAGAAAAAAATATAGTTATTAATTTAAAAATGCTATAAAATAAACAGATATATATAACATTTAATATAAAAGTTCTAAAAATTATATGTAAGTATGTCTACTTAGGTACGTCCCTAAACGTATTTTTTTAATTTCATGAAAACTAGATGACTATGGCGAGTAGACAAAATAGTCATAATTTTCTTATTCATATTTAGGACGAGTGCAGGACATATCAATTTTTTTTTTTTACATAATTGGCATTCGCGTTTCTCCAACCCTGTTTCTAGGTGTTGACGAGGTTTATGGTTTCCTCAAAAATTTCCGAGGGTTGTAAACTAATTGACATGGGGTACTTTTCGGGTTTTTCCAAATTAATTTTACCTGCACCTTTAGGAGAAAAATCTGGTGCGTGCGCGCAACACACAACTTTCACTTACTACTAAATGAGGTTTTCAACAACTAAATAAAGAATTATTTACAATAACATAAATAATGAATAAGTAAATAAAATAAAGAATTATGAAATAAGATGCGATGTATATGTTAGTATTGTGCTAGCATTCCAGTATTATCACCAATATAAAAAATCTGGTGCGTGCAGCAACACACAATTTTCACTTACCAACTTACTTAGATTAGAAATTAATGCGTTTTGCTAATTGCCACTTCTAAATGAACCGAACGGCTTTAATTATGAACAGTGGTCTGTCATTAAATGCGTCCTCCGCTTGCGCTCAACGAGTTTCATGAGTTGACGAATTTTTTTTCTTTTTTTTCTCTTCTATATGTTTACATGATTTATTTCATACTTCATATTTAAGCCATTTTTTATTTTAAGGCGTAACGAGGGACAGTTTATTTCTCATAATCAACATATACGAAAGTACTTTATAAGAAAACAAAAAAGGCCCCTTTCCCATTTAAGCCCCCTCAGAACATTTTAATAATGATAAAGCTTACCTGATATTAAAGAACACCTAATTTGTATTAAACACCACGAATTTGATGAAAATCGTTAAAGCCGTTTTTGAGATAATCGAAAAAAAGGTAAAAATGGTTAAAAAGTTATGAAATAAAGTGCCCCCTCCGTTAGACCAATTTTGAAGAAATGTTGGTTATCACATCTTTGGTATATACATGCATCAAATACCCAGTTTGATCAAAATCGTTAAAGCCTTTTTTGAGTAAATAAAAAAAAACACGTGAAAATTATACAAAAATTATTAAGTAAAGTCCCCCCTCCTGTTGATCAATTTTGATGAAATTTTTACAGTCATATCTCGGAAATATAAATACATCAAATACCAAGTTTGATCAAAATCGTTAAAACCGTTTTTGAGAAAATCGAAAAAAACTTAAAAAGTTATTAAATAAAGTACCCTCTCCCCATAAGCAATTTTGATGAAATTTTTGCTGTCACATCACGGGCATATACATACACTAAATACCCAATTTCAGATTCGCACGGCTTATAGTTTTTGAGCTAGTCTGTTCACACACACACACACAGACACACACACACACACACAGACCACTTCGCGGGACTTGGTCATTTGGACTCAGGGGACCCCAAAACGTGTATTTCCGTTGAAAACCGGAAGTCGAAATTTTCCACGATCGCAATACTTCCACTTACTATATATTTCATATATAGGTAAGTGAAAGTAAAAATAGGAAAAAGGAGATAAGAAGAGTGAATGTGGCAAAAAAGTATTCAGGCCACCGGGCCTGCAGTACACTCGCACTGCTCAGACGCTATAGGGTTAAATATATATTTTTTTAAATTTGTCTAAATTAATATTTTATTAACTATTAATATTAAGTTAGGTGACATTGAGTTCCAGCGTGGTGCGAAGTTAGCTTCGGGTCGCCTCGGGAGCCTTCGGTTCATTCGCTTAACGACATGTTCTTAACGACAAAAACCAAACCAAAAATATTACATTAAATTACACACATGTGGTGTGAATGTCGTCGGAGAGGGTTAACTGAAACAACTTCACTGTAGAGGCCTCAAGGCATCCTTTTCTCAAGAGGACAAGCATACTATAGCCCAGCAGCCTTGGATGCAGTTTTGGAACCGCTCACTCCAAAATTTGGTTTAAGGTAGTAGCTTTTATTACTCTTATAGAGAAATTCGAACTGGAAAATCATTCGAGTGCCTTGAACGAGCACAGGGTTAACTGTGTTGTGCCTGGGTGATGTGTTGCATACATTTATGTTGTTAGCTACTGCGGCTAATTAAAGACTTGAAAGACTTTAATTGACAACTCAAACTTTATCAGTTCATGAACATTTCTTTGTAATTTTGTCTAAATATTTTCTAAAAGGTATCTTTTTTAATTAATTAATATTAATTTCAGTACAGGGTCGGTTTGTAGAAATTCATTTTAGTTTCTATTTCGTGTCTATTATTTTCTTTACTTGTGTTAGCATGTAAGTTACGTTTATGAATTCATTATTTTTAGTCATTATTGTCTTTAGCAAAGTTCAAATATATTTCATTATTTGCTATCCGGCATTAAGTACTTTCAATTTTTATTTATTTTTTTACCGTCAAAATTTTTACCAGCCTATGGTGAGGTGGTTAGGGTAGGAAAGGTTCAACCTGAACCTCTACCCGCCCTCACAGATATTACACTTTGTTAGATGAATTTGGTGGGTATCGATATAAACTGTCTGGCATGTTTTTCGACGGATTGCGAAAGTGATTTGATTTGTTATGGTTTAAGTTCATTTTCTAAAGTGTGCAATATTCTAAAGTGATTGTGTAAATTTTTTAGGTAAACAATTTGGCATTCATTCCAGATAGAGAGAGAGACGCTATGTTGTACAGGAACCTGATTTTATCGAGGAACGATAAAAGGACAGGATGTTCAAAAACTTTTATGCTTTCACAGTTTTTCGAACAGGAAGTAGTGTTTATACAGGGTGTTTGACGAAAATAAATTAAATGAATCTGATTTTTTCCTTCTCTAATGTGTCATTTTGTTTCATGAACTGAAAATTAAAACAAACGAGAGCAATTAATAATTTTGAAAATTAGCCTCGTCGATAGGAAACTGAAGAAGCAATTAATTTTGAATGGCTCTACTTTGCCAGGAGCCCAACAGAGAGAGTTGTGCATTGCATTGAATAATGATTCACAACGCGGTTCACAGTTAGAATTAGGAGGGGAACCAAATAGGAAATTGAATACATTGAACCAGTGCAATTTAAACAATAAGTTCAAACGTCAAATACAATAACAGTCCATTACGTAAAATCAAACAACGGAGCGAAAATGAGGTGACATAGTGAGAATTGCAGTTCCCCTGAAAACAATTTTAATCAAGCAGAAAACCGCATGTTATTTTAGCCCAATATAATGTCCATCTATGTTTATCTCCGTAAATTTTTCCCTCTCATTTATCCTTATCAAAAAAGCTAATGTTTATTTTGGCATTTGCCATATGAAGGAATACTTCTATATTGCATATGATTAAAGACAATTTTCGGAATCATTAATTTAATTTTTTTAAGTTAATAGACAGCAATTTTTTTTTCATAGTCTTTTACTACTAAATGTTTAATTTTGTAAAAGAAATTAGATCATACTAAAAAAACGACATCGTTATAGCGAATTACTGCGGTTGTGAGGCTCATTTCAAAAGATAAATTCCCTCTTAATTAACATACTATTTTAAATTTCCCTGAATAGATATAAATTCCCACAGCTTGAATTCTATGATTACTCTGTATTCAAAAAATATTATATTCCGTCCAGCAGGATAACCAGTTTACAAGTGACAAACGAATCACGAGAAGAAAACATATAAGTATTATTTGCTATTAATAACATACTTTAAATATGCCATCATTAACCTAAAAAAAGGCCACATTTCAGATTCGCTAAATCATTATCAAAAATTCAGAATTCCAAAACGGATGAAAAATTCTAATTTATTTTGTTATTATACGCTCTTAAACCATTGCAGCAAATTAGTACAAAGAAAATATATACAACATTTTTATATTTTGTTTTAAGGATCTTTACGTAGATCTATGTACAGCATTATATACGTGAATTAAATTAGAATACTGTACACATAAGAATGAATGACTCAGATTAGACGCGGATGGAACCCCGAGACTTAAATTACACATAAATTATAATACGGCAAATATTATATTTATTTTTAAATTAAGAGGGCGACTCTCTCCTTGAGAATCCTTCTGGGATGACGAATATTCATGTATTTCAGTAAAAAAATTATTCTATATTTGACGAGCCCATGTTTCTAGACCGCTATAATTTGAGCTTGTTGGTCTTCGTCAAATATATGATTGAAATATTAGGTAAGGTATCTCTGAATACAGAAAAATAATAAATTTATACACATGAAAGAGGAAAATAAATGCTTGACTTTACTTCAAATTTGTATTCATCTTTAATTACTTTGAATTAAATTACTCTCTTTTTTAGTCCAATAAATTCCCTTTTAGCAGACTCAATAAGTAGAAAGTGAGAGGTATTTCCAGCTGGAACAATAATTTTATATAATGGAGAATGGTATGTTAAGACTCCTTACAATTTGACTTATTATTGTTTATGGAATGGGGCCAGGATGGCCGAGTGGACAAAGGCGCTTGCAATAGGAAATCAAAGTTAAGCAACGTCGAGCGTGGTTAGTACTTGGATGGGAGACCGCTCCATTCGGGTGACCACCCGCCAATGAACGCCATGCAGTCCAAGCCTACCCCCACCACCGGGTATGTGAGGCCCGACAGCCTACTGGAGGCGACTCACACCGACCGGCCGTAGGAGTAATGTACCTTCCCCTCGTATCCTATCGAGAATCGTGGTGTGGTTTTCCAGGATATCAGTAACCGCCCGGAGGTTTGGTACAAGGACGGTATGCTTCAGTGAAAGAAATATAGGTCCTCGGGGCCTACTGAGTATGGGCAACCATAATCCTTGGACCTAGACCAGTTTGTCACTGTCCTTGAAACCGAGGCAGCTGACGCCATCGGTGGGAAGGACACTGCCAAATTGGCCCCAATGGGATTGGTAAGGAGCTATGGGCAGTCTGCCGCTGCACCATGGTGACCATGGCTTGCAGCAACGTGAGGTTTGGCTACCCCCTCCAGGCTGTCTGTGCTACCGCAAGCAACACTATTGTCTGTAAGAAGACCACACTGCGCGGCCAAAGGTCTGATTAGGCCTAATGCGCCAACCAAAAAAAAAAAAAAAAAAAAAATTGTTTATGGAATAATTGATAGTTGATGTTATATTTAACGAATAAAGAATTATTCCGAGGTGGCGGTAAATATCTACAAAAAGCCTACGTTTCGAGCCTTCAACAGCCTTCTAAGCTCTGACATTTCCACAGTCGCTTGCCCTGAAGAAGACCTGCATTGTTAGGTCGAAAATGTAGGCTAAAAAAATAGGTTATATATTTGCCTTATATATTTACACTAATATTTGTAGATTTTTTGAACGCCACCCCGGCAGAATTCGTGAGTTTGTTAGTTTATGATTTAAAAGTTTTATCGTTATTGAATTTTATCATAACTACTACTTTTTTACTCGGATAGTGCCCAACTCTGTCACACACACACGCACACGCACGCGGACGCGCACGCGCACGCGCCCGCACACACACACACACACACACACACACACACACACACACACAGTCCATTTCGCGGGACCTGGTTATTTGGACTCAGGGGACCCCAAAACGTGTATTTCACTTTTTTAAAAAAATTTCACGATCGCAATACTTCCCCTTACTATATAATTCATATCTAGGTAAGTGAAAGTATAAAACAAAAGACTTTTTGCCTACATTTTAATTTATTTAAGATCTATTGAACCGCAACATAATAGAAATTTTAACAAATTTTTTTATTGAGAATATGAAAAAATTATAAATGTTTTTAAGGATTTTAAAAAGAATTTTTATCTTTTACAGCGTCCGTCGGTTTATCCGAAGAATCGGTTAAACGGGAACCGGTAAAGTGGGAGTATACTGTAATTGCTAAATGTGAGAGTGCAATTTTCCAACGCTACAATTAAGTCTAAATCAGACGAAACAACATTTTTAGAACCTAAACACGACAGGTCCTAGCATTTGCTGTAACGTAATACAATAAGTAGTTGTCCACGTGCGGCGGAGGAGCCTAACCCAGGCGTTATCTCAGAAATGATAGGTTTTAGGGCTTTAAAACGCATACCCCAGTTTAGTTTTAAAGAACTAAACTGGGTCTTAATGCTCGTATCGCAATCCATAGAACTCAATTTTATTCGTTTCGATCCGGTGAGTCAGTACGTTTAGGTCGATATTTTATTTTGGACCAAAAAATGAACACTGAGAATGCAATTCGCAAAAGCTCCGTGAAATTCTGAATCCAACGATACCACATTCGTGGCATTTGAGCACGGTAGGACCTTATAATTGATGAAAAACCGATTTTTATGCTTTGTGAAATAATATATGTGGGATAGGAAATATGCTTTATAAAAAAATTGTTTTTTGAAGTTTTGAAATAATTTGTATCAGACGAAAAAGATTTCACAATGTCGGACAAACAATAAAAACTCAAATAACTAACAAGGTTGGCCCTAGGATTTTTAATGGGAGTAAAAAATACTTGGCTATGCCGTCCCTCGGATAGGACGTAAAAAATGGAGGTCCCGAGCCTGTACGATGTCAGGTCATTAAAGATCCCTATCCTAACTGTACCTGGAAGGGCAAAATTTAGGACTTCCCTCTAGCATCGTCCGATTAGCCTTAGTAACGTACAGGGAAGTTAAACAGGTTACAAAGAGTATCAACTTGTAACGACTCTATAACACGAATGTAACCATATGATTCGATCTTCAGAGCAAGACTAAGACTCCAATATTCGACAAGCGTTGAAGGTTCTCGAATAGCCACGAACATGTACTAGTACAGACACAAACACATGGTGCTACAACAGTTGGTACTAGTTGTAACAAAAAGTATAGCAATCTTTTAAATCATATGTTTTGTGTTTCAAGTAACAATCTTTATATATATATATATATATATATAAAAGTCTCGTGTTCCAACGTTTGTCGGAGGTAAAATCAGAAACTACTCAACCGATTTCGATGAAATTTGGCTCATTGGGTGTAGTTTAGTCCAACTTAAAAGATAGGATAGTTTTAATCTCAATTATTGGCCTCAATATATCTTTTTTTGACAAATTAAATGCTTATTTTACTACAATTGAGTGTGATTATTTGTAAGTTCTGTAAATTTCCAACAAATGGCGGTGTAAGTCGATTTAGTGACACAACACTTGGACTAGGAAAATCCCTGTTTTTCCCATGGACAATTATGTGCCATCTTTTCAATTGCGGGGAAAACATCGAATCGATTTGTTTTTGCAAAATACAGGGTATCCAAAATTATTGTGCACCTATTAATATAACTTCCTGATAAGATATCTCATATCATTATGTGTTACATACTGAATTTAATTAATATGTATTATAGCAAAAGATTAATTTGGTATATTTTTGCTGTCTATTGTGATTGTACTAAACTCTGTTCTAATTATATTCTGTATTAGTTTCTTTTATATGTGTCATCCATTAACAAACTATGGCCAGATATAATATGTAAACAATAAAAATTTTAACCCATCTAAATTCTTTAGCAAACAATTTTAAATTTGGCGAAAGTTCTATTTTAAATCCTTTTGGTTTTTAGATTAGCTGAAACGTTTTTATCTTTATCAGTGAATTTCGATTTGACTATAAAAAAAGAATAGGATATAACTCATTCGACGCATTATAGTTACTGCGGCAAAGCAACGCATAGTAGGGTCTGCTTGTATTATAATTAAATTCTTTAAATTAATTTATAATATTTAATGATTTAAAAAATGCTTTATTCGATAGGTGTTATTAATATGGACTGCAGGTCCGAAACGTTCATTTGGTGATGTAAATAAATTATTGAGACTGCTAAAATGGGAATTTATATTTATTATACTTACTATTTATTCTCTCATAAGGATTTCTTATTTTATGGTTTGTCATTCCTATTACTGTAGATAATCTGATCAGGATTAACGAACACGTTCCGAAGTTTCGGTAGGTTTAAAAATATCGTATATCGTACTACGAAATTGGAAACGCTTAAACCTCGTCAGCAATCGCCACCAAATGTGTCGTTTGTATTTGAGCTAACAGTAGAGGATCTATATAGAGACTTTAAACGGAGGCATAAAGGAAAACAAAAGAGTGCCTACGGTTGATTAGCCCCCGCGTAACTGGGCTCGTAAACTCCACGCCCATCCCAGGATTTCACCAGCCACGATCCACCAGCACAACAATAAACGTAAAAAAGTCAACGGTCACGGAAACAAACGATTTTTGGCCCCTTTGGGGGGGGGAAAACAATGCCGAATGAAATTTCATGAGGTGGGGGGTCGCGGGCTACACATAACGATCCGCCCGACGAGAGCATTAGGACTAAGTTAAATAGCCTGTGACTTGGAGCGCTATATTAACATCAACCCTCCCTCCGCAATGTCCCTCTTTGGCCTCTTTATAAAATAGTTCCCAGTGCTCTTCTACTATCGGTCCGGGGCAGCCCTTCTTAGCGAGATTTGTGGCCGACATCTAAAGCATTTCTTCCAGTTTCTTCATTTCTTCAGAGTCATAAAGAAAGTTGCCGTATTATTTTTACCCAAATCGTTAGAAAAAATATATATTTCTATTTTTTTTTTTTTTTTACAAAAAATGGTCCACGTTTCTTGAGTACCTACGGGTTATTAGAATCCCCTTGCAATACAGGGCCGCCTTTATAGAACGTCTCCTCAATTCTTTATAAAGATACTATCCGAATCCGGTTTATCAAATCAATGTAGTCCCTCAATATTATTCAAAATCTACTATATATCTACCAATTATATTTGATCATGTGAAGGGGTTGGGACAAAATAGTGCCAAGCAACATTTTTAACAAAAATAACCTGTAGCTGCAGTCTGCTGTATATTACGTAGGACTATATGTCTATGATTGAAATGCCATATAAATGTGACTATATAGTCATATTTAGGTTCATTTGTCGGCTGTAAAACATGGTTTTCGACGCCCAATAGGGCCTTTCGAGTTAAACTCGTCGTATCAAGATCTTTAAAATGAGCCCAAATTAGATATTTTTTCTCGAAGTGCAAAAATAGGTGTCCGTTAGAGTTAAACGACAATATCGCCATTTAAACCCCTTAGGGGTTACATTTTTGAAATTCCTTTCTTAGTGGTTACCTACATCGCGTTTAATACCTAAATTCCGAACTTCAAGTTTCTATCGTTAGTAATTTTTGCTCAGTGTTGATTCTGTCAGTCAGGACAAAGCCTCTTATATATATGGAGAGGAGATCGAAATAAACACGCACCATCCCAAATCAAGGGAACCACAGTGGGCATTATTTGATTACTACTAATATTTAAATTATCAGTAGCCATATTTTATGTGAATGTCTATTTTAATAATATTGTAACGTAAAATCGATATTCAAATAAAAAACATATGATTTAAAATCTCAACAATAGATTTCCGTTAGAGTTAATCGACAATTTCGCCATTTAAGCCCCTTAGAGGTTACATTTTTGAAATTCCTTTCTTAGTGGTTACCTACATCGTATTTAAAATCTAAATTCCGAACTTCAAGTTTCTATCATTAGTAGTTTTTGCTCTGCGTTGATTCTGTCAGTCAGGACAAAGCCTCTTATATATAGCATTTCCAAGTCAAATTCAACCTTTTCCAAGTCAAATCCAACCTTTTCCATTTCAAATTCAACCTTTTCCAAGTCAAATTCAACCTTTTCCATTTCAAATTCAACCTTTTCCAAGTCAAATTCAACCACTTCTTCATGTTCGCCCGGTCAACCCCCTTACCTAAGCATATTATATCATGACCAGATATCCATTAGCATTAATATTAATTTTGTATTTTAGTGGGGGGGGGGGGGGGGGCGCATTATAAAAAAAATAGATTTTCGGATTTCTTTCACACGGGGGTGCAATTTTATGTATTCGGGGGCGGTGTTTACGAAAAAAATATTAATTTTGGAAATTATTGTAGGGGGGGGGGTGGCGCAGAATGAAAAAATTAAATTTTTCGGATTTCTTTCAGACGGTGGTGCAATTTTATGTTTTGGGGGGCAGTGATTACGAAAAAAATATTCATTTTTATTTTAGGGGCGTGGTGGGGGGGGCGCACAATTAAAAAAATAGATTTTCTGATTTCTTTCACACGGGGGTGCAATTTTATGTTTTCGGGGGCGGTGTTTTTGAAAAAAATATAATTTTGTATTTTAGTGGGGGGGGGGGGGGGGGTTGGCGCATTATAAAAAAATCAGATTTTCTGATTTCTTTCACACGGGGGTGCAATTTTATGTTTTCGGGGGCGGTGTTTTTGAAAAAAATATTAATTTTGTATTTTAGTGGGGAGGTGGGGTTGGCGCTTTATAAAAAAAATTGATTTTCGGATTTCTTTCACACGGGGGTGCAATTATATGTTTTCGGGGGCGGTGTTTTTGAAAAAAATATTAATTTTGTATTTTAGTGGGGGGGGGGGGGGTGGCGCTTTGTAAAAAAAATAGATTTTCGGATTTCTTTCACACGGGGTGCAATTATATGTTTTCGGGGGCGGTGTTTTTGAAAAAAATATTAATTTTGTATTTTAGTGGGGGGGTGGCGCTTTATAAAAAAATAGATTTTCGAATTTCTTTCACACGGGGGTGCAATTTTATGTATTCGGGGGCGGTGTTTACGAAAAAAATATTAATTTTGGAAATTATTGTGGGGGGGTGGCGCAGAATGAAAAAATTAAATTTTTCGGATTTCTTTCACACGGAGGTGCAATTTTATGTATTCGGGGGCGGTGTTTTTGAAAAAAATATTAATTTTGTATTTTAGGGGGGGGGGCGGCGCATATAAAAAAAATAGATTTTCGGATTTCTTTCACACGGGGATGCAATATTATGTTTTCGGGGGCGGTGTTTTAAAAAAAAAAATGTAGTCATATATAGTCATTTTATATTTAAGAGTGGGGGGACGCACTACGTGGTATGGGGGCAGTGTTTCTCTTCAATTATGGGATTATAACTGTTTGTTAAAATAATATGAATAAAATATTACCAGTGTTGATGTGGGATTTATTTTTCATTTCCATACTTACAAAGTGACCTTGCGTACTAAGCATAGCGATAATTTCTGAATGTTTTAAACATTTCTTTTCTTTAAAGTATTAATAAAAATATCTGTTATAAATTAAAACTTTTATTATTTGTACTAAATATCTTAAAAAATAATATTTTTAAAATTTTATTTTCGTTTACAATTCGGTGTTGCTTCAATCACGAGTAACGATTGTAGTAGCTACTTTATGAGCATGATGCTCAAACTACTGACAGCAGCAGCAGGACAACCTCTGCATTGATTGCGTATTCTCACTTATTACTTTTGCTGAAATATAGTATTGATTAGATTATAGATGAAGTTTTTTTTTTTATATTTATATTGTTTATGTACATTTTTATATGTGTATTTATATATTTTTTATACTGTATTCTTTAGTTAAAACTTCTGAATTTAATCGTAAATTTATAATTTATTTAATTTTACATTAGCTATGTCTTAATCCCTATTGAATTATTTTATTCCTTTCTACTAAATTATTTATTTGTATTTGTAATTTTTTTTAATTTACTTTCATTCATAATTTTAGTTCCAAATGTTATTTTAATGAAAAGTTCAGTTTTACTTTTTATTTACGGATATTAAAATTATATATTGAGATCTTATCGATATTTTGATACAAAATGCTATGAATTATTGATAACTTATTAAGTTACTAGATATTAGTAGAAATATTATGCTTGTAAAAATTAATGTTGTAATAGTCCATTAATTTATTATTATATTTACTAATATTTATATATGAATTATAATAATAGATATTTAGTACAAATAATAAAAGTTTTAATTTATAACATATATTTTTATTAATACTTTAAAGAAAAGAAATGTTTAAAACATTCAGAAATTATCGTTATGCTTAGTACGCAAGGTCACTTTGTAAGTATGGAAATGAAAAATAAATCCCACATCAACACTGGTAATATTTTATTCATATTATTTTAACTAACAGTTATAGTCCCATAATTGAAGAGAAACACTGCCCCCATACCACGTAGTGCGTCCCCCCACTCTTAAATAAAAATGACTATATATGACTACATTTTTTTTTTAAAACACCGCCCCCGAAAACATAATATTGCATCCCCGTGTGAAAGAAATCCAAAAATCTATTTTTTTTATATGCGCCACCCCCCCCTAATATACAAAATTAATATTTTTTTCAAAAACACCGCCACCGATAACAAAAATTGCACCCCCCTGTGAAAGAAATTCGAAAATCTATTTTTTTATAATACGCCAACCCCCCCCCCCAAACTAAAAAAAAAAAAATTAATATTTTTTTCAAAAACACCGCCCCCGAAAACATAAAATGCAACCCAGTGTGAAAGAAATCCGAAAATTTATTTTTTTTATAAAGCGCCACCCCCCCCCCACCTAAATACAAAATGAACATTTCTTTTTAAAAACACCGCCCCCGAAAACATAAAATTGCACCCCCGTGTGAAAGAAATCCGAAAATCTATTTTTCTTTTATTATACGCCACCCCTCCCCACTAAAATACCAAATTAATATATTTTTCAAAAACACCGCCCCCGATAACAAAAATTGCACCCCCGTGTGAAAGAAATTCGAAAATCTATTTATTTTAAATGCCCCAGCCCCCCCCTATTAAAATACAAAATCAATATTTTTTTAAAAAACACCGCCCCCAAAACATAAAATCGCAACTCCCTGTGAAAGAAATCCGAAAATATATTTATTTTAAATGCCCCAGCCCCCCCTACTAAAATACAAAATTAATATTTTTTTCGTAAACACCGCCCCCGAATACATACTATTGCACCCCCGTGTGAAAGAAATCCGAAAATATATTTTTTTATTGTAAGCCGCCCCCCCCCTCGATCGTCACTCGAACCTTAAAATAAATATTAATGTTAATGGATAGCTGGTCATGATATAATATGCTTAGGTAAGGGGGTTGACCGGGCGAACATGAAGAAGTAGTTTGAATTTGACTTGAATCTATTTTTTTCAATGAGCGCCCCCCACCACGCCTCTAAAATAAAAATGAATATTTTTTTCGTAAACACCGCCCCGGAAACATAAAATTGCACCCCCGTGTGAAAGAAATCCGAAAATCTATTTATTTTAAATGCCCCAGCTCCCCCTATTAAAAATACAAAATCAATATTTTTTTCAAAAACACCGCCCCCAAAACATAAAATCGCAACTCCCTGTGAAAGAAATCCGAAAATATATTTATTTTAAATGCCCCAGCCCCCCTATTAAAATACAAAATCAATATTTTTTTCAAAAACACCGCCCCCAAAACATAATATCGCAACTCCCTGTGAATGAAATCCGAAAATATATTTATTTTAAATGCCCCAGCCCCCCCTACTAAAATACAAAATTAATATTTTTTTTCGTAAACACTGCCCCCGAATACATAAAATTGCACCCCCTTGTGAGAGAAATCCGAAAATATATTTTTTTATTGTAAGCCGCCCCCCCCCCTCGATCGTCACTCGAACCTTAAAATAAATATTAATGTTAATGGATAGCTGGTCATGATATAATATGCTTAGGTAAGGGGGTTGACCGGGCGAACATGAAGAAGTAGTTTGAATTTGACTTGAATCTATTTTTTTCAATGAGCGCCCCCCACCACGCCTCTAAAATAAAAATTAATATTTTTTTCGTAATCACTGCCCCCCAAAACATAAAATTGCACCACCGTTTGAAAGAAATCCGAAAAATTTAATTTTTTCATTCTGCGCCACCCCCCCCCCCTCCCCGCAATAATTTCCAAAATTAATATTTTTTTTCGGTAAACACACCGCCCCCGAATACATAATATTGCACCACCGTCTGAAAGAAATCCGAAATTTTTTTTTTTAATAATGCGCCACCCCCCCCCCACTAAAATACAAAATTAATATTTTTTTCGTAAACACCGCCCCGAAAACATAAAATTGCACCCTGTGTGAAAGAAATCCGAAAATCTATTTTTTTTATTAAGCCCCCCCCCCATCGTCACTCGAACCTTAAAATAAATATTAATGTTAATGGATAGCTGGTCATGATATAATATGCTTAGGTAAGGGGGTTGACCGGGCGAACATGAAGAAGTGGTTGAATTTGACTTGGAAAAGGTTGAATTTGAAATGGAAAAGGTTGAATTTGACTTGGAAAAGGTTGAATTTGAAATGGAAAAGGTTGGATTTGACTTGGAAAAGGTTGAATTTGACTTGGAAATGCTATATATAGAGATTAAATGTTGATATCTGGCCATCATTTAATAAAAACAAAAAATATAAAACTTTTACATTCGATGCTAATAAAAAGTTTATAAAAAAAAATTGGCTAAGGAAAAAAAAAAAAAATAAAAGTAAAAAGAAAAAACAAATTAAAAAAAAAAAAGGTTCAGGAATTCTTAATAAGAACTCTAGGTAGAAACTCGAAGACTTCAACTAGTATGTAGGTACATCTTATATACTTTTGATCAGGATATTAAACAATGTGGTTAATATTTAAGCTTAAATATCATCCGCTTGGGAACTAAGGAAATGTTGGAGTAGGTGGAATTTAAATGAGGACTGAGTGGGAGCATGGAGTAGTAGATGGGAGTTTCACAGGGTAGCAGCATGTGCGAGAAAGGATCCTTCGAATTTTCTGATCCTGTCGGAAGGAGTATAAGGGCGTGATATTTTTTCTTTTGAGTGAGCTTAGGACTTCTATGAAGCTGTGGATGTAGGAAGGGACCTGGGTGTAGATTGTTAGGAAATTTTTCTTTGAATTCGCTCGAAATTTCATTCATGAGCATTTGGAAGGCGTTTGCGTCTCAGCAAATAATTTCAAGTATTTTTGTTTGATTTATAATTTGAAATATATTTCTGGGTTTCTTCGACTGCCCTAACCAAGACCTTCCTCAACCTGAAGAGTATATGCAGGACGTTCCTAAGATGAATCGGACGGCATTTATTGCGCAGAAAAATAAAAAAAAATGTCTAAAATGTAAATTTATAAAATCAAACATTGTAGTTAGCCAGTTATGATTGAATGTTGAGGAGGAAAGGAGGCGGAACGGTGATAGAAGCGGCAACAGTAGCATGACATTAAACAGCGTTCAACCATGATTGCCTACATTATTATTGATGATGATTACATTGATGATTAAAGCCTTGAGGGTTTAATGCCCGTTTAATGTTAAAAAGTTTAAACAACTGAAGAAATTCTCCCCGATCGCTTCGTAACAAAACGAACAGGAGCGAAAGCAACTTACCAGCCAACACCATAATCTTTCTATAATTGCGCCTAATGAATTTAAAATTTAACAGGTCAATAATTACTTTTTACTATCGACTTGTGAAAAACATCTCAATTCGTGAGAGGACGATGTCATGATTTTCATTATTCCCTACGTTTCTAATGTTCTTATAGCATATACTACCTAAAACTAAAAGTGTTCTATTCATTTGAATACTATTTAATTCGAATCGGAGAGAATATATAGCCGGTAGCCAAGAATACTATGTACTTTTTAATTTTACTAGATTTATCAATAGATAGTAAACTGCAAACAGAATTGCTAATATAGTAATGACGATTTCCTTGCTTCAAATTTAAGATTTTTTTTTTATATTGAGGCATAAATCAAGTAATTGCGGTGCACGCAACACACAACTTCCTCTTACCAACCTACTTAGATTAGAAATCGAAGAAATTTATCAAAAATAAACAAGCAAACGCCATTCCTCAACATGTTTCCACCTTTATTTACTTATTTTTATTTGTCTCCACAAGTTATAGATTATTATAATTTTATAATAAAATTCTAAAATTAACAATAAAATTTTAAAGTCCTCAAGGTAAAAAGATCTTAACTACGTCGCTAATAGTTTTTTTTTTTACTGTTTGCTTGTGCGATTTACTTGCTTGTTGAAAATATATCGTGAGGGTGAATGGATCGAAGGTGTATTTACGAATCGCATTCAATCTATAATGGAACTGAAGTTTATAAACTGAAGTATAATTCTTAAACTATTTAATTAGAAGATATTACGAATTACAATTATTAAAGATTATCTAGTACCATAACACCGTAAACTGCTTAAAAAAGTTTGAGCATCACGTTTTTACTCTCAATAAATGTTTTTATTTATATTGGTGATAATACGGGAATGCATGCATAATACTAACATATACATATATAATTCTTTATTTTATTAACTTATTCATTATTTATGTTATTGTAGATAATTCTGTATTTAGTTGTTGAAAACCTCATGTAGTTACCATGGAATCAAATTTCCATCAAATATGTATGCTACTAATCACGTTGACAGCTCTTTCCCTTATACAGAATGCCTTTTACTTATAAGCAATGATTGTCATTGAAGGCGTAAATGTAAGCGTCAACGTCTTTTAAGAGTCATAACATTTTTTTCCTTAATATCTTTATCGATATATTTCATATTTAGCCATTTCTTATTTTTAGGCATAACGAGAGACAGTTAATTTTTCCATGTGAACATAAAAAAATCTTTATGTACTAAGTATAGGTAAAGTACTCTGTACAAATAAAAAAGTCAACTTCCCCATGTAAGCCTCCTCAGAAAATTTTTCGATGATGAAACTTACCTCATATTAAAGAATACTTGATTCTCATTAAACTTGAAGAGTTTGATCAAAATCGTTAGAGCCGTCTTTGAGAAAATCGAAAAAAAATGTAAAAATTGGATATTTATGAAATAAAGTGCCACCTCCGTTTTACCTATTTTGACGAAATTTTCGCTATCGCATCGAGGAAATATACATACACCAAATGCAAAATTTTATGTTCCTAGGGTTATTTGCTTTAGACTTGGTTATTAGGGAGGGGACCCCAAAACGAGTATTTCGGTCGAAACCAGGAAGTTAAATTTTTCACGATCGGAACACATTCCCTTTACTATACATTTCGTAAATGAGTAAGTGAAAGTAAAAAACTAAAGTGAGACCTTCTTTTAGTCATCTTATATACCGTATTCATGCCATCATTTTATACTAGAATTAGAATTGGTTAATTTTATTTACCCACGGGAAGATAAAAAATCAGTAAACGGAAGAAATTCAATCATAATTAGTATTATCTTTATTGTTTACTCTTTTACTTGTCAGAATTCAGTAATGGTATCATAAACGACTCTCCCTATTTCAGAACTGCGTTGAAAACTAACGGAAAACGATTTTTCTCATTCGTTATTTAAACGTGGAAAAGCTGATTCGTAAAAATTACCAATGACGGAAGCAAATCCAGCTTAGAGGACACTGTTGTCACACATCAAATATTTCCGCGGATCGAAAAGTTCTGCATCCCCCGCTTTCTGTTGAGTCAGTCATTCTCTTGTTTGCTGCTTAATCATCTTTATTTTTTCCCATTTACCTTTACAGAATCAATTTCGATTCTTTCTTTTTTTTTTTGTTCATTTTTTCCTTTTTTTTTCTCTCTCTTTTATTTAACCGAACACTCGTTTTCGAAGCAAATGGAAACGGGGCGGTGATGATCAACCAAACAAAAGGGGTTTTAAAAAAAGAAAAGAAAATCGTTCCTATTATGAAGGAAAATACCGATTCCGTTGAAATTATTGGTGACCAAAAGGGTCCATTGGAATGGGTCTTGTCTTTTAATAAAATCATTGTTCATACATTAACCCTTTGCACTCGGCAACGTTTCGGACGTTACTTACCGGCAACTCGACACAACTTATTCGCGAAAAAGTACACCCTAAAATCGTAATATTATTCAGTAAAATTTTAGGACCAAGTAATGAATTGTAATGAAATTTAGGTTATAAGTATTTGTGAAGCTTCTAGAACACATATTTACAAAAAAATTAATTTTTTAAAATTTTATATATTTTTTTTATAATTTTATTATAAAATTTTTTGATAATTAAGAGAACCGGAGCAGATAACGATCCCTTAGATTTCACAAAGGTTTCGCCGTTCCTTATGTATAAAAGCATAAAAAATCTAATTTGAGAAGTAAAAAGAGTTAAAAAATTACGAGATGGGACCCTTTTAGTTGAAGTTTTCTCAGATATCCAATCAGAAAAGCTCCTAAAATGTGAAAATCTACTTAATAACTTTACGGTTAAAGTAGAAGCACATGGGAAATTAAATCAAAGTAAAGGGATTAATTGGTGCCCCGAACTAAATTATTGTACAATTGAGGAAATAAAACATGAATTAAAACCACAAAATATAGCCGATGTTAAAGGATTAACGTACTATAAAAATAATAAAAAACACGGCGGGACTCGACCGTCATTTATCACCAAAAGCGAAATATCTTATAAATAGTTTTTACGATTTGTTTATGTCCTTACATGTTAAAAAATGAAAATTATTTGATTTGTCTCCGTAGCGGAGCCCTTGAGTTTGAAGACAAATTTTAAATGGCACCACTCCAGAGACCTCGAGTGCTAAGGTTTAAAGAAAGCCCTTTACATTAATATTTTTTTAACTGAAAAGTTAATCATATTAAAAAAATAATTACATCAGGTATACCAATACCAGTTTTATTTTAAATCACGGTGCCTTGTGTAGCTCTACTCAATTCTCCAGATGTAAATAATGCATTCTTTATATTGCGACGTGAAATAAAAATAGATGTTTATTTCTGTTACATTGTTCAAGTTCTACTATTGCCTAGAACGGTTACATACATGTATTAGTAAGAGATCACATGTTTGGATTGTTCGAAACGTTTCTAGATAGGTCAAATTAGATATTTTATTTTTTTTTCAATATTCATGACTTTTTGATGTTAACCAGTTTACTAGAAATCCAAGCTTTAATTTAGCGTTTTATAGTTACATTTTTGTAACGTTTCTTAATATTTTTACGATAGGTTTAATGATGATCAGCATTTTCAGTTTGAAAAAAATTTTATTTTCGAAAGCCAACGTTTCGATCCAACTTGTGGATCGATAAGGGCTAAAAGAAAAAAAAATATATGAGCATCTATACTAGAGGATGACAATAAATGAATTTTACAGAACTGATAATAATAAAAAAGATGGTAAGCCTATATTATTAGCAAAACTGTAAAATATTCATTTATTGTCAACCTCTAGCATAGATACTCATATATTTGTTTGTTTTTTTTAGCCCTGATGAAGATCCACAAGTTGAATAGAAACGTTGGCTTTCGAAAATAAAAATTTTTTCACATTGAAAATCCTGATCATCATTTAACCTATCGTAAAGATTAACAGTTGACTATCTCTCACCTCTCTAATATTTTGATTAAAATCTTTATTGTAAAATATAAAGATTAATAATTAACGTATAAAGACACATCCCTGTTTAAATTCAAAATCTCACACAGTTAGTTTTAGTTTAGCTTCTACGAAAGGTATAATATTTACATTATTATATTGTTATTGGTGGCAGCTAACCCTTTTTATAAATAAAGAAAATGTCAACCCAAGAAATCCCATCCATTCCAATATTAGAATAATTAGTTATTATTCTGGAGATTTTTGGGATTCTTTCACAAATGAGCCAAAAAGAGTTATATATATCGCAATGAATTTATTGAGTAAAATGTTTATAGGTGTTAATATTTCTTATTATAATTAATCTTTTTTTTTTGTAGTAAATTAAAATCTAATCAACAAGGTTAATTTCGAATAATTAATTAATAAATAAATTAAATGCATTAGGTTGCTTGATTTTTGCTCACCGTGAAGTACGATGACAGGATGATTGCGAGCGCTCAGGAGTCTTTTACCCTGATGAGGCTGCAGTTGTCGGTAATGAGCCATGAAGAAACGGCATTTACCGGGTATTTCAAACCCGGAGTTATGATTTTAGATAAATAAGTAAAAACCTACTATCTTTTTATAACACTTGTAAGACAGGTCTAATTCAAAATTGCAGTTTTGTTTTTTGTTTTATTCACGAATTATCATCTAATATTCCTCTAGTACCTCCAAGCAAGGCCGTTTACAGATAGATAGGTGATTCTTGAAAAATTGTAATGTTCGGAAAAAGCAAGCAAATGATATCAAAAAAAGAAGAAAATTTAAGAAGGCTCTTTTGAAAAATCGATTTTTTTTTTATTACTAGGCCAGTCTTGCATTGGACCAACGATAAAAAATACTAATGAGATTTATTAATTTGTGATTTCCCACTGAGTTTTCCCTCTGAGAGAATTGTTCTGATGGAACAATTTTAGTTCCAAATAATTAATAGAGGTAACTAGGACTGTTAATATTCTTTATTACTCCAGGATCGTCCAGTCATATTTACTAGTCAGTAAAAATTACTGATAATACCAAGGTTAAATTAAGGCGCCACTTACTGCAGTGATCATTATGGCCCTAATGCTAGAAAGTTTGGAGACCCCTACTCTCCACAGTCCCTTGTATCAATGACTTTGTTAATGTAACTGCTTCCTCAAAGAAAGTTTTGACTTCACATGGTGCTCTTGTAATCTTGTAGTCTTCGAGCAATCATAAATATGCCTAAATGTTGTTTATATTATTTTACCATTAACGTAAAATTTTTCTAATTTTCCATTCTGTGTTCGACCATCGATCAGGTACTTTTTTGTTGGAATTAGTGTCTAGAATTCCCTCCCATAACTTATTTTGAGCACTAACAGCTTTAACTAATTTGATTAAAATCGCAGTATGAGATGTTAATGAATTACGGGTATGTATTTATTATTATCTATAGTATCTTTAGAGGTGTGTAATGGACAACTGTTTTCATTAATATGGGATATTAAATTATCAGGATTTTCAGTCAATTTTTTTTTATTTAGAGAGCCTAGGTTTCGATACAAACATGAGAATCTTCATCAGGGCCAAACTGAAGACAAATATAGGAGCAACACTGTAAAATATCATAGCTAGAAGATGAGATTAATCACAGATATTAACAATAAAAAGTAACAAAATCCAGTTGAAGATATGTTTACATAAATAAGTAGATGTTTAACATGATAAAATAAAATCTGATGTTTACCGCGTTGAGTCCAGAGCAATACTGAGACGGAAGGAAAAACTATAATTACTAGGTTGTTACAAAAGTCCTTGTGCATATCAAGTTGTTTACATTGAGGTCTCTAATTTAATCCTTATTTAATCTCTGACGAATACACTTCTTATGTCAATGTTTACGTTAACTAATCCTCTAATTATCTATGTACGCCAACTGTCCCTGCCTTTCATTCAGTTTATTAAATTTCACTAGAAATGTCGGAAGAAAAATTATTTTATCATGTTAAACAGCCACTTATTCAAATTTTCACATTTAATTTCATTAACTTGTATATAATTACTACATGTCATAGGTAACCAAGTCATGTAAACATAACATCAACTGGATTTTGTTACCCTCTCATCTTCTAGCTATGATATTTTACAGTGTTGCTCATATCAAAGTCAAAAGTTTAGAATCACCCTTAGTTGTGTAAAATAAATATATAACAACATTTTAATTTTTTTAACAACATAAAAACTATAATTTTATTTTTAATTTATTTATAATTTATTTCTTTAACGTCCCGTTATGCTACTATGGCTAATCGGACGATGCTACAGTGGGAGTCATAAATTTTGCCTAGCCAGGTATAATTAGGATAGGGATCTTTACGAGTACCTGACATCGTACAGGCTCGGGATCTCCATTTTACGTCCTATCCGAGGGAGAGCCTAGCCAAGGATTTTTACTTCCATTAAAAAATCCCGGGACGCGAACTCTCAACCTTTAGTATTATTGGTTACTATGCTAAACACTACACTACAGGTTACCCCTATTTATAATTTTATTCTAAACCTAATCATATAATGTTTTAAATGTTACCTCTTGAGTTAATGATGGTGGAAGATATCCACCATATTCTACCTCTTGAGCTAGAATTATTTTATTAAACTTGAATATTGTGAATTAAATAAAGGTGATTCTAAACTTTTGACTGGTACTGTATTTGTCTTCATTTAGGCCTGATAAAGATGCACATGTTTGGATCGCAAAAAGAATAAAAACACTATTGACTGAAAATCCAGATAATTTATCATCCTATATATAGTACATAAAAGTAAAAAATAGATAATTTATCATCCTATATATAGTACATAAAAGTAAAAAATAGATAATTTATCATCCTATATATAGTACATAAAAGTAAAAAATATTTTTATACATGAAAGAACTATGAAAGAATTTAATATTAAGTCAAAGCAGAAAACGGGGAAATGTTTTTTCATGTCATTCGAATATGTCTTAATTCCAGGGATACAGTAAAAATAAGAGATTGAGCTAGGAGAAATATCTGTGATGGAAATGGTTGGGGGTGCGTTCAAATAAAACACTGTATCTACAATAGCATATATATTTTGTGCCGACGTTTCGACCCGAGCTCATGACATCATCAGGGCTGTCGAGTCAACTTCTGTGGACCGACTGCGAAAGTCAGTATTATTTGGAACTTTGGGCAGTCGGTCCACAGCAGTTGACTTGACAGCCCTGATGATGACATGAATCTCTGGTCGAAACGTCGGCGCAAAATATATATGCTATTGCACATATAATGTTTCATTTGACCGCACCCCCATCCATTTCCATCATCACATATATGTACTTCTAGGGACAACTAATTACCTTCATCAAAGAAATATCATTTTGTTTTAAGTAAGGTCTGAATAATATACATATATAAATATATATTTTTACGTTCATATCAATATCCATGAAGAAATGATTTATTTAACGATAGTGTTAACATTATAATGAGTAATAGGCACATATATGCAGAAAATATTTTGGATATTAAATGTACCAATCCAAATTCCAGTCGCTCCAGTTCTACTAAAAACGTCCGATTCTTCCAATAAATTAAATCTGAAAGGACAAAAAGTGACATTTGACGAATTTAACACACATAAAAAAAGAGGGGTTCGGGACGGATATTTCATTTGCGTTTAATGCATCATCTCCCCTGAATATGAAATTATTTCGCAGGATTTATAATTTCTATCGGAAAACGAATGGCATTATTATTCCACCGACCCTGGGAGGGGGCATAGGGAGGGGGGGGGGGTAAAGCCTGAAATTATTATTTCATCATTGGCAAGTATTATTGGAAACAATTGACGGGGCTCTAATTGTTTCATCACACTGCCACGATTTCCTATTGTTATTATTAAATCAAATTCCCTTTTGTGTCCCCGAGTTGTGAAGAGGGCGGAAAATGTATTACTTTTCGTCCGGTCATGAAATAATATAAAAGGAGAAAAAACGTTAATATTTTTTGTTTAGATTTATTATTTTACCGCGTAGGACTGAATGATAATACCACTACCGAAATCAAATACCGAGCACTGCTCCATCGCGAACAATGCAATCCGGACGTTCCCTTTTTTAATTCATTCTAATATTCTTCGCGAGGGATTAATTCATATTCGGCCATCAGGAGTCAAGCATGCATTAAGAGGGATAAAATACAGAATTAAAAAGTCATTCGAAATCACCATTGTTTTCAAATCATTTCTTATTCAGTAAATCGCAAACAATTACGAAATGTAAACAGTTGTGGACACTAAAAAACATAATACTATTTCGATATAAAATGCGCTTTATTTAGTCATTTTCTAATTTCTAAATTAGGTCCTTCGTTAATTATCAAGTTTTGAGACTTTATAAAGAATCACACATGAGAAGGGTAGTAGTAAGAAAAAGAAAAGTACTTATCCATATGGGGCGAAAGGATTGCCCGTTTCCGCCCGCCCCCCCAAATTTCTTTTTTTACTACGGTTTTATTCACTTTTTAGACATAGCGGTTTATTTTATATCTTTTGCATAAAAAAATATTTCTAGTGAGGTTCTGTCAAAAATGATTCTATGCATGGCTTAAGGGTTTAAGGTTTAAGTGAGGCCACTCATTCTCGAATAACCCAGTTGGGAGAGATTTAGTGAAAAATAAGGTATCAAAAACAGGAATGTTCCCATCTTTTGAGAAATATAAAAAACGTAGCATATCAATCTCTTGAATTGGCTACCGGAAGGCATTCGAGCCCGTGAAGAACGATTGGCTTTTCGAAATTTTAATATAAAAGCATTATTGTTTTTTGGAGCGTCTTGTGAAGTTTTGGAAAGTGTCTCTGAATATGCTTTGGAACAGAAAAGCCCCATCTGATGAAAAAACACCAATTAATAGTAGAATCTTCCCTGTCGGCTCTCTAACCCACTTCGGTTCTGTTTGAAGATCAAGTACATAGCAGCGTTAATTGATGAAGAACACATCAACTTGTGCTGGGACTAGACCATCATAACTGACCGTACTATACCGCACATCAACACTGATACTTTACTTATACTAAGAAAAGCAAGCGAAAATTATAGCAATAGGGACAGTAGGAAACCATATAAGTAGGTAAGTAAATACCATGTCTTGAGCCAAGAATTGAGGAAACTGTACAAAGGAAATAAAATAAAATACTAATAAATAATTAAATAAATAACTATTAAAATTGAAAAAAAATATCATATATTATATTATTATATATTATATATTATTATTATTATTTCTTGTATATTATAAATTGAATGATAAACAGTTTATATCTCTTCAAACATGACAAATTTCACAAACTCAAAATCATTGTTGAGAGGATATATCATATCATAATATCATTACATAATTTTTCTAAAGAACACTGCAGGGTATAGAATTTGTGTATATCCTTACGACCATTCTTATTTTAATATTTAATTATAATTAAATTTAAATTAAAAGAACGTGATAAAAAAATCTACATAAATATTAAAATATTTTTTAACGTACCAGGTCTGCAAGTTTAAAATGTCGTTTTAATTCCAATAGAATGCGCTCTTAGCCTATTGAAGGATTTGCTTATCTCTAAACGCTATTTTGTTTGTTAGTCATTTGTTTACAAAAGTCAGTTGTTTTTAAGTCGTTTACGTGGACGTATCATACCTTTCTTTGGTGTTAAAAATGTCTAATTTATAAAGAGCATTTGCGGCATGTCATGATTTTCTTATTCAATCAAAAGAAAAAGGCATCTGAATGTCATCGAATTCTTGTTGAGACTTATGGCGATCTTGCTCCAACCGTCAAGACATGTGAACGTTGGTTTCAAAGTTTCAAACGTGGTGATTTTGATGTTACTGATAAAAAACGAGAAAATCGACCAAAAAAGTTTGAGGACGTCGAATTGCAATCTTTATTAGACGAAGACAATACCCAAACCCAACAAATGATGGCAGAACAGTTGAATGTCACTAGGCAAGCCATTTCCGATCGCCTGAGAGCTATGGGAAAAATTCAAAAGGTTGGAAAATGGGTTCCACATGAATTGGACGAACGACAGATGGAAAAACGAAAAACTGTGTGCGAAATGCTGCTTTTACGCCACGAAAGAAAGGGTTTTTTGCATCGAGTTGTAACTGGCGATGAAAAATGGATTTATTTTCAGAATCCCAAACGAATAAAATCATGGGTAACGCCAGGACAACCATCCACACCGAGTGCAAGACCGGATCGTTTTGGGAAGAAGACAATGCTGTGTGTGTGGTGGGATCAGAAGGGAGTAGTCTACTACGAGCTTCTCAAACCCGGCGAAACAGTCAATACCGCCCGCTACCGACAACAAATGATCAATTTGAGTCACGCATTGATCGAAAAACGCCCAGAATGGGCTCACAGGCACGCCAAAGTCATTCTTCAGCATGATAACGCTCCTGCACATTCAGCCAGATTGACTAAGGAAACGATTTCTTCGCTTGGTTGAGAACTCCTACCCCACCCGCCGTATTCACCTGACCTGGCACCTTCTGATTATCATCTCTTCCCATCGATGGGACACTCATTGGCTGAGCAACACTTTAACAATTTGGAGGATGTAAGAAAATGGCTCGATGAATGGATTTCAAATAAAGATGAAGCATTCTTTTGTAATGGTATCCATAAATTGCCCGAGAGATGGACAAAATGTGTAGAAAGCGAGGGCCAGTACTTTGAATAAAATATATTATACTTTTTTTTTAAATTACTGTGTATATATTTTAAGAAATAAACGACATTTTAAACTTGCAGACCTGGTAAATTATGCATTTGTTATGATTAGATAGTGACAATATACCTTATAAAACCTTTTCAATATGTTGCTATGCTCTTGTTGTGCCTGCATACACACACTCTCATTAGAAAGCAATCAAGGAAATTATTCATTCATAACCGATTATTTTCGTTACTCGTTACTTTACCGTGACAGTTTAATGCAATCAGAGAACATTTTGTAACTGAAAAGTTGACAAGTTTAAAAAGCGCAGAGCTGCTCTTTGTTAGATTAGACTGAAAATGGTTGAGAAAATTCCTTTGATTGTGAACTGGGCGCTTCGTGTAAACTGCTAAGTGGCCTTAATCTTTTATTATTAAAGAAAGAGGCTCCGATCGATTCCTCAATTTATCTAACCACGGCAACTATAAACAGCTAATAATAAATCAGGGGAGTCGGCGCCATTGTCACGAACATTAAGGAAATAGTCCGTCCCCACCTTTGTGACCGTTTAGTCCGAAAGAACCCCCGTGGCTATTAGTGTGTTATTCCGCGCCCCCTCATCGCCATCGAATTATCTTCCTATAGCAATATAGATAATTTATTGATACTGCATAGAGCTTCCTCAGAAATAATTTATGTGCATACTTCATTTTATTGAGTCAAATTTTGTATAATGTTTAGAAAATCATTCGGTCCTACGAAAAATATACTACTAGCGTTAAAGAGAGCATGGTTTCCTAGGGAACCAAAATCTATTGAAAATATATTTATTTTGATAACAAAATTTAATATTTTAAACCAAGCGCCGGTAATTTGGAAAAACTGCTATTTGCTATTCAGAGCAGATGAAAAAAGATTCTATTAATGTTGAGGATATGCATATATCGAATTACCACCAACAATTACTGGAGATTCTGAAACTTTTGGCACTTATTCAGTCCCGACGATCTTGATACTTAAGTAAAATAACCAACCTTCTCTAATTCCTCTGACAATAGAAAATGATTTATATTTTTTGTCATTAATTCTAATGATTCCTTTCGTATCTGTGTACGTTGATTTATTGCTTCAACCAAATCTTTTGGTGCATTCTCTACAATTAGGGCTAGTCATATTTCATAACTAGGTATAGAGTCAACAGCAGCATTCGAGTCTAGAAAAGCCATATAGTGGCCTTCATTTCTTCCCAACCTTTTTCCGAAATATTCTGTGGACATGGAAATTGTGTTGCTACGTACTCTACCCACTCGTATTTAAAATTAGGATCTTCGTCGATCGTGGAATTGTAAAAAATTAAAGTGCGCTCAGGACATTCATGGATCCGCTAATACCTCACGACTAATTTTATTACGTTTGTTTAACGATAAAATGTCAACAATAGAAATAATAATATATTATGGAGCATTAGTTGAAGAAAATATCGGAATAACCGCTGCTCTTCCAAGCGGGAGTGAGAGGGGGGGGGGGCGGACACAGTGAGCTAGCTTCTACTCTAACTTCTACCCTTTGGGGTTCTCTGTAAAAACTAAGTTCCACAAACTGGTCTGTTTTGTGTGTGTTTGTGTTAACAGACCATCTCAAAAACGATACATCGTACGAACCTGTAATTGGTTATTTGATGTATGTATGTCTGTGATGTGACAGCAAAAATTTCATCAAAATTGATAACCAACTCAACTCTATACTTACAACTCAATACCAAAATTTATTTTGATCAAACTCGTCATGTTTAGTGAGAATCAAGTATTCTTTAATGCCGGGTGGGTTTAGACATAGACAGAACATCATAGAAATGTTCTGAGGGCTTAAATGGCCAAGGAAATTTTTCTTCTTATAAAGTACCTTTGATATTGTATAGATAGAGAAATTGAGTGTATCCCATTATTCCCAGTAGTAAGAAATGACTACATATAAAATATGAAAGAATATGACAAACTCACAAAGGAGAAATAAAGAAAAGTGTTTCCACAAGATGAAAATTTCTATTTCCGTTAATAAGTGCAGTACTATATATGTATAAGATATCGTTGGAGAGCTGAGATTATAGGAAAAGTTTTGCATAATGAATTTTTTATAATTACAAATATTAAGTTTTTGTTTCAACAAGCACTTAAAACACATTTTCTAAATTGCGTTAACACAATTATCAAAACCCGTGGGCTGGTAAGTGAAAGCTCTCTGTGGCGCGCATCACACCTAATTTTGACAACCAAATCGGAACTAACTACTTTTTTTTTTTGCTCATCTCAAAATCAATAATTTACTTGCCTCAATTTTTAATATATTGTAACACTTCTGTGTGTCAACAAATATTTATTAAACAAAAATATACAATTATCAATGCCAACGAATTAATACAACTCAAATATTCGAGCAGGTTACAAAAATGATAACTTTATAACACACAAATCATATGACTTGAACTTCACGCTCAAGACACAGACTAATAAGACTTATTGACCCAGTAACTCGCTCCTTATATATAGTCCTAAACTCCTTATATAGTCCTAAAACGAACCTTCTGGAAGGTTATACCTTCCACGAACCTTGTGGAAGGTGGTGGAACGACGTAGATGGAGCCCAACATTCTGGATCCAAACAGTTCGCTCCAACCGCTTAGTTTGTTCCAACAAACGGTCTGGGATTTCAAATATTTTATTTAACGATTTAACGTTACAATATTTAATGTTTATATATGAATAAAATATTTATCTTTGTTTGACGAAAATGATATGTGAATGAAACATACTTATATTGTTGTTCTTTTGATTTGATGGATAAAACATTGTTCTTTTGTTGATAAAAGTTTTTCTTTTTCCCAGACCAACTTCATCAACATCAAGGAATGAGCTATAGAGAACATTACTACCGCCAGTACCTTCACAACAACAACAATATTAAATTCTGTTTAGGCTCGGAATATTTGAGGAATACAAAGAAGGTTTTCTTTTCATGAGTGATTCTTGGCTTGAGTTTTGAAAGCAGAGGCGTGAACTGTATAAAAAACATAAAGCTAGCTGCTACAGATGTTATCCTTTTTTAGCGTGATTACGTATGGTAGAACTATGTTTAGTTGTAAACTCGAAAGATGGGCACATTACAATAGTTTCCCTCGGCGCCAGGCCTTAGATTTATGTGGCCCCCGGAATCCAAAGCTGTGTATATTTAGGTTTCAGCTCCTTTATCGCTGCTTCACCTTGCCCCTCTGTATAACTGAATCCCGGACCAATGGCTGTTATGTATCGCGACATCCTATTGGTAGGAACTTATTGGATAGGAATTGAAGCTTCGTCCGGATTGGAGGGAAAAGATTGGCTGGAGGGGTGGAAGCCCCCCGCAGGTAGTGTCCATTGGGTGCCCTCTGCCTCCTAAATTAGATTGACCGGCTTGGAAAAGTGAAGCCATGGGATGGCGAAGGGGAAACCCCGCTAGTCCTAGGAAATATGTCCTCAGCAGGAGATGATAAAGTACAGAATTCGATTAACGGAAGATAAAATCAGATTAGAGTGGAAAATTGTCAATAAATTCATTTTGTCTTTGGTAGGAGAGCCTTGTAACTCTAAATGGTCTATTTAGGCAGAGGGACTAATTGTATAGAGTTATTGTCAGCTTAAACTCTAAACTTTCCGGCTGCAAATTAAGTTACATATGATGACGTATGAGCTTTTCTTAGATACGAAGGATAAACTATTTACCAACTGTATATGATGGGATGAACTATTTCAATCTTTTATATAGCATTCATAGCTAATGCTCGGAATACCGTAAAGTAAAACATTTGAAAACTTAGAAACGTCCCAAAAAAATGTATTTTATGTAAAATTATTGCATTACCCTCTATAATTTTTGTGAACGAAAGATGGATATTTTGGAAGTGTAAGTAATGCTGAGAAGTCGGAAAAAAAAAGCTTTTCACTATCACTTTTGTTTTCACGATATTGAATTTTGGTATCCATTTTGGATAAAGTAAATACAGATAAAAAAGTATTTAAATGAATAAAAAATTTAAACCAGTCTTATTAAGTTAAGTTAATAAAAATTAAACCAGTATTAAGTATATCTCAATATTTATTTTGATAAAACTGAGAGTCCTGTCACTTGAAATGTGTTTTAATTTAGAAAATCATCTTTCTATTCCTAATCACATCAGTGGGCGATTTTTGAAGTAATTCAGCAATTTGGGATCTCCTTCGTTTGTGGCTGAATCTTCGTTCACACAATCATTAAAATTTGAAAATACAGTTGAGCGTCGTTTATCCGGACTTATCAATGTCCTGGCTCGTCCGGATGTTGAAATTTTCCCGATGATCGACACAATAATGCACAGAGTAAAATTGGTAGTATGTAAGAAAAAAAATATTTTATACGATGTAATGAATATTTAAATAAAATTGACATTTTAATATTTCAACTTCCAGAAACATAATTGAATTTACTGCATATAATTATACAATCAATTATTAAGTCTTTCAAAACCTTATTTAATTTTCAACTCGGAAAAATTTCTATCTAAATCCGTCCGGATAATTGAATTTCCGGTTAATTGACGTCTGTACTGTAGTTGGTGTCCAGATTTTTTTTTTCCAATTCACCACACTATTTTTAAAGATTTGCTACTCCAATTTGGTATTTTACATCAAAAACATACATGAGAGAACCTACTTTCATAATGAAAAAAATCTTAGTATTGAGGACCTAAATGTAAACATACAGGAACAACTGAGCCCCGAGTTGAATTCTTTGAAATCAGAGTTCTGTTTCATTTTTAACCATGATCAATACACTTTTCTTTAGCGACAATTTTTGTGATTTTTATTAAAGAAAATTGAAATTCAAAATATTTTTTTTAAACTATCAATTAAGTAATGCAACATCATGCAGCAATACTTAAAAACGTGCAATCTAGTGCAGTATAAAATTTCCCTAATAAACCACATTAGACTGGATTCGGGTAAATAACTTGATTTCGGTTAGTTGAATTACCGATAAAAAATTTTACTAATAACGAAGTACGTTGAATGAAATAATGAACATAAGTAAATAGCAAGAAAACTAGTAAATTACAGGTCGCTCGCTTGGAAGTCTGCAACAATCCAAAAAGAACAGAAATTTTAAATGAGATATGTTGTGATGATTATTGTTATCTCTGAGCTCTATGGGAGACTGCCTTGACTGCTCTCCAGCGTTAAATATTTTATTTAAAAATCTGGAATTTTTTTAAAAGAAAGATAATGTGATTTGAAGTCTGATAAGCAAAAAATGTCATCTTCCAAACTAGCGATATACAATAAAAATCTGGTGCGATGCGCGCAACACACAACTTTCACTTACCAACTTACTTAAATTAGAAATTGAAGTGTTTTACTAAATGCCATATCTCACAGTAACACATTTTTCCACATTCTTTTACACATTTTTGTTTGTATTTGCTCTCTAAAGCACACTAATTTTTTTTTATTATTAAATAAAAGTTTTTACTTGCGATAATTCGGCAATCCAAAGTATAATACTCCAAGTCATCTGAGTTTATAATTCTCTATGTAGTTGTTGAAAACTTCATATGTAATTTCCCACGAAACAAATAATTTTCATTCAAGGAACAGAACATCTGTAATTATGCGTGAGCTCAACGTGTTTTATGAGTAGACGGAATATTTTTATTTTTTTCTCCTGTATATGTTTACTTGATTTTTCTGATATTTCATATTTAGCTATTTCTTATTTTTAGGCGAAACGAGAGACAGATAACTCACCATATAAACAAAAGGAAAGGTACTTTATAGGAAAACAAAAAAAGCCCCTTTCCCTTCACAAAAAAGGGGACGTAAGTCCCCTCAGAACATTTTAATAATAATAAAGCTAACCTGATATTAAAGAATACTTGATTCTAATGTAACATGACGAGTTTAATCAAAATTTTTAAAGCTATTTAATATTATAAATCGAAAAAAATGGGAAACAAGGTTATTAAATAAAGTGCGCCCTCCGGTTGATCAATTTTGTTAAAATTGTTGTAGTCATATCTCGGACATATAAATATTTCAAATACCAAGTTTTATCAAAATCGTTTGAGCCGTTTTTGAGAAAATCGAAAAAAATGAAAAAGTTATTAAGTAAAGGCGGGGATACCGTTTGCCCAATTTTGATGAAATTTTTGTTGTCACGTCACGGGCATATAAATACACCAAATACTCTATTTCAGGTTCGTATGGTTTATAGTTTTTGAGCTTGTATGTTAACACACAGTCACACAGACCCTTTCACGGGACTTGTTTATTTGGACTCAGGGTACCCCAAAATATGACTACAAAAATATGATATGACTATAAAAATGTCAACAAAAATGATCAAAAAAAAAGTTCTAGACTTTTTGTTGGAGTTCTAGACTAACTATTTTAGTACATGTTCCTGATTGTTCAAGAGTCTATGCTTTTCGAGAACCTTAAACAGACTAAATATAAGGAGGTCTGTAGTTTTAGTCTTCCTCTCACGATCGAATCATGTGGTTAGTTTTGTGTTACAATATCGTTACAACTACTTACTTTTTGTATTATTTTTAATTATTTGACTTTATATTGTTAATCTGGCATTGTTAAATTATAATTTTTCGTAAATAAAAATTATTTAAACCCACGTTAGTGTTAAAACGGGTGTCAGGTGTGGCGATTAAAGATAAAAAAAAGGGTCTTCTTTACAAAACGACCTCATGTTACTTTTTAACTGTTACAATTACATTTATAAGAATAGATGTTAATTTATAAGACCTTGTATATTTTAGTAAATAAATGTCATAGGTAATAATATTATTTAAAAAAAAGAACTTTGAAAAGTTATTAATAAGTAGCCTTATTCCGCTGGTGGCCAATAGTTTCTTATGCCGTCCATAATTTTATCAAAAAGGTCACAATGCTCGTATCTCCTCCTCCAAACGAACTCACAGAGATACGAGTCAAACAAAGTTCGACGAGTCCCACACTCCCTCTTATTTCGTCGTTTGACACTTGCCCACAGGGATTCCACTCTCTGCATATGGGCTCCTGTAGTTGGATCAACAAAATTCATCGAATGATTTACTTATAATGGTTTATTCCAGGGAACACTTCCTCTTCTTATGGAGAATGCCATAACTTCTTAGTATTTCAATACACTTTTCTTGAGATGATAATGAATTGCTTAATTCCAAAAGATTCATTTTGTCTCGAGGAAATCTAATTTCGAGATACAAATGAAATCAAGAATACTTTTATCATGCAGTTTATAACCTTGCTTATAAAATCATGTGTTTACCTTTCCGGTTACAAGTGAGTATAAATGTAACAGTTAAAAAGTAACATGAGGTCGTTTTGTAAAGAAGATCCAAAAAAAAATCAAAAATCGGAACTGAGGAGAGAATTAGAAGAGCTAGATTTAGACAAACTGGTACGAAAGCGATGTTATCGGCCCAGTTAAGTGAGTATTACTTGTGCGTGGATCCTGAGACAATAGAGGCTGAGGATAACTCTTTAAAGGCTGTATTAAATAATTTTTTTGCAGAAATAAATGGCAGGTTTACCAATGTGTGGTGAATGCGCTTAATGACAAGCCAGTTTGCTGAAATAAATAACAAATTGGCAACTATGTGCAATGCATAATATCCAGCGGCTACTGCATCCACCTGTTTAACCGAATAGGAATGTGGAGAGGGGAGGTTGGAAAATAAATAATTAACAAATAATGAGATCGGGATTAAAAAACAAAATAAAAAATCTGATGAACTACACAGAGTCAAAAATCGAAATTTTTGAACTTCGTTATCAAACGTTACCCTCATGTTTAATTCGATATGACTCTAACATAGATCATAAATCCCAAAAAGGCATAAATCCCTAGGCTAGATAAAAGATGTTTCACTCATTCACCTGAACAGAGATACCGAAACCTAATTGGTCGAACAGGCCCTAACCAGCCGATCATACGTTCAAAAGATAACGCTGATGCCACACCGGCTCTACATTATGCTGTAGCTGATAAGATTCAGAAATACATTTTCAATTTTTTATAAAAACTGTAAAACTATCACTTTATTTTATCATTCCTGTTATTATAAATTTCAAACTTACGACAATTTATACATAAGTATAAATATAACCGTTATTAAGAATTTTTTTTTTTTTTATCTGGCTAATTTCACATTCAAATTCACATCTTGTCCCTCAGCATAGTTTCCTCAGAAATTACCATCTCAGCGAACGCTGTCCTTTGCGCAGACCTTTCATCCAGTCAGAGCTTCACAACCACATAAATCTTTATATCCTCCTGTAATGTGGGTTATAATTGAACCGTCCCGGATGACAATGGATCGTGAACAGCGATCTAGGATGAATATTTCATCTTTAGACAAATCACCGCTTTGCCCGATTGCGATTCGTGTTTTAGAAAGGCGATTATAAATCGGGTCATAAATGATTACATGATATGCTGAGACCCCTTCCATCATCCTCCCTGAATATAATAAACATGAAAAATGATTGATACTGTAAATATCGCGATTTATATTCTAGGAGTTTATAATAACTTATATTAGAGGCGTTTGGTTTCAAAACCGGTTACATCCTTTTTTTCCAAAAACATTTTTTTTTCTTTTTTAAAAGTTTTTAATGTTAGAAACAATGTGTTAGGCGCGTTTTTTTAAAAAGACTTCTAGATCCTTCGAAAATCAATACTTAAAGATTCCATTTCTTATCAAAAGCGGTCCCATCCAAGCTTCACTTTTCAGAAAACCTTTTAATTTTTCGAAATCTCATGTTTCCAAAACGTTGGATGATGTTGATACTCTATTAACAAAAACATTATGGAGACTGTGATGTGGGTCAACATCAAGATTTAAATGAAAATTTGTATATTTAAAAAATAAAAACTATGTATATATTGTTCATATTAAATGAAGAGATTTGTTTTTAAAAAATTTCTATTCATAATTTAACCAAAATTGATATTTTCTTATCAAAGTCAGTTACATCCAAAATATTTTTTAATGATAAATGAGATTAAAAAAAAAAATGTGATAAAAAGTTGTCAAAAATTTTTGTTTGAAGGTAATTGTTAGCAAAACTACGAAAAAGAACAACAAAAAAATTGTTAAATTGATTAATTTTTTAAATTGATCTTTTTTTGATCAGTCCTGAAAAAATGTTGAAAATGGATGTAGCCGGTTTTGAAACCAAACGCCTCATTTATAAAAACTGGGATATAATACCTAGTGTTCACATAACATTCTCTGAACATATTGGAAACAAAATTGTTAACTGAGTGCTACCATAACTGTTGAGCTGTTTCGTACAAAGTAATTTTTATCATAACACGGAAAAGGTTCAGCCATGTTTAACTTTAATCTGATATAATCTTAGGTTCAGTTCTCTGTGCGGAAGTACTGTTTTTTTGGGGAGGTCACACAGGTTCGCGTCCTATGCCGTCCCTCGGACAGGACGTAAAATGGAGGTCCCAAGCCTGTACGATGTCAGGGACTCGTTAAAGATCCCTATCCTAATTAAACCTGGATAGGCTGAATTTAGGGCTCCCACTGTAGCATCGTCCGATTAGCCTTAGTGGCATTAATTGACGTTAAACAAACAAATTGTTTCTTGGTTACCGGTCCCGGCAAGAGGGTGTGTGGATCACTGTGGGTTAAACAATTGTTATTAAAAGAAAAATAACAATTTTCAATGTCACACAAATTATGAAAACACAAGTATTTAAACAGATTGCAAAAATTATCACTTTGTAACACAGAAATAAACATATGACTTGAACTTCAGAACAAGACTTACTCTCCAGTCCGTCGCTCCTTATATTTAGTCATAAGAAAACCAGCCTCGAACCTTCAGGGCCAGCTTAGATGTAACTCGAACATCGTAGTCACAAACATGTACTGCTCCAAATGTTTGTTCATTCCAACAAAAGGTCTAGAGCTATTTTAAACCATATGTTTTGTGTTTTGTTTCACGTTACAATATTTTATGATGGATACATAAATTATTATTTAATGCCCTACATTACATATTGTGCTTATTAAGGGTTATATATTATAATATAATTATTGATTCGTAATGATGGTTATATTTGATTATTGTAATTAGTTCAGTGTTTAATGGCATATATAAATAAATTAGTGATCATACAGTTTGCTTAAGTGAATTGTTTTATTAATTAAATTTGTAAGACTAGCGCATTTAAAATAGAGTAAGTAATATCATTCAAATATTTAAATATTATATTTCATTCATGTTTGGGCAAAAGGGGTTAAGTCATAAAAATTTTTGTTGTCTCGTCTTTTTTTAAATTCATATTTAACTATAATTTATTTCTTATTCATAATTTCTTACAGTCTCTGTTGAAAGAATATAGTTTGATTTATTAATCTGGGATAAAGAAATACAATAAGAAAGAATTTATAATTATTTTTTTCAATAGCTTTGTAAATCGTTGTTTAAGCTTCAGATTTCATCACTTGCCCCCTTTTGACCAAAAACCAGTGATTTATCAAAAATATTTAAATATTTAACTCTTATAACCTGTTTTTTGACGCAACACAATCCTTATATTGAATTAACCTTCTTTATTCCATCTGGCGTTTCGGGCTATCATCCTATTTTCCCAATATTCACTTATTTACACTTGGTGTGTAATCGTCAAAAATAAAACTGAAAAACTTGTATCACCTAACAACACCATTCTTAATTTTTTCATATTTCCCTTAGCTTAATTATTTAAAATATAGTAAGTAATATTATTCAAAATAGATAACGACATAAAAAAGGGAATGCTTGATTAGAATCATTAGGCTAACTTGGTAATTTAAAAACAGTATCTTTAGCGCCTGTAATAGTTAGAAGCCCTCTTCCCAAACAATCTGTTTCAGTCGCTCTTTAGACACTTAAGGTCCTGCCATGCCTCAACCACTTGCAGTCTGGGCAACCCACTACATATATATCAGGCCTTTAAATATATTTCATTGTATTTTACTTTAGGTTACATTTGTTACACTGAATGCAGGCACATATACGCATATGTAATATTTAAATACAGATATATCGCTTTCACACTTGCTAGACTCTGTTATGTTCAAGAAACGAACAAGCAAGAAAATTTCTTTTCGTATTTAAAAGTAGTATAAAATTCAAATAAAACAACTATTAAGGAGTTATATAAACAGGTAAAACAATAAAAACCCAGGATAGGACAAGATGATTTATTGGAACTCCGCTCGAACAACTCGAACAGACACAGCTTGGACAAGGTAGTAAAATACGTATCATGCATACCTGTCGCACGTATTAACTATAACTTATATTAAATAACTTGTCATTTACTACTTTAGTTTGTTTAAAGCGTTCTGGGGCAGATACAAGTTTTCTGTAATGACTCAAAACATAATTATTTTTGAAAAGTCATTCGAAACCTGTAAAGAAGGCAAAACTTAAGCAAGATCTATCCCTGTGAAATTCATAGCTCCTTTTTTTTAAAACACAACAACGCAATGAAATTAGTTTTATTTGCAGGAATACATTCATGCAATCGTATTGACAGCTCTACTAAAATCTACAGTGTGATGGAAAAATCGATACCAATAACAACTTGCCTGGAATGGAAGAAAAAAAAAAACACGGTTTGTCCATGCGATGGTTGTACTTATAGTTCATCCGTTCAAAAATGACTTAGGAATAAATCGCATACTTAAGAAGGATGCGTAGTTCGAATGGAAGTAATAAAAGCGAACTTACAGCATGATAGTAGACCGAGCGTGAACCCCCACTACTGTTAATAAACAGACAGCTGCCATTTTCATTGCTGACTAGATCCGGAAGATGGAGTCGGGGCCCGGGAAGAGATTTGCCGAGATGAGATTGTATATCCGGAGGCGGCATAGGCACTTCCGCGCCCCCCCCCCTCCAATGCTGCCTATATTAGTGGAGGACAACCCAACCAGAAGAGCACGCTCCAATCGCAACTGTGTAAACACTCACGCTTGCTATTGCCCTTGAATGAGTGACTCCAGAATGAACGCTCCTTACTCATCACATGTAGTCAGTCAGTAGTCGACAATAATGTCGCGGGGTAAATATTTCGATAGACCCGTAGGATACCGTCGAATGATCTCGTACAAGATTATCCAAGATTGGATGAATAGAACCATAAGGGGGGCTGCAGTCCTAAAGGGGGGGGGGGCTGCAGCCCCACAGCCCTTCATTTGGATTTGCCAATCAGCTTTTTTACCTTTATGTTTCTTTACCACAACTAAAATTCTACTTGTACAGCATATTATTTGTTCTTTAACTTGCTTCCTTACTTTAAGGAAAGTCAAATTCTTTCTTTTAATGACGAAAAATTTTCCAAAGGGCTGCAGCCCCCCCCCCCCCCTGGATCCGCCAATGAATAGAACACGGTGCTGCAAGAGAAGATAAGCTTAATGATGTCAATGCATTTTAAAAATCTAAAGGTAGGGATGAGAAAACGAACATCTCCAATAGGTGTGATTAATAGATAAAAATATGGATCATATCCTATAGACCTTGCACTGGTCTACTTCCCTGCACTACTAGCTTTGTGACCGTGGCAAATCATGAAACTTCTGTAAAACAACAAGCTGGATGTAAACTGAAATATTCGTATACTTCATAGCAATTATAAATTTAGCAGCATAAATAAATAAAAAAGTATAAAACAACCCTTGTCACATGTTGTTAGTCATCTGATGAGAGCGGAATGTGTATTAATGCACAGAACAATGACACCATGTCCCTCGTGTCTTCTCTAATCATACAGCCGTTATCGGGAAAAACATAACCCCCTCTCATAAAATTCCCTAAAAACACATAAATCATATTGACACCGAGCTATAGGGCTCCCTCATTTACAATAAACCATATTGTATTTTCGCCAGTAATGGAATCGAAAGCAGAATGTGTTTGTGCGGAGGAAGGGAGCGTCCATGGGAAACAAAAACGTCATATTTACTGTATAATTGATGACGACATCGCTCTAGATGGCCAGTTTAGACACATTCGCATCGGGGCTAATCTTTACAAATGGCGAGAGATGCGCAAGCGCTCCAGCGGCAATATTTCCAGAGAGCAGATTTTATCGAAGCCTCCTCGATTTATGCTGCCAATTAGAAATAGATAGAGGGCCAGTGCCTCCTCGATCAATCAGGGCTTTGGGTGACCCTGTCATTTTGTGACGTTTCATCTCTGCTGCCCGACCATGTATATCTTTTAAAAATGGTCCCAACCCTCCATATTATTGCGATACGTTCCTTGGTGAGATATGGCTTAGGTTCTAACTGTGCAGTGAATCGATCTTGTAAATATCAAAGAGGTAGTACTGAATCAAGGGGAAGACATAAAAATATTTGAATGAATGAATAATGCTTTTATTTAAATAAATACAAAATTTATAACAAAAGAATAAAATACTCTTCGAAGCGTAGACAATGGCAGTAAGCCGACTGTCGAGTTGTCTACGGTTTACTCATAAAACGTAATTTATTTTTCGGTTAAAAATTAAAATTCTGTATCATAAAATATTTGTATTTTGCAATTTTACTTAAGTAAACGGAAAGTTTTATCCAGTTTGGCCCGTTCAGTACTGGAGAACCGGGCAAAGTGAATATGTTAAGAGAGAAATATTTCTTAAAAATACTTGGAACCATATGAATACAACTCAATACATAAATTAGAGTAAGAGATATATTATCAACTTATTGTAAAAATATCAGTTATGTTAAGCCAATCCTAAATATAAAAAAATATTTTTTTTTAATTTTTTGTCAATTATCTACTTTGCCCGGACTACCCGGGCAAAGTGAATATAGTACTCCAGCTTCGGAATAAAACCTGGAAAATGAAAACAAATTTTAAAAAGACATAGTTTAATTACAGATACACATTTCTATGCTATACATGTGTCGTTTTCATGATTATGATTCATGGCAAATGTCACAGAAAAAGGATCGGACACCAGAGTACAATGAACATCCTTCATGCACCCAATCCTTGCACTGTCCACACTGTATCCAATCGTCAAATGGAGGCTCCCCGTAGGATCTTAGACAGATGAAACAAATGCATGTACCAGGGCAATAGCTGCTATCCACTTTGCCCTTATTCACTTTGCCCTGCGCGCGCCATTTTAACTGAACACTAAATTAGACTACGACCAAATAATCTAAAAATTGGCAGTTCCCGCCAAAACTATCTGCTTATACTACAGTTTAAACTAAACCATCCAATAGATGTTACACTTGTATTGGTTATACAATAAAGATATAAAAACTTACCTTACAAATTTAAAGAACCGTGCCACTTTTCGTTTTAAGCAAATTATCTCACAACTAAAATGAAACGCAACCAAAATCTCTCCTTCCCCTGAAGCGGCTTCTACCCCTAGTTCTCGCATTAGCGTATAACAAAGCACTAGCGTTGTTACCTTGTCTATGAAAGTATTTATTCGCTTTGCCCTACCTATTCACTTTGCCCAGGCCTCCCCTACATTTAATATTTCTTCTAAGGTTAATTTTTCCTTACCCATGTATACCTTTCTAAACTCGTTCAAAACAGGACATATTCCCAAAAAGTGATAAGTATCCTCCGGCACGTTTAAGTTACACATGGAACACGTGAATATCCTGTCACTCCTCCATAGTTGTAATTTAGTCCCAGCCATTGGCCTCTTTCTTTGAATATTAATGATTTTTGATATAAGCTCAGTGATTTGTTGCTTATATATTGTATAGCCTGATCTATATGTAGTTTTTTATACAATGTGTGGAATCCGCTCTTTTTAACCTTGTTTAGCATTTCGGCCTTAATTTCATTTTCTATTTTGTTTATTAAATGTTCTGAAAGTGGTGTTTTAAGAATCTCTCTATTAATTTCGATTTGTACCTTATTTCCTATTTTCACTAGTTCTTTATACCAACATATTTCCTTATTTATAATTATACTAGCTGTATATCCCGGTTTCACCCGGAGAATTTCATTTTTTAAATCTATAAAATCTATAAACTGAGACTTTTATCGACTCAAACGGTCGATTTTGTAAAAGCCAATGTAAAGCAAGATCAAAACAGTTATTATAACAATAAAGAATATATCCAGAGATCGGCTGAAGTTAAGTAATTTTAATATAAACAGGTGTTCGCACCTGGTCTTAAAGAACCACTGAGCAAAATTTGGAGAATTTAGGAAAAACGGTATGGATTTCTATAAAGAACAAACAGAATTTCATCTTTATATACATAGATTATAGCTGAATATCCCGGTTTCACATGGGGAATTTCATTTTTCTAAAGAATCGGTCGATTTCGTAAAAAAAAAACATTGTAAAGTGAGATCAGTATGATTTTTATAACAATAAAGAATATCAGCTGAAGATCGGCTGAAGTTATGCAATTTTAATATGAACAGGTGTTCGCACCTGGTCTGAAAGAACCACTGAGCGAAACTTGGAGAATAAAGAATATCAGCTGAAGATCGGCTGAAGTTATGCAATTTTAATATGGATATGTGTTCGCACCTGGTATCGAAGAACCACTGAGCGAAGTTTGGAGAATTTAGGAAAAACGGTATGGATTTCTATAAAGAAAAAATAAACAAACCAACAAACAGAATTTCATCTTTATTTATATAGATTTACTAGAAAATTTGTTAACCTATTAGTGGGGTGGTTTCTTAATAGTTTACGGATATAATTTAGAAGTAATTTTAATGTGTAACTGTAGAGAGATTGGTTTGAGGTTTCTAACTGTAATATATAATCCGGCGTGTTAGGAGGGACGTAAAACAGTATTTTTATAAAATGTTTTTGGATTTTTTCTACTTCTTGCGCAGAGGCAATATCGTAACCAAAGAAGTTCACCTAAGGTGCGATTATTGCTAGTTAAAATGTACTCGCCTCGGCGGTACATATACTAAAAAATATTTATAAATCAAAATCGTACTGCTCAAAATTTTTTTTGCGAAACATTTACGGAAAGGTCATTTTAAATTCCTATTTAAATAAAGTTGAAATTCTGATAGTTTGTTTATTTGTTCTTTATAGAAATCCATACCGTTTGTCCTAAATTCTCCAAATTTCGCTCAGTGGTTCTTTGATACCAGGTGCGAACACCTGTCCATATCAAAATTGCGTAACTTCAGCCGATCTTCAGCTGATATTCTTTATTGTTATAAAAATCACAATTATCTCACTTTACAATGTTTTTTTTACGAAATCGACTGTTTCTTTAGAAAAATGAAATTCCCCGTGTGGACCTGGGATATACAGCTATAATCTATGCATATAAAGGTGAAATTCTGTTTTTTCTTTATAGAAATCCATACCATTTGTCCTAAATTCTCTAAATTTCACTTAGTGGTTCTTTCAGACCAGGTGCGAACACCTGTCCATATTAAAATTTCATAACTTCAGCCGATCTCTGGGTATATACTTAATTGTTATAATAATCGTTTTGATCTCGCTTTACATTGGTTTTTACTAAATCGACCGTCTGAGTCGATAAAAGTCTCAGTTTACAGATTTTATAGATTTAAAAATTGAAATTCGTGTGAAACCGGGACATACATCTAAACTGAAAACAGAGGTTCAGCACCCATTAACATCAAAATTGTTTGGAGAGGAGTATGAAATGGCCGGACATGTAAATGTTCAGAATAGCGCATTAAAAAAAAAGATAATAACATCCTTACAACGGTTTAACATGGACCTAAATAGTATTAAACCCACCCCCCAATCTGAAAGTTCCGTTATGGAAGAAAGAGAAACATTTGATAGATTTATCGATGGCGAAATTTTCGAAGGAAAGCCCATTAGAAATACAAAAATATTTTTTAGCCTTACTAGAAAAATACAATAACATTGAGGCTATATTCACAGACGCTTCCAAACTGCAGGATAGCGTGGGCTGTGCTGTGTACACTCCGAAAGAACAGCTTTTATTCAAGTTACCAGGAGAGAGCTCTACATTCACTGGAGAAGCAGTAGCTGTCATGAAGGCTCTTCATTGGATCAAAGAGTCGAGAAAGTCAAACTGGGTGGTTGTAACAGATTCAAGGAGCGTACTGTCAGCTATCAACAACCTAGCCCCCACTAACTCAATAATAAGGGAAATTGTAAATACGCTGTGGGGACTTAAAAATAGTCCAAAAATCATAATACTGGTCTGGGTTCCATCTCACTCCGGGATAACAGGGAACGAGAGAGCAGATCAAGCAGCGAGTTTGGCAAGAAAAGGAGAAAACCCCAACATAATCCATATAAACAGTATCACCCACGAGGATTGGATTCACCAGTTAAAAAAGACTATGAAAAAAAATTGGGAAGAAAATTGGATGAGTAAACCATCGAAACTAGCGGAAATAAAACAAGATTGCAGCAAATGGGTCACAACCAATAGAAGATCGAGAAGAGAAGAAGCAGTATTGTGCAGAATGCGGATAGGGCACTGCGCATTAACACATACATACCTACTCAGAGGTCTCGAAGCACCCACCTGCCAAATGTGCAACAACACAACTCAGAGTACAAAACACTTTTGATTAGTCCAACAGTCACTAGATTGTGTACAACATAATGATGCACGGAAAAAGGTAAAGCTGCCGAAAACTATAAAAGAAATACTGGGAGATGAAGAGTCTTCGGCCCTTAAGTTATTCAAATTCTTAAAAGAAACAAATTACTATAATAAAATATAAGCAGGAAAAATTAAAGCCAATGACCCTTACGGGTAGAGAGGCTAAAATGTAAATAAATAAATAAATTCCATTGGCACAGAAACGAAAAAAATATTTAAGATTCCTGGATGGATAGACTGAAATTACCATAAAAAATAAAACCGGTTTATCGATATATGAAAATTCTCTAGAAACCGATTCTGACGAATTCAAATTGAAGAAATTAATGAGAACAAGTAAACTCCCCCCTTTATCGCTTGAAAATTCTCCTGATGAATGCATACCATCTCAGAATAAGAAAACAAAAGAAATACTGCATAAATCTTGAATTATTCCTAGGGCAATACAAGCTAGTCAGATCGGAACGACAAAACTTTGATATGCGGTCATAAGGGCTTATGGTAAGTCACTATTTGAGCATTTGGAGATTACGAGTATGTCGTAATATTATAGCACGAAATCAGAGCTACCAGTTGGTATTAATGTCTTAAGACAAACTATATTGTTTTGTAAAAATAACATTTACAAATAATATAAAAAATTAGATTTACAAAATGTTTTGAACGTTGCTGTTGCTCTCCTGAAAAATTCAAAATTTTGACTTAAGCCCTTATGACCGCGCACCAACGAAATAATAGCCTCAGTTATTATTTTTCCATTCAATTATTTCCGTATTAATTATTCTTATGTGTAAAATATAAAATAAAAAATTAAATGGATTTTTAATTTAAAGTTTTCATATATTTTCATTAAAATTATACATTGTTTTTTTTTTTTTTTTTTTTTTTGTATTATTCGGAAATCATACGAAATAATGTTCTAACGGAATGTGAAGTATTAAATCTAAATCTAAGTAATTGTTTATTTTAGAAATATTCCATATTTTGAAATAATTATGAGTTGTTAGAGTTTTTTCCTGTTTGAGACATTTCCTCGTCTTTGTCAACTATAAATAAAATTGTAAATAGTAATAAAAACCGGTCATCTAAATAAAAAGAGTCATTCATGCATAAAAAATATGCCTAAATGTTAGCTTTACGTAAATTAAATACGGCACCAAAGTTCAATGATGGGATTAAGCCATCCTTATCCGAGAGTTGACAATTTGAATACCTCTGCTCTACGATAACTCCAGTCGGAGGATTCGCTGCATTGTGAAATACATTAATGGCTTCTAGCCGGTTTCACCGCTGTTGCATTTAGCATATACCATTAAGGCTCATCAGGTGATGATAACTGCGACGTATAAAGCGCATAGGAAACAACGCACTCGAGAAGTGAAGCGGGTACAAAAATTATACCCGACGGGGACACAATTTGCCCGCTAAGCCCCTCCGATGGGGACGTGCACCCCCTACGTGCTAGGTCTTATTAAAAAGTCCCTGCACCTCATCTCCCCCTAATGACAAGCCTCTAACCTGCCAATATGCAAATTTGTTTTTCTTTATCTCATTTCTCATTTGTCAGCTTAATAGGGAACTGCTCTCGCTAGATAATGCACCCCGGGTGTTCTCCGTAATGAACCCTTCCTCTCATAAGTTCTTTTCGCTACATCTAACTTGAACAACTGCTATGATAAACACATTAATTTTTTACACCAGATATTATTTTCTTAAGTTTCAAGGCAGGAGCTTAGAATATTTTGTATTTTGATCTTACAGTCCTTCGATTTAAAATAAAAATACTTATTAGTAACAATAATTCTTTATGATATATACATATATATATATATATACCATCGATAATACAGCAAAAGGTCCTACGTCACAAATTTTCCATGTTGGTTTTATTGGAATTTTAATCAAAACGAGTAGGGGTAGGGTCCTACATGACAAAATATGTCACCAATAAATATAAAAGAAGAATCATGTATCACAGTAAACAAATATTCGAATTTCAGGATTCGCTTGTTCATTAATCCTGTATGACACCAGTCTATAAGGAAAATTTAAACTCTTAACACAAAAAAAGTTTTACAAATGAATATAATAACAATTTGAATGTTTCTTTCGATAATCAAAGACAAAATCTAAAAAAAATGATTTAGTTTAATACTGTATTTTTTAACATCTACAATTATTGGAGGTCTGACTCGAAATATTATATACAAAAAAAAAAAATAAATAAATAAAATTATGTTAAAAGATCAAACTATGTTGTACATTCTGATGCATAATAAGGTTCAATAATAAATCAAAATTAAACATTAACTTAGAGAACTAAATTAAAAGAAGTTAAGAGCAGGAGTAGTAAACAATAATTTATAAAATATATACAATAGTAAAGTGATACAAAACAGAACGTATACAAAAATAAAAAAATAAAAAATCTGGTGCGATGCGCGCAACACACAACTTTCACTTACCAACTTACTTATATTAGAAATTGACATGTTTTTTTAATTGCAATTTCTATAATTAATATAAAAAAGATGACTTGATTTTGATTAAAACTGATTAATTTAATCAAAATCATTAAAGCCGTTTTTGAGATATTAAAAAAAAATGTAAAAATTGGAAAAAAGTTATGAAATAAAGAGTCTCCTGCGTTTGACCAATTTTGATGAAATTTTGGCTGTCACATCGTGAGCATATACATACATCAAATTCCCAGTTTCATTAAAATCATTAAAACCGTTTTTGAGTAAATAAAAAAAAACACGTGAAAGTGAGACAAAATTTATTAAGTAAAGTGCCCCCTCCAATTTATCAATTTTGAATTTCACATCGCCGGCATATACATACACCAAATACCGAGTTTGGTCAAAATCGTTAAAGCCGTTTTTGAGTAAACAAAAAAAACACGTGATAATGAGACAACAGTTATTAAGTAAAATGCCCCCTCCATTTAACAAATTTTGATGAAATTTCGGCTGTCGCATCACGGTCATATACATACATCAAATACCAAGTTTGATCGAAATCGTTAAATCCGTTTGTGAGTAAATAAAAAAAAAACACGTGAAAATGGGAGAACATTTATTAAGTAAAGTGCCCCCTCCAATTAATCAATTTTGATGAAATTTTTACAGTCATATTTCAGGCATATAAATAGATCAAATACTCAGTTTAATCAAAATCGTTAGAGCCGTTTTTGAGAAAATCGAAAAAAACGTAAAAAGTTATTAAATAAAGTACCCCCTCCCTTTGAGCAAATTTGATGAAATTTTTGCTGTCACATCGCGGGCTTATACATACTCTAAATACCCAATTTCAGGTTCGCACGGTTTATAGTTTTTGAGCTAGTCTGTTCACACACACAGACCATTTCGCGGGACTTGGTTATTTTGACTCAGGGGACCCCAAAACGTGTATTTCCGTTGAAAACCGGAAGTCGAAATTTTTCACGATCGCAATACTTTCCTTACTATATATTTCAAATAGGTAAGTGAAAGTAATAATTGATGTTAACCTAAGATATCATTCATGTTTGGGCATAAGGGGTTGTCATAAAAAAAAAAAAAATTGTCTAGTCTTCTTAAAATTCATTATTGACTATAATTTATTCGTTATTCATAATTTATTACAGTCTCTGTTGAAAGAATATAGTTTCATTTATTATTCTGGGATAATGAAATACAATGGGAAAGAACTTAAATGATTTTCAATAGCTAATTCGATGTTTAAGCTTCACATTCCACGAATTAACCCCTTTTGACCAAACACCAGTGATATATCTTTTACATTTTTTATTCAGTTTTTCCTAGGCTCTTTGAAAACACTATTGAGAGTGAAAAGATAGGTACTATTCAAGTGTTCTATGTCATTAATATCTAATAATTTATTAATTTCATTTCAATATTGTCTGTTTGAATATATTTGCGTAAAAGAGATTGCCTTTCGTTTTCAATTACTTAACAGCTCAATAGAAAATAACTGATACAATCATTGCATCCTAATTCACAATATTTTCACTGGGTGTAACTTTTTTACTTGCCATACGGATGTGAGCAAGAACTTTTAATTTATTTTTGTGGATGTAGAAACAGAGGTATCGAGCTGGGGATCCAATGTAGCAAATATTCCTATAAATTAAACCTTGAATTTATCATATGATTAATATCGTGGATGAAAAAATGATTTCTAATTGCTTCCTCTAACACTCCGACTCCTATTTCTTGGACGATTTCCTTGAGGCATTTCCCTAAAATGCCATCCATAATTAATAATCCCATTAAATACCATCCATAATTTATTATTAATTACAAGGCATATGTGCTATTTTAAAATTTCAAAAAACTCAAAAAGTTGGATTAGCAATATATATATATATTCTTGTTTCTCTTTTTATCTGTTTCTGAAGTCTAACTCTGGTTCTCATATTATTTCATCTAAATATAATTACCATTCTTGTTGCTCTATAAGTAATGAAATATCTTCGTGACCTGTCGGAATGTTACGTCCTGAAAGGAGATAAATAGAAAGGAGATAAGTTTCAATAGTTTCAACTATGTAAAAACGTTATACCTACTACCTCCTGTATAAGTTTCACTTCCAATGGTTCCTTCAAAACATATACGAAAAAAAAAACATTATAGAACTGTCTCCTCGCTGCCCATTCTCGAGGATATCCAGTCTTGGCGAGTTGAATTTTATTTCGTGGCAGACCCATATTTATGCCATACATACGTACAGCCACCCATAATATGCGTTTGTACAACTTTGTATTTAAGTCAGAGTTGGGCAAATTGTAATCTGAATAATGATTAATGAATATGAATAATTGGTAATCATAAAACAAATAAATAATGAATATCCATTATTCATACTTAGTACGGAGTATTTTTAATGATTATTGAGTGTTTATGGTATTCATTTGAAATGAATAATGAATAACTGGTATTCAGTCATTCATGATTAACGAATACCAATAAATTCAGTTAGTCATTATTCATGAATAAAATATATTCCTGAGCTAGGAATAATATAATATTCATCAATCATGAAAACCTAATATTCAACAATCATGAATAACAAATAATCACCAATCATGAATATGATATATTCATAACCATTTTTCATTTAAATTTAAAAGATTTGGATGCATTTCTGAAATAAAAGTTGTCTTAATGAGCAAGGACAAGTCCTAAGCAGTGAATGTAGTTAACTGAACAGCATTTGAAGTCACAAGTAAAGAATTAGACCCTGATTCCAATGGGTATTAGTAAAGGTCTTTTGACAAGAATGGAAAAAGCAAACAAAATTTCGATCATCATTCATGATTAGTAGGACTTACAATTGTGATTTATTTTGTAATCATGATTAATGAATGATCTGTAATCATGATTAGTGAATTCTTATTAGTCATGATTAATGAGTAATGAGTAATCATAAATAATGAATTCTTCTTAATCATGAACACTGACTAACATTTAATAATGAATAATGGCCATTCATGATTGTTGAATACATTATATTCAAGAATACTCCACGACCAGCGATTAATACAATTCATGATTAATGATTCCGCTCTAAAGAATGATTTGTGAATGATAATTACAATCATTATATACATCCATAATACTTTCCATCAATCAGTTTTGTATAAATGAACCGTATGATTTTTGTCAGGCCGTATCTATCTAATAATTAGCGGTTTAGGTTAGGATTTTAACGTTTTTTTATCCTTACAGATTAAATGAAGTTATTCCATTTCATGGCCCCGTACCCCTTCTCTAAATTATTAAATCAGTTTATTAATAAATTCCAGCAATTCCGAGAGTTATTTTATTTAATTCATTAATGCCTACCCCCTCATTTAATTTTATCTGAAAATCATGGCCTGTAATTATAGCGAGGGGTGGAGGACTCCAGGTTGGTAGAAGCGCAGGTACAAGGCCGAGGCGGTGACGAAAAGCCAAATGGGGGTAAATTGGTGTTTTTCCAACCTATCTGTTTCCTTCCAACCTGCGGGCAGAGATAGGGACCAATAGGCAGGCACTTGTTGATTTGACCCAGCCTGCCACAGCACGCTTCCGGTCTTTTACTCCGGAGCGCTCTTTTCAAATTGTAGTCATGCAGTTCCATATTGTATCACTGGAACGGTCTTGTCGATTGTAGCTCAATGTACTCGTAGAGTAATCACATAAACGTTCAATAAAGATTACAAGCATTTTATTTCCTCATATTTTTAAAATAATCAAGAAGGAGTATCAATCCGTTATTTATGTCCAATTATAACAATTTATTGGAATGACCTACAACCTGACAGTTTATTGGAATCTTTTCCGAAAGTCTCCATCCAATGTATTTCCTGTAATATCTTGTAATATAACGAGAAGAACCTAACACGCGTTGCTCTGGCTCAGTATCTATAATGCGTTGAATTAATTATATCCTATTCTTTTTAATTCTGTCAAATCAAAATGCACTAATAAAGATAAAAACGTTTCAGCTAATCAAAAACTAACGGGATTTAAAAGAGAACTTTACGCCAAATTTAAAATTTATAAATAATTTAGAAGGGTTAAAAGATTTATTTTAAAATGGAAAAGGAACTAATAAAGAATATAATTGGAATAAGGCTTGATACAATCACACTAGACAGCCAAAATGTACCGAATTAATCTTTTGCTATAATACTTATTAATTAAATCTCTCTATATATATAAGAGGCTTTGTCCTGACTGACAGAATCAATTCAGAGCGAAAACTACTAATGATAGAAACTTGAAGTTCGGAATTTAGATTTTAAACGCGGTGTAGGTAACCACTAAGAAAGGAATTTCAAAAATGTAACCCCTAAGGGGCTTAAATGGCGAAATTGCCGTTTAACTCTAACGGAAATCTAGTGTTGAGATTTTAAACCATATATTTTATATTTGATTATAGATTTATCGTTACAATATTATTAAAATAGACATTCACATGAAATATGGCTACTGATTATTTAAATATTAGTGGTAATCAAATAATGCCCACTGTGATTTCCATGATTGGGGATGGTGCGTGTTTATTTCGATCTCTTCTCCATATATATAACAGGCTTTGTCCTGAATGATAGAATCAATGTAGAGCAAAAACTACTAATGATAGAAACTTGAAGTTCGGAATTTAGGTTTTAAACGCAATATAGGTAACCACTAAGAAAGAAATTTCAAAAATGTAACCCCTAAGGGGTTTAAATGGCGATATTGTCGTTTAACTCTAACGGACACCTATTTTTGCACTTCCAGAAACAATATCTAATTTGGACTCATTTTAAAGATCTTGATCTACGGGGCCTCGAAAACGATGTTTTAAAGCCGAAAAATGAAGCGTTCACGAGTAAGTTGTTTCGGCGGTTTTAGTGAATTCTCTCCATTGCGCGCTTCTCTCTCTTCTACCGAGGTGGCAGCTTCCCCCTCCAACCTTCCACCTACCGGAGGCTCCGATTCTACTAAATCTCCTTAACATATTATATTAAATCAATACCCAGATAATGATCATAGAATTGATTTTAAAGGCTCGCGGGCAAAGCCGCGACGGGGAATGCTAGTTCAGAATATAACACATGGTTCTACCTGAAACAGGTTATAAAAATTTCTCAAACCATGTGAAAAAAAAAACATATGTTCTTACAGTACAACTTATCAAAACAATAAAATTAATTTTATGAATGAGATAATTTATAACGTTTATAAAAATAATTAACATTTTTGTCTTTATTAATAGAATTCACAATTTTTATTTGTTGCAGTGCTAATAGGTGCATGATTTTGGTTAACCTGTATTTTGCAAAAACAAATAGATTCGATGTTTTCCCCACACTTGAAAAGGCGAAACATAGGCCCATGGGAAAAACACGGATTTTCTAAGTCCAAGCTGGAAAAAATAGATCTGGCAACTGGATGCTTCCCACCCTAAATATCGAAAACAAAATGAAGTGTTGTATCAATAAATGAACTTACAACGCCGTCTGTTGGAAATTATTTATAGAATTTACAAATAATCACACTCAATCGTAGTATAATAAGCATTTAATTTGCAATAAAAGAAATATTGAGGCCAACAATCCAGATAAAAACTATCCTATCTTTTAAGTTTGATAAAACTACACACAATGAGCCAAATTTTATAAAGTTCGGTTGAGTAGTTTCTGAGTCTACCTCCGACAAACATTCGGACACGAGATTTTTATAAATTATATAAAGACTAATAATACAGCTTATAATAAATAAATATTGTAACGTGGACCGAAATCATTTGATTTTGTCTCACGTTACATTGAAAATGGTTCTTGACTTTTTGTTGGAACAGTTAAATAACTGTTTAAATATATGTTCTAGATTTTACGAGGATCTTCTAAGACCTTATAGAATGTTCGATTTCGGACTAAATATAAGAAGCAATGGACTAGGCACTTATTCTTGCTCTGTACATCGAAGCATATGAATACTTTTATGTCCCTGCATCGGAATTCATCAGTTGAAAATTGAAACCTGCCTGAACCTGTAAGAAAAAGAATGGTCAAAAACACATCAAATCGGAAAACTGATGGTATAAGATAAAAAACAAGGTTTGAGGGGTATGTTAAGTTTAGTTAAGTAGGCTACATGTTAAGTTAAAGTTTTTATTTCGTAATAAAATATGGTGTTATTATGAAAACGGTTGAATCATTTTTTGTTTTTTAATTTACATTTGGTAACAATGTGGCCGCTGACATTGAGGGATGAGCAGTGGCTGAGGGTTTTTTGAAAATAAGGCATTGCGTAAAATATTTGGGCCAGTAACGAATCAACGGGAGAATTTAGACGTTTAAACAACACCGAACTATGTGAACTGTATCCGATAAATATAATAGAGGTGTTTGCAGCCCGGCGAATAAAATAGGCATGTGATCATTCTGCTCAGGTACTGTAATATACAGATAAGATATTATTCATTGTCAAGAAATGAAAATGGTTCGGGGTGGTGTCAAAATGTATGGAAATAACTGTTGTTTTCATCATATTTTTTTTTTACTTTCACTTACCTATATATGAAATATGTGGTAAGTGAAAGTATTGCGATCGTAAAAAATTTTAATTTGAAAATGTTTGTGTGAACATACTATCTCAAAAACTAACCAATTGAGAATTGGGTATTTAGTGTATGTATATGCCCGCGATGTGACAGCAAAAATTTCATGACAATTGGTCAAACAGAGGGGGTACTTTATTTACTAAATTTTTACGTTTCTTTCGTTTTTCTCAAAAATCAGCTCTAACGATTTTGATAAAACCAAGTATTTGATGTATGTATATGCCAAAGGTGTGACCGCGAATATTTCATCAAAATTGGTCAAACGCAAGGGACACTTAATTTCCTATTTTTTTTTTTACAATTTTTAGCTTTTTTCGATTAAGTATCTCAAAAAGGGCTTTATTGATTTTGATCAAATTCGTCATATTTATTAAGAATCAAATACATTCTTAAATATCAGGTTTGTTTTATCATTATAGAAATGTTCTAAGGAGGCTTAAATGGCAGACTTTTTTTTTCTTTTTTTTTTCTATAAAGTACCTTTGATTTGTTTTATATGTAGAAATTAACATAAGTCTCTCATTATGCCTAAAAATTAGAAAATGACTGAATATGAATTATGAAAAGAATCAAGTAGACATATAGAAGAGAAAAAAAAGAAAAATATTCCGTCAACTAATAAAACACGTTGAGTCCACGCATGCGGAGTAAGCCTTTTGTGATAGACCAATGCTTTATAATTAAAGTGTTAAATGTTCTGTTCATTTAATGGAAATGATTTGTTTCATTGTAACTAAATGAACTTTTCAACAACACCGAACTAAGTGAACTGTATCCGATAAATATAATAGAGGTGTTTGCAGCCCGGCGAATAAAATGGGCATGTGAAATTCCTAAAAGATTAATAACAAATGATCCGACTGGGAAATTTAAAAGGGGCAGGCCCCTTGACTGACGGAGGTGGCAGTATTAATTGCCTTAACACATTCGGTGAGGACCCAGTATATCTACTGGCCACGCTGCGTAGTTTATGACTTCACCAGAAACGCTCGTGAAGAGGGATTTTTGACAATTCTTCGGCAAATCCGGTATATTTCGCTTCAGTTTCGTAACTTACGCGAAATATACCGGATTTGCCGAAGAATTGTCAAAAATCCCCCTTCACGAGCGGTTCTAGTGAAGTCATAAACTACACAGGATGGCCACTAGATCTACTGGGCCCGTGGGGTGAGTAGACAGGCACCCAATAGATCTACTGGGTCCACACCGAATATGTTAAGGCAGATCTGGTGAAGTTGGATCTAGACGGTGGTCGGTGGATGGAGGTGTGTAGGGAGCGAGTTGGGGTGGAAACATGGAGTCTTTATTATTATTATTACATTAGGTAACATTTCTAGAAGAATCACGGATTAGTAGCAAATAGTCGTAACACAAACCCCCCTAATCGTAACAAAAAGACCCTAATATTCAATTTATAAATGATAAATGAATTTAGAGTAATTGGGAACATTGGTTTTAAAACAATAAAATTGAAGTCGTTTTAAATGAGAACTAAGTCCATGAAAATAAAATGAAACTGCAAAAAATATAATAAAAATAAAAATGTGGTGCGTGCGCGCAACACACAACTTTCACTTACCAACTTACTTGGATTAGAAATTGACGTCTTTTTTAAATTGCCATTTCTCAAAGTCACACATTTCTCTACATTCATTTCTTATTTTTGTTTTTATTTGCTCTCTAAAGTACACTCAGTTTTTTTATTATTAAATAAAAGTTTTTACTTGTGATAATTCGGCAATGCATGCTTAATACTCCAAGTCGTCTGATTTTATAATTCTCTATGTATTTGTTGAAAACTTCATTTAGTTACAATGAAACAAATCATTTCCATTAAATGAACAGAACATTTAACACTTTAATTATAAAGCATTGGTCTATCACAAAAGGCTTACTCCGCATGCGTGGACTCAACGTGTTTTATTAGTTGACGGAATATTTTTCTTTTTTTCTCTTCTATATGTCTACTTGATTCTTTTCATAATTCATATTCAGTCATTTTCTAATTTTTAGGCATAATGAGAGACTTATGTTAATTTCTACATATAAAACAAATCAAAGGTACTTTATAGAAAAAAAAAGTCTGCCATTTAAGCCTCCTTAGAACATTTCTATAATGATAAAACATACCTGATATTTAAGAATGTACTTGAAGTAAAAATTGTAAAAAGAAATTAGAAAATAAAGTGTCCCTTGCGTTTGACCAATTGTGATGAAATATTGGCGGTCACACCTTTGGCATACACATACATCAAATACCGAGTTTGATCAAAATCGTTAAAGCCGTTTTTGGGTAAAAAAAAAAAAAAAAGTGCCCCCTCAGATTGATCAATTTTGATGAAATTTTCGCAGTCATATCTCGGGTATATAAATACATCAAATACTTAGTTTTATCAAAATCGTTAGAGCTGTTTTTGAGGAAAACGAAAGAAACGTAAAAATTTAGTAAATAAAGTACCCCCTCTGTTTGACCAATTGTCATGAAATTTTTGCTGTCACATCGCGGGCATATACATACACTAAATACCGAATTCTCAGTTCGTTAGTTTTTGAGATAGTATGTTCACACAAACATTTTCAAATTAAAATTTTTCACGATCGCAATACTTTCACTTACCACATATTTCATATATAGGTAAGTGCAAGTAAAAAAAAAAAATATGATGAAAACAACTTTTATTTATCTTATCTGTATATTACAGTACCTGAGCAGAATTATTATATATACAAACACTAGTAGTGATGGAAAGCATTTAATATATAAAATCCTTGATATGTAACAAATCAGTTCTTGTCATTGTTGAGGATGGCCATTTTCCTCTAGCTCTGATGTAAGAACGGATATCTTAGGAGAGCTCATTAAGTTAGGCACAGCGAACAGAGTAAGGCGACATTGAGACAATCTGCACTTGGGATCTATTAAATTAACTGCCTGATTAAAATTCAATCTTGGATTGAACTAGCCGCTCCATGGCGCCACCGCACTTCAGATCTCATTGTAAATGGAAATGTGTAGCGGGTAAATAAATAAATTCAGCAGAACATCAAATTTAACATTACTATTGTTGAGATACCAACCAAAATAGATTTAAATTTTTTTAAGAAATTAATTTATATTGTAACACTTATGTGGGTTTAAATAATTTTACTAAACGAAAATAAAAATTTACAAACCCACATGAATAATTTGAACTCAAATAATCAAGAAGTTACAAAATTGTAATGACACTTTAACAGAAACGTAATCATATGATCGATCTTAAGAGCAAGATTAAACCTGCAGTCCATAGCTCTTTATATTTAGTCTAGCTCCGAAAATTCTCGACAAGCGTGGATGATTCCAAAACAGTCACAAAAGGGTATTAGAACGATTTGTAACTGTTCCAACGAAAAGTCTCTAACTCTATCCAATCATATTGTAATGTTAAAAAAAAAAAAAAAAAAATATGGTTTACAAGTCCCAGACTTTTTGTTGGAACGAACTAATAGTTGGAGCAAACCGTCAGAGCACGTGTTTGGGACTAGATTGTTTGAGCCCAATCAACGCAGTTCCACGAGGTTCTAGACCACCTCCTTACGACTACGTATATATAAGGAGCGATTGAATAGAGAGTCTTTAGTCTTTGTCTTGATTGTGATGCTCAAGCCTATGATTACTTGTGTGCTATAATGTGATAATTTTTGTAACCTGCTCTGATATTTATGAATTTATAATTGTGGCATTGAAAATTGTTGATCTTCTTAGAATAATTATTGTCCTACCAACAGAAGTGTTACAATATGCTTTGTGTTTTTTAGTTCCATATAATATTATACGATCAAATATAAGTGAGAATCATCGCATAAAGGACCACACTAAGTTTATTGTTGAAGACTCATAAAAAATGAATCTAAGATTCAAACACAAATTATATTATGGAGTTTTTTTTCCTCAAAGTACTTTTGCTCTCAGTATCAGTGGAGTAGCAAATATTAATGATTGATACTATGATTTTTAATTTTATATTTAAAAACCCAACTGAAGATATTAATAAATAGATAAAAAAAATGTATTGCAAGCGTTATTATCGAGAATAGCAGTAATGTGTCGAGAAGAGTGTACCTGATGATGGGGTGGATGTGCCCGAAACGTCGTAAAAACGTGTCATGATCTGACAATAATAAAGAAAGATAAAGGAGGATATATTTTTCACTCAATTCCTAAATATTAACATTATCAATAAATAAGAAAAATGCTATGAAATGGGTAATTTTTGACGAATATACCTACCTAAATGTTAATATTGGGTTGTCCGAATAATTCATAGAGATTTTTAAAATAAAATTTACCTTCTATTTTTTCTACTAAAAATGAATCACAAAGCTAATGTTTATTTAAATGCCTTTAATCCTCATGGAATTAACTATGTTTACACACTGAATTCGTCTTTATTAAGGCTCAGTAGTGTAGTTTATTGCAAACCAACATGAGTGACGATTCAGTTCATTTTCGGCATATTATGCTGTTCTTTTTTAAAAATGGGAAAAACGCAGCCCAAACTGTAAGAAAGATTCGTGCCGTGTATGGCAGCGATTCAATCGCCGATAGCACGGTTCAGAAGTGGTTTTCCTACTCTTCAGAAGATGACGTCAAAACGGACCTTTTATTGTTCTTCAGGAGTAAGGACAGTGATTTTTGGAAAAAAGGGATAATGGACCTTCCAAGCCGTTGGGAAAGGGTAATCACTAACGGTGGTAAATATTTTGTAGAAGAAATAAATAAATTTTAAGCTGTTCATCAATTTTAATTTTTGTCCAAATTTCTCTACGAACTTTCCGAACAACCCAATTGCAGGTAGGTACTTTATTCTATTCGTTCTGCCACAAAAATGAACTACATTCCGAATATCAGTTACTTACAATTCACCTTAGATATTTATTTTTATAAACACAAATATGATCGTAAATAAACATATTAATTGTATTAAAAACTGCGAACTAATTTAAAATACAGTGGTAAGTGGAGTCATTTAACTCGGAGGTTAATTAATTAAATGCCTAGATAAGTGCATTTCAAGATTACAAAACATAAAAGAGTAATTATTGGAGGTGACGATGGCGGTACAGGGGCAGTAGCGGCTTGGTCGCAGCGGGGGGTCCTTCGTGCGAGCCGCTCGTTTCAACACGAGTAAACAGCTCGTCTCTCAGCCACTGAATTATTAATCACCTTTATTAACATTAATTTAATCCTCGAGGGACTTTTTTTATTTTCTATTGCTAATTTTCGTTTTTTGCCGGACAAGGTTATTAAACAAATTGAATTCCAGTTCCATTGATCCCCATCGAGCCTGATTCAAGCCAGTTATCTCTTCTGTATCACTTAATATAGTTGACAGTAATTGGTTTTCCATTGGCGATTCATTTATTCTTAGGTGTTCTTACACCTGTGAGTTTGTATGCTTATGAAGCTGCAGAACTTGTTAGGTAAAACGCTTTAATTTTAAGAACTACAAATCCGATTTGAATAATTATTTTCACGTTACACAAGATCTCTGAAGAATGCTATAACCTGTTAAGTTATCACAGTTTCCCATAATTTCAACCCTGTTTGTTTTGTTTTTTTATTCTTCCTTTTTGTTTACTTTTATAATTTGAAATATGTCTAAAGTGAATAAGTTATGGATATTTCATATATAGAGTTTCGGAACAAACGGGCATGAAGAAATGCATGAGCATATATACTTTTAATCACTAATTAAACATTGAACTGAGATTTCTTCAGTTTGATAGCTTCATATTATTTCAGAACAATGTGAAGGTATCGAACTATATAAGCATACCATATCAGAGTACAGTATGTTTAGTTCCCCCGATGGCTTAGCAGTTTCCTCTTAAGTTGATTCCAATATGTTGGACGATTTCCACTGATCTTTATTTAACCCATATTCTCCCGGTGTTCCAATATTGGAACAGCTGATTTTTTGTGGAAAAGTTAGATCCATATTCTTGTATTCAATATAATTATATTTTGAATAGCCATACTGTTATAAAATTATTGAAAAATCAGGAAAGGGTATTTGAACTTTTTTGATTACAAGGAATGAAGTAATTACTTTGCAAGGAGCCATGTTTGCATCGAAAGAGACATTGAATCACTATTTTATAAATGTTCATGCAGTCTTCATGCCCGGTTGTTTTAAAACTGTTTAGACATTTTCTAATAAGAATAATATGAATAAGGATTTGTACAAGTTTCATGTGTTTTTTAGAATCATAAATGTTGATTTTAAAATGCTGTTTAGATCTAATCTAAGATCTGAGTTGCTCAGCCTATTAAAAGGTTGGCTTTTTTGTTGTTTTTAAAAAAAATAAATGTGTATAATTGATGTATAACTCAAGCCAAGGATTTCTTTGAGACGATATAGGTATTGATATTATCTGTTCTTCGTTCATTTTTACTAGTGCCAACCAACTAATTTGGCCAATCAAGCCGTAAATTATCGTTTGAGTGATCTGTTACACCGCTTTGAACGGTATTTGAGAAAAGTCGGCCTCTTTTATCGCAAATGCAGTAAAGGTAACAAACAAAAAAAGGACTAAAAGGCCCAAACTTTGTTCAAAATTAAATTATCAAATTTGAATGAAGGGCTAAACTTATTTTTTATAGGTTCAAAGAATATATGTCAAACTTACCAGTTGGAAAGAAATAGCAGATGGGTTAAAGAAGTCGGGTTCAAGAAATGAAAAAACATATTTAATTTGTATTTTTGAAACATGTAATATGCAACAAGATGTAATAACCCTTTGGGATAGAGGCGACACTCTAATAAATAACTAACTAATATGTTATGCAATGGGTAGACTGTACTATATAAAGAGTTAAATTGAGGTCTGACACTTAAAAACCGTCAAATATTCTAAATTTCTAACTTAACAAGACAATTAGTAGCTTTTGGCGTCGATCGCCTTATTCATCTATAATAATTAATTTCATTTTAAAAAACAGAAAAAAACTCATAATTGTGAAGGGGATAAAAGAGAATTCTCATCTGATGTATGGTTATATAAAGTGCTTTGTAATACTCTTTTCTTTTCTTTCTTCTTTTCTCAGCAAATCTTTAGGATATGAATATTATGTGTGTGTGTATGTATAAACATAAATTATTAACTATTTATTTATTTCTTACATACATTATTTTAGTAAAATATGACCCATTAAGTATTAGATTAAGGACAGCAGAAAATTAAAATGAAAAGATATATATTACCATACATCAGGCGAGAATTCTCTTTTATCCCCTTGACAATGATGCGTTTCTTATTCCATCGATTAATGAAATTATTATTGACGAATATGGTGCTTGACGCCGTTTAATTGTCTAATAAAGTTAGAAATTTCGAAAATTAACTGAATAATACATTTTAAAAACCTTTGAGTAAATTGTTACAGTGACAAAAATGCTAAAATTTCCTGAGAAACTGGCGGTTCATTTTCACTACGGTCGATTGTGAATTCGGTCAAATCTGCTCCTTTCATGACTTAAAGCACCCAAGACCCTTCATGGGTTGTAGTCGTACACGTTTTTACTATACAGATCTATGATAAGTGTTTTAATTTCGTAAGAACGATAGGTGAACTGTCAGAGCGTTTTAATTATAAGATATCAAGATTACAATGAAGGAGTTAATTATCGTGTAGGACAATAGATCGGGGCACTAAATAAAGGCTAAACACCCGAGAACAAGGGGGGAAGGTGGAAAACATATTTCTGCCCTATTTCTTTCCGACAAGGTGTAACTAATTAGAAGATAACAGGTTAGTGCTATGCAAATCAGCTCTCCCGGCTATTTACATGATTTACAGCAAACTGGGATTTGATAAAATTATTAATTTGTAGTGATCTGATGGTGATAATATGAGTCACGGTTGAGTAGTATATAATTAAAGTTTCGGCGATCTATGTAACAATTTTTATACTAGCTCCTGTTATCTCGGTGGAACTGCTCCTTGGCACGCAAGCGGTCAGATATTCGGGGCTCCATCATGTCTTGTGCCGTTTCGGGACTATTTTCTTCCCATTAGTGTTCCTGTCCAGGCAATAACAGATAGGATTTCGCTATGAGATAGCTAGTGGTTATTAAAGGTATTGTTTAAACTTTTTTATACATTTATTTTATGATTATATACTTATAGAACAGTTGATACTTTTAATGAAGAAAATTTGAAAAGAAAATTTGAATCTCAAAAATCCCTAAAAAATTGACACCCTTTTTCTACAGGCGTTGATGACCGAATTGCGGTTTTACGCCTTTAAACCAAACAAACCATCCAACCTACATTTATTTTAAGTGATAGTAAATGCATACGCACATATACGTCGGGGAAGATATTTAAAAAATAATGTTGACTATCACAATGCTATAATATATAAAAGAAAACGATCAAGATAGAATATTTAAAATGGCAAAACAAAAGTATGAGCCATGACATTATAAATCTTGTATATTATTACAGGTGGGGTGTAGGAGAAAATTATAAATTATTTTTAAGTACCCGCTTTATATATCATATATATAAAGAAGTTTATTTATATTCTGAAAGAATGAAAGAAATATAAAAACGAAAAGGCTGTTTTTATAAGATAAATAAGAATGAACATTGCAATAAAATATTCGCGGAACTTATAGCAATTAAAATCTAGTGATTCAATAAATTAAAAAGAATTTTTACTTTCACCTAACTATATATGAAATATATAAAACGGGAAAGTGTTGCGATCGTAAAAAATTTCGATTTCCGGTTTTCAACGGATATATACGTTTTAGGTTCCCTGAGTCCAAATAATCGAGTCCCGTAAAATGGTCTGTGTTTGTGTGTGAACTTCTTATAAGTAGAAGGATTAACACGACACATTTTTTTTTTTTAATCTTATTCCCAGCGTGCGATATTGTCAGAAACCTAAAAGTAAGGAGGTTTTAAATCGGCTTTATTATAGTGTAACGTGAAACAAAACAAAACTCAAAACATGTGATTTTAAATAGTTCCAGACTTGTCGTTGGAACAGTTGGAGCAAACATTTCTAGTACATGTTTGTGACTATGATGTTCGAGTCCAATCTACGCTGGCCTAGAACGTTCCAGACAGTTATTCTTCAGACTAAATGTAAGGAAAGATGGACAGCAGTTCTGATGCTCAAGTCATATGATTATTTTTGCGTTACTGTGTAGTTAAAAATTGATACTTTAGGTATTTTAATATTCGTGAGTAGATACTTTTGATATTTTTGTTTCCAATGTAAATTATTGTTTTCCTTTGTTAAAAATTGTTTAACACAAAGAATTGTTACAATATCTTACAAAAAGGATTAAAAAATACTGAAAAGTTATATCAATCATTTTGAGTTAAATATCAATTTTAAATAAATGTTTCCTGGTTTTTTTATATCCTAATAAACTGTAAGCACCCCCCACCATCGTCCCCTTTCATGATTATAACACAAGTAAAAAAACCAAACTAGGACGAGGGAAAAAATGTTTAATTCTGAAAATATTCAACACAAAGGTAATGAATACAGACGAGGTCAAATTATCCTTTCCGGCTAAACGAAGTCAGCTGAGTTGAATATTGGATGCTCCGGATCTGAGATAATAAAAAAATGTTGTTTTACTCGATAAAAATCCAAACAAATATAGAAAAAAAAATTGCATTTCAAAAAGTGGAAACAGGGAGAGACATCAAAGCCCCTATATAAAAAAAAAAAAAATGTTATAAAAAGTTGTGAAATATCCGAAAGCAAACGTTGGCCAGTAACGAAGTAAATGGACTGACAGACACGGTAGGAATGACGATCGAGATGGGACCGGCCAGTGCTTAATTTGCATCAGAGACAACCAGGGGCAAAAAAGAGTAGTCATCAGCGCGGCTCGAACATCAACAGTTTTACATATTTTGATGACCCCCAAGATAGGGGCTCCCGGTGTCCAGTAATCATAGTCCCATCCTCTGAGCAAACTATAACTCAACTCCTCCCCCCCAAGATCTTGATAAGTCCCTCTTCCAGTGCCACCGGGTAACCGAAACGAGAAAGGGAGTAGGAATAAGAAATAAAAAATCTAACTTTTTTTTCTTTCTTCCTCTCCCTCTCAGTGGCTGCCTTGATATCCTTTCTCTCGCTAAAGACCCCTAATCAATAGAAATAGAACGGAAGCCGTATGTAAATGATTCCAGATAGGGCCCTCCATTCCCATAAATCCGAGAAATAACAGTTTAATTGTGTGAGAACAAAAAGATGGTGATTCGTCGATAAGATGAGATGAGGAGGGAGATGGCGGCTCGGGGGTGTGTTCTTATGTTTTCACCTCGATATGAGTGGGTGGGGGGGGGGATGTTGAGGGGGGGGGGGGGTTAGCGATGTCATAATCGACTGCTTTATCTCCGCTCTGTTGCCACCTCGCCCATCACCTGCTGCTAACCACTTCACCAGCCCGCCGATGCCTCATATAAAATTATTTAGAAAAAATTATTGATGAAAAAGTCTTACAATGCTTAAGGTATCATGCTTAATATATTATAAAATATGGCGGGTCGGACTAGAGGATGTTTGCAACTCAAAAAACTGTTTTTTTGAATAATCACATGTGAAGTTTCGATCGGGTCAATCCATCCGCTAATTCCAGAAAAAAATAATATGGTTAATCGACAATTTTAGAGAAATAAATAAATTGGTATTACTTCGGATAAGCCACTCCAAGATGGTGGCCGGCGTGAGTAAACAACAAGGTATTCCGATCACGCCCTAACCGATATCCAGAATTCAGTTCGGGTTTACCGAGAGTTCCCGAGATCCGATGTTGGCTTTATCCACATGTTTGGAAGAGAATTCATTCGTTGTTTACTTTATTAGGTTAGATCTGATTTAAACAAAATCTTCAATCTAATAAATCATATTTGATTTGTTCTTTGGAGTCATATAATTTAAATCATCATCAAATCATTTTAAAAAATATTCTTTTTGGTTATTTAAATACACTTTTCTTGAAATAACAATAGAAAATATTAACATTTAATAACAATATATTATAAACATTTAATTAAATTAACCTTGCAAAGAGGCAATATCGTAACCAATGAAGTTCTACTGAAGTTCGAAGATTGCTAGTTGAAACTTATTTAATTAATTCTATTTACTTACTCATTAGTGGATTATAATAAAGTTAGTCGATAATTATAGTTAAATTGATTTTGATATATACAATTTCTTAAACATTTTATTCCCTTTCTTCAATCTTATAAATCATGTACAATATGTTATTTTTCGTAGGGAGTCATATCATTTAAAATCATAATCAAATCATTTTAAAACTATCCTTCTTGGTTATTTAAATATATTTTTCTTGAAATAACAAAAAGATGATAATCTGGTTGTTAGGAATACTCGGTTTCTTATATTATTAATTTTTTTGTACATTTTACATTTATATGTGCATTTAACTTGAACCCATTTAAACAGGACAATAACATATTTTAAAAAACAAAACAAATAAACTACATCTGCTCTGGAACTCTCGGTAAATGACAGCAACCTTTGTTTCACCGTGGAGGCCGATTTTTGAGTTTTTAAGCTCTCACGGAAAACTCATTTTCCCAGGACTGGTAAGTCATAGAATAATAATTCAGATAAGATTGTTTTCCTCACGATCTGTTCTACCTTTTGTGTTCCCTTTATTATTTGAATATTTTGAAGTGCAATACTTGAAATCTGCTATTGAAAACAACTGCTTTAATTTCTCAAAAGACCGTTTTTGAGGATAAGTTTTGGGTATAAGGGGTCGTACATCAAAGCTGATTTTTGGCATGATAATAAACCTAACTAAGCATATATTCGTTAACTTATTTCTTATGAATTTTTAAATTTCAAATTTTTTAATTTTTGTTAGCTTTTGGCAACAACTTTTTTGTTAACTTTAGGCCAGGGTGAGGAACTTAGTAACTCTTAATTTTTTATATGTTATCTCAATTTTACTATGTATATACATATATACATAAAGCGAGTATGGAAAATAGTCTTTGATCAGTTAGTACCACTGGGACTATCTTTTACCGAAAAGTACAACCATCTCCATAAAAAATATGATAAATTGCGTCTTAGGCGAACGGAACTCTTAATACTATCGTGAAAATGTTCTGAGATTGTGGATTTTGTCGTTCTGACTCCTTCGTTAAGCATAATTCAACATTGATATATTTTGATTTGTAACCATCTCGACGTATGAAATAATATCTTTAATATTGAAAATCAAAAAGCAAATTCAACAAAGCTGACTTCGTATTATGGTATTTAAATTGATAGTATACCCTTGGCTGTTCCGTCCCTCGAATAGGACTAAAAATGGAGATCCAGAGGCAGGGTGATGCCAGGTACTCGTTAAAGATCCCTATCCTAATTATACCTGGATTGGCAGAATCTAGGACTACCATTGTAGCATCGGCTGATTAGCCTTAGTGGCATAAAGCGACATTACAAAAACAAACTACAAATAAATTGATAGTGTTAAATATAATTCAATAGAAAAACGAAGACGGAGTAATTTAACTTCGGGTTTCGTAATTATAATTTTATCTTGACAGATTAACACATTTCGTCAAAAGAACAGAAATAATTCAAATTTTTGGAATTTCTTCCTATTTCTATGTTAGTAAAAGTAAAAAATATATGAAAGGTATTCTTAAAAATTATGTTCCTTCGTGAACCCTATTTTTCAGAAATGCACCTCTCTGACATAGACGGGTTAAAAGTGAAAAAAACATTATTATTTGTCACTCGTTATTATTATTACATTTATTTAATCAAGATTAGACGTACAAAAACTTTTAAAATTGCTAAAAATTAATTTTTCATGTATTCTTGAAACAATAATAATTAAGTGGGAATTTTCAAATTACATATTTGAAGTTTTCAACAAAAACGTACTCAACAAAAATAAAAAAATCCAAATCTTGGGAGTTTAAAAAATTAGTTACTTAATACGTTAAAGAAAAACAGAAATAATAACAAAAATTTCATATTAATATATTGAAAAAAATACTATATTAATGATGCGTTTACGCATCACTGGGGTAAAATAAATAAAAGACATACTTTTTCATATTTTAAAATCTCATTTAAATTCATAATTTATGATAATTAATTTTTCATAACGATTCGTAGAATTCAACGGTAAAACAATGAAGGTGATTAAGACGCTTGTGCTTTTCCAACTTGAATCAACTGAATTCGAAATATAATTTAAATATTATTACTTAATTATATTGCCTACAGGGCGAAAAGGTCCCTTCTATTTATTTCATTTAAATAAAATATTCACTAGCCAGGATTGAATACTCGAATTAGTAAATTTGATTTGGGTGAGAGGGGGGGGGGACGGCCAATCATTTGATTTTAATTAAGTTAAACAAATTAAGTTTTCAACTTTTAATAAAGTGCTCTATGTAAATTAATTTATTTCACTAGAGCCCTAATTAGTTTTATACAATATAAATTTAATTAAAAACCTCATTTTAAAGTATCTCTAAAGTATAAAAATTCGAAGTATTTCAATTAAATTAAATGTTACTATGTACGTATGTTCAATCTGTATTGTTATTTGTAGAAAAGCTATCACTCGAACTTTGCATATTTAATTAAATAACAAATAATTATAATTAGAAGTACATATTATATGGTAATATATTTTTACTTTCACTTACCTATATATGAAATATATAGTAAGGAAAGTATTGCGATCGTGAAAAATTTCGACTTCCGGTTTTCAACGGAAATACACGTTTTGGGGTCCCCTGAGTCCAAATAACCAAGTCCCGCAAAATGGTCTGTGTGGTGTGTGTGTGTGTGTGTGTGTGTGTGTGTGTGTGTGTGTGTGTGTGTGTGTGTGTGTGTGTGTGTGTGTGTGTGTGTGTGTGTGTGTGTGTGTGTGTGTGTGTGTGTGTGTGTGTGTGTGTGTGTGTGTGTGTGTGTGTGTGTGTGTGAACAGACTAGCTCAAAAACTATAAACCGGGCGAACATGAAATTGGGTATTAAGTGTATGTGTATGCCCGTGACGTGACAGCAAAAATTTCATCAAAATTGGGCAAACGGTATCCCCACCTTTGCTTAATAACTTTTTCATTTCTTTCGATTTTCTCAAAAACGGTTTTAACGATGTTGATCAAACTGGGTATTTGATCTATTTACGTGCCCGAGATATGACTGTAAAAATTTCATCAAAATTGATCAACCGGAGGGGGGACTCTACTTAATAACTTTTGTATCATTTTCGCGTGTTTTTTTTATTTACTTAAAAACGGTTTTAACGATTTTGATCAAACTGGGTATTTGATGTATGTATATGCCAAAGATGTGATAGCCAAGATTTCATTAAAATTGATCAAACGGAGGGGGCACTTTATTTCATAAATTTTTTCCAATTTTTACCTTTATTCGATGATCTCAAAAACGGCTTTAACGATTTTTTTCAAATTCGTCATGTTTAATCAAAATTAGGTGTTCTTTAATATCAGGTAAGCTTTATCATTATTAAAATATTCTGAGTGGGCTTTTTTGGGGGGGGGGGTAGGGGCCTATTTGTTTGTATGGAGAAATTAACTGTCTCTCGTTACGCCTAAAAATAAGAAATGGCTTAATATGAGATATGATAAAAATAAAGAAAACATATAGAGGAGGAAAAAAAAAAATATTCAGTCAACTCATAAAACTCGTTGAGCCCACGTATGTGGAGTACGCCTTTAGTGATATACCATTGTTCATAATTAAAGCCGTTCTGTTCATTTGAGAAGTGGCAATTAACAAAACGCAATAATTTCTAATCCAAGTAAGTTGGTAAGTGAGAGTTGTGTGTTGCGCGCACGCACCAGATTTTTTTTAAATGTCACCAGTCCTGATATAAGCATATAATGGTAAATATGTGGTTCGGTTATTAACTTGTTTCCTAACAGAGAACAGCTATTATATTTTAGTACTCGCATGGCAGTACAAACGAAAGAGAAAATATTAACCACGTACGGGATTGACCACGTGTCTCTGCCTCACTGTTAACCAATGAGCTAATGGTAAGCCCTATCCCAGTCATGTTAACTTCTTTTCTTCAACGATCCCACCAGCGAGGTCATTCTCATTTTCTCTTCATATTTTCATGACCAATAATTATTATGAAGGCATTGTTTTGAAAATAACCTTCTCTAGGTTGCTGCTGAAAATAATAAGCTGCTGATTAAAAAAAAGAACCACATTCCCCAGGAAAAACATTGTAGAAAAAAGACAATTTTTCGTTTTTGTGCTTAACTAAAAAAACAGTCGCAGATTCGTGTCCCACGGTGGCCCTAGGATTTTTAAAAGGGAGTAAAAAATCCTTGGCTATGCCGTCCCTCGGATCGGACGTAAAATGGAGGTCCCGAGCCTGTACGGTGTAAGTCAGATAATCGTTAAAAATCCTTATCCTAAATATACCTGGATAGGCAAAACTTAGGACTCCCACTGTAGCATCGTCCGATTAGCCTTAGTGGCATAAAGTGACGTTAAACAAACGAACAAAAAACATTCATGGTTGCTTAGATGGTTTGATAAAGAATTTTATTTATGGTTGATTAATTAAATTCATTACACATATAAAATTCACTGAAATTACTATACTATGATCAATGATACAGCCAATTGAACTTTTTACTCACCATATGGATTATTATTTTTAATTAAAAATCTTCATAAATGAATGAAAAAAATAATTTTACAACCTTCCTCATTATTGCGTTTACTCATTTTTATATTGCATTACAATTTTGCAAATCTCAAGCTGAAACCTATGAGAATAGAAGTACAGTGTACATAGATCGTTGAGCTGCTTGGTTCATTGCAAAATAAGCATAGTAAAACCAATATATAGAACTCATTTATCGGGATTTTCGCTCAACTCGACTCGCAGAGTCACTCAGGTGCAACCATGGCGTGAAAGTATACAGCCTGTTAATGGCCTTGTTTAATTGCAATTTTTTTTTTTCATTCCTCTGTTTCACCAAATGGTTCCAAAACCTTTCTATCCAGAGTTAGAATAGATGCATCATTAAAATATTATACCGTCACACAATTACCAAATGCTGTGAATATTGACGACTGCTCGTTAGAGTTACCACTATCCAAAGTACATTTTTCCATATATTCGACAGAGGTTTTCAGAATAACGGGTTACTAAAGAACATTAAGGGTTTTCGGACCTTCAACATCATTAATAGAAAAACTTGAATTCAGATTTTTACTGAAATTAAGTGTTCCATCGTCACATACCAATACACCACCAATATATTGTGTTGTGTTTCTGTGTCATCAATAAATCTTTATTTTAATTTTTGATTACAGATTCGTCTATTTTTCCGAAATTTTCATAAACATTTCATTAGACCAAACATACTAATAATTAATAACATATGTAATCATTTCCAACATATGTAATGTTATAATGTTATTGGGATTCAGTAAAAGAAAATTAGAAGCACTAAGTGCTAGAAGCTTTTTTTTAAATAAATTATGATAACTTTTTATTAATTTGAGGCCAAAACATATTTTAGTCAAGCTCTTAATTGATCCTTAAGGCCATTTATTTTCTTATTTATCTCAGCCGATTGGCTTGTCAATTTGTCATTTATTTCCATACATGCTGGTCAGCATTTCATTTAGCTCAGCCGACTGGTTTGCCAACTTGTCATTTATTTCAACCGACAAACTAGAATTTAGACTGGTTAATTTTTTATTTATGTCCGCCGACATAGCCTTCAAAAAGCTATCCTCAATCTCTACGGTTTCAGGTAATCTACGCCTTGACTCAGGTAATACTCACGTAACCGGGCCAATAAAATCGCTTTCGTACCTGCAGTGTCAAAGTCAAGCTCTTCTAATTCTCTCTTCAGCTCCGCTAATTTAAGTTTCCCAATTCGTTTGCCTGGCATTTTTTTCTTCTTTAAATCCCACTTCTGACACAAGTTCAAACACTTCTGTGAGCAGAACAATATTTATTAAACGAAAATTTACAATTGTCAATGCTACATGAGTTATAACTACTCAAATATTGAGAGCAGGTTACAAAAATTATCACTTTACTACAAAAATAATCATATGGCTAGAGCTTCAAAATCAAGAAAAAGACTTACTGTCCAGTCACTCTCTGCTTATATAGAGCCGTAAAATGACTAGCGTGGAAGGTTCCAGGCCTGCATGGAAGGTTCAAAGCCTGCGTGGAATGAACTCGAACAATCTCGTCCCAAAAACGTGCTCTGACGGTTCGCTCCAACAAAAGTTCTGGGTTTTTAATCCATATGTTTTTTTATTTAACGATTTAACGTTACACGGTATTATTTCTCCGATGTTTCGACAAATTACGCCATTTTCCAGGTCACAATACTCACCTGAGACCATAAAATTCTTTGTAATTAAATAGTCTGCCAACCCTTGACAAATAGTCATTTCAAAAAATAGTCTAACAAAGTCTTATTCCACTACAGCATGCAAATAAAATGAAAAAAAATCTAACAATTCTAAAAGAAAAGAATCCATCCAATTCTTTGTACAAAACTCAAGTATAAATTTACAGACTGGAAAATGTAGAGTCTTTGAAAACATGTATGGTTTCTTTTCTGATCATCAATCCAATTTTATTTCACGTTTTTCCAACCTTAATAATTTGTTTTCTATGTAAAACAGTTAGACCACACATTAAGTTTAGTGTGGTTGGATTTCTGTTCTCTTTTTCAAGAGAGCACTCTATTTTCATTTTTTTTGTCTACTTAAAATTTTCATTGAAAATAACTAAGAGTTATTAAAAATAATGAATTTCCGATCCCTTTAAAAATCATCTCCATTTCGCATATTTTGTTCTCTTCTGTACAGTGGCGTCCAATATCACAATTTTTAGTTGAGGAATTTTAATATTAATATTTTTTATAAGTATATATTATATAAATGAAAATATAACATCTGCTTTTAAAAAAAAAAAAAGCTGATAGTGTTGCCTGAGCAGTTTTTCATTACCCGACTCGAAATAGAGAAGCCCTATTCTTGATGGTTCCCAACGACGGCGGTATTCCCGGCTATTACCAATTTTCAATCAATGCTTCATTTCAGGATCTACAGAAAAAGAAGATGAAAAAAAAAAAAAAAAAAAACGAATTCAGTAATAGTCGTCCTTGGACTTGGTTTTTTTTTATTCCATTTTTTTGTTATCCCTTCATTTTAAGAGATATGAAGAAAAAAAAAAAAAAAAGTGTACATTATATGGAAAAATGGAAGAAAAAAGAGAAGAAGAAACAGCTTTCCGATACCAATTATACTTTTAATATTTACTCAATCCACGGGCTCCCTCGCTCAACTTATTCCTTATTAAGGGCGTACTTTTGTGAATAGGAAATTCGTAGGAAACTCAAAACAAGGGCGTTATTAAATCCTTGGAATAATTTATGACCGCAATTGAAGTTACTCTTCCAGCAAAATATATACACACGCTCCTCCACCCCCGAGGACGATGAATAAATAATTACTTTTGGAAAGGTTGTATATAATTTAGGCAAATGTTATCAACCGCTTATCCATTATTGGACAAGTTTCAATAACTTGGAGAATGGATGATTGGAGCCATTTATACAGTTTTGAATATGAAGCGTTAATATTAGACCATTCCCTTTGTCATGGAATTATTATTGCGTTTAATATGGAATAGTAATAATGTGATAATGAAGCTATCCATTCATATGACATATAATTGCTTATCGCACAATAGCTATGGTGTTATATCTTTATTACCTGAATAATTACAGTTAATATAGCTATCCTTGACTCTGTGCTACTTTTTAAAATTTATAGCGCTAAGAAAAACATATAATTTAATAATTAGATACTATTTTGTTATCATTGTCTTGAAATTTTGAGGTATCGCTTGAAATAATTGTTTATTAAAGAATAAAATTATTAGATGTAAAGAAAAAGAAAAAAAATGTACATTATATGGATAATATAATATTTAGATGCGCTCCAGAGAAGGTGCGAATGACGTAATAGATAAAAAATTATAATGATTTTTACTAACTAGGTAAAATTATTAATAATTATTAGATAAATTTACCAATTAGCTGGATAAATTTAAATGTAATTTAATTTTTATTGAAAAATTTTATAAGGTAGCGTTCTAAAATTGTTTGAAATTGTAACATCGCTGTTTAAAAGAAATATCTGTATAATATGCAACATTTTTATCCTGTACTTTTGCACAATGAACGTAATTCTAATTCTGGCCAGACCCGCCAACATTTTTCTTTGCCAGAAAGTTCATAGTTTCGGTTACGAAAACCATTGCTTCTCGTGGGCCATTGTGGTTTACTTAAAAATACAAAAAAAAAATTAATTTAGGTAAACAACAATAGAAAATTTCAGTGCTCATGAACTTACCTTAAAAAAAAAAAACTTATGAACTTAGCTTAAAAAAAAAAAAAAAAAAATCTAGCCATGAATAATAAATGATATTGAAATGTATTATTATGATTTACTCTTAATTATTTTTTCCAAGCTACGATGGTCTTTAACGAGGACCTGACATCGCACAGGCTCGGGACCTTCTTTTTACCTAATAAAATATTTTTTTAAGGGTATTATAGTAATTTTAATAGTATATTAAGTTTTAATAAGTATTTTTTAATAAAAATTTTTAATAAGATTTTTAGGATATTATAAAAATATAGTAACTATGAAAGAAATACAGGGAGATGAAGAGTCTTCGGCCCTAAAGTTATTCCAATTCTTAAAGGAAACAAATTACTATAATAAAATATAAAAAGGAAAAATTAAAGCCAATGACCCTTAGGGGTGGAGGCTAAAATAAAAATATAGTTATAAAAAAAATAGTTTGACCGAAAAAGTTAAGAGGAATGGTATTAAAATAATGGAGTATTCATTATATTGGTTAGTAAGTTAAGATTTATAATCAATTTAATCCTTAAAAAAATATTATACATGGTAAAATGAAGGATACTTTTTTTCTCGAAATTACTTGGTAAATGCTTAATATGTAAAATCGTATATTTTCTTATAAGAAATTTTTGTTGACTGCGTAGATTCCGACACAATTTTAACTTAAAATAAAGTGTTTTTTTTTTTTTTTAAGAAAAATGTTAGTATCCTTCTAACAGGTCAAAAAAAATGAACACGTATCTATTCCTTTATTTTTATCTGTTTAATATATATAATTCTTTAAACATTGTAAGCCTGTAGGCGTTTAATTGGGACGAAAATATTGACATTAAAATGTTTTATTTATTTTTATTGTAAAAACTTATTTTTCAATGTTTTTTTTTTTTTTGTTTTTTAAAACTTATGGAAATTGAAATGCATTTCTACTTAAGAACAGTGTATATTTTTAAGATTCATAAATTTTGGAAGGGAAGAGAACTTTTTGATTTATAGGGTAGCCAGAAAACTGTTGTATGCAATGGTTTTGCCATGTTCAGTATGAATGATCGTAAATTCTTTCAAAATTGAAAAAAAAAATAAAATAAAAAACTAAGAGCACTTGCACTCTTTTTGATCGTCGTTTGGTTTCATTCTAATACGCTGAAGAAAACAAATGATTTTGTAAAACTATGCTTGTCAAACACTTGAAACGAGTGGTTTCAAATTGTGATTCATGCTCCAGATGGTGCAGAGGCCATTATTGTAAACACTATTGTGGAGCTAAGAGAAAAAATACTTAATTGATTTAACATTGTAAACGGAATTTTCGTTTTATTAATTGCAGATATATAGCGATTAATATACCATGTCTAATTGATCCTTTTCCAAGTCAACTGCAACCCTTTCTAAGTCACAAGAAAACCTTTCCAATTCAAACGTAACTCTTTCCAAATCAAATGCAACCCTTTTCAACTCAATCGTCACTCTTTTTATTTAAATTTTAACCCTTGAAAAAATTATTCAAGTTCTAACTTCACCCATTCCCAAAACCCATAAATTTTATTATATTATATATATTTTCAAGGGTGACGATTGAAATGGAATTGGTTACAATTGAAATAGAAAGGGTGACGATTGAGTTTAAGAGGTTACATTTACTTTGGAAAGCGATAAAACTTGGAAATTTACGTTTGAATTAGAAAGGGTTTCTTGAGACTTGGAAAGGGTTGCAGTTGACTTGGAAAAAATACCAACTGACTTGGAAAAATTTCAAATAGACTTGGAAATGCGATACATAAAACTCTATGCTATTCCGTCTGCGTATCTTTGCCTGTTGTGCAATTGTTCCTTCAACCGACATCCTAAATGTTAAAAATATTTGAGTACCAGATAAATTTCAGTTTTGGCGTCTTACTCTAACAAAAGAATTATAAGGACAAATAAAAGTGGTCGATCGATAACCTTAACTTATCGCAGGAGAAAAAATGACAAAGAAGCAAGAACATCTAATAAAAACATAAAGTAGGTACAAGGTTAAAACGGGAGAAAACTTATATATTTTAAAGCTAAATTTAGTTAAGTGAAATTTCCATAATAATGCCAACAACTGTGTAAGCTATTCAATAAATTATTGACATCTGTATTATGGTGGAGGGGGGGGGGGGCAAAATTTACTCGTTCCGAAAAAGGCCCTGTTAATATTTGCTTAGGGCAGTTAAAGGAAGTTGGCGCGATTAGCAGCAATCTAGCCACCATCTGCTGCCCCAAAGCCTACTTTATTTCACTAAGTCCCTTACAGCTGATTTATTTCTCTTATTACGGTTATGTATTTAATTAACTATTCATGGCTCGAAAAATTGTACTAAATGAACAGTTGAGCAAACTATAATTTTTTGCTTTTTTTTTAAGGTTTGATAATTTCATTTATTTATTATAAATTGTTTATAGTGAGGATATGTTAACTTGCAATCTTTCAGGATCCGATGGACATAGAATCTTGTAGAAGACGAGGGACCAGCAGGGTTTACTTCAATTAGCAGTACAAAAAAAAAAAAAAAAAAAAAAAAAAAATATTACATCAGTTTTTTATTCATAATACCAAACCATGTGTGGTGGAAAAAATAATGGATTTGACTGGATTTGGAATTTCAATTGACAAGCTAATATTTTTTTTTTTTTTAAGGCATATTAAAAACTGTATGTAATACATATAAATAGAAATTTGAAGGGTGAGTTTGGCTAGCAGATATTTTTGCTACTAACATAAACATAAATATAGTCTGAAATGGAGAAAAATATAAGATTATATAATGAAAATACATGAAATATTTAAATTTTCATATAATAATTATTGGTTCTTACTCAATAATTTGTAAGTAAATATTTGATTATTTCTTTTTTTTTTTTTTATTTTTTTATTTTTTTTTTTTTTTTACTTTAAGGCTTCCACTGAAGCCCTATACTGCCCATACTAACACCCATGGCACTGGGCGATACTTTTCCTACGAAAGAAAAGCACCACCCAGGGCGGGACTCGAACCCGCAGCTCCGGCATGGGAGTACGGCGCTTTACCGCACAGCCACACCGGGCCCGATTATTTACTTTGAAATCAATTTTGAGTTTTTTATTCATTTGATTCGTATATATAACATGGCTTAATTTTTATGTTATATGTCTATTTTTGTGCTATATGCCTCACATTTTTCTACTTTTTTTTTTTCCTGACATTCCTTATTCTCTTTCCATTTTTCAAGCAATTTTAAGTAAATAAAGATTTTTTTTTCATTTGTAGTAGTTTTTCTTTATATTTCAAAAATAAAGAAAATTCATTATTTCGCAGTTTTTCATTGCGAATAAACCTTACCAACTACAGACTTTTCTTTTTTTAATTCTATTTTTTAATTTTGTGGCAATAATAATTTTAATGATTTTGTTGTTGTTTGTTTAACGTCTCTTTATGCCACTAAGGCTAATCGGACGATGCTACAGTGGCAGTCCTAAATTTTGCCTATCCAGATATAATTAGTTATCTTATAGTTATAATCCATAGGATAGGGATCTTTAACGAGTACCTGACATCGTACAGGCTCAGGACCTCCATTTTACCTCTTATCCGAGGTAAGGCATGGCTAAGGATTTTTTACTCCCATTAAAAAATCCTAAGGACACCGTTGGGCTCGAATCTGCCACCTTTAGTATTGTAGGTTGCCATGCTAACCACTACACCACAGGTGTCCCATTTTAATGTTGTTTTTTTTCGTTTTCATATGTCATTTATCAAAATAGTATTATTTTTTCTTCCTTATGTAAATTTTGTTTTTATGGGCTTTCAAAGTTTTAGTTTGGAAACAAACTTTGTATGTAAACAATAAGTAGTGAATCCCTCTACCTAATTATAAGTAGAGTATTAGGGGTAGATCTAGATATAAGTATTAGGGATAGATCCCTTTCCGAATTAAAAAAATATATTATTGGAATATATTTATAAATCCAAACTCTCTTATCGATAGACCAGTATACCTTACCTAAAAGGCTAAATATTTCGAAGAGAATGGACTAGAAGCCAGTATAAAAATTCCTATTTCCTTATCAAAGCTTGGAATAGACCTTAGTAAACGAGAATGAAAGAGGGAAAACAGTTGCCTGTTACTCACCTCTAAACCTGTAAATTATTTGTGTTCCTTATTACTTTTATGTTTTAGCAATAAAAAAAATTGTTCGTGTTATAAGGATTTTTATTGTACCTATGTTCCAAAAAAAATAAAAAATAAATTACTAGAATGCTTCTTAGAATGCTGAATTATTAGTTGTTCGCAAAAGCGTATGTAAAAATGGTTTGGCAACCCAAATAAAAAAAAAATAAATAAATAACCAAGATCTAATTACAAAAATAGTTTAAATCATATTCTACCGGCCCTTTTGAGAGTAAATTTAGCCTTTAATGCATAATGCATGATTATGGGACTGCTCGGATATAACTGATTACCTTTGAAGGGATTTTAACAACCGCTAAAGTAGCATAATGGATAATTCCTTTCATTGACACAATATATTACTAAAATATGTCTTTTGAGAGCGGCCTAATTCATATAATGACGGGTTATGTTATTACTCAAAAAGCACATGTAAACATAGTCCTGTAGCTTTGACTCGCTGAATTAGTATGGCTCACTTTCATGTAGTTGGTATTAATTCATTGGGCATAATTATTTCACTGGCCCTCTGATATATTATTCAAAGTCGACTACCTTCAGTATAAAGGTATACATTTTTTTTTTTTTTTTTTGTTCTCTCCATTTTATCAGAAAATGTTTATGATAACATTCACCCACTTTATATATAACTTTTTTTATAACTCTAAAAAATTGCTATCTGACTAAAAAAGAAAGGATGTAAAAAGAATTATATTTGGAAAATTCTGTCTGTTTAGAAAGCCTAGTTCATAATTTTAAAAAGTTATAATTTCATAACCTAAGTTTTATAATAATTAGAGATTAGGAACAATTGTAATATGTAACTAGGAATATATCACGCACTTCTTTACGAGCTCTTTATGTCTGTCTGCAAAATAAACTCAAAATCAAACGAAAAGATATTGTTTGAACTTTAAGAATATAGTACTCGGGTCTTACTAATTGCTCGCTCTAACCCTTCAGAATAAAACTCTTGTTTAATCCTTTGCGCTCGGCACCGTTTCGGGCGTTACATACCGTCAACTCGACGCAACTTATTCGCGAAAACGTACTCCCAGAAAACGTAATATTATACGGTAAAATTTTAGAACCAAGTAAGGAATCGCAATGAAATTTGGATTATATGTATTTATGGACCTTCAAAAACACATAGTTTAAAAAAATACATTTTTTTAATTCTATATTTTTTTAATAATTTTTTATTGATTTCAAAATTTATTTTTTTAATTTTATATTTTTTTTATAATTTTATATTAATCTCAAAAAATTATTTTTGTTTATTTTATATTTTTTTTTTATAATTTTATATAAATTTCAAAGTTTATTTTCTGCCCTGAAGGATCTAAGTGTTCACCATCTGATATCTCACTAGGACTAATCTTAAACCTAGAAAAAATTTACAACTTGTGCACAATATAAGGTATAATATTATCATAAATAGTAATGGCGCTTCTTGGGCGCCTTTCGAGAGCAAAGGATTAATGGATTAACATTATATGTCTAATCTTGGAACAAATTGGAGTTAATCTCATGCTAAAAGTAACAATTGATTAACAATCCATTGTTACATCTCTTGATAGAAAATCCACAACAATGCACCATAAAAAAACAATACGTCCTCTAAAAAAACACATGATTGGCAACCAGCTTACACTTCCCTTGGTCGACGACTCTTTTACTGCATAGGAAAAGAGTAAGGTACAAGCTTGGTGCTGTGGAACAGATTCCCTTCTTTTCGTTTCTTTCTACTTCCTAATCCATAAATTGAATTAGAATGTATTTTCTTTATCATTAATGGTCCACTTCTGATCTCATCTAGCTTATTTCTGTTTAATTTGTTACCATTTGCTACATACACTAAGTCACCTTCTTGAAATTCATATTCTCTTCTGTTCTTGTATATTCTAATTTTATTTCTTTCAAAACTTTTTTCAGAATTTTCGAAAGCCTCTTCTCTATCCTTTTCTAAATTATTTGCTTGTTTTAGTTGAGAAGGTACTATTTCTGACGTCGTGCCAAATAAAAGATATGCTGGAGTGAATTTGGTTGTACTATGTACTGTATTATTATATTCATCTAAGCACTGTTCAGCAATTTTTGTCCAAGGTGTATTGTTACCATCTTCATTTAATTTACACCGAATCCTGTTCACCAATGTTTGGTTCAATCGTTCGTTTAAGCCGTTCGATTGAGGATTATCGACTGAGGTATAAACAAGTAAAGTACCTTTTTCTTTTAAATATTTTTTTAATTTCATTGAATTTAATGCTGTGTATTGATCGACCAACAACATTTTTATTTCATAATCTTTAGTCAACGGATTTATTAATTTAATGAAATCCTGAGCATTTTGTTTACTTGAGGTTAAGATCCACGCATGTCTAGTGAAATGGTCCACCAGCAAATGCATATATTTCTTAGTGGAACCGTTGCCGCTGAAACCCCCAATGGTGTCAATCGACACAATTTCAAAGGGCTGTTTAGCCGGTCCTAATTTTGATAGTAGACCTATAGCCCGACTTGATCTAGATCTCTTGATAGAAAATCCACAACAATGCACCATAAAAAAACAATACGTCCTCTAAAAAAACACACGATTGGCAACCAGCTTACATATGTAATAGAGCGAATAGGATTTTGTTTTAAATAATTAATTTATTATCTGTTTATTTGATTGTTTAACGTCCCTTTATGCTACCAAGGCTAATCGAATGATGCTACCGTGGGAATCATAAATTTTTCCCAGCTAGGGATAATTGGAATATGGAGATTTAACAAGTATCTGACTTAACTTTTCATTAATTAACTTATTTGCAATTTATCCCTAATTTCATTTTTACAAGGGATTCAATCTGCAATTGAAATATTTCACTTCAAATACTTCGCATAGTTAAATAACTCATCAAATATTTTGTTCCTGATTGTGTTGTCACAATAGACAATAGTGTTTAATATAAATAGTGTTTATATCCCTTATCACTATAAAGGTCTGGCCACACATGTCCGCACCGGATCCGCACAGAAGCATTAATATAGGTTATGTTCAGAACATTTTTAATTTAACTTACATATTACCTTTAGTTATGCCTAAAGTTCAGGCCACACATGTCAGACAAAGGCCACTTTAGGCATAACTAAAGGTAATATGTAAGTTAAATTAAAAATATTCTGAACATAACCTATATTAATGCTACGGTGCGGATCCGGTGCGGACATGTGTGGCCAGACCCTTAGTCAGGTGGAAAATAATTAAAATTAAAAAATAGATAGGAAGGTTACAGACTGTTTTGATTTGGGTTTTGGACAAAAGTGCTAACAATGTTGTAAGACTTTTGAATTCATTAATGCAGTTATATGTAAAGATTTTTTGTTCATGTTAATAATATATTGTTGCTCATTCCAATATTCTTTAATTTAATTTGATAATTAGTAGGGAGTTACGTTGTAACTCGAGAGAGAACTCACTTCCACTCCGACAGGGTAAGTTTGCAAAACAACTATTTACTAAATTAATCTAACGTTGGGAGAGACGTTACAGTGTATATTGTAGTAATAATTAATTTGACAACGTTTTACGGTGCACAAGGTGATAAGATGTTGTTGCTTTAATAAAATAGTAAATTTCCATGAAAATAAAAAAAATTAATAATTAATTGAGACAAAATGTAAAATAGATGGACTGATAAACTGAATACGTTCAGCACCTGCTGCTAGAGTGCTCATGATTTGAAAAGCTCAGGAAAACGATTGGACTTTCTGATCCTCTGAAAGACAGTGAAGAGAGAGTCACCACTCCATTTAAGTTTCTAGTATCTAGGGATTCCCTAGATAGATATAAACTACCATTAGACCTTTTAGGTTAGAGGCGACAACACAAAATAAAAAACTGAAAAACACAGAATTTGCAAGCAACTAGCTGAAAAATAGTAGACAAGTATAGGCAGAAGTTAAAAATATTAAAATGTTTAAAATGTAGATTAGGTTTGTTTAGATTATTTATTTATTTGTTTAACGTTACTCTATGCTATCGCGGGAGCCTTAAATTAACAGGAGGTGCTGACATCGCACAGGCTTTAACTACTACACACTGCATTACCATGGATATTTAACTAGTTAGGGTACCTACCCTAAAATAGCGCCTTATCACTCGTTATTGCAGAGTTGTTTCGAGTACTTGATTAATTTTTCTTGGTCTAATCTTTCGACTTCTGCTAGCTCAAAAAGAGTGACGAAACAGGTAGGTCCTTTTCAGTTGAGATTGAGCCATACTAAACGGCTTTTCGTGTTATCAGCAAGAGGTTAAGTATACCAGTCGATGTCGTGCTCGAAATATAAATCTTTTTTTTTTTTTTTTAAGTGTAATTCTTTAGTAATGAATTTTTTTTTTTCAGAAGAAACTCTTAAACGTTGGGTTTACGTATTTACAACAATTTATGCACTGATAGAAAAAACTTATCGATACCTGTGATATCCCTCGTACATTCTCATATCGCACACCATACGAAATTGTAATTTTAAAGGTGGATCTGGCACATTATATTATGTAAACAGGGCCGTTTATAATTGAAGCGAAATGAGTGATGTTTAAAGGCACGGAACAAATTGCCTTTTACACGTTGCTGTACACATTCATTTGCCCCGGGCATCGGTTGTTGGTGCAGGGGGGGTATGGGTGGGGGATGAATTAATCTTGTATGTGGAATTATTGTTGTCATGTTACTCCTCAGAGGAATGAAACTAATTTAATCAATAGAGCAATATATTAGTGAGGAGGGGGGCGAAGGGGGGGTTTCCAATATTAGGCCCGATTTGTCAACGTGAGCAGCTACGGGAAGGTCTTGACAGCCGCAACGAGGTCATTTGTATAGAAATAGTCTCGGGTAGGCTACGCCGCACTCTCTCCATCTTTTTTTGTTTCTTATATTCTTTTTTTTTTTTTTTTTTTTTTTTTTTTTTTTTTTTACTTTTTCTTAATTTTATTTTCTTGTTATCCTTTCCTTCATAGGACTCGGCAGGCTACAAATAAGGACGATTTGTCGGGCTGGTCTTTGCCTTTCTGGAGCGATTTATTTTAGAAGAATAGGAGCTAATTGACTCGTGTGTGGGCCCTAATCTTCTCGACGATTAGTAACCTGAGCAGCATGCTCCCCAGTGATTTATGACCTGCCGATGAGTGTTAATAAATAACTCAAAACTTTGTGGACAATTTTTCATAATCAGTCCGATGTCTCCAGTTACATCTGACGATAGTTTTATTTTTGCAAGGATTATTAATTTCTCTGTACACTTAATAAAAACTGATGCAATGCGCGCAACACATAAATTTCACCTACTTAGTGTACAAATTGACTTGCTGTTACAATACGCACTAACTGTTTATAGAAATTGATAAATTGTTGACCATGTACAATAAAACACAAATCGAGGGGGCATAAAATGGAAAATCTGTGGTCACCTGTGGTGTAGTGGTTAGCATGGCAACCTAGTATACTAAAGGTCGCGGGTTCGCGCCCCGTGGTGGTTCTAGGGTTTTTAAAGGAAGTAAAAAAACCTTAGCTATGCCGTCCCTCGGATAGTACGTAAAATGGAGGACCGGAGCCTTTACGATGTCAGGTACTCGTTAAAGATCCCTATCCTAATTTTACCTAGATAGGCAAAATTTAGGACATCGTCCGATTAGCCTTAGTAGCAAAAAGGAACGTTAAACAGATAAACAAACAAATGGAAATTCTTCCAAATGACATTTTATTAATAACGACTTAGAAATCAATCGATGGGAAGAGAATATGCATTTAGAAGAATTGCAGATATATGAAAGCATTTGGAAGATTTTCTAGTGACAAAAATGTTCAATTTTTTGCCGCCTGTGAAAAGATTGTGTTTCATTGAACATGGTATTTAATATTTTAATTTAATAATGTTTATTAACAAGTAGTGTGTATCGTTCCAATTTTAGTATATGTACCTACCGCCGAAGCGAGTTTCTATACAACACAAGGAGTCACAGGACACGCAACTGTGAACAGTTACCTTCATATGTTTAAAATCAGGGACTCGCCATTGTGTCCCTGTGACTTCACACAAGAACAAACCATTCACCACCTAATACATGAATGTAGACTACTTACTGACTACAGAAATTCGCTAATAACAAAAACTTTACAGAAACTGGGACGATGGCCTGTAGAAAATCACTTATTATTTGAAAAAATATTTGCAGACGTGAAACTATTTTTTAAAAACGCACTAATTAAAATTAAAGAAGTTAATGAAAAATGTTTTTGATTGACAACTTCTTTCTGGCTTTAAAAAAAAAAAAAAAAAAAAAAAAAAAAAAAAAAAAAAAAAAAAAAAAAAAAAACTTGTTCTATTTTGCTGCTGAACGCTATTAATCTAAGTTATAATAATTTCTCTACTTTATGTTTTCAAGTTTCATTCATTTATTATTTCAAGTTTGTGTTTACTGTAAGTGTGGTATGTGATTATATGTTCTGTTTAAATGTTCTGTTTATGTTATATGTTTAAATGTAGTTATGAATGTAAGTGCTTATCTATGTTTTTATGTTTTAATATGTACGTACATATATGTTTATATGTTTTAGTATATGTAAGTATGAATGTATGTACGTAAGTTCGTCAATATGAATGTAAAAGGGTATTTATTGTGTAGTTGCTGAACGCTACTATTTTGTCTAATCTTTTTTTCTTCACTTAATCATTTGCTTCTTATTGTCATGTTTCATTAGGCTTTGTTTTGTTTTATTGAAGTTTGTTTATTATTTTTTTTAAATCATATTACTTGTATAAAACTATAATATAAATACATCACCTGTAACATGTGTCGTTGTTGATGCTGCAGAGGTCTAAGCACCGATATCGCTGGAGGCGGCCCTCTGCGGTACCACCGGCGACGCAACTAACATGTACATTGTATACAGAAATATAAATATACAGAAATATGGTATGTACAGTATACAAAATAAACTCCCTTCTGGCAGGGTCACTGTTAGAAGGAAAATATTAAAAAAAGTAGTGTGTATTCGCACAAATCAAAAAAAATATTATTTTTATTCTATTGTTTCGCTTTTATACCATTTCAAATTTTACTGTGTATACCCATGAAACTACTTACCGTATTAATCAAGATTAAAATTAAAGCTGCTTTTATTTCCATAACCTAAGTTAACTCAGCTTAACCCAGGTTTACCTGCTTTACAGCTTTTCTTCCTTAATGAGCGTAATCACAGAAGGAAAGAACCTCAATATTAAAGATAAAATTTGGAAAACCAAAAATAGAAAGTAGGTGCATAGAGAGTAGGGCCTTAATCGAAAGGACTATTTATGTAATAATACTCAGTGAAACGACTGAATCTCTTTCAAACAATTTTCCAATAATAATTTCATATTAATAAATATATTTTTTACCTTCATATTTTAAGCTCAGTATTAGATATAAAAAATTGAAACGCAAAAAAAAGGAACATTTTTAAAATAGTTTTAACCGGGCTTCGACAATGAGGTTCTAATGTACAACCATTTGCTCAAAATATAATAGTATCAAATTTTCGAAAAATCGGACTTTTGGCGTATTTCTATTTATAGGATTGTTATTATCTCTCGAAAATATGACTATCATCTAAACGGGCTGAAAATAAAAGAAGTTATTTATGAATACGTGACGCTAATCCGAAGCGATAACTAGAAGAAGGCGACTGGATGAAATAGCAGTAAACAATATCAGGTCCAGTCTTAAGACATCGATCAATACCATCCAAGGTTTCTTTTAACACTCTCGAATATGCCACTTACTGAGAAGGGCTAGGAGACAGTTGGGGAGACCGAGGGGATTTGAAACAGAGGTGAGTTGAAACAGTAGCAATTTCTCGGAACTTAAAATCGCTAGCGATTTGGCAACTTCGCTTATCAATCACTTCCCTCCGCCCACTGACGTGTCAGTTCGCGTCAGTGGCGTAAGTCGCGCGGTTATGGAGGTCTGCCTGCCATGTGACAAAAAACATGAAAAGTAGGTTTTTAAGATTTTTTTATGATGCCCATATTTTCAAAAGGGTTTTGTATTTTGGCTTGAGTTACATATGTTTCGAAAGTTCATTAACTAAAGATTTATTATGTATGTTTGGTACAATTGATTTTTGTGTAGTGGCACGATTGTGGATTGATTAAAAATTGGGAGGTTTATTCTTAACGAGGAGATTTGAAAGAGCCTGTTTTAACTCACCTCGTTTTGCCAGACGAGGACAAAAACAAGTGAGTGGCATGACTTCCGCAGAGAGGGGAACATCGGTTACTATAGCACCTATTCTGCAGAAGAAGAATCCTTTTGCCTCTGTTTTTCGAGCCATTTTCAAATAACAGAGTCAAATAAAAATGGGTGCAATGTCTAGAATACAACAACGGGGCCCATGAAACTTGCACTGGTGGGGAACTTTATGTTTGTCACTACTGCTTGTCTGATTGACCTTTTTTATCATCATGATATTTTTATTTTTGACATTTGTGAGATTTTCGTTACATAAATATTTGAAGAAATATTGATCAAAACTGATTTTAATACTTAAAAAACGGCTGATCGTTAATAATTATTTTATTTCAAAGATTTATAAATTAAAACCATTTGTTGTTTGTTTAACGTCCATTTTTATGCTACTAAGGCTAATCGGACGATGCTACAGTGGGAGTCCTAAATTTTGCCTATCCAGGTATAATTAGGATAGGGATCTTTAACGAGTACCTGACATCGTACAGGCTCGGGACCTCCATTTTACGTCCTATCCGAGGGACGGCATAGCTAAGGATTTTTTACTCCCTTTAAAAAATCCTAGGGCCACCGCTGGAAAACCATTTGTTTATCTCACTGCTATTTTAATTAATGCTACGAATAGGACGTTATAGTACTTTCAACTACTTTAGGAGTAGATTATTGGTAATAGACCTGTAGTTACCTACTAAACTGATATATCTGCACAAAATATTAGTAAGAAAGTTTGTTTTGTACTTCAAAAGTTTAATTTTAATAAATACCTGTAAGTTAGATCGGCATTTTAATTTTACAGACCTTAATAAATCTCAAAAATCACATGTTTCAACTCTCCTCGACCCCTGTTTCATCTCACCTCGGTGTGAGGGGAGTTGAAACAAGTTGACTTGTTACGGTTAAGTGGGTTTTAGACCAAAATATTTAACGCTTACAACTTCTTTATGTTTGCCATTCGCAAGTGTAAAGAATGCCCTATCGATTGGTACTAATATCGTACGATTCCTATAAATAGGATTTGGGGTATGAAACAAAATGTGAAAATTGTTTCAACTCCCCTTGGTCTCCCCTAATATTATATTGATTTGCGAATAGATAGTCAAACGATTATTGGAAAACATCATTCAGTCTCAGATATCAGTCTGACTATTATTCCAGCTTAAACGAACAAAAAGTCAAAATAATCAATTTTCAAAAATACTCGGTGAAGTCTCATTCTTAGAGCAAGGAATGTCAACTTTACAACGATAGACTACGGCACTAGATGTCCCAGAATAAATTACTTTCTCTCTAAAAAAAAAAACCAACTATAATTTATAAAATTTGGTTAGCGCATTTCGTTAAAATATATTTTATTACCCTTTATCTGCTACATTTTAATAATCTAATAATTCATTTCAGCTGATTTTTTTTTTTTAATGTTTTAAACCAAACAGGAATTGCTAATGATTACTGGAAACAGTGGTTAACATTTCTGAGCGAGAGCCGTTATCAAATATTAGAAAATTAAGAGAATTTAGGTATGCTTCATATCACATATATGTTACTAGTTTTTTCAACCTAAAAATAAATATAATACGAAATGCTTGCTTAATTATTTAAAATAGTCATAAATCGGCATTGCCCATTAAAGAGGCATTATCTTCAACTGTTGGGACAGTAAATAACAGCTATGATTCAACCAAGCTCCTCAAGTTTAAATTAACCCTGTTGAATAGATAGATGGGGTGTATAACTTTATTGTTGGGGGGTAGGAGATACTATATCAAAGGTAAGGGCCTATAATACAGGGGAATGCACAGTGCTCGTGTTATACATAAAGATCCCACAGAGATCCGGGCTGAGGGCCAAAGTTAAATGTCTCTATAACGTCAACTAGTTCACCTCCGGAGAGTTACGATTTGAGAACTGGCTCTCCGAGAGGTCGATGATAATCAAACAGGGCAACAAATCCATGTTTATTAAGTGCACCGCGGGGAAGTGAATAGCTGCGACTTCATGCATGAGCCCCGCCTGCCCTATGAATAACTTGGAGTATATTAGCACCGGCCTATCATCTCCCAGTTGGATTAGTGTGCTACGGGCTTCACTATATTCCCAGTGAGGGTGGAAATACTATCATGCATGCCACCGCTGTAGGTCAGTCGATGAAGTTATCCCAGGAATCGCAGGTAGCACGTTGTAGATTGACCCGAAGAATCTTCAACTTGGTACAGGAAAATAGACCAACATTGGCCATATTTAGAATAAACTTTGTAATTTCCTGAAAACCTACTTTTTTTTTTTTTTTTTTTGTAACTTCGTTTTTCTCCGTCGCAAACCTATGATCTACTGCCCTATTATTGAAGGATATAACTCTCCGCTTGTCCTTGGTGAACAGATACGTTACTTGGGACTTCACCTCGAGTCTACCGTCTACTACAACACTTACTGGACAAACGCTCAAAACTTCCAATCTATTACAAAAAGATCCCTTAATATGATAATAATAAGACCTATTTGGGCTTAAGGTATCGAGCTTTGGGGCTCCACCTAACCTAATTCCTCTCGTATCCAATCCTTACAGTCCAAAGTCCTTCGCAAAATCATTAATGCTCCTTATTTCGTAACAAATAAAATAATCCACTGAGACCTTAATGAGCTATAAGTCGCCGATTTAGCCAAATTCTTTCATAGTAAACTCCAGACCTACCCGAACCCACTTGTGTCCCCACTCGCTTACTCCTTTATTCCAGACAATCGTCCAAGGCGTCTGAAAAGGAGATGACCTCGAGATCTTTTAAGTTGGATATTAGTTGAGTACTATCAGTGGATAGTTTCTCTGCAAGTTTATTCAAGACATTATTTTATTTTATCAATATAAATAACTGCTGTAAATACTGCTGTAAATTTCAACAAATAATTTTTAAAAATAAACAAATAAATAAACTTCGTTTTAGTAGTAAGATTCGAGATTTGCCGAGTTCGCTAAAATTGACGGGACAACTTCGGCGGGAAGAACGAAAGTACCTTTAAAAGAAGGTAGAGGTGGTCTGCAATGCATTATGTTTGTTAGTGTATATGCTTCTGAATCCAATGAGACCATTCCCACGACCATACAATTAACAATTCAAAAGTTATAACAGGTTATGAGTTGAAAATCACATTTTGCGGCTGTCATGTCATCAGCTATCAAAATGATTATTTATGTAGATTTATAATTAATAATAAGATGAGATCATATATTACATTAAATAAGGGTCAAATATCTGTGTTTTATCTTGGTATATTTTAAAAAGAGAACAGTATAGCGCTGCTAGTAACACAGCATACTAACCCATCTATATAGACATTCATTATATATCCACATTTTTTTTCTTCTTTGCTTTTCCTTAATCAATAAGCTACGTTAAAGGCATCGATTTATTTTGTTTTTTAGTATATATGGTGGTGTATAATTCTAGAGAAGATAGTGTATAAACGTTAGAAGATAATACATTCTGCAATTGTTTAGACCTTTTCCCTTCCAGCGCCAATCTTCTCTAAAAATAAACTAGTCGGTGGAGGGATGGTTCTCTACATAGCCCCTTTACTTTGAAATTTCGAAAAAAATGTATGTATGAATGTAAAAATAAGAAATATTTAATCTAACTAACAAAAAGTTTAAATAAAAATTAACAAATCTAATAATTTAAAGTGGTCGAGGTAATTTTTATTAAATAACTAAAACGTATTGTACACATATACGTTGATGAATTCATACGAAAAAAAGTGTTAAATTTTGGATTAAGAAGCATAGAAACTATCAAAAACAATGCAACTCGTGACCTCCTTGCAACAAACTTAATTAATGAACATTCTCCTCCTTTTTATCTTGTTTGCCCTACCAACCTATAATTTGAGCGGACTCGGCAAATCTGTAATTTTACTACTAATACGTCGTGAAAACTAAAGATTCGTAGTACGAAATGTACACCGCGGAAAGAAAGAAACCTGTGATCTTTTTCAAATAACATGGCAAGGCTCAAATCTAGTGATGGCTAAAACTTCCTTTTTTTGTCAACATTTCTAAAAAGAAGATATGATCCATTGATTAAAATGCCTCTTTGTAGGGGGAACCTGGACTATGAGTAAAATCGAATGTGATAGAAGTAAAGAACATAAATAAAAGTCGATAAACAAGAATTTTTTATTTTGACATGCTTCAGGATCGTATAAAGACACAAAATATTTGATCATTCAAAGATTTTTTTATAAATTTTATATAATTTAGTTCAATAGTGACTCATATGTCAAGTTTAAATGATTTTTATGACAATGAAAAATGATTCTATTGACTATGAAATAATTTTAATAGATATAGACAGAGTCTGTTTCCATCTTGCTTGTTTGTAGCCCTGAAGATGCCTGAATAAGCAAAAACTTTGCTTATTTCTGCAGGATTAGGTGAGTTTTAGAAATAATACGAGACTTTGGGGCCTATCCTTCTATATCTATAGATAGTCTCTTCCTACACATTTGTTTAAAATTGCTTAAATATATTGGATTGATGGGTAGTAACGGTCTTTCAGTTTGAGCTAAAAACAAACAATCTTTTTTTTTTTTCACAACTTGGAAAAATCAAAAAAGACATAATAGAATTCATTTTGAAAAATATATGTTTGTAACTCATGAACATTCAAGATAGAGTAATAATGAATACACTTAATATCAAGCAGATGGTTAATCATATTAAAAGAAAGAATAACATATAAAAGATAATAAATCTAGTATTCATAATGCTAGTTACATACTTATAATTGATTGGTTCATTGATTAAAGTAACCAAAATATCGATTTTATTTTTATTATCGGTAGTTGCCGCCTTCGCCCCAATACAACACCCGCACTCTGACTTAATCTATAATGGTACGGTTTTAGTGTTATGTTAGTAAATTGGAAGCGATTAGCCACCATCGATCAATTAGCCTATCGACAGACCGATCGGGCTTCTTGTAACATAAGTTATGAATGAAATTATATCTCCACCTATTGCGCAATCATTGACGTAATATTGCGAGATAATAATCCTTTTGAATTTATAATTATTGGAGTAAAAACTGGAACATAGTTTAATACTTATATGGGTTTAAAGAATTTGTATTAGAAGAAAGTAACACTTCACAATGTCATATTAACAAATCACTTACAAACACTTGTAATTAACAAGATTACAAATGGTATCAACTTAAACGCAACAGTAACACAATTGTAACCGTACGATTTGAGCTTCAGGAACATCCCAGAAAAGCTTGGAAGGTATTCGAACAGCCCAGAACATATACTAGAATAGTCAAACAAACATAACCGGGAACAGTTTGTTCTAACAACAAGTCTAGAACACTTTTAAATTATATGTTTTGTTTTTGTTTGACGTAACACTACATTACACTACTTTAAAATAATATTTAAAGTACACATTACCAAAATAACTTCCAATCACAGTTGAATTCACCCTACAAAATTGTTCAATGAATAATTTTTTAGAGTGAATTCAACAATTAAAAATCTTTTATTTGTCCTCTTAATCATTTTTATTATACAAGCTGATGTATAGTATGAATCGAAAAGATTTGGCTCTGCCGGGAGTCGAACCCGGGTCTCCTGCGTTATCAGTAGGTATCAGTGAAGAGGAGGGATTTGCTCTGCCTTGAGCCGAGCTCTGTGGTGTAGTGGTTAGCATCCTCGCATGTAACGCAGGAGACCCGGGTTCGACACCCGGCGGAGCCAAATCTTTTCTCTTCAAAAAATAAATTATTAAAAAATAATTTAAAATGGTGATCAGCCACGAACTAAGATTAGATTAATTAAAATAATTTAAAAAATTGACTTATGTCAATAAATATCGTAAATTGGACAAAATTTGTCCACCTCCCGCTACTACTCACAAAACTTGTGAGATAGGGGGAGTAGGTATCAGTGAAGAGGAAGGATTTGCTCTGCCTTGAGCCGAGCTCTGTGGTGTAGTGGTTAGCATCCTCGCATGTAACGCAGGAGACCCGGGTTCGACACCCGGCGGAGCCAAATCTTTTCTCTTCAAAAAATAAATTATTAAAAAATAATTTAAAATGGTGATCAGCCACGAACTAAGATTAGATTAATTAAAATAATTTAAAAAATTGACTTATGTCAATAAATATCATAAATTGGACAAAATTTGTCCACCTCCCGCTACTACTCACAAAACTTGTGAGATAGGGGGAGTAGGTATCAGTGAAGAGGAAGGATTTGCTCTGCCTTGAGCCGAGCTCTGTGGTGTAGTGGTTAGCATCCTCGCATGTAACGCAGGAGACCCGGGTTCGACACCCGGCGGAGCCAAATCTTTTCTCTTCAAAAAATAAATTATTAAAAAATAATTTAAAATGGTGATCAGCCACGAACTAAGATTAGATTAATTAAAATAATTTAAAAAATTGACTTATGTCAATAAATATCATAAATTGGACAAAATTTGTCCACCTCCCGCTACTACTCACAAAACTTGTGAGATAGGGGGAGTAGGTATCAGTGAAGAGGAAGGATTTGCTCTGCCTTGAGCCGAGCTCTGTGGTGTAGTGGTTAGCATCCTCGCATGTAACGCAGGAGACCCGGGTTCGACACCCGGCGGAGCCAAATCTTTTCTCTTCAAAAAATAAATTATTAAAAAATAATTTAAAATGGTGATCAGCCACGAACTAAGATTAGATTAATTAAAATAATTTAAAAAATTGACTTATGTCAATAAATATCATAAATTGGACAAAATTTGTCCACCTCCCGCTACTACTCACAAAACTTGTGAGATAGGGGGAGTAGGTATCAGTGAAGAGGAAGGATTTGCTCTGCCTTGAGCCGAGCTCTGTGGTGTAGTGGTTAGCATCCTCGCATGTAACGCAGGAGACCCGGGTTCGACACCCGGCGGAGCCAAATCTTTTCTCTTCAAAAAATAAATTATTAAAAAATAATTTAAAATGGTGATCAGCCACGAACTAAGATTAGATTAATTAAAATAATTTAAAAAATTGACTTATGTCAATAAATATCATAAATTGGACAAAATTTGTCCACCTCCCGCTACTACTCACAAAACTTGTGAGATAGGGGGAGTAGGTATCAGTGAAGAGGAAGGATTTGCTCTGCCTTGAGCCGAGCTCTGTGGTGTAGTGGTTAGCATCCTCGCATGTAACGCAGGAGACCCGGGTTCGACTCCCGGCAGAGCCAAATCTTTTCTCTTCAAAAAATAAATTATTTAAAAATAATTTAAAATGGTGGTCAGCCCCGAACTAAGATTAGATTAATTTAATTAAATAATATATAATAAATAAAGTATTACTATTTCTATATAAATTGGGCTCTATTAAGTCATTTTTCAAGTCTACTAATTGAAAATGAATTGTATTTAAACATTTACAGTAATTTACATACAACGTCATTATGATTCAATATGTATTTTAAATTAGGGCCTTGAATACTCATGAAATGTAGAAGAAAAAAAAAAGTGTGCCCCCTCAGAAAATTTCTGGATCCGCCACTGGTATGAATCTGCTTCATTAGCAAAATTACCACTGTCTCGAAATGAGAGAGAATGTAATAATACCAATCAAGAGCTTTTTTGTATTATTAAAAAAAAAGGCAATTATATAATATTCATAAGTGAATATGTATAAGAAATAGTCCTCGTTATCAACACATATATATTACTGCATTTGAATCCATTTTTACTTTCACTTACCTATATATGAAATATATAGTAAGTGGAAGTATTGCGATCGTGAAAATTTTCGACTTCCGGTTTTCAACGGAAATACACGTTTTGGGGTCCCCTGAGTCAAAATAACCAAGTCCCGCGAAATGGTCTGTGTGTGTGTGTGTCTGTGTGTCTGTGTGTCTGTGTGTGTGTGTGTGAACAGACTAGCTCAAAAACTATAAACCGTGCGATCCTGAAATTGGGTATTTAGTGTAGGTATATGCCCGCGATGTGACAGCATAAATTTCATCAAAATTACTTAAAGGGAGGGGGTACTTTACTTAATAACTTTTTAGGTTTTTTTCGATTTTCTCAAAAACGGCTCTATTTTGATTAAACTGAGTATTTCATCTATTTATATGCCCGAAATATGACTGTAAAAATTTCATCAAAATTGATTAACCGGAGGGGGGACTTTACTTAATAAATTTTGTAACATTTTCACGTGCTTTTTTTATTTACTCTAAATCGGCTTTAACGATTTTGATCAAACTTGGTATTTGATGTATGTATATGCCCGAGATATGACTGTTAAAATTTCATGAAAATTGATTAACCGGAGGGGGGACTTTACTTAATAAATTTTGTATCATTTTCACGGGTTTTTTTATTTACTAAAAAACGGCTTTAACGATTAACAAAAATAAGATATGGATGTAGAAAAATGTGTGACTTTGTGAAATTATATTTAGCAGAACACGTCAATTTCTTATCAAAGTAAGTTGGTAAGTGAAAGTTGTGTGTTGCGCGCACGCACCAGATTTTTTCTCAAAGGTCCGAGAAGACCGACATACGTAGAAAATCCTATCGAAATCGAAACAGCATATGCTCTCTAATTATTGTATCTGAGAAAAAAAGGAATAATATAAAACAGAAATACGGATAATGACGGTGATTGGTCTTAATATATTTCCAAATTATCGCATTCCACAAACTTGTAACTAATTAATATTTAAAAAATTAAAATTTATGAATTGTATTTCTTATTGCATTCCCGCTGCTTTTTTATCTTCACTGGAGTTTATTTAGAAATTATATAATCTCTATATATATAAGAGGCTTTGTCCTGACTGACAGAATCAACGCAGAGCAAAAAACTACTCATGATAGAAACTTGAAGTTTGGAATGTAGATTTTAAACTCGATGTAGGTAACCACTAAGAAAGGAATTTCAAAAATGTAACCCCTAAGAGGCTTAAACGGCGAAATTGTCGTTTAACTCTAACGGAAATCTTTTTTTGAGATTTTAAACCATATGTTTTTTATTTGAATATCGATTTAACGTTAAAATAGACATTCACATAAAATATGGCTACTGATTATTTAAATATTAGTGGTAATCAAATTATGCACACTGTGATTCCCATGATTTTGGATGGTGTGTGTTTATTTCGGTCTCTTCTCCATATATATAAGAGGCTTTGTCCTGACTGATAGAATCAATTCAGAGCAAAAACTACTAATGATAGAAACTTGAAGTTCGGAATTTAGGTTTTAAACGCGATGTCGGTAACCAGTAAGGAAGGAATTTCAAAAATGTAACTCTTAAGGGGTTTAAATGGCGATATTGTCGTTTAACTCTAGCGGACCTCTATTTTTGCACTTCGAGAAAAAATATCTAATTTGGACTCATTTTAAAGATCTTGAAACGACGAGTTTAACTCGAATGCTCCTACGGGGCGTCGAAAACCATGTTTTAAAGCCGAAAAATGAATCGTTCACGACGAGTATGTTGTTGGGTGAACTCTCTCCATTGCGCGCCTCCCTCTCTTCTACCGAGCCGGCAGCTTCCCCCTCAAACCTTCCACCTACCGGAAGCACCGGCAGCTTCCCCCTCAAACCTTCCACATACCGGAAGCTCCGATTCTACTAAATCTCCTTAACATCACTTAACATATTATATTAAGTCAATACCAAGATAATGATCACAGAATTGATTTTAAAGGCTCGCGGGCAAAGCCGCGACGGGGAATGCTAGTCATGATATAAATAAAATATATCGCTTATAATAATTTGGAACATTGACCGATCTATATCTAACGACATTCCAAGCTGGGAATTAGCATTTTAAATTACTACCCTTGGCTAATATAAAATGCGAAAGTGAAACTAGTGTTAATTTTTTTTTAATCTAATTTTTTCATTGTTCTTATGTTTCATAACAATTTTGTTAAATAATTAATTTTGTTCTTATTACCATATTCTTATATTTCATAGTTCTTATTATACTTACTTTTATTCCAGAGTTTTAAGATGATTTGTTTCCAATAAAAAAAAAAATCTGGTGCGTGCGCGCAACACACAACTTTCACTTACCAACTTACTTATATTAGAAATTGACGTGTTTTGCTAAATATCATTTCTCAAAGTCACACATTTTTCTACATTCATATCTTATTTTTGTTAATCGTTAAAGCCGTTTTTGAGTAAATAAAAAAAACCCGTGAAAATGATACAAAATTTATTAAGTAAAGTCCCCCCTCCCGTAGATCAATTTTGATGAAATTTTTACAGTCATATCTCGGGCATATAAATACATCAAATACCAAGTTTGATCAAAATCGTTAAAACCGTTTTTGAGTAAATAAAAAAAACACGTGAAAATGATACAAAATTTATTAAGTAAAGTCCCCCCTCCGGTTGATCAATTGTGATGAAATGTTGGTTATCACATCTTTGGCATATAAATACATCAAATACCAAGTTTTATCAAAATCGTTAAAGCCGATTTAGAGTAAATAAAAAAAAGACGTGAAAATGTTACAAAATTTATTAAGTAAAGTCCCCCCTCTGGTTGATCAATTTTGATGAAATTTTTACAGTCATATTTCAGGCATATAAATAGATCAAATACTCAGTTTAATCAAAATCGTTAGAGCCGTTTTTGAGAAAATCGAAAAAAACTTAAAAAGTTATTAAATAAAGTACCCCCTCCCTTTGAGCAAATTTCATGAAATTTTTGCTGTCTCATCGCGGGCTTATACATACTCTAAATACCCAATTTCAGGATCGCACGGTTTATAGTTTTTGAGCTAGTCTGTTCACACACACACACACACACAGACACACACACACACAGACACACACACACACACACACACACAGACCATTTCGCGGGACTTGGTCATTTCGACTCAGGGGACCCCAAAACGTGTATTTCCGTTGAAAACCGGAAGTCGAAATTTTTCACGATCGCAATACTTCCACTTACTATATATTACATATATAGGTAAGTGAAAGTAAAAAATTGAATTATGTAAAGAAAAAACATCTTATGTTTTTTGTTCTTTTTTTCCGGGCCCTTAGTACAGGGTGACTGGAATGTACGAATTAAGTTGTCGGGAAGGATAACGTATAAATCACTAAAGGGTAATCAACGCTGAACTGACGGGTAGAACTCTGAGGTGTAGACGGAAACTTTGATGGAGGGGATATCGCTGGGTCTTCGTAAATTAAGGTTTTGACTGAGGAGGGTGGTTACGAGGCAGTCCTAACAGCGACTAACATTGGTTAGCCATTGTAATAATAATAATGAGTAATGTCTTATTTGAAACAAATGGAAATACAAAATCTCAGTCCTTAAATATAATGATTATACCAAGGAAGTGATGTTCGTTGGTAACCGCATCACGTTTGAAATAAGAACGGCTTGGCGGATTTGGCTGATTTTCCTTTTAACATGTTCGCAATGGTCCGAATACGAAAATGGTTCATAGGGATAAGAAAATTTTTAATGTTGCACGGAAGGTGTTTAAATTGCATTATTCGGCAATAACTCGGAAACTATCAATTTCATATCAATTAGGTAAATGCAACGTTTAAAGATTTTACAATTCCCTACAAAAAGAAAAAATCATGTATTTAATTTTAACCAAGTTGTAGTAATTTTTTTTTTCACACGTTCGCTCTTTCTATATAATATAAATGAATTGATGTTCGTTGGTATCCGCATCACTTGAGAACGGCTTGGCGGAATTTCTTTTAAAACATTTGTATTGGTCTGAGTAGGGTTATTAGTTAAAATTGATTTCGGGTCCATACATGTAAGAGTCTTATTTGAGTGATGGTGCATGGGCAATGGTTAGCTTCTCAAGAAGCTTACACATCCCATTATTTTTATTTAATATCACACTATTGCTTTTTAAGTAAATTCATTAATTTATTAAGTTAATTTCGAACATGCTTATTTTAATTGGAGCTCATACATTCCAATGAAATGACGGAAATTAACTTCATTGGCTCTTTCATTTTTTTAAATAAGATTAAATAAAATATTGTAACGTGAAACAAGTAAAAAGCAAAATTTGATTGAAAAGAGTTCTAGACTAGTTGTTCGAACAAACTGTTCTAGTACATGTTCGTGACTGTTCGAGAATAATCTACGCTGGTCTGGAACCTTCTAGACCTTCTAATTTAGAATAAATATTAATGGGACTGGAGATTTCGTCTTGCTGTGAAGATCAAATCATAACGTTACTTTTGTGTAACTGTGTGTGATACTTTTTGTAACTTTGATAATTATTTGAATGTTATTGTTTGTCCGACATTGTGAATTATTATTTTGGTTTAATAAAAATTATTTAGCCATGAACGGCTACCCGGTCAAATATTCTTCTTAAATTTCATCGTCGGGTGCACAGTAAATTAGTGGATCCACAAAACTCAAATTAGGAGAGCCAGAAAACAGTATCTTATTAAGGTATATTACAGTTTGCTAGTGCAATGAGTAGTTTCTCAACAATAAGATTTTTTTTTATCCAATAGTCGTAATAATGTAAGGATTTTGAATCGCCCAGAGCATTACCGAGATAGCGATTATAAAAACTTTGTTTTTCGAAAGTATTTGAAAATGAATTTTTTATTTAAAAAGGAAAAATTAAACTTGAATCTGGAAATTTGACAGGTTGCAAAACTCTTAAAATGCATCATATGTGCCATGTATCTCGAAACCCAGATATTTTTCAGATTCGATACTTTACCCTACACTCCACGATATCATTTATTCTCAGTTTTTTCCTGAATGAGTAAGATATTAAATTTTTTTTTTCTCAAAATATACCGTGAACGAACGTTGTTTGAGATGCTATCACCCCCCAGTGGTTTTCATTTTTGACAATTCCATTTATATGATTCAAAAATTAATCTTAAACTTTGAGGATTTCATTATATTTTCTGTCGTTGAACGAGCGTTATTCCCGGAATGAAAAGCAGTGTTCAGTACAGCGAAGAGGGATTTCTTCAAGTTTGGCGAGGATTTGCATTTTAGTTGAATATGTATCTGCTAGGTTGTCGCTGGTACAGTATCGACCCCGATGATGGTTTACTATGCATGCAGTTTTCGATCATGTCTATCCCCATGCAAATTCGGAATAATGAAGGCTACTAGTTGTGTTGGTTGCGGTTCAGTGATGAGAATATATAGCGGCCCTCTACCACATTATATCACTAGTTAAATCAAGGGAGCCACTGTTTACCTAGCCCTTACCCCTCCCTCCAATAATTACTTACTGCATTTTCGCTTGCACATCCCCTAGATTATAACCATTTGAGTACATTCTTTGAAGCAATGTTTTTGCACAAATCGCAGTACCCATGAAAGATTTCGTTTGATTAAGACTTTTAAAAACATAAAAAAAATAAAAAGCTATCCTACTTCTTACCTATATGTAAACGTCAGTCTCCGCTCCTAACATTTTCTGAAAATATTCCCATAAAAAAAAATATATATATTCTAAAAACAAAAAAGCACCTGATAACCCATCTTCTTATCGACGAATCTCCTTATTCTGGCACCCGGAAGTGCTTCACAATCTCCGTCCATTCCTCCTTCGTACATTTTTTCCTACTAATCCGCATATACATCAATGACCTCAAAGGTACAAATCGCAATTTTTCCTAATCACTCGTGCTTCCCTCAAGGTAGTATTGTTGGTCCTATTCTATGCAGTGTTTATGCAGTTGAAATCCGAACCAATCCTAGCACCTCCTATGCTAGGCTACCACCACTGATGGTTATGAGGCATTCGTATTGTTAGTAAATAATGAACCAAATTCGACATACTCTGCAATCACACATCGCAACCCTTGAAGAATTGTGTAAAAACAGGATTATAAAAACAAATTCCATCCATTTACACAAATCCCATACATTTACCTTAGGTTAAAAAATATTCCACTTATCCCTATCGAACAATCCAGCTAGCTACATTGGCTACTCATTGATGAAACTAAAAATACTGGAAACTGATCGCAGACCGGTCACACTTCTACAACATTTACTAGACAATTCACTGTAAAAAAAAAAAAAAAACTAATTTATATGAAAATAATAAAACCTATCTAAACTTATGAACTTGGGCTTTGGGATTCCACCAATTCATCGGATTCCTCTCGCATCCATTCCACGCAATGCAAAATCCTTCGCAAAATATTGATGACCCTTTTTTTTTTCAAATAAAATTATCCATAATGAACTTAATTTTCCATGCGTCACCTATTCAACCAGAAACTAATTATTTTACAACAAACTCCAAACACATCATAACCCATTTGTTTCCGACCTTGTTCAACCCCTTATCCTGAAAATCCTCCTGAAAGTTTTGTGAGCTATGGGTACTTCTTCTCTTGCCTTGAGCTTCTTAATATGCTAGAATCAATGTCTCACATCAAATTTATTTATTTTATTATACAATTGTAATTTTCAATAAATACATTATAATAATTTAAAAAAATTAAATGTGGGAACTTTCTTCAGAAATTGGTTTTAAAACCCCGAATATTTAAAAAATTAGCGTCAGTAAATTTACGAAAATTGATTCTGAATTGCTGGGAAAGAAACTCCACCGAATAAAACTACAACCTTCTATTTCACAGTTTAATAATCGCTTAAAAGTTAAGCGTTAATCTTTGTTCAGCATTTTTCGGGGAATATGCAATGCATTCAGTTTTTTTTTTTTTTTTTTTCATACTGCGATGGGCATTAATTTTATAATATGTATCATTTCAAATCACAATCAGTTCTATTGGAATTTTGAAAATAAACACAATAAGCATGGTTACATATGAGGAGGTGAGGTGCAAAACTCGTTCGTTCCATAGGAACAAGTTTTTCAGCAAACTCGAAAAACCTACCACGTCTTGTAGAGCGGCCGGATAAAATTTTTTTGGGATGAAAAAAATTACTGGGACAAAAAAAAGTAACAAAGTATGAAAAAAGTAAACAAAGTATGAGAAAGTTTTGCAACAAAATATTGAAAGGAAAGACTTTTGCTGCACTCCACATTGGAGCGAACGAGCTGTAATTCACACAGCATAATCTGATCTTCCAATAAGGATAATATTACGAGGTGAAGAAAACAAAAGCGAATTTTTTTTTAATAATTTATATTTATTTAGGTTAACATCCATTTTAATAATAATTTCTGTATCATTTTGCAAAATAATATCATCCACTGGCTTTAAACATTAACAGCGTACTGTTATAAAACATCTGACTACAAAAAAGTTACAAAAAGACTAGATCCTAAGGCTATCGTCTTCTTCAACAATAGCGACCTCACCATCCTGTTGTTCGTTGTTTCCCTCATCTGTGGCAGTTATATTGACAACTCGTGTGTAATAATTCAATGAATCATTGGTCTTTCACTCGTCACCAAAATGATTTTTCAGCAGATTATCAACGTCTTTCAGCTTGTTGGAGCCATCGAAAAATCAATTATGAATATAGGTAGGTATGAAGAATCGAGTATAAACTGAAATAAAACACGCGAGTTTAGGAAGTTTAGGACAACGAGTTACGAACCAGTTTTGAAAAACAATGGGCTATGAAGCGAATGAGTTCTGCAACAGCAAACGTATAGCAAAAATCTGTATGAAATAACAAGCTTTGCTCCAATCTGATAAGGTACGTTGAAAGAGCATTAAAATATCTTTTAGATTCCTCTACCATCTCAATTTTTCAAAAAAATGGAACGAACGAGTTTTACACCTCACCTCCTCATATGATAAATAGTGTAGGGGGCACAATAAGGCTGCGTGCCCCGTTCCGATAAAAGTGTTATTGTTCGTTTTAAACAAGAATTTTTAGAAAAATGTAATTAAACTCTAAATTTTCCCTCTCTCTAAGATCGGTTTGAAGATTGATGCTTCAGCTATCTTAACTTATTAAATCCGTAGCATAGAGGTAAGTAGATAGATAGATAAATTTACAATCTAGATAGTTTATTTACAATCTACTTACCATTAAATCTCGTATATAGACAATGAACAAGAGTTCGTCTGTCGAGGTTATTTATTATTTAATAATACAATCAATACCATACAACATTAGTATACATATATAAAATTATACATAGTATATTTTAAGATTTTGTAACATTTAATAATTAAATTCTGTATTCAGTTCCTTTTTTATATTATTTAAATATAATTTTTCATAATCTGGACCATTTAATAATTTCAACGTTTCATTTAGATTTAATGTCTTTTTTTTTTTTTTTTGTAGTTCGGTGTATTGATAGGAAGCCCAATAATTCTTTTTAAAAAATAAATACCTTTGAAGTTTTTCTACCATGTCTGAGTCTTCATATCCCCAGATTTTGCGCTCCCTAGCACCAAACCGTCCTTATTAAAATTAAACACATTAAATTTTTTTTTCAGTGGGACTTGTTTGTTTGACATCAATCTAGACCAAACCACATTAAATATATTTTTGCTGGCTGTCAGTTTAAGATTAATATGTGTTTTTAAACATAAATTATGGGTTATATTGATACCTAAATATTTGTAAACGTTTACAGATTCTATTGGTTTCTCCTTAAAGTACCACTTTTTCCTTAACTTGTTATGCTTTTTTACTACATACCATTATTTTTGACTTATCAAAATTTAGTTCGAAATTCCACGTTCTACAATAATCTTCTAATTTAAAAATCATTTCTTGCAAAATTAGGCCGTGGTCTGCAATTAATACAACGTCACCAGCATACATAAAAATATTCAGCCTTTTTCCAGCGATGAGTATTCCACCCTCGACACGTTCTACCAAATCGTTAATAAAAAGCGAAAAAAGTAGAGGACTCAAAAAACATCCCTGCCTTAAGATACAAGAATCAAAGTTTTTAGACAACCCTTCTTTTGTCCACACTCTAAGGTTCGTTACGTCATATAAATTTTTGAGAACTTACCTCTATGTTCTATCACCATGTGTCAGGCTCAAACTGGGATGATAAAGAGGTAATATGAAGAGGAGTCTTAGTTGACCTATGGCCAATTAACTGGTTAAATTATGGGAGATAAATATATTACTTAAAATTAACCTTTAAATATATTATAAAAATCTAAAGGATGAGTACCGGTTGAGGTCTTTGAACGGTAAAAGGAGGCCATCCGTCAGGGCATAGCGCACGGGTCGTGATATCGGGAACGATAACTCTCCCGGGAACACTTATTAGCCTAATAGTCCTCTCTTCCACATTCACACATAGATCATCCCGTAATTAATACTTTTCCAAAGTCCCTCTTTATATTATTCCACGTCCTCTTGGCGGGCAAATAGCTGGTGTTACTATATGTGGTCTTCTGTTAATAAAGCCTATACATCATGGTTTAGTGGTCCGTGTGAAATTCTCTTTGTCTGGGGTGATTATTCAAGAAAGGGGCGGAGAATTCGCGTCTCATTTCTAAGTTTATCCTCTTCTGTTGGGAGTTACTCGGGATCCTGAGAGGTCAATCCCCTATAACAGGGTAAACCCTTTAATTATGTACAATACCTCTTCTAAATGCTAATATTCAGCTTAAGGGGTCACAAATAAAAAAAGTTGAATAAAAAACAGAAATGGACCACCTGTGGTGTAGTGGTTAGCGTAGCTACCGACCCTGTCCGATTTCAGGTATTGGTTTATGATACCTGGATAAAAAATTTAGGACACCATTGTAGCATCGTCTGATTAGCCATAATAGCATAAAGTGTTGTTAACCCTTTGTACTCGAGGTCTCCAGAGCGGAGCCATTTATAATTTGTCTTCAAACTCGAGGGCTCCGCTACGGAGACAATGCAAAAAAATTTCAGTTGTTAACACATAAGGACATAAACAAATCGTAAAAACTATTTATAGGATATTTCGCTTTTGGTGATAAATCGCGGTGTTTTTCATTATTTTTATAGTACGTTAATCTTTTAACATCGGCTATGTTTGGTGGTTTTAATTCACCTTCTATTTCCTCATATTGTACAATAATTTAGTTCGGGGCCTAAAATAACCCCTTTACTTTGATTTAGTTTCCCATAGTCGGAAAGCTATTAATAGATTTTCACATTTTAGGAGCTTTTCTGATTGGATATCTGAGAAAACTTGAACTAAAAGGGTCCCATCTCGTAATTATTTAACAGTTTTTACTTCTCCAGTTAGATTTTTTATGCTTTCATATATAATAATGATATTATAATAATAATAAAATTATAAAAATTTTGGTTCGAAAATTTTACTGTATAATATTACGTTTTCGGGGTGTACGTTTTCGCTAATAAGCTGCGTCGAGTTGACGGTAGGTAACGTCCGAAACGGTGCCGAATGCAAAGGGGTAAATAAACGAATACACATAACAAAAAATAATAGAAATTACAGAAAATTTTACTGCAGCTTAACAGTGCAACTAACCTATATTCATCAACCCTTGTGGTATATAAATATAATTCTACATTCCGATTTAACAGACATAATAATAAAATGTTCATTTCTAAAAGAGTGGAGCAAGACGAAAAAAAATGTCCCGGTTTTTTTTTTTCTTTAACTCAAAAGACTTTAAATCACATTATCTTTTTTTTTTTTCAGAAAGATTACAGATTTTAAATCCAATACGTAAAGTTGGAGAGCAGTCAATGCAGTCAGTCCTCCATGGAGTTGAGAGATAGCAATAATGATCGCAATATATGGCTTCTCTAAAATTTTAGTTTTATTGACTTAATTAATAGTTTAAATAATTAATTGAATTGTTGAAGACTTCTTCCAAACGAGCTGTGGCTATCGTATGTGAAGGTGATGTTGAAGACCCCGAGTGTACCATGTTTGTACAAAACCTTATTTTATACATTGCACAATGGTCCAACTAACCTATATTCATCAACCCTTGTGGTATATAAATATAATTCTACATTCCGATTTAACAGACATAATAATAAAATGTCCATTTCTAAAAGAGTGGAGCAAGACGAAAAAAAATGTCCCGGTTTTTTTTTTTCTTTAACTCAAAAGACTTTAAATCACATTATCTTTTTTTTTTTTCAGAAAGATTACAGATTTTAAATCCAATACGTAAAGTTGGAGAGCAGTCAATGCAGTCAGTCCTCCATGGAGTTGAGAGATAGCAATAATGATCGCAATATATGGCTTCTCTAAAATTTTAGTTTTATTGACTTAATTAATAGTTTAAATAATTAATTGAATTGTTGAAGACTTCTTCCAAACGAGCTGTGGCTATCGTATGTGAAGGTGATGTTGAAGACCCCGAGTGTACCATGTTTGTACAAAACCTTATTTTATACATTGCACAATGGTCCAACCTGGGAAAAAACCTCATAAATGAAAGTAGCCCAAACCTAATTTTTTCTTGGTTTTCGAATACTTAGATACCTGTAGAACAATGGAAAGAATATATTTTTTTAACTAGTTCAAAATTATAATGTGTGTGTACCAGTAAAATTGAAGTTTTTAATGATTCAAAAAATCGTACTTTTCTACCGACATAAAAAAAAAATTCTACTCTGTATAAGATTAACAATAAAATATTCACCAATACATCAGGAGTGTGTCATCTATATATGTGCACTGTTATGGACCAAACATTTTTAAATAATATCAATAGTAAGAGAAGAAATTAATTTTCGAAATCGATGCTGAAATAAGTATGATTTTTTGACTTTGTTGGTTTATAAAAAGTTTGCGTTACGTTGCGTTACGGTCGCAATGCTTTAATAAGTAACTTTAGGTAGTAGAGGAACTGTGGTAAAATTTTCAGCGCCAACTTCGGCCAACTTTGGGATTTATAAGGATTTAAACCTTCAGCTACGGTTCGAGTGGCGAAGGCGGATGACCTTGGGGAGGAACTATTAGTTAAGAAAAATCCTCATGTAGGTCTCTAAGAGAGGGGGACTGACTTAGAATTAAAATAAAATAAATAAGTTATTTTCATTATAATTCTAAATTAATAAAATAAAATAAAATAATTTTAATTAAAGAATTATAAAGACTGTATGCTGTAAAGTAAGATATGATATATTATTGATTTGTCGTTATACTTATATGTGATTATATTGATTAGGTGTTGGTTTAGATAAATTAATTAGCGATTATATATTATTGTATTAAATTGTTTTATATACATTAAAATAGTAAAATTAGGTTATTATGTCTAAAATATTGTAAATACTATCATTTAAGTTAGATAGCAAATATGTAAATAATATGTCGACTTAGTAGGCCAAAACTATTGTGCTATCGCTTGTAACCGAGACAGACTTTAGATGCTGTGAAAAAATCATGGAAGTCGGACCATTATTAAAAAAAAAAAAAAAGAATAATGCCTTTTGAATTCGGTTCATGTTTTAGTTTAGCTTGGGAAATGAAATTTTCTTGAAATTAATCTTTTATGTACTTGTAAAACTGAAAGGTCCCTCTGTATTCCATACAAAATAAAAAAAATTAGTTTATCGAGCAAAAATAAAATTGTCTTCTGTTTAATATTAGTTGTTTACTTAGTCTCATATTATTGCTATTAGATCACTGATAATTGTGGTGTGCAAATTATTCGCACGAGCCAATTAGTACTAATAACGCTTTTCTCGAAATATATTTCTTCCTCCAACGTACCTTCGAATACTCCACATGAATACTTCCGGTTAGTGATATCTCAATCACTACTATTATTTACTATTTTTACTTACTTACTTTTTTAATAACTCTTGCCATTTAGTATTCAACAACAACTATCGATCCTGTTCAAAAGTTCGATTGTCCACTCAACCTTAACGCCATGGCCATAGACATGTATCATATTCTAATCCAGTATTATTTCGTTTAATAATAACATTAAAGGTTTAGCGAACCCGAAGATTCGATGCCAATGGGCTGCTTACATTCCTCCATCCATCACCAACAGTCCAAACCCAGCTATAATCTTAGTTGATCAGTCATAAGCCCTGTCTCTTAGTGAAGTGGTTCTTCTGCTTCGGGTGACTACAGGTGCTAGCAATCATCGTAAAATTAAACGGCCCTAAACCACATCGGGCGAGGTGTACATTACACAGTAGCCGCCAGTCATTCTCCTAATCGAACACCTGTCCAGCGGCTACTCCACTCACTTCTGATCTTGAATTTCAATCTTCAATCGTCAACTATCAAGAATATTTTATTAATTTTAATCTGGATCAAATTTATATTTCTTCGGAATAAAACAACAACAATTCTTCAAGGTTATAAAGAGTTTTTAATCATTACGTGTTCTAACTGAAAAAAAAAAAAATTCGGACCTTAAACAAGAAAACCCAAGATGGTATGCCATTTATCCCTTATTAAATTATTATTATTTATGAGCTATTCACAGCTAAAGGTTACACATATACTAAGTGTTTGTAATAATTAAATTTAAAATCAATATAGATGTTGTAAGGAATATGTAATGCCACATGGAATTTGCAATATGAACTCTCTTAGTAAACCTTTCAGAAGTACCATCTATCAGATAATATGACGACGCTTTTGCGTTTATCATTCATATTCCGATTTAGTGTTTGAATAAGTACATCAACATTTGTTTGAACACTTATGGCAAAGTGGACTATTCTTCATTTAATTTAATCTTTATATTAACTACTAGATGCCAATATTTTCTGCTAATAAAGTAGTTGGAAGCCGCTTTTATTTATTTTTATAATAACATAATTAATATAATTCATAAATATGAAAATATTTAGATGTAAATATCTCATGAACAAAACTCCATAAGTAACGACGCTCCCTATTTTTTTTTGGGATCCTGACAAAAAGATATTAAAGTTCTTAAAATAAAAATTAAAGTTATCTTAATTTTAATTTTGAAGATGTTCTAAATAACTAAAAGAGCAAGTATATTTTTTTTAGTATTTCTTCTTTCTTTTTTTAAATATTTTCTTAATTCATTCATTTTTTTTTTAGTATAAAATAATTTACCAAACAGAAAATCATTAGATTTGTTGCTGATAGTACAAAAGATGTTTAGACGAATAATAACTAAATAAATAACCAAACAGGTTTTATGTAATTTCTTATATTAAACTAAACTTTTCAATATTATCATTCGGAAATGTCACTATATCTAACATCATGACATTATATGTTTCATTCAATAAGCCTAATTCTTATCTATAGAATCGTAACAAATTTAAGACACTTGCCAACCATCATATAAGAATTACTGAAAAAAGAACACAACAAAAACTGTAAAATATAAGATAGGCAACAAAAAACTTTGAAAATTCAACTTGAAATTTTTATGCTGTATGCCTTCGTTGACTTATCGTAACCATAGTAGACTTGTATTGTATTTTTATTGCAACACAAATCATGCTTCTACCTCCAGGTTTTAGCTGTAGTGCAAATTAATTCGAAAAGGGTCGGCTTTAGCAAGGGCGACGTTCCCTTATATTAATTAAACAGTTATAATTATTATTGTATGATGAAATAAACAAAATAGGCCTTTTTATACCAAAAAAAATATCATCAAGTTTATTTAACTTGGCAACGTTTCGGCTTCTGGAGCCATTCTCAAGCCTTATAACCATTTTTGTCAGAAAATATTAATTTATAAATATTTTTGGATAACATTGTGCCAGTTGAAATTATAATATGTACCTACCATTTATCATACTTGATAATTGTATGTAATTGGAAAAAAATAAACTAATCTTAGAATATAATTGGTTGCTGGAAGCGGCATTTTAATGTCATCTAAAGACTATTAAATAAAGTATGTTATATTAGCTTGTGTTTGCAAATACCCAATTTAAATACAAGCTTATATAATATAATTTCATTTGCTGGTTTTCAGATGACATTAAAATAATGCCTCCATGACATTAAAATAATGCAACCGGTTATTATATTCTATCTTCTTTTTTTTTCTTCAATTAATATAAGAATCAAGAATGATGCATAGTAGGTACATATCCTAATTTCAATTTTGGCAAAATGTTATACAAAAATATTTATGTAATATTTACAAAGTATTACTTTCTGAAATAAATGGTTATAGGCTTGAGAATGGCTCCAGGAGCCTAGTTAAATAAACTTTATTACATTTTTTTGGCCCAAAAAGACCTATTTTATTTATTTCATCATATCAAATAAATCACCAAACCTGAAAAAGACGATTAGAGAACTTAGAATAATAATTATATTATTCTTAGAACGTTAAACTCGATATTTAGATGTAGAAAAAAATGAAGGGAGTGTCTAATTTTTCTGGAGCTATTTTTGATTTTCTTCCCTCTCCTATAACCTTTTGTCCTTGCGCCGGTTGTGCTAAGAAGCTTATGTTTCTTAAATCTTTTTGAATGCTTTTTTTTTTGTGTGATTTATATAAAACGTAAAGAATTAAAATCTGATCTTCCATATTATTTACACCGTTGAAGATATAATTTTTTAAATAACAATTTATTACAATTACCTTTGGCAGAGAGACAGAAAGGAATAAGACGGTACAAAGAGAACCTTACAATAATGATTGGGGTTCATTAACATTTGAGAAGCCGAAATGTAGGAGCCGGAATTAGTTAGATTCCCACCTGCCCACATCATCCTGACCGCAGACCCCACAAAAAAAATACCTCCATCCGCATCATTACCTACCCTTAGCAGTGATACCTCACTTCTTTTTATCAAAGCTACGAGCCCACCAACAATTACACTCTTATGTAACAAAGAAAAAATAATCTCTAAGGTACCGCAATATCTCAAACACCTCAATCAAAGAGATACAAGAAGTACCAATTAACACACATCTACTATCAGGCATTAAATTTTAAGTAATGTTTAAATTTTCTAATAAATAACGGAACGTATGGATATTATAAATAGTATAAAATAATCTTAACAACACCTTATAGCATGGAGTTTGCTTTTTAACAAATGTATACTAACATTTTTATAAACAACAATACAATACATAAACATCAGTTTCATACATGAATACAATATTGCAACACAAATTGGGTTTAAAATAATTTTTATTGATGTAAAATTACAATTCACAACGTCAGACAAAAAATAAAATCTTAAATTATTTACAAAGTTACAAAAAGTAATTGCTAGTGACAATACAGTGACACAAAAGTAACCAAATGCTTCAATGTTCAAGGCCAAATATCAGGAACATGTGATTACGTACATTAGTATTTTATGTAATGGTTCCAACAAAAATCCTGACCCTTAGTTGTGACAGAAGTAATCATCTTCTTTCGTTTCTCATTAGATTATCTTCATAATAATTGATCTAAATGTTGATGATTAAATAAGATATTAAATCAAATATACCATGATACGGTATAATGATCTCTTATTTTAGCACCTTCTACCATGAAAAAAAAATCTTTGAGTTTATTTTAATCTGTGTTTATAAATGTGTTTTAAAATTTCCGGAACATTTTCTTATTATTTTTCTTAATGTTTTTATTGTTTTTTATTAATGTATTTCATAAGAAATTAATAGCTAATCGGATTTAAAATGGGAGCATGATATGAAAAAGTGTAGAAAATTATCAGGTTCGTTTTTCTAATAAAGAGGACACGTATAGAATGAATCAGAATAGAATTATAGTCTATTAAGAGTCTCCAGAATTTGGAGCCAGTAAATCGTATTTGGTAGATCAGTATTATTTTATGTATGTGGCACCGATATTTCACATAATCTTCACCTAAAGCAAGTATAGATGTTCAATTAATGTTAGAGTATTTTATAAGAAAAATTTAGCTGATCGGATTTAAAATGGAACATGAAAAAGTTATTATCACATAGTTATAACACATAGTTATATCATCAAAAAGTTATCATATTTTACTAAATTTCTTTTTTAAGTACGTTTGTTTCTTGAATCTCACATATTTCGAACGATTATGATAATCGTTAAAATAGTTTTTACTGACGTAAAATTACAATTCGTAACGTTGGACAAACAATAAAATCTTAAATCATTTACAACGTTTCAAAAATAACTACTAGTGACCAAAGTACTCGAACCATACGATGTTCAATCTTCATCTACACATCTATACATTTAAAATTGTTTGTACCAAATTCAATAAGCTGTATCTTACCTAATATTGTTTGGATTAAAAAAATGTCGTTAAAAATCGGTTCCTGGATAATAGTTGCATAACTGTACCACTTTGCTCCTATTGAGAAAAGATTATTCTTTACTAAAGTTGCATAGTTATATGATAAACGATCATATCAATTGTTTGGGATAATATAAATTTAAGGAATATTTAATTTTCTTGTCGCCTCTCAACCCTCCATTTTTTTTATATTACGTTGTAATATATTATTTTTCTAAATATTTTAATAATATTATAAGATTCATCGTCTCTGAGATATTCCTGTAAAGACCTTTTTAAGGTATAACATGCCTGAACCATCAAAACGTTTCAACTAATTTATTTATTTTATTTTTTTTTGTTGCCTCTCTTTTTAAATATTCCAAATAATTTAATTTCAGTTTTTATTTAAAAATTAATTTAGTACGAAATTTTAAAAATGAAAAATGCATTGCGAAAACTTATATTTCCTAATATTATTCATTTTATGTTATTGTTATTTTTTATTATAGTTTTTATACTATTAAAAATATAATAAACTTTAATCAACGTAATTTCCTAATATTTAAAATGAGCATCTGGAATGTTAAAATATATGTCACAACAAGTATATTAATCTCCCTGAAATGCAATAAATGCATTTAAAATCATTTGTACCACATTCAATAAGCTCTATCTTTGCTGATATTTTTTTCTTAAAGAGTGTTGTTTTCGGAAAAACGTTAATTAACTTTCAAATGGTTGGATGTAAAATTTATCGCCATACTTTATTTTGGTCTTATACTCAATAAAAAAAAAGTTTTTCGTCTGTTGTGCACCGAGGGCCCTATTTCACAACAGGGCATCCCGAAATTAACTATCTCTCTTTATGCCTAGTAACAAGAAATTCCTAAACATGGAATATGAAAGAATTTGACAAACATATATAGGAGAAATGATAAAAAATGTTACAATTTTTAATATAAGTCCAGATAATTTTCATTCCAATTATATCGAAGTACCAATACTTGTATTCCAATTGTTTCGAGTATCTATACTTTAGGAAAGGTATCGCATCGGAAGAATTATCAATACGTAAGTAATACATAAGTCAAATTTACCACAAAAATTAGCTTGCCAAAATGTATTTGATCACAGTTTATCGTACATTATCATTATATAATCGTTCAGCATATTTTTCTCTATATTTTTCAATTTAAAAAAAAAAATTGTTCGTAAATATTTAAGCATTGTTGAAATATTTTAATTATTAGAAACTTCTGAAATGACAAGGAAACTTTCGGTATACACCCTAATGGGCATCCTACACACAAATGCGGACCCGGCTAATGCACTTTGCACACATTTCTTTCTGATTCGATTTAATAATAATCTATTGCATGAAAAAATTCCATTGCGCGAGGAACTTTAAATATTGAGCTAAGATTCTAATGCTCCTTTGTTTCTTTATGCCATCTGGTGTTTTTCTTATTCGCTTTTTTTCTAAGTGAATAAAGAAACCGATCCTGTGACTATGAAGGTAAAGGACAATATGCTATGGTACAGAGCTACACTTGAAGGAATGCCGGACCTACACAACGAAGTAATGTGTATGATTATAGCTGATACCTGGGAGGGTATGAAGCCAGTGGGAGGGGTACAGGGTCTCCAATAAATCATTTGTCTTTCAAGAGCTGTCGTTAGTTCCGGATCGGGCCAATAGTGAGCGCTACTTCCTATTCCGAGTCCTCATGTCTTATTTGAAAATATCTTTGAAACCCAACGATACAAATATTCTAGAGGTAATATATACTAAATGCCCTAGAATGTGGCAGATTGTAATATTTCTTTTCAATAAATAATATACATAAAAAAATAAAGTAGAATATAGTACTTTATATATAAGTATAAGAAAGAGAGAGAGTATAAAGAATATAGTAAGAATATAGAAAAAAATATAGAGATTATAAGAATATTGAGAAAGAGTAATATAATTTCTTATGTTAGTAAATAACAGGGTTTAAAATTGAAAATTATTTTTTCCAAAAATATCATGTAATAACTGATTAGTGAAATAACAAGACAAGCTTTATCCACACCTGTTCGAAATGTTTGATAAAATATTGCTTTCAAAATGTTGATAAATTAAAACTGGCCTTGTTTTCAGTCGTCTGGGCTCCAACACTCAATAGTCTGGCTACAATTTATTTTTATTTATTTTATATTGATTCAGGCAATCCATTATTAGACTGATGTTTGCCGACGTATGACTTTTTTTACCCATGAATGAATGAATGAATAATGTTTATTTTTACATTACTATACAACACAATTAACAATTGAGAAATAATAATGACAATGGCAAAAGCCGTCTGCCAGAGTTAAATGCTATATTTTACATAGTACAGAAATAATATATTACAGATTTAAGAAGGAATGTTTTACAATATTAAAAAGTCATATTTTACAGAGTGTAGGAAGTAATTTAGAAAACAAAATAAAATTAAATTAAAATTAAAAATAAATACTAATAAAATGAAAACATTTTATATATGAGACATCAAGTCATACCTGGAACTCCAAGAATGGTGAGTAAAGCCTAATAAAGGGCGTGGGTCTTGTTGACCTGTTAAGTACAAAATAATTTCTTCCCTTGAGAGGAAACAGTTCTCACTATAAATAATCCTAAATTCTGATAATATACTGCATCCTCCTAGAAAGTGATAAATGTCTTCACGGCAGTTAGAATTGCAGAGCGAACAGGTTTCAGACTCTAGATCTTTCTCTATCCTGAAGTTCAAATATAAAACTTCGCTCCAAAGCTTAAACAACCATCTTGCCGTTGAAAAACTCAAATCATTAACGAAGCTTGCTGTTGCTGATTCCTTATTATCATTAACCAACACTTTCTATAACTCAAATCAATTTTAAGGAAACCGCTCGATTAAATGCTTGATCTTGGTAATGAGCAACTATTTTTGAAATCAGCACAGCTAGCTGGTCACGCCATGCGGGCTATTTATTTAACACCCATTAAAATCACAACAAAGTGAACTGAGCTAATGCGATCCACTTGTTAAACCAGTACATCATTTTATCTATAACTCTACAAGTTTCTTTGTAAGCCTATGGTTCGGCAAAGATAGAATATTTGCCAAATATTCTATTGAGACAATATTTAATTTGGAGAGACAATGAGAATATTTCAAGTTGTGGTAATCGTGTTTCTTGGGCTAAAACTTTAAAACTGTTGAAGTTGGATGTGGAATGTTTTTTTTTTTTTATTTATGAAAATTTATGAAGATCATATTGTTGGAATCTCCCACACCTAAGCCACGGAAAAAATGTTGTACGGGATACACTATTAAAAACTGTCAATTTTGCAGAAATTGGTATTTGATTGCTAACCATTAACTCGGACCATATTCTGTTTAAACCATTTTTGGCCTTTGAAGTTCTCTCTTGTAAATGAGGTAAAAAGGACAACGGAGGAGTCAAAATAACCCCAAGAAATTTGGGTTATGTTGCAGCTGTTCAAAACTTCAAATCTCTCACCCATATAAAACAACTTCTCAGATGAATTCATTCTGCCACCCTTACTAAAGACTATTAACATGTTTAAACATGTCTTACATGATGGTTCATTATTATTTTAATTTTCAACCACTAAATTAATAGGCAGGGCATTTTCAATAGAAAAAAAATAAGTTTTCAATAGACTAGAAAATTTATATAAAGTTTCTAGGCTAACATTTTTAAAAAGTGGGCTAGGTCAGTTTTTTTTGTTTTTTTTTACCACTAATCAATAATTATGCCTGATTTTTAATCAAAAAATCATTTTCAATTTATAAATAGAAAATTTAAACCGAACATTGATTTTTATTGATATTATAAAAAGTAATGCTCACTCACCGGGTGATTTGATTTTAAATTAACAATAACTGTTGAAGCGTTGAAATGAATGAGGGTCTAAGTGCCAAAAAAATAAAACAAAGTTTTTTTTTGCCAAATTGTTATATGTGCCAAAGCCATTTTTCAGAAATGGGTATAAGTAATGTTTTGCTGTTAGAAAAGAGATCATTGAACGTATGAAAGATGGCATGGGTGTAAACACTGAACGTAGTTCACCCTAGAGGGTATAAGTCACATCATTTCTGTAAAAATTTCCTAAGGCACTTATACCCTTATGGATTTCCACACTTCAATTATCAAATTCATAAAAAAATAAACAATGATATAAAAAATAATAATAACCTTTTTTAACATACATTAAGGCCGTTAATTCAAAGCCATTTCTTTTTCTATTCCTTACTAGTTATGTTATAAAAATATATGTAGTATTTAAGTCCTTTTGTGATCCTTTATTTAAGCTTCACTTTTTTTATTTTTTGTACTTAGTTTCGACATTTACACCATTATCAAGATAATAATACCTGTGACCATAAAAATATGTTTTTTTAGCGAGGAGTCAAGGACACTCCTGATTTACCTCGATAAACGAAATTAAGTTTAGTTTAGTAGAATTAATTTTAGAACTCCGTCGTTCCATCATCGATTATACATTTATTAAAAAAAAAGAAATAAATAAAAAAATAGATTGAATTTAGCGATAACAATGCATCATTAATCGTCTATCAAACAGTTCTTTTAGTGATGGGAAAAAACAAGTTCTACAAATTTCCTTCCTTTAGGAAAATGAGAAAAACAATACAAATTCCCGTAATTGTCTTGTATTTAGTTCCCAGACCATCTCATAGTGAAGAAAAAGTTTCTCACGATAAATAAAGAAGTAGCTTTAGCTTAAATAAATCTCGAAAAATATAATTTCTGCAGTGGAGGATGTTATCAGATAGGTTCGAAAATATAGTTAATTGAATTAATAAAAAAGTAAGAATAAATTACTTAGAAAAAAGGAAGAAGAAAAAAGAGATTTCATTGCCTTAGGATGCAAAACTGCTTATTCACCTTTGAGGATAGTAACAATTTAGTTATGTGCATGTCCCTCAATATACAAATCCATGTGGGGCTAACGTTACCACTAAATTTTAGTCCGATTTAGATGACTTTAGCAGGACCTGAGCGAGTTGGTTTCTTGCTGGCCTTTTTAATTCTAACTACTTAAGTTTTGTACTCATGGGCAAATTTATATCCAAATATTAACCAAGGAACTAAAGACATGAAAATACGGTGAAAAAATAGAAAAGACCAACTCCTGACTCCCTCTAAAGAGGTCGAAGCCCGCTAAAGAACGGAATCATATCGAAGTACTGAGTATTCATTTTTCCGAGAGATGTTTAAAAATGTTATTAAAAAATACTGTTTATTAATGTTATCTTAGTGATATATATACCAAGGAGCGGGATAAATTCCTGATAAGGCAGTGAGGTGCTAAGCTCAAGATCCTGAGTTTAATGTTCTGTCACGGATAGTCTCGGTGGCCGAGAAACCCTCTTGCGGTACACCCAGCCTTGTGTATTACTTGGGTACTCTAAATTGAAAAATTAAGGGGGGACTAGACGGTTGAGCGTGATCACGGTCAAATCACCTCATTGGACTATCGCTGACCAAGAAACAGTACTTCTTAAAACACTAAAAATAACTGCACCCAAGACCCTTCACGGTTGTAGTGGTGTATTGTTAACTTTAGGCTCTAATATCTCTGGTGAGCTACCTAATAAAAATCTCATTTTTTTTACACGTTATGCTTACATGCAACATAAACCAACTGTATAAAATTTCAACCTGTATATTTGAGTATTTAGGTAGCTACGAATTTTTGAAAATAGTCTTTTCGTGCTGATTTAACAATGCGTATACTTGATCATACTTCATTAAAATTTTACTATTTGTGAATTTTCTACTATTAATAAGCATTATTAATTGTTTTGTTTTTTAATTTTATCTATGTCTAACGGAAAATATTTTTTATTACTTTTTCATTAAAAAGTAGTTTTTAATTATAATTAAACCCAATATTTTTTTTTTTTTGCATTTGACTTAGATAAAATTAAAAAATAAAACAATTAATAAGGGTTATTAAAAGTAGAAAATTCACAAATAGTAAAGTATTAATGAAGTATAATCAAGTTTACGCATTGTTAAATGAGCACGAAAATGACCATTTTCAAAAATTCGTAGCTACAAATGTACACAAATATACAGTTTGAAATTTCTTACAGTAGGTTTATGTTGCATGTAAGCATAACATGTAAAAAAAATGAGATTTTTATTAACTAGCCCACCAGAGAGAAGTTTAAAAATTCATAAAAAATTAAGGTAAATAATATCAGGGTTAAGAGTACTTGTAATGAAAACTACTTAGTTAGGTTTATTATCATGCCAAAAATCAGCTTTGGAGTACATGCCCTTATACCCAAAACTTACCCTCAAAAACGGTGTTTTGAGAATTTAAATCTATTCTTTTCAATAGCACTTTTCAAGTATTGGACTTCAAAATATTCCAATAATAAAGAGAACACGAAATATATAACAGACTTTAAGGAAAACTATTGTGTTTGAATTATTAGTCTATGACTTACCAGTCTTGAGAAAATGAGTTTTCTGTGAGAGCGTAAAATCTCAAACTTTATCATAATTTTAGATTAACGTTTTTATTAATGCGCTGAAAGACTAGTAGATGTTCTCAAGATAGTCAACTGTTTCTCTCAATCCAAGTTACATCTACGATTTTTTTTTTTTTTAAGAACTTCAGAAATCTAAAGGGGCTGTTCAAAATTTATAAATATTTGTTCTTCTTCGAAATGAGAAATTATGTCCATTATAATATAAAACCATCCGTTGCATTGAAAAAGTTTCAACAGGAGGATTAATAGCTACTCTGAACGAATTTTATTTTACTTTTTTGAGATATGCCGTTCTCGCGAGGAGTTAGCTATATGTATTGTGTTTCATATAAAAATATTTATTTATTGTAATCAAAATCAATTTCTACAGTTTGAAATCATTCATATATTTACCTATATTCACTATAGTTATATTCACTTTATTAGCGCCTACCTGTAAATGAAATATGAAAACTGGGAGGTATGCACTCACTTACCTATATATATTAAATGATTTTATGCTTAATTTTGTGCATTATTATTTATTTCCTAACTCTTGAATTATATTTAACCATCGCCTTACTTCACATCGAACTTACAGCTACACTTTGTCATTGGCTGAGAAGTAAAATGAATTTTAGTTATAGTTTTCTATTAAAATGGTTTCTAAAGATCTTTTTACACGGTTACGTTTAAGGAACTATTAATTAATGAACTACAACATTTTCATTCCAAAATTGTTAAAAAAAACTTTAGCTTCTAAATAGGCCTATTTGTTGCATTATAATCGCCCTGTCTGTCAAAAAGCAATAGGCTTTATTTTTTATTTAATTTTTTTTTTTTTTTTTTTTTAATCCGTTACATATACCTTACCCTTAAACAGGTCTGTAATAATTATCGATTATATTTCTATTGCTATAGACGTATCTCAGATGAGAGTAAATTGTTATGAATAATAATATTATATAAGTGTTTACTCTATTACAGAATTGTGCCTTTAATTTCCCTCCCCTTTCTCTCAGCAGTGAAATAAAGGAAGAAGTATGGCCGTTCCCCCCGTAGCCCGTGTTCCAAATAGAATTGGTTGGGAGATCAGCAATGAAGAAGGACGCCAGAAGGACAGGCCTAAACGGTTGGTGAAAGTGTAAAATATTGGCTAGGATCCGCCATGCTGGAACATAGGGTGGGGTGCAAAACTATCCGGTTACGATCTCAGTGAGCCCCCACCCAAACTCCGCCTGCCACCGTGTCTCCATTGGTTATCCTTTATTTTCACTATTTTTAGACCAATCGTAATCTGACAACCTTTCCTTCTCGGACCGTCTTGTACGTCTTAAAAAAAAAAAAAAACGCTGCAATTTTTTATAGAAACTACATCAAGTATAATATTTAAATGTACCAGGATTCAACAAAACTATTTCAATTTGGCCATTTTTTTTATCGTAAGATATATGCGTACATCTGACCATTTTTTTTTTTTTTTTTTGTTTTTGCAGCGCAATAATACATAGTACAATATATTGTACTAGGTTTCTATCATGTTTATATGACATGAGGAATTATTCTCTTTATTTTTTTTTTTTTTTTAGTCACATCGTATGAAGTATATATGTCTATAAGAAAAGTGAATAAGTTTTTAAGTCAACTTTCCGGTAATATTTGCTAAGATTGCCAAGATCTTGCTGTAGGTGTCAGGATAGAACCCTAAAGGTGCCTTTAAACTCTACGAACCTCACTTTCGAACAGGTTCTCCCCCGAACCTTGCCGTACCGACGTGAAGCGAACAGCCATTTATACTTCACGTGACGTGAGTACTCCCACATTGAGTGCGGAGCACTGCCCAGGGCAGTGGTCCGGGTAATGCCCAAGCGACGGACCACTGCCCTGGGCAGGGCCTATACCGTAAGGTTTTAAGCAGGTAGCAAGGGGTTCAGCTTCCAGAGAAAAGTGAATTAGTCACGTCAGTCTTTCGAGGAAGGTGTGAGCTTTATAAGTGTGTTTTCCGTCTCTAAATAAGTGGATTTTTGTAGAATCTATCGACGATCTTACGTTTTTTTTACTGAGGTAAGTTAATTCTCCACAGTATATCATTGATATTCATATTTTAACATATTATTGTTTTAAAATGTCAATTTTAAAAATAATTACAGAAAATTTTAGAAATGGATAAAAAGAGGGAACTAGATTCAGCCTCAAGTGAGCGTCAGGGTTCGAAAAACGATGGTATGTATTTTATATGTTATATTAGATTTTATATTAAATTAAATGTTGAGATTTCTATATGTTTGCTAATATATTTTTAGGCCCTTCCAAAAAGAAAAAACCAATTGCATTGGACTCTGCTGAGGATAAAGTTGAAGCATTACATGGTGAGTAAACATATATTAGTATCCATAAAACTTGATAAAAACTTTGTGAATTTTATATTCATATGAATATATTTTTAGGACCTCCCAGAACGAGAAGTAAAAGTAGTGCATTAGAATCGAAAGAAGATAAAGATAAAAAATAATAGAGGGTATGAAGAAAATTATCAGTACGTTATAAAATTTAATAAAAACTATTGAAAATTTATATTTATAAAAATTTAATTTTAGGTCCTTCAACTTCACCTACGGTAGACAAAGTTTTCGGAGATAGAAAACAGATACCTGTGTCTCTTATGACGGAGGAAGAAATAAGATTGCTGGCTACCTAACCTCTTAAAGTAAAACATGTATTTGTTTTTTTGTAATCAAAATGGCTGTATAGGTATATCAAAAGTGTATTATTTAATAAAATTGTTCCTGTATTATGTACAGTGTTGTTTGGTATGTTATTAATCCTAGCTTATTTTCCCGTTGCAAGTATACTTACAAATCTCATTTCATTAATTGAATTTATTTATAACAAATAAAATATTAAATATATACACACACACACACACACACATATATATATATATATATATATATATATATATATATATATATATAGAGAGAGAGAGAGAGAGAGAGAGAGAGAGAAATTTAAATATGTCCCACAGTATCAATAAGGCGTGAGGAATAAAAACACGTATGTTATGCAGGTTTGCCTATCCAATCTTTCGTGAGCGACGGACCACTGCCCAGGACAGTTGTTCCTAAAATTATTAATAACTATTTGCAAAACAATTTAAAAAAAAAAAAAAAACTAGTTTATAACGAAAACCATATATTTTTGGATGGTTTGTGATAAAATTTGTACTTTCGTCGCTGGGGAAATTTTCCCTCATTCAGACCCGCACTCAATGTGTTAAGCGAACCAATATGGCTGACGCACCCAACGCTAGCTTATAATAAAGAAATAATCTCCATTATCAATATATTTTATATTATCTGAAAAATAAAAAAATAGGAGACGAATTACAACGTTTCACAAATTACACTACTATCACAAACAACTCCTGTCACTTAGGAAAAACCCAAATCAAAAGTGACACTAGCGCTACCCCCAAACCCAGGCGAGCAGATGAAGTACCTAGAACACCCGAACAGTCGACTTGAAGGCTACACGAAGGTTGTTCGAGGGTGGTGTTCGAAGGTAAAGTTCTTAGAGTGTAGAGGCACCTTAAGTTCTAACCCTAGAATTTCCAACAAGGTGGGCCTATTAACCCTTTAACCGGGCGGGACGTATATATGTTGTTTTTATTATTATTTATATATGTATATATAATTATTTATATACATATATAAATTCACGTAGATATATGACTAATACCTCTGTTGTACGAAAATATAAGTCCCACCAGTTCCAGGTACAAATATTTCAAGGACACATTTATACGTCCCACCCGGTTAAAGGGTTAATATTTGTCCATCCTATTTTGCACCTAAATTATATAAATATAATTAAAAAGCACCTAGATAAAAAATCTGAAAAAAATAGTGGTTGTAAGAAAAACATTCAAGATTAATGTAAACGTGAATTGAACATTTTCTGTAACAATTTATATCCAGAAGAAATAGTTAAGTGAAAAAAAAAAAAAAAAATAAATAAAACACTTGTTGATATTATTTAAAATTATTAAACTATAATTTTATAAAGGCATTGAACATGGAAATGACATTTCTAATTATCTAGAAAAATGACTTTTATTTCCCTCTATAATATTTTTTTACACCCAAAGTTTTATATATATATACATCTTGTAATCTCATGAAATGAATTTAAAAAAAATTATTTAGAGATAATTAAGAATAAAAAAAAGCTCTGGGTTCGTACACCCCCACCCTTTGGCAATCCTAGGGTTAACTCGAAGGCCAACGGGGAGGGCATGGGTTGGTTGTGCATTCATTTTTTTAATGCGAACTTTTGATTTTATAGATCGGTTTAAACATAGACATCGCTCACCAATCCAGAAAATTGGGCCGGGATAGCCGAGCGTGTAGGAGCGCGACCCGTTGTTGCACGCTCGAGCCGAACGGCGGCGCACACTGGGGCTTTTCTTGAGAAATAACGCTCAAAACTCTAATTTTAATTTCTTGTAATTTTCACTCATATATATGATTAATAGAACGTAAATATTATGTCAAATCAACAAGTAAACAGGTTGAGCCTCAGATTGTTTACTTTTATAATTCTTAATCCGTTTAACATTCCTCGCTAGTATTAGACGGGCAGTACAGCTCTTTGCATTGGCGAAGTCAGATACGCGTCAGGTCGTTATTCTTAATAATTTTTGTTTCCAATCAATATGGCGAGTTCGAGTAATGGTATGTAATAAATTTAGTTCAATAAAATCAGTTTTAATAACGAAATTATGGTGAAATTTAGATTCTAGTCTTACTAGTCAAGTTTTGTCTTTGAATATAAATTTTTCAATTTCGCGCAAAGGGATTTTCAATCTGCCAACGTAGGGTTTTAATGGATGGTCTATTTAAAGTAAGAGTGAAGAAAGAAGTGAAATCCCCGTGCGCAAAATTGAAAAATTGAATTAAATGGATTTATCGTGTGACGTTCATGTAGTGTTTCTATTTTTTTCAGACGCTTCTTGCACTCAAGTTTCTATTAAAAGGAAAAAAATGTGCGAAATCTTTTTCAAAGCTAAGCACTCATCGTTTAGTGAAAAGTTTGATGAAGTTCAAAAGTTTATTTGCCAGGCTACATCTTCCCCAGTCAATTGTCTAAATACGCGCAACTCCCCTTTAAAAAATTTTAAAAGGCAATTTAAATTAAAGTGGGAGGCTTGCAATAGACATAAAGATAGATTTTTGCGAACGGAAAAGTGCTGGCTGGAAGGATCCTGCGTATTTCAAACCAACCGACCGCGACGTTCAAGAGGTGGTCGGCCGCTTTTGGATTTCCAAGCAAGTAGCGAGCAGACCAAGCGCAGGAAAACAGCAGATTTGCGTGCTGAAAATAACCCCGATGCTCTAATTTATGCTGCGCAAATGCAATTGAGAGCGAGTGGAAAAAAGTTTGAAGCAGACGTAGTTAAAAAAGTGACCGAAATTCCTGGATTTGCTCAAGAACAATTAAAAAATAGTTATGTCCAAAAGGTTACATACTTGCCACCTGTGGATGCCCTATCAATGATAATTGAAGCTGAATTATCTAGGAAACAATATAACGTAATCCGAAGTTACGCGAAACATATATTTCCACCTTACAAACTTGTTCAAAAGGAAAAATCAAAATGTTATCCCGAAAATATTTTATTAAAAGAAAGTGAAGCTGAGGTCCCATTACAATCAATTTTAGACCATACTGCCTGTCGACTATTGTCAGCTCAAAAAGATGTTGTTAATTCTTTAGACGTTTCGAATTCTTTAACTTTAATTTCAAAGTGGGGATTCGATGGTAGTAGTAGCCACGCCCAGTACAAACAAAAATTCACATCAGAGTTTGACGATGATAAGTTCGTGTTCATAACATCACTTGTCCCATTACGACTAGAATCGGAAATAAATAAAAATATTATAGTCTGGAATAATCCTAGACCATCGTCTTCTCGTTATTGCAGGCCTATAAGTCTCCAATATCAAAAAGAGACAGAAGAGCTTGCTAAAGGTAAAAAAACAGATATTGATGAACAAATTCAAAATTTACACGCTACAACAGTAACTATTGATGATAAAGAATATTCTGTGTCCCACAAAACCATATTCACAATGGTAGATGGCAAATTATGCAATGCCTTAAGTGAAACTAAATCTTCTCTTCGGTGTTATTTATGCGGAGCCACCTCCAAAGATTTCAACGACTTACAACAAATGTTATCCAGAAGCGTCAATGATGACTTCTTGTCATTTGGTATTTCAGTTCTTCATTCATGGATTAGAACTTTCGAATTTTTACTCCAACTCGCGTATAAATTACCCATTGAATCTTGGCGAGTCACAAAAGAAACCAAAGATATTGTTGAGAACCACAAAAAAATTCTTCAACAACAGTTTAAGAAAAAAATGTCGTTGATAGTCGATCAACCTAAGCCTGGATACGGCAACAGTAACGATGGGAATGTAGCCAGAAAGTTTTTTCAAAATTTTGAAGAATCCGCAGCTATTTCTGGAGTTGACAAGGAACTGATAAGACGATTTTACATGATTCTTCAAGCAATATCAAGTGGTTTTGACATAAATAAAGAGAAATTTAAAAATTATTGTTTAGGGACAGCCGAATTATACATACGACTGTATCCATGGAACTACATGAGCCCCACTGTACATAAAATTTTAATTCACGGACCAGAAATTATTTCGCATGCATTGTTACCAATCGGGCAGCTTAGCGAGGAGGCCCAAGAGGCTCGCAACAAAGATTTCAAGTCTTACCGGGAACATTTTAGCCGAAAAACTTCAAGACTTGATAACATTACGGACATTTTTAATAGGCTTTTAATTTCTTCTGATCCATTTATTAGTAATCAAAGAAAGCTACCAACTTTAAAGAGAAAATCATTCGATTCGGAAGTTTGTGATATGTTATCAGTGGACTTAGATTATTTAGCTTCAACATCATTACAGGACCTTCAAATCACGGATTCAGATGATTCTGATTGATCAGAGATTAATTTATATGTCTATTATAAATCAGGGATTATATTTTTGTATTTTAATTATTATTTATCAATCTTAATTAAATATATACAATACTTATATCTATTTATATACAATACAATACTTTTATATAAATATACAAAATACAATACTTATATTTGTTTTTTCATTATTAAAATTATCAATGTTACCGGAACTCATCTTAAATTCATTGAAGCTTCAAAGCTTAAATATTAACAACTACACATGCAATTAGGTAGTTTAAAAAATACGTTAAATTTATATTTTAAAGTTATAAATTTTTATTGTATTAAGTTTTAGCTTTATTTTAAATTTTACGTTAAAATAAATTAATAGCTTTATTTAGTTTTATGATAAATACCCATATATTATACGAAATTTATTCTTTTACAATTCATTCATGATTTTATCCCCTAATTATATTATTTTAGTAAGATTCCAAAACGAAAAAATTGGTTATGAGGTTTTGAGCGCGATTGTGCTATAAAGGCCCCAGTGTGCGGCGGTTCGAATCCGCCTACCGTCCTACCGTACTATCCGCCTACTTTTATTTCGTGGAGGCCCCACGGAATAAATCTCGACCCTCCCACCATGGTTAGAATAGGTTGGCCATATAGTTGAGTGAACCGTAATCACTCAGTATTCCAAGTTTTCAACAGTACCTTTCAAATCGCACAAATTTTCAAACAAAAAAATTATTAAAAATTAGGTTGTGTACAGTAATAAAACTAAAACATTTCCATGTCAAAATTTTTCTCCAAACATTCTGGACGGATTTAAAAGATAAAAGATGTAATAGAAGCGTAATTGATTCTTCTTTAAATAGGATTGTAAAAATATTTTTCTACTAAGAGACTGTTTGTACAATGCATTCCTAGGTAATCTAACTTTTATAAAAAAGTTTTTTTTTTTTAATCAAACTCCTTGATGGATTCATAAAAATGGATCATATTTATCTAATTTTAACGAAGAATCAAATAAGCAACTATTCACAGGACACTATTGTATTGGAGAATATACAATACGAGGTTTAGACCGAACGCCCATTATCAAGTCTAAATCTGACTTAAACGCGTCTCAGAATTTTTATCCATAAGTTAACAGCCTTCATTGAGACCATAATATTCTTCAGCACTATTCACTGGTTTGTCAAAATTTAACTTTGTATGAATTTATAGGAGTGTATGCCCGAAAACATGAAGGTACATGAATTGGGACTAGACCATTAAAGAACGTGGTTGGCCGAAACGTTGTCCACTGCCGATAAATAAAATGAATAATTTATGTCCCGAATCAAGCTCCGTTTTGAATTCCATAAAAGATAAACCATTGTTCTCATGGTTGCCATAAAACAGATTTAATTGCTTTGTTTTTTTTAAAATCAAAATAACGGAGCAATTGGCCGAAAGAAATGTGAAATAGGCCATACTATTAAAACAACTTTTGGTAGGAAACTTGAAAATGCATATTTCGAGTTTATTGAAAACACAGCATTTATCCATGAAACTTCCAGCACTCAATTGACCTCAGTCCGATCCTAATTGAAAATTACTGCTGCATTACTTTTTAAGATTATGATTTACCTTAATGATGATTTCTGTCCTGGAAAAATGTGTGGTCGACTGAAATCGTGTTCCAATTGGGAAAATTACTGTCTATGAACGTCCAGGTGGATTAAATTATCCATAGCAGAGCCTAAGTTAGGAATGGCTGTAACCGGAGGTCCCTAATTGTAAAATTGATTGTGAAAATGTATATCTTACGGTCAATGTCAAAAGCTGCTATAATACTTCTATTTCACTGCTAGCAAATTACAAAAACACGAAATTCATAAAATTGTAATACAAGCTTTTTTTGTAGCTAGAAAACAAGATTGCAATATATCGTATTTCCACTTTATTGAAACTTATTATAATGTTTTCGGGGGTCAATTTATTACAAACATTTACAAAAAAAAAAAAAAAGAAATAAATCATAGCCTACTCTATTTGGTCAATAAAAAATTAACATTTCGCACATACCTAAAGAAATTTCTGCGGCGAATTTGGCTAGAAAAGAATAAGTAGCAAATATAACTGCAATAATCTATTTTACATACGAGGACTGGCGAAAAACTTGGGGAAAAAACGGAATGAACAAACCAGCAAAACTTGTCGATGTTGATCCGGAGCGCAGCAAACATGCAATAGAAAATCGAGTAGGTAAGAAACATTATTATGTAGAATTTAGAAGCTGCAACCCTTACCTTATTTAAATACCTGTAATCAGTAAACTACTACAACAGAAGATGAAATTTAAAAAAAAAATGCCAACGACCCTTTGTGGTAGAGGTTAACCAATAAGTAAATAAAAACATTTCTTATATTTCTTATAAAGAAATTATAATTATATGTTTTCTGTTAACCTCAGAAGACTGGGTGAACCATATCGGGAAAACGCAATCATTTTAATGGGGAAAATATTGGAAGAGCATAGATAGCAAATTGTCAGAAATTAAACATAGCAGGAAAAAGTGGAAAACAAATTGCAGAACATCGAAGAGGGAAGAGGTGATGTTTTGCCGATTTACAATGAGACATTTCCAATTCACCCATCCCTATCTCTTAAGAGGCTTAAAAGCAACAACGAGTGAAAAATGCAACACACTCATCAAAACGTTAAACACCTGCTAGTAGAATGCCCTGAATATGAAAAACAGAGAAAAAATTAACTTCCCGAGATCTTTAAAAGAGCAACTGGGGGATTTTGAAGTCACTGCATTGTTTAGTTTATGAACAGCACAGGACACTAAAACTGAATCTAAAATCGCCAATGACCCTTTTTGGAAATCGATGTTAAACCAAATAAAAAAAAAAACAAATGACAGGTTTTTATTTTAATTTAGGAAAAATTTGTTTTTACATTTAATTGTAGTAGGTCATGGTAATCATATGGTAACCATTGAAGTGAAAAGTTTGAAAAAAAATTGCTCTGTAACTATTTTATAAATTTTAGGTATAAAAACTTGTTTTTTTCTGTATAAACTGAGCAAAACAACTCAGCACGAGGTTAAGACAACAACGGTGTTCAATAAACTTTAGAATGTGTCATGCTCCATGGTCATCTAACAATATGAACAGTATAGATGCAAATGAAAATCTTACAGCCTGGGAAATAGTTATCGGCCGAAAACTTAGAAGAGACGAAGACCTTAGAAATAAAATTGAGGTAAAAGACGTTATTGCTACTAGTAATAGCTTTGACGTCTCATCAAAAATCGAAGTAGATGAATCGCAGTCAAGCACAAAACAACCAGTTCCGAAAGACCCCAACCAATTCACCTCAATACACCAACCAATTCGATGTGGAAGATTACACAGCATTAGTGCAATTCCTTCAAAGAGCTTTTAATTAAAATCTACTACCAGAGGTGTTAGCGTGGACGTCGAAAAGGTGGATACCCATCGCCATCTAGTAGCTAGGTTAAGAGATAAAGGTGCGGGATTCCATACCTTCCAAATATCTGAAGATCGAATTCCTCGAGTAGTCATAAAAAACTTGCACCACACCACTCTCATCGAACGCGTCGACCATATGGTCTTAAAGTGTGCAGTAAGGTTATCTTTTCTCTCCCGAAGTTTTGTGTTTTTAAGTGGTAAATTCAAAGAAAACTCTTTATAAATTCGGTTATTTTATTGTCAGAAGTCTCATTGAAGGGGCAGAAGCTGTTACTTTCAAGACTCCAGTCAGATAAGAGAAAAAAAATGTTTTATTATTTTTCACTTTTTTTTCTTTTCTTTTTTCTTACTAAACTGATTTAAAGTTAAGAAATCTTTCTTCCAAACTAATATATCATCATAGTTTTTTTTACATTTTACCTAGTCTTAGTCTTTTTCTAATATACTTTATAAATTCTAACATAATTATCTCCTTAACCTTATCATGAATGGAACTGACCCTCCCAGTCTCCATTCAAAACGTCGAAAAATAGAGAGAGTCAAATTTACATTCAATGATAATAATTTTTCTAATGCTGACCGTAAAATAACACCTAGGTACTTAGTAATGTGCAGAAAAGATGAGAATAATTTTAAAAGTATTTCTCCATTTTTCGTTAATAAGTTTATTAGTAACACAGTTGGTAGTGTAAAAAATATCAGAAAATTACGTGATGGGAATTTGTTAATTGAAACAGCCAACCCTAAGCAATCAGAAACATTACTGGCTATAACCAGTTTTGCCGGGCAGTTCGAAGTTGAGGTTAGTCCTCATCGTACCCTTAATTATTCCAAAGGTGTGATCAGATGTTTTGATCTACAATACGCCACGATAGAAGAGATAAAAGAAGAATTAAAAGATATTGTCACAGATGTTTTAAGGATTAAAATTAAGAAAAATGGTGTCGAAAAATTAACCCACACTTATATATTTTCATTTACAACACCTAAACCCCCCGAAACACTTAAATTGGGATTTCTAACAGTCAATGTCGAACCCTTTACACCCAACCCGTATCGTTGTTTTAATTGTCTGGGATTTTCGCACCCGACAAAACAGTGTAAAAAAACCGCACTCTGTGCCAACTGTGGTCAGGCCCGGCATACAGAAAACTCCAAGTGTGAAATGCCTCCTAATTGCATTAATTGCAAAGGAGACCACAATGCATTGGACCGCAGGTGTCCGGTATTTAAACTTCAAAAAGAAATTAAGTCAATCCAGTCAAATAACAAAGTATCATTCATAGAGGCTAAAAACATTTTAAGAAAAAATAATCCAAATATATTCATAAAGTCTTACGCAGAAGCTACAAAATGTCCTGAAAAGAAAGATATAGGTATACAGGTCAACTTTACATTCGCTACCCCCTCAACGGCTACACCTACAGCTAAAGTGGGCATTCCGGCCGTACGGTCGCGGTCAACATCGGTCGGAACGGAGGCGATGAACTCGAAAGCCTCCTCCCCGGCACTTCCTCTCTCTTCCCCTCCCCCCACCTTCACTTCTAACCCCCCTCCCTCTTTAACTCCTTCTTCCTCTTTACCTCTCGCTAATTCCTCACTTCCTTCCATCTCTTCTCTCCCATCCTCCTCTTCCGTTTCAACCCCTTCACCTCCTCCTGTCCGGACCCCACGGTCCACAACCCCTACTGCTCTTCCCATCCAACCGGAGCAGCCAGCTGATCGGGCTCCGGAGGCGGGCGAGTCATTTAATTCGGACTGTTCCATGTTGACCGACGAGGAAACTGGTCAAATGGAAGCCGTATTTCAATTAAAAAATAATAAAAAAGGAAAGACTAAGAAAAAAAAAACCTTTCAAAAATAATATATTCAATCAATAACCATGTTAAAATTAATACCATTAGTCTCAAATGTAAAATCATCATATAATTTTATTACTTCGACATGCCTTTCCTTAACGAAGTTTTTTATTAAGTTTTGTAAATTCCCTTACTACTATTATATTATTCGAATTAAATTAAATTTAAAAAAAAAAAAAAAAAAAAAAAATCATCAATCTACAACAATTGTTTCTCTATATGTTTGTGTTAATTTATTTTTTTTTCATTCTATATACTCTTGACTTTCTTCAATCAATTTAATGGCCATAATACAATGGAACTGTAATGGGCTCAAAACTCATTTTAATGATTTAAAAATTTTAATGAATGACACAAACCCAATCTGTATAGGTCTGCAAGAAACTCATCTTTCACCTCATGAAAATATCAATAGAAAAAATTTTGAAATTTATCGAAAGGATGGTCCGATTTCTAATCATAACAGCCGTGGAGTCCTAATTGCCGTTCACCAATCCGTATATTCTGAAGAAATCACTATCAATTCCCAACTTCAAGTTGTAGCGGTCAGCATTCACGTAGGGTTCACATTCTCAGTATGCAATATATACCTCCCACATGACCAGACAATAGACCCTAAACATCTATTAGACATTCACCACCAACTACCCCATCCAGTTTTGTACATTGGAGACTTTAATGGTCAAAAGTCTTTATGGGGCTCACTACATACTAATTTAAGGGGTAGAGCAATAGAAAATTTCATTGATTCCTCAGACTTACTCCTTCTCAACTCTGGAGAGAACACTTTTTTCAGTTCAAGCTATAAGACTTATTCTGCTATAGACCTTTCAATTTGCAGCCCCAGTCTCTATAGTTCTTTAAACTGGGCCGTCCTCCCAGATCTTTATGGAAGTGACCACTTTCCAATTTTAATGAAATTTACGAATGTAAACCCTACAATTCGAAACACCCCTAGATGGATATTAGACAGGGCTGATTGGTCTCTATTTAGTTCATTGGCCAATCCACCTCCATATCCTCCAAGCCAAGTGGGTGTCGAAGAAGGATGCAGACTGATAACCAATACAATTATAAAAGCTGCAAATATCTCAATACCAATGACCAAAGGAGTACCTAAAAGACCGCCTGTTCCGTGGTTCAATGAGACTTGTAAAAACGCTCTTAAAGACCGCCGTAGGGCTTTCAAAAAATTCCAAAGATGCATGACCACTGAAAACTTGGTGGAATATAAAAAACATCGTGCCATATGCAGGAAAACGTTCAACCTTTGTAAATCCGAATCCTGGAAAAAATTTTTAAGTTCCATTACTGCCTCAACTCCATCAGCTGAAGTTTGGAACAAAGTTCGTAAAATCACTAGAAATCATTCTTTCCCCCGTTACACTATATTAGTTAATAATCACCTTTCGGACGATCCACAATTAGTTTCTAATGAATTTGCTAATTTTTATTCAGAATTATATACACCCGTTGGTCAAAACACTATTGCCAACACAACTGTATTAGAAATTATAAATACCAACCATGATTCGGATTTACAAATTAATCATCCTTTTACAATGTGGGAGCTCGAAAATGTTCTAAATTCAGTCAAGGGTTCTTCACCAGGCCCAGATAATGTTCATTATAACATGATCAAAAATCTACAACACGACACGTTAAACTGGCTCCTTGACTACTACAACCACTTATGGTCAGTTGGGGAAATTCCGAATAGCTGGCGAGATTCAATCATTATTCCGATTCTAAAAAACGGAAAGGACAAAAGATTGCCTAGCAGTTATCGCCCTATTTTTTTAACTAGTTGCCTCTGCAAAATCATGGAGCGAATGGTTAACAAAAGATTGATGTGGATAATAGAGAAGAATGGCCTAATTCAACCTTTCCAGTCAGGCTTCCGCAGAGGGCGATCGACCATTGACCATTTGGTTGCATTAGAGGCCGAAGTCCAATATGGGTTCATTAAAGGACAACATACAATAGCAGTATTCTTCGACATTATGAAGGCATTCGATAGTATAAACCATTCAATCATCTTTCGAAAGCTAAAGTCGGTGGGTATCAGGGGTCAAATCTACCAATTCATAAAGCGATTTCTTACTGATCGTCATTTTAAGGTTAGAGTTAGTTGTCAACTATCCCGAAGTCATGAACAGAAAATCGGTGTCCCCCAGGGTTGCGTCTTAAGTCCAACTTTATTTTCGCTGGCAATAAATGATCTGGGGAACAACTTACCGAGAGGCGTTAAGCCATTACTCTTCGCAGATGATTTAGCTATAGTCTGCCGATCCGAGAACATCAATGACGTCCAAAGTAAATTACAAGATGCCCTTAACAGAATTAATGATTGGTCCATATCGGTAGGTTTGAAAATATCCTTAGAAAAAACCGTGTGCGTCTACTTTAGTAGAAAAAGAAATTATCCATTATATCCCGAACTTCGACTAGAAAATTCATTGATACCATACGCGAATCACCACAGATTTTTAGGTATTATATTTGACCAAAAATTAACTTGGGAACCGCACATATCATCATTGAAAACAGCCACTACCAGGAAATTAAATATTTTACGCTTTCTCAGTGGCACATCTTGGGGGTCGGATAGATTTACCATGCTGAAATTATATCAGGCCTTAGTCTGTACTAAATTAGATTATGGTTCATTCATTTACGGCTCAGCCCGCCCGCGAATAATTGCTAAACTCGATGCCGTCCATCATGCTGGAATCCGAATCGCGACCGGTGCATTCAGAACAAGTCCCATTCTCAGTATCTGTTCGGAAGCAGGGTTACCACCTCTATCATTTAGAAGAGAAAAACTCGCAATAAATTATTTTTCCAAATTATTTCCGCAAAGAGACCATCCATCGTACAAATACATTTTTCAGTCGAAATTCTCACTCATTTTTCGGCAAAAACCAAATTCAACCCTCCCTCTGGCAGAGAGATTTTCTACGGATATTTCGAAACTCAAAAAAATCCCGATATCCAAACCTGAAACGCAAAATCCACCGTGGACCCAAAATCCACCAAAAATAATGCTAAATCTCGCGAACACCTCTAAAAATAATACCAACCCTTCTGAATATAAATTAAAACTAGCTCGACTCTTAAAAGGTATCCCAGAACATTTTTTGATTTATACTGATGGATCTAAATCTGAAAATTCAACGGCTTCCTCATTTGTAACCAGTAAATCAACATACAAATTTAAATTACATAAGTTATGCTCAATATATACTGCGGAACTCTTTGCAATCGCCTCAGCCCTCCATTTCTGCACATCAATAACTCAAAAAACCATAGTCATATTATCAGATTCATTAGGGGCATTAAAGAGTATGAAAAACATGTATCCGGACCATCCAGCTTCTGTAAGAATACAGTCCATCCTTTCGAAGATTAAAGAGCAGGGTAAATCCGTCTATTTTATATGGATTCCAAGCCACATTGGTATCGTTGGTAACGAGCTTGCCGACCAGGCTGCAAGAGAGGCACTAGCACTACCAGGCCGGGGAACTGCCATTCTTACCCCGTCAGAACTGAGTAGGCCTCTGAAAATGGATGTGTTGGACAGATGGCAGCTCATGTGGGACGAAAGTCCCCCAAGCAAATTGAAAAATATCAAAAAGACAGTGAAAGCATGGTCTACATCCTGCCGCAGCAACCGTAGGGAAGAGGTTGTCCTCACCCGCTTGAGAATAGGCCATACTGCATTAACACATTCTTACCTAATTAAGAAACTATCTCCCCCACTATGCCAGCACTGCGGATCTATTTTGTCTGTTAAACACATATTTCAGGAATGTCCCAACTACACATCAAGTATGAATAGAATGGGATTAATCCCAGATTTAACTATTGCTCTTACTAACAACGAAAATTCAATCACACTATTATTGGAATTTTTGAAAAAACATCAACTTATATCTAAATTTTAGTACTTTTGTCAGTAATTTTACAGACCCTTAAATTTTCAGTAATCTTTATCTTAGTATTATTTATTTACTATATTAATTATGTTATCATAAATCATATTTTCTTTTCCATCAGTTTATTTAATTTTATTTGACATATGTCTATATTATAAGTACATTTATAAAATAAAATAATCAAAATCGTTATACATAAAAAAATAAATTGACAGGCGTTGATGACTTCAAACGTTTTACGCCTCTAAACAACAACAAACAAACAAACAAACACTCTCATCGAAACAATTAAAAGCGAATTAAAAAACCTAGGTTACGATGCCATTTATATTTTCAATATTATATCCCGTTTTAAAAGACCGTTGCCCATGTTCTTTGCAGAAATCTCAAAAGAGACTTTTAATGATAATATTTTTGATGTACAATTGATATATCATATAGTTATAAAAATTAAAGAACCTCGGAAAAAGAAAATCATTTCGCAGTGTCTACGTTGTCAGCAATACGGGCACACCAAAACTTACTGTAATCACGCTCCGAAATGCGTAAGGTGCGGTGGAGGCCATTATAGTTCTGACTGCACGAAGCCGCGAGAAACAGCAGCAAAGTGTGCCAATTGTGTAGGGTCACATCCAGCTAGTTACAGAGGATGCCCAACTTTAAAAAAAATTAAAGTAGCCATAAATCAAAGAAGACATCCGCATAATCAATGGAAAGTGGAAGTTAATTCTCCTCCGGATATAAAAGAGTTTCCGCCTCTTTTACAAAACAAGAAACCTAATTCTGGTCCCTCGAAAGAAGAAACGAAAAATCACCATCAGCCTCAAAAACCAGTCCTTAAAAGAATACTAGCTCCAAGAAGAGATTCTTCAAAAACGAGTAAGGGCTGTATGAAGCCAGTACCACCCACTGTAACTGATTCACCAGCTGATCTCTCTAAGTTAGTTAGTGGGTTGAATAGCCTTATTCAGCCCCTGTTTAGTATCCTGCAACAACAGTCACAGGTTATCCAAACATTATGCCCTGGCATGCCAACTTGCCCGATAAACCTATAGAAAACTAAAAGGGAGCTTGTTAACTCCCTACCTAAGTGCAAATCACGACAGGAAGAGATGCTGTTGGGTATCACCCTTCCCCAAGCCTATCAAGCCATGTGTTTCTACGTGTTTAGTCATCAGATTCGCTGATTGTCTTTTTCTTTTAAGACAGGAGCGAATGTAAAAATGAAGTTTAAAAAAAAAAAAAAAAAAAATTGTAGTTGAAAAAATTATTATTGATATAAGTAGTGATTAATTTATTCACAGCGATACTGAAGGCGGAGCGATTATTCATAAAATTGCTATATATTTCGTAGCCAATTGGTCTAGGAAGTGCTGATAAGGAACAGAAACCATTATCAGGCAACAGCTGCCGGATCAGAAGCGATGCTCCATAACTCAGCAACTGGAGAACCAAGATGTCGAGGAGAGCTAACAGCCTGCAAGATGGATCCCTATTTGTAGCCTATAATTAGTCTAGCAGAATAAAAAATCCCTAAACGTCGGAAGGAGGAAATAATTTTTTAGAGTGTTACTATTAATTCTAATATTTATTGATGTTTGTGACAAGTTAGCTGTGACTATGACTTAACAACGTCTTGTTATCCAGAATTGGAGAACGAAACGGTTAAATGTAAATAATAATCCCATTAAAACATCATATCTCTTACCTTTCGAAAAAGTAATTCAAAAATGAAAAGGATTCAACAATTCATGAAATATTAAAAGGTATGGAGAGTAATGATGAGAAATTGATGAGTTTTCTCAAATTCATCTATTTCTACAACAGATTTAATAGAAAAGTTGAAGTATCTCTAATAATTCTATCGTAATTTAGGGGTTATAAAACGGTTTTAAATCCTGCAAATCGCATACACTGCAATATTATCTACTATATTTTGAAAAAAACATAGCAAGAGATAATCACTTTATTCGAAAAAGGCAATGCTGCCCAACTAAGTTCGGTTGTTGTTACTCAGGATACTAAGGATAAGTCTTCAATAGAAAAATAACAAGTCTACAATAGAATAATTTTAAAATTTTATAATAATATTGATTTCATAATACACATTCATATAATGATACCTAGTTACATTAAAAAAAGTCTTCTCTTTTTTCATTATAAATATATATATTTTTTTGCCATTTTTCCATTAACCTTTATACCTTTTGTTTAACATTCTATTATCTAATCCTGCAATACTAAGATTAACATGGCTATATGTACCAATATACCAATGTTGTTATATAAATGTAATATTTATATAAAAACATTGGTAGTATCAATAAAATCAAATGAAAATATCAACCGACCACATAAACAAAAAAAAAAGTGAAAAAAGTATAAAAAATGACTAATGCTTTAAAGAATATCTAATAAGAACTAGACCCTAAAAATGGTTAAAAAAACAAACAACGAAATCACTATTTTAAGTATGAATAAGTAAATAAAACCAACATTCCGTTTCACACCTTAACAACCTGTCATCGTAGTCACACCGTATTAAGTCGAATTGATCCCTTCGATAAAAGTTGTAAAAGTTCTATAAATTGTAGTTTTTTAAGCCCTAATAATTTTTTTAAAAAATTGTGAATTAATTTTAAGTGGGAAACACTTTGATAATTGACTTCTCAGAGTTGTGAACAAGGAAAATTTGATTGGGTCTTAACACACACACACAGAAAACTGCTTCGCGAAACATATATTGTGAAAAAAATAATAATAACACCTTTGCTATTAGTTTTAAAAACATTTTCAGAACAAAATTCTGCATGAGCTTTTTTATTAACGTGTAATACAAATTCCTCTACAAAATATGCAACTTATTGTGATGAAGCAATAAATATGATAACTCCGATTTCCTTAGTTTTCAAAGGAAACTATTTGGATTGATAATCATAAATTTTAAAAATGGCACATGACCATGAAGGCTGGTGGTATGTTAATAATATTGAGCGAATACTCTTAACACAATGCAGAAAATATTCAATAATGCTCTACATAATGTTTTAGTTTTTAAAAATGTATGATCGGAAACAGTAAAATGAACTCTCTGCTTACATGGCAAGTATATAATTTTATTTTAATTGAGACAACTACTGCAAGAAAAAATTCGCCGATATATCAGGAATTTTTAACCACCCATAGTTGGGATCTTTGGATTTAGATCAGTATTTTCTTCTCGGAGGGGTACTCATATGTAAGTATATATTGCTCGATTGGAAGGAGACGGCCACAATTCCAAAATCTTGAACTTTACAGGGGAAGAATATGTTGTGATAATTATTGTTATCCGTCCAACTCGTTGGAAGACTGACTAGAATGCTCCCCTGCATTAAATATTGTATTGAAAAATCTGGATGTTTTCTCAACTTAAGATAACGTTATTTCAAGTTTTTTAAACAAATAAATGTAAACACAATCGTTTTTCCAAACTATTGATTGATACCTTTTTGCTTAGAAATCAAAATTTGAAATATAATACGTAAGGATTAACAGTAAGCCGTTTAGTAACAATTTTATTTGTCTATTTATATTAAAAGTAGCAATAAAATTTAGAATAACATTTTCTGTCTAAAAAAAAATAAATTACCCAGATGTTAGTGAGTTTATAGCTTTTAGACCCAATTTAATTTTTACTAATTTCCTCATTTCATTAATTTTCATGTCAGTAACTACATTGACAATTTATTTTTATTTTGAAATAATTATCAATACGCATTTTTTAGGGAAAATTTTATGTATAGTTTAGAGAATAGAACAAAATATTAACTAAACAAAAAAATATTTGCACATTAAATTTAATATTCATTTTAATTTTTAATAGAACAATTTTTTTCCTTCTTTTTTTTTCTTTATTATCCGCTTTTGGTAAAATAAATATAGGGTTCGATCAATTATAGGCAATCCAGGGTTTTGATATTATTTCTATTCAAATATATCTATAACTCTGTAGAAATTTGATTATATTTACATACAACTTTTTAAAACAGTTTTAAATGGAACGAGGTGAAAAAGATGGGAATTATTTCACGAGTCTAATAACAACCCCGGGTAAGGGTAGTAAAATAAAAACCTAATCACCCAATTTTACTATAAAGAAGGGCATTAACAGAGAAAACGTAACAAAAACTTATAACAAAAAAAAAAAAAAGAGGAAAGATAATATTCTCCTTCTTGATTACATTCTTATAATTAAAATTTAAGCTGATATTAAAAATTAAGTTGCTCCGTATAAAATTGTTTAAATAAAAAGGAAGAAAAAAAAATGAAAAACCTTTTAGAATTAACCTGGTGTACAGGCTTCATTTAGGGGTAAATTGATAAAATCTCTCATTATAACTTTTGAAACACTTAATTACTCTACCAAATAATTTAGGAGTTAATTAAACTTAGTGGCCGATTTTTGAGGAGGAGGGAGGGACTTAGCGGCTAATAGGGGCGAGTCATGCCTCCTCCAACCTGACTCCTTCTTTTATTGCCACGGTTTACAACTTTTGTTTTTATTTATCCAAACATCTCTTACTTTTCTTTCTTTCACTACAGCATAACTTAGAATACAATTCTCAGCTGTAACAATAAAGCTATTTTACTCAAATTTTCTTATTTAACTACTTACATTTTTAAGTCTATTGTCACTTTTTCCAAGTCAGTTATAACTTTTTCCTATTTTTACGCTTTCCTGGCACGAGTTAATTTATAAATATTATTTCTTATTTGTGTATTAATTTTAAACGTTATTGGGTCATTCCATGTCAATTCAACACAGGCTTGAGCCTCGCCATCTCAGATTTTCTTAAAATTTCGTATATGTATATAAATTGTATCTGCTAGAACAATTGTGAAATATTACTGAGATATGTCTACCCGTTTTTGAATTATTAATCTCTAAAGTCCTCAAAAATAGATTCAGAAACAGAGAAAATCATGATTAAAAATAGCTGTAGATTTTTTCCAAGTTTGACTAGGACTATAAGATTGGTTTCGTTTAACAGTGCATTCCATGCCATTTCATATGATATACAACAATGTGTAGGCTGATACAAAAGAAATTTTCTTAAAGCTAAGTTTAAAATTTTAATTTAAATTTTATCAAAAAAGCCATTTTTAAAAAAAAATTTATATTTTTTTTTAAAAAATAGGTCATACTCCCCAAACCTATACATCGTTGAATAACTTATGAAACGGCATGGAATGCGCTGTTAAACGACACAAATCTCATAGTCCTAGACAAATTTGGAAAACATCTGCAGCTATTCTTAATCATAAAATGCTAGATTTATAGAATTTTATCACTAGTTTTCAATTTTTTTAGTAATGAAGAAATTTTCATCCCACTTTCATATTTTATTGAATGAATACATATAATAATACCTATTTTTAAGAAAAAATTATAAAAATCTTAAAAAATGCCCTTTTCGAGAAAATTGAAATTATAATTTCAAACTAGGTTTTAAGAAACTTTCTTTATTACCAGCCTATACATTGATGTATATCATACGAAATGGCTTGGAATGTGCTGTTAAATGACACCAAATTCATGGTTCTAGTCAAATTTGGAAATCATCTACAACTATTTTTAATCATGATTTTTTGTGTTTCTGGACCTATTTTTGAGGGCTTGAGAGGCCAAAAATTCAAAAACGGGTGGACATATCTCAGTAACATTTCACAATTGTTCTAGTAGATACAAGTAGTACCCATATACCAGACTGTGTTGATTTTTGTGTCGATTTGACGTGGAATGGCCCTATTATTTTAGTTAAGCTTTAATATGATTCTTGTTTAAAGCCTCGCTTATATTACAGCATTGCTTTGACGTTGTGGAATAATCAAGGTGACAATTCATGTGACCATCAATATTTGTAAGCAAATAGGCTAAATGCCCTAGTCAAATAAAATAATTATAATTGTCAATCACGATCTTATTCCGCTAAAAGATGGAAGACAAAATAATTATTTTAAATTATGTTATAATTTATAATATGTGATGCCAATATAAATATATATGATATGGATTTAATTTGATATATTGATGCTATTTAAATTTTCATATGCTCAATATAAATGTGTGTGCCTATATAATTATGTATATGCCTCAATATAATTATGGCCTACCTAAGGTTTAAAGTGCCATACCTCGGAAGGTATCCAATCAATTAGCATTTAAACCAACTAAGAGATCAATCAATCTCTATCATCTCATATCTCTATCAATCTACTTTCATAAAGACGGAAAATTTGTTTTTTTTAGAATGAAGTCTTGCACCATATTTATGCGTTCTATTAAAAAGTTGCTTTTAGGCCATATGTATATGGACAACGGGTGCATATGCACTGAAAATATTTTTGGTTACCAAGGAAAACGAAAATTTATAAATCAAAACAAATGTTCATTTAGAGGATAAGATGCTATTGTTATTATTTTTAGGACGGAGACCATAAATGGGCACCATATCATATAAAAGTTTATTAAATATATATACATTTTATAAAGCATAGAATTTTTTTTTTTTTTTTTACCATTATTTTAGTGCTAATTGATGTTATATACAAATATTCAAGGGTCGTATGCTTTTATGACACAACTCGAAAAGTAGCGAATGGATAAATCAGAAACTGTTACAGAGCTAGTTACTGCTTAGTCAAATAGTTTTCTTCATAGTTTAGTATGTTTTTTGTCTTCCCGTACCTCGCCTTTTAGGCTATATAGGTTTTTTTCGGGCCAGTGGAGAGGGTAGGGAATGGCCGAGTGGACAAAGGCGCTTTCAATAGGTAATCAAAGTTAAGCAAGGTCGAGCGGGTTTAGTACCTGGAGGGGTGACCGCTCCATTATGGTGGCCACCCGCCAATGATCGCCACGCAGTCCAAGCCTACCCCAACCCCCGGGTATGTGAGGCTCGTCAACCTCCTGGAGGCGACTCACACCGACCGGGCGTGGGAGTGATAAACCTTCCCCGTTTATCTTATCGAAAATCGTATTGTGGCTTTCCAGAATGTCAGTAACCGCCCGGAGGTTAGATGCAAGGACGGTATGTTGCAAGGAAAGAAATAGAGGTCCTCGGGGCCTACTGACTCTGAGCTGCCAGAATCCTTGGACCTAGATCAGTTTGTCACTGTCCTTGAGCCCGAGAGAGTTGACGCCATCGGTGCAAAGTACACTGCCTAATTGGCCCCAACGGGATTGGTTATGGGCAGTCTGCCGCTGCACCATGGTGACCAGGGCTTGCAACAAAGTGAGGTTTGGGCTACCCCCTCCAGGCTGTCTGTGCTCCGGCAAGCAAAACAAATGTCTGTAAGAAGACATTTGCGCGGCCAAAGGTCCTAGTAGGCCTTATATGCCAACGGAAAAAACTAACAAAGGAAACAACGTTCCTTCCTGTTTAGTATAGGAGTTTCCTTCTTTATTTGTATGAAATTTAAAAAATGTCAGTGAAAATTTATGATATTTTCCTATTCTACATTAATTAAAGTAGCCTATGATGTTTTTGGGTAAATTTCACCTAAATTTTGGGTAAATCAAGACCAGGTGGCTGGATCCCGTGATCATAGGCATAGAAGGGTGCAATGCTAACTACTACAACATAGCTTTATATAAACAAATAAGTAAAAATTCATTTTTCTACAATCTAAATCAACTATTTTTTAGGATGAAGGAGGATATTCCATCGACTTTTTAACGGTTCATTAAGTTATCGAATAATATTTTGAAGATTAATTTAATCATGAGTACTTTGAATTAATATATCATTATATTTATGTATAGGTGCCGTTTTTTATGTTTTCAAGGATGCCAAATTTCATGTTTAATACTTCATACTTTCTGGATTTCTTTGAAATGAAGTATGATGTGAGACACAGATAATAAATTCATAATTTTCAATATCAATTACTTTATTGACTAAGATATATGATTATACGTATCATCACCATCATATGTAGTCTGCAAGCATCTAATTGAAATTAATGGCTCGTTACGGTTGTCGCAAGTAAATAAGGCAATTATAAAGAACGTTCATAAATATATATACAAAACGCTCTTGGAATAAATTATTGCAGTCATTATCTGGAGATATACTTACAACAATTTAAATAAACAATATGATATGTAGCGAGGCAATAAATATACATTGTATGCAAAATAGGTAAATGTTAATAAGAGAATAAAAGCATTTATAAATATTTATAAGGCATAAGAAAAAGAAGAGACCCAGATGGCCTTGCTTGAGCCATTGTCTTAAAAAGAGGGGAAGTCGCCTAAGAATATTTTTTACCGAATTCTCGAGAATCCTCATCTTTCCGTGTAATAACTTAGATAAGACTAATGATGGGCTACCAGGACTTCTTCAATGCAGGCGCTAAGTATCAGGTACTTTTTTTAAAGTCTTGTCTTGGAAGCGGCTGTATTGCATTTTAATAATCCCGTCTTTTTCATTTGATCCTTTGTCAAAGCCGTTGCCAAATACGTCGCGTCCAGTTTCATTACAATTTGTCAAAAATATTATTCTCTATCATTAGATGATGACATACGAACCATTTATTATTATATACATCCGATCATGCTTATTTATATTTGTTTTGTATAAAATAATTTACAGCTGACTAAACCAACCCAAGTTATAACCTATATGTATTTTATATGAAAAAAAACGATTAAATGATAATAAATTCGCTTAATATTAGATAGTATTTCAACACTTTTTTTTCATTATACGGCAGTGCGGTCTTCTTTATTAATGGGTATCTTTTATGTTTGATAGGGAAATAAAGAGCTTTTTATTGGTCTAGGTCACCAAGAAGATATAATTTAAGCTTGCAAGTTAAAATATTTAACAAGTTGATATAATGAAAAATATTTCATCATTATTACTAATTTTGATTATTTAATTAGAATAATAACGATGAACGACATAGGTACAATTAGTGATTCAATTTTAGCGATAATAGATCTACTTGATTTTTGCAGCGACGTTGCAGCTTCCCTTGGATATCCTTGATAGTTCACTATTTATTACAATGCTCCTAAAATAGCAAGTAAAATATCTTATACATTAATGAAATGAAAAAATACATAAATGCCATTTATTACAAAATAGGAGAGGAGTTCTAGGACATAAACATGTTACATATAAAAATATGCGCAAGCTACATATAAGAATTTAACTCCTAGGGAGGAGAAAGTAATCCAAAAACTAATAATGCCTATAATGTGATTAAAATAAAATATCAGCAATGATAATATAATGAAGATAAAACGTATACTTAGGCCACAAAAAATCATTCATAAGTATTTTTTTATTTAAACAAAGTATTTTATCAAATGCAAAACAATAAGCTCTGATTATTAAAATGAAACGGTAATATTCATTTGCATAAAAACAATAAGCTCTGATTATTAAAATGAAACGGTAATATTCATTTGCATAAACATTTAAGTATTCACACCCAGTATTCGAAATTTTATTTCGCAAAAATTATTATTGCACTTTTTTTTTTTCCATCCACAGTATTGAAGGTCATCAGATTTGGGGAAAGGGTGGAGAAGTAGTGTAAGAGTCCCGGAGCCAGGGGCCTTGATTTTATCTTCCTTGATCCACTTCACCACCCTGGTCATGGAAAATCTCCGTAGAGCCAAAGAGGAAAGGAAATACATTCAACTTTTGCGTTAGAGTAGATTTTACCATACTTTAAAGCTGAGTGCAGAAAACAGATCTATTAAAAATTTTCCGCATTTTTGACAAGAAAAAGAAATTCAGCCGATCAATTGATTGAATGAAATGATTCAATCACCCTTAATCTGTTTCTATATTAAATTAAAGGAAAATTTCGACTTCAATTATGGAATTGTACGGCTAACCCATTTTTTCCCTCGATTTTAAAATATATAAATATGTACACCTTTACGCTATACATTTCGGTGTAATTTTTCATTATTTGGATTTTTGTGATATATTATTTCTGTGATAGGAGCAATGGACTTAAATGGACAGTAAAACTGTTTCTTCCCTAATGGTTAGGCGGCAATATCACGATTGCTTTTAGAGCATTTCCTAGAAACACCGAACGCAAATTAGTTTTCGACCAATTACGGAGGCTTCTCCATCGGTGCTTTGACCTCATGCAATAGCTTTATTTTTTTTAAAAATGCAAATCATTCTAAATTCTTCGATTTTAGCTTGATCAATTATATAAAGTAAGCTGCTATGGCTAACCGGACGATGCTACGGTGGGATATTATTAACAGTGAAATACTCTTCTCTGTCTTGTGCCAGGGTCTGCCAAATTTCAGGAGGAGTTTCAGTGCGATCTCCCGATCTATGTCTTGGCTATCCTCTTTTTCTTCTTCCATCCACATACCCGAATAGCAATCTCTTGATTGGAGATTCACCGTCCATTCTTGCAACATGCCCTGCTCATCGTAGTCTTAAGAGCCTTATAAAGTGCACCACATCCGGTTCCCGTGTCTCATCCTTTACCGTCTTTTAGAGGGCCAAACATTCTTCTCAGGATTTTTCTCTCAAAAACCAGTAAGCTGATGGCGTCTACATGTGTTAAGGCGTATTAATGTTTCTGAGGTGTATGTCAGCACGGGTCTAATTAGCGATTTGGACAGAGCAATCTTGATATTCCTTGCCAGTAAATGACTCCTTAATATTTTAGCCAGGACAAAATAACACCTGTTCACCGTCGTTATCTGTGTCTGCACCACTTGGCTGTACATATTGTCTGTGCAAACTAGGCACCCTAGATACACAAAACTATGTACGCTTTCAAACGTGTATTCCCCAAAGGTAACAGTGAAGTGGTCTTAGAGAAGTGAAGTCTTAGCAACAATATATTTAGTTTGGTTAATTCGTTAGCCCCATGTTCTGTCCTGCTGCCCCCTTCCTGTCCTTCTGTCCTTGACTATTGTCTTTCCACCTATTGACTATCTTTCCACCTATCAAAAATAATAGGGCCAACGATTAACCCACTAACTTAGGCGTGAAGAGCGGCTATTCTAACATTATAGAAGACTCCCAAACAATCTTTGTTGATTCCTCATTTTTATTTTATATTCCATTTAACAAAGCTTTAAGTATGCCTTAAAACTGCAAGCTTCGCAAACTGGTTTTATAGTCGATTTTACTCAGTATAGCGAAGAAAAAAATACTCAAGCGCTCAAAATTTGATAATTTAATTCATATTTATAAGCGGCCGGAATGTACGGAACCCCTGTGTAAGTGGCCACTTTCATTCTTGGTACCACATTGTTTAAAGTGCTGACAACAGTACCCACTTTCCGAATAAATAAATAAGATAATAAATGAAATATAAATTAATAAAAACAATGAAGAAAAAAGTTTTGTGTTCCATTTACGGAATCACTCGAGTACTTTATTTCCAAAAAATAATGTCTTTTTTTAGTCAAAGCAAGAAGGGTGGTAATGCGCGAACCGCACCAAATTATTTTTTCTTGGGAGACTTCAGATAATTCCTCTTGCAGGTGATGAGTTCTTCAATAGACCACCTTTATCTCGACAAGTTGCAGTTTTAAAAGTGCCGATTCCAAAACAGATTCTCATCACGGTGAATCGTGGCTTCCAAAAATGGCTCTTTTTCCATTTCGAATTATGAGTGACGAGGCTATTTCAAGAAAATGATCTCTTATCTGCCTCACATTCTCACCCATTTGAGGGGCCATTTCGTTCCCTGTTTGACCAGATGTTTCCTCGTACTCCGCTGTTTGATATTGTAGCGTTAAGTACTTCATCGTCATAAGGTCGATATTAATCTTAAAACATTGTGCTTTCTTTTAGTTGGATATATTATTCACCTCTTGATCAAAAATACTCAATAATTAACAAATGAACGTTTAACCAATTCATGCGTCGTTGAGGCTAGATAGAGTATAATTCGACCCGGAAATAGTAGTTTGTACTAATTACTATAATTAATTCAACAATTAACTAATTAATTAATGTTGTTTAATATAATTTTATTAATTTAGCCGTGTGGATAGAAAAATATATGTTTAATCATGAGATGAATACATTTCTGCTAGATAATTTCAATATTAATCTGTCCATCTCCGGTTCCGCACCTGTTGGTTAATTATCTCTACGTATAGGTTGATTATTTGGATATGAAGGCGTAAAACCTATTGGTTATCATGATCTAAATATAGGCATCGACAAGCATCTATATTTTATGGCCAATAATATCAAGTAATGATACTTTAGGAAAAGTATCGTATCGAAAGAAGTGTTACTTAAAGTAGTGTTGGTACTTGCAGTGTTTTCTGTAGTAAAACCGTGAGACATGCAGAGTTTGTGATATCTGTTGGAGTCTTTATATGCTAAAATCATCAAGATAGGCACTTACTAAAGATTCCATTACATTGGCGATAGAATTTACATATCGACTTATTCCAATTACCTATTTCTTTTTTTGTCTTTTTCCACAGGCATGCCTCATTTTCTGATTGAAGAAGAATTTATCCTTTTAATAATATATTCTCATAAAATCTTTATTTTATTTTACTCAACATATTCAATCTTCATTTTTTTAATTCATTTTACTCTTTCTGTGCTAAGCATCATATTCATCTTATTAGCTTTATACTTTATTTTGGACATTTTCTAATTTTTAAAAGTGTATTGATGCTTATTATTATTTTTATTTTATGCATATGTATATACTTATATTATGCATATTCTTATCAATTTTTAAGCCAGTTAAAAAGTTAGATATTGAAAAAATAAATCATCGAAATTCCCTGAAAAAATAAGGCTGGTCTTCGTTGAGAACCATTTAAAAATATTGAGCATATATCAATTATTACAAGCTCGGATAATCTCAGAGACAAGTTTGTTTTTATTCATTAGAAAAAAACTCCCCTTGCTAATTGCAACCGCGTCGCATTTCTACCATAAAAGCAGGTGTTCCAAAGGAAAGCCTAGTGAGTCCAGTAGTTTATTCATTATATAATCCTGACATACTAGCGCGACCATATAAGTAGACCACACAGAACTATAGCCACTCCTAGAGCGATGGAATTAAAAATCAAGACACATAGAAAATAATTTAAAGTATAAATCACTGGTTTATGATTGATTAACGCAACATTGTTTCTAGTATTCTAGGCATCACATCTTCGCTATTTTTAAAGTATATTCGAACGCTAAGCTGGGAGAGAAAAAAAAAAAGTGTCGGGCCTAAAAACTGTCTATTGCTTACTTATTTTAATATATTAATGATAGCATTTTTATCTTATGGTGTATGTAACTAAGTCGTGTTTTTGACTGTTTTGCGTACAATACAGCTTCCACTACACATTCTTATGTTAACGTGGTGGTAACACCGTTGTCTTAAGGTAATGATAATATTATGACTAATGGTTTATGTCGACATTTATTGATTATTCCATGGACGTCCGAAGAATTTCGTCAATGGGGAGGGGGGACAACCTGGAATAATTCTTATGACTGGGCTGGGAGATCGAGGTACTCTGGCTGTTTAAAGCACAATGAATTGGTCAAATAAAACTTATTTCGATATTTAATGTGTGGCGGGATGGCCGAGTGGGCAATCGCGTATCCAATCCAACTGGATTGATAACCCAAAGATAGCCCGTTCTAAATCTGAGCCAAGGTACAATTAATAATACTCGGCATTGATCCACAAACCTCTCCCCTGACCTGATAAAACCCCGTATAGCCTAAAAGACGTGGAAGGGGAGGACAAAAAAAACATTGATATTTGAAAATTAAAATATGCTATTATTTATTTATTGCCATCCCTACCGTGCCTAAAAGGCAATACGGGTTTTGGCAGCAGTTGGATGCTAACCATTTCTGGGTAGCAACCAACTGCTGCCTGTAAAACAATAACATCATTTTCATGAGCTGTGCACACAGCCCGCTCTTCTTATTTAAGTGTCGTTCTCTTCTGCCGCTGCCCTATCTGGTGGTCTTCCTGCAGCAGGACTTCTTCTCCTCCCCAAGGAGAAATGCGTTGGACCTGCAATGGTTTTCCATCCACTCACGAAGGCCTAAAAGTGCTGGTAGTTTTCTTGGGTCATTAACTGAGGAAAACTGCTCTCAGTCAAAACGTAGAGATCTGTTTCTCTCAGCATTTTTGCCCTTAGTGTCTCATAGGCGGCACAAACCAAGACAATGTGTTCGGCGGTCTCAGGTACTCCACAGGTAGGGCATAATGGATCAACATCCTTCCCGTATTCGACAAGTTTGCTCCGAAAACCACCATGACCAGTGAGTAGTTGGGAGACCCAATAATCGGGTACTACCCATTTTGCTGCTAACCTCGAGCCCACGGTTGGAAAATATTTCCTCAGTGTAGCTTCCTTTGGCGTCGTTATCCACCACTGGTTCTATTGGTCAAGGGTGTACTCATGGATGATGCTCTTCCATCTTCGTGGTTCTTCATTGATCCTAGCAATATGCTATTATATTACTTCATAAATATAGTAAAATATGCTATTATATTACTTCATAAATATAGTAAAATATACTATTATATTACTTCATAAATATAGTAAAATATGCTATTATATTACTTCATAAATATAGTAAAATATGCTATTATATTACTTCATAAATATAGTAAAATATGCTATTATATTACTTCATAAATATAGTAAAATATGCTATTATATTACTTCATAAATATAGTAAAATATGCTATTATATTACTTCATAAATATAGTAAAATATGCTATTATATTACTTCATAAATATAGTAAAATATGCTATTATATTACTTCATAAATATAGTAAAATATGCTATTATATTACTTCATAAATATAGTAAAATATGCTATTATATTACTTCATAAATATAGTAAATGAATTCGAATTTATTTAATTAGTAGCTTTTGTTCCTCATATCTTCTAGGGGGGCATCTTCCCTCCCCCGCCCCCCGTGTGATCGACCATGACTAAACTAAAAAAACACAAATAAATAGCGTAAATAGATCTATTGACCACCAACCATAAAGTAAGGCGCACATTGAAACACTGGCGACGCAGAGCATAGCAGAGCAGTTTTGCAATAAGTATGTTAGGCCGAGCCCACATTGATGCAAAGTTGATGCAGAGCAGATTTTTTAATAAGTGTGTTAGCTAGGAAACAGTGCTATTCTGCTCTGCGTCCCAATGTGCACGGTTCCCATCTAATTCACATTTCACGAAAACTGCTCTGCTCTGCTCTGCGACGACTGCGTCTTAATGTGCGCCTAGCCTAAACGTTAGAGAAAGATTGTGCCAAGAATATTAAATAGCCTTTTAGAGTATGTTTATTTTTATATGCTGAATTAGTAGGTTAATATTCCATAGGAGACCGCTTTTTTTTTTATAAATACTTATTTCGCCAGTAGAAAAATAGAGAACTGACATGTGATTATACTAATCACCCTAGATGGAATCTGATCCAGTCAAGCTGGCGTCCTTACGACAAAGATCAGATCTGGATCCGCCCTCATATATCAGGGAGGCGGATGGGGAAGACTGGTAGCCGATCCTGCTGCTCTGTAATTATCACTCATCAAGGAAGAGGCGAGTTAGAAAATGATTCGGCACATTCTTCCCTCGTGAACGGCTTCCCTTGAGCTTTGATTTTCTCTCGTTAGACGGCGCAATCAGCAAGAGTCCGATCGAGAAGTCTAATTGTCCGGCTATCTCTTCCCGACACCTGCCTATGATTCGGTCCTGATATTTAGCCTCTCTTGAAGGCACAGAAAGGAGCAGTTTCATCACTCTAATACATACTCACTACCTTAATAGTGCCATCATAAACAGTTTTCGCTCGACAAACATGACGTATGTATAGGTACAGTAATAGATGGTTCGCCATTGTTTATAAAAGACATAATGGGCACCGTTTTATTCGAAGATTGTTCTGATGGTGTCGCAAAAGACCAGTTCAAACGCAACGAATGAACGTCTGATTATTCTTGTCCAAGTAAACCTTTGCAGGTAAAATGAAGCTTCGAAAACTGCGAAAGTTTAAGAAATTAATATGATTCAATTATTGAGATGTAGATGTGGTTGATGCATTAATTTATTTCTATTCCGAAATTAAACCATAATGCGTGGCCCTAGTGCCTAGATTAGTTTTATTTTAGATCATTTAAATCATGACTAACATAAAGCATTGGACCCGCGAATGTCTCTAAGCACAGATGTTATTAACCCCATCGGACTTCTTAGTTTTACACCCAAAGCTTATTTTTATTGTTAATTAAGTTTAAATTATTGATATTAAATTCATTTCATGAGATTGCAATATTTACATATTTAATATATCCATTTCACAATTTTACATATCCATAAAACATTGGATGTAAAAAAAATTATTATAGAGGGAAATGAAAGTAATTTTTTTAGGTAATTAGAAAAGTCATTCCAATGTTTGCTAAAATTCATCATTCATGGTGTATAAGATTTTTAACTGATTTAAACTATCTAAAATTGTGCTTTCTGGTGCATTAATGAAAAAAAAAAATAAATAAAAAAAATAAAACTTTCAATTCACGTTTAAATTAACCATGGATGTTTTCCTGACTACTAATATTTTTTCAGATTTTTTATTTATAATTTAGGTGCAAAAAACGATGGAGAAATATTAATAGGCTCCAAGATCCTCCCTTGGTAATCCTAGAGTTAAGTCAAAAATTTAATAGCTATTTATACCTTTAAAAACAGGATGATAAAACTATTAAATAGTTAATGACCTAGCTAATAGTTTTACCAATGATGAATACTTCAATTCATCCCTCAGTGGGAAATCGGAATGCAGTGGTCCTCTGGCGGGCTAAAGAACAGTAATACAATAAAATATAAAATAATAATCAGGCTATGAAATTCATTTACTTTAAATCAATACTAAAAAAATTATTGGTTTGATGGAGTTGTGAAGGACAGGTTTAGCTATCGGTTGAGCTTTTGTTTGAAGCCAACAAAACTGGTTGTTGTTGGCTTCGATACCAACCTACAAAACAATATTACACATTTAACAATATTATATACAAAAACAAGAATATTATAACAACAATACTTCGGTCCCGGGGGAGGATATGGGGATCAATTCTCACTAAAATTTTTGGAAAAAATGTTTATTGGAATAAATTTACTCATATAATTTTTTAAAAATTCTAGTAGGTATGTAGAAAATAAATAAGTCTACTGTGTGTTCGCTTTATGTATTTTTTTTATTCCCTGCGAATTTTTTTTTCGGCATGACTTAGGAATACCAAAATACTGTCATCAGTCTTTGAAGGATTTTATAAGAAAACTAGCAAGGCTCCCAACGTTTCATCTAATTAGTTAAAACTGATCTGTGTTCAGATTCATCTGTATGAATTATTTTCAACTACAAAACTGATGATATGTGAGATACTCTAATTCTTATTAAATGAATTCAGGAAATTCTCAGTCAGTAGTAAGTACCGCTTTTATTTCCATGAAGTTTTACCATGAAAGTTTTACATTCTCTCGTTTCGGAAACCACATTTAAATTAAGTACCTACAGGAGTATAAATATAGTTTAAAAACTAGATATTATTTTAAATCAACATGAGACTGATTTAAATTACGGACAAGCTTAGACTAAAAATAAGAATGTAAACAGAATAAATGAGTAATAAAAGTAAACTTTTAAAATTTTGGCACAAAAAAAAATTCATATTATTTTTGTCTAATGCCTACACCCATTTTTTACTCTACCAAGTCTGATCCAATTTAATGAAAGACAAATTTTATTTTCCATTCAGTTCTCGAAACAATCAGTTCCTTATCAACCTGAGTTTGAAAAGAGCCTTTATCAGTCGTTAATCCTAAAGCAATTCTCAAATGGAAATAAAACCATGTTTTAACTTTATTATTCGAAAGGTCTCCAACATTCAAAACAAAGGTTTTTATCGGGAAAATATAGCACTTTCTGTCTTTTTTGGATTATGAACTTTATCTAAAACACTTGTTTGTTGTATTTTAATGATAAATTTGTTTTTAAGTTTTCTGATTATTTATTTTGTTTCATTTATTATTTTATTGTAGCATATTAGTTGAATAGCTTCAACACATCGATTAACAGAAGTCTATGTAAAGAGTGACTACCAATTTTTATAGAAAATATACTGTAATACTACGACCAAGGGCGGATAACATAGTCATGAAATATTTAGGACCCCCTCAAATATTTCGGCTATTTCAATTTTTTTTGTATTTTTTAACCAATAATGCAATAAGGTGGTAGTTACAATCTAAATGTAGATCGCAGTCAACGTGATTATGTGACAGAGACTTCGACACGCTTCTTTATCCAAGAAAGATGAATTACATGAAATAAATTATTTCTTTATACAAATAAATGTGCATATATCTCCTTCTTGTATTACATTTTTTTTTTAATTAGATCATATTTTAGCAAAAGAGTGTATAGGCCACCCATTCCACTTGAGTATCATAATTTTTACACCAATTAGGTTACATGACGAGTTGGTAACCTAGTTAGAAGTGTTATATATAAACAAATTAACGCAGCATATAATTGGAAAATCATGACAAAAAGGCCTCTGCTCTCCAAAATATTTGTCAAAGAATAATGTGCTTGACGTTACACCTTGAATTTATAAGAAAACAAGATCTCGGGTTTATATTTAGACTCAAATAGAACATATTTTTTGACAGCCAAGAAAAGAATCTTTAATATGTGAAAGTCACATTACTCCACAGCAAACTCATCAAAATCTGATGGCATATTCCAAGGTATAATTGCTAACCTTATTTATTCTAATGCAGGATTCATGCTAGGAATTTTCCAAATATAACGCATTATTGCGTTATAAAAATTAAATATTATTAAGTATAATTTGTTCATAATATTATTATAATTTGTTCATAATATTATTATAATTTGTTCATAATTATAATTTTTATAAATTGTTGTTTATTATTATAATGTTCCTTACGTCGAAAATACAGCCATAGATCGCTACCTTAACTTTCATGACAGACTCACTCTAAATTCCAACCCACTAACTAAAGTTCTACACACCACCACAAACTCTTAGAATCCGCCAAGAAGACTGTTGAAACGTTGGCCACGAGATTTTATGCATTAAATAGTTAGACATATACTTTTTCTTTTACATTTATCAATTCAATTCTTTTTCCTTTGCTTTCTCATATTTCCGTTTGTTAATTCGTTTAATATTTTTATTTCTTGTCATGTAAGCAAATTAAATAAAAATGTCATAAATTATCATATCTAAATAAAATAAAAAATAATAATTTATTTAATTCTTGTAGTAAAAGATGTTATAGGGAATATTGTCTGTTTCTTTTTTCCTAGCTAAAACTATTAACTAGAATGTATAAGCAATGTAGCGTTTCACCAAATATTGTGTATCGAAGGCAGTACGACGTCAATCAAATTTTATTTACTCCCCGGCTATGTCAATTAAATTTTACAGAAAAAGCAATCTCTGAGTGAGAGTTTGTTCCACGTTTCAAAACAATTTTGTACCAATTTGTTTTAGAAGAAATACAATTACTGTGTTAGCCCTTGTTCACCGTTCAAAACCTGATGTTGCAAAATCTTTTATACGGAATTTTTTTCTTCCTTTTTTTATACCAGCGAACATCACATTTGCTTCAATTTTTTTCTTGATTGACGTTGTCGCCCAATGGCCCCATACGAGGACCATATTACTGGTGAAAACAAGAGTGGTTGTGGCATTTTTTTTTTTTTTTCAAAAACGTCATTTTTAACAAAGTTTGATTTTATTGCGTTAGCTAGGATTCATGAAAAAGAGTCCTTATTCCGCTTCGGAGAGTTTTAGCTTTTAGTAATGGTCTGATGGAGGACCTCATCACCTCATCAGCTCACTGTAAGCTCCAATCGCCATTAAGTGCGTCGCTACATTTATAGCTCGTGACAAAACAACCAGCTGGAGTGTAAAAGAAACAGAGTACATTATCTACAATGAACAGGATTCTTATCTCTTCGAAATTGATGTTTATAAAAATCACGCACATCCCTGCTAAAAATAATAACTTAATATTAATATTATTAATTCCGAAAAGTAGGATGTAAATTGTAAAGATTTGACTAGTTTTTAATAAACTTATAAAAACCATGGAGGATTTCATATCTCTCCACTCAAATAAACACGAAAAACAAAAAAAAATATTTTCGGATAAGTATACTTTTTTTATATTGGTAACATTCGAAGCGAATAAAAACCTGACATTATTACAACTGTTACGAATGTACTTGTTAACAACAGATTTTGGATTCCTGACCTAAAAATCATAGGAAAGTATATCTAAAATTACAAAGAATTGCGCTTAGGGTAAGAAACTGTTTTTAGGCTCTCCTGAGTTTTTGCAGATTTGCTAGTTTACTGTGATCCTGAAGTCCATATCTACTTAAGCGTTCCTAATCATGAGACGAAAAAATATGAATTTGGTAGGTATGTTATGAAGGAACTGGTATCTAGCTAAGGCCAAATCTGCGTAGCAAACATTAAGGTCTTTGTAAATGGTATTTTTAGATATAATTGACGAAACTGGAACGTACACTCAATGAACTTTAACATTAATACATGAATTTTACATTTTCATTCATAAACAAAAATATGAACTTTACGCATTCATTCATAAACACAGACATGAATTTTACATTTTCATTAATAAACACATACATGAACTTTACACGTTCTCTCATAAACACGCAGGAACTTGAACATTTGCTTTCAGTTTTTTTTTTCTTTTCTTTCTTTTATATATTTTTTGTTCTAAATATAATTACATTTAAATTGTATAAATATTGCATCATAAATATGATATTTATGTATAAATAAATAAATGGAACTTGTAATAAACATTTAGAAATACACGACGCTCCCATAGATTATTTGGTAGTGGATAAAAAAATACATAAACACCGGCATGACCAATCGCAAATCGTATGTTCAACCTAAACACATCTTTTCCATTATTATTTATGAGTGGAAAAAAAAAAATCTTACTTCTGAATTTTTTTTCCTCGATATTTGGATTTTATTTTTAATAATCTGATCGAAATAACTTGAGAATATTGGACATTTAGTTAAACAAGAAGTGTGCCTGACAACTTAAAAAAAAATTCTTCGGCGGAGCGTATTCAAATCTGTTCCACGAGTAACCATTTTTTTTTTTTTTTATATTGTCTCCAAATTACTTAAAATAATGAATAAGTTAAAAATGATTTACTTAAAAATAATAATTATCAAACTGTTTTTCATTAAGTTATCAAGACAAACCCTCGCTAATTCAAACTGACGTTCACAACGAGGCCATCCTACCCTGACAAAAACTTAAAACGTCTCCTCCAAACGAGGGACATGAACAGCTATTGGTCGATTATGTACGGATCGAGGATGTGAGACCAATCAGGAGCGCCCATTGTGCGATAGTGGCTAATAATAGACGAATTCTTATTGGGCCGCATCCCAGCCTCCTCTTATCTACGCCCTAATAGGGCAGTCGGTTTCCCCATCAAACATTTCTTCATATGCAAATACCCCGTTCACACTTTCTCTATCTTTCAATGGTCTCCCTATCTCCGCCCTAATGCTCCTGTACTCGGTAACATAAGGCATTAGAGACGTTTATTACCTTCAGCTCATGCAGAGGCAGTATACTTTTAGAATGGAAGTCGTACGTGCTTAATATGTTAGGGAGGTGATAAACCAACAAAAGCGACAAAATGTGAAATCGAGATTACTCCGTTTATGTGAAATTTTATGCACGTAGCCCTGAAAGGGGATCGCAATATTGTATTGAAAAATATCCCCTAGCGTCTCTTATATATTTTTATGCCATTCGAAATGTTTTTATAGAGCCGTAAAAAAGTAAACTTTGAATGTCTCGGCTTACTTAGAACTTACAGAGTGTTATTAGTTTCCGATACCTTTTTATTTCTATAATTTAAATTTTAATTTAAAAGAATTCTTTCATTAGATTTTATATTCCGTTGAACTCATAAACATTCCAAGGTTCAACAATTTAATTTTTTTTTAACTCCATTTGTTAATCTGCTGACTGCCAACATGTTAAGTACAAGCGTATTAAAACAAATAACGTATTTAAATGCGTGAAAAAAAATCTTTTAAAATAGTGCTTAAAACCCTCCCTTTCCCGGTAAATATTATTGGTCATTATATTGAACGTTAAAGAAGTAAAAAACGGCTCCGCTATCAATGAATAGTATGTCTATTTAACCAAAAATTTCTATTCATTACCTTATTTTTTTTTTCTACTTGAAGACCAAAGGAGACTTGATTATATCTGGTATATCCATCCGTATAGATTCCACAATGGAATCTATCTATCACTTTATTCATTAGTATTGTTGATCAATTAAGTTTTTTTTTCCGTGAAAAAAAGTTAAGTCGTTGCAACAGACTCCAGAAGTGTATTATCAGCTGTCAACAACCCATTTCCATAATAAAAATTAAGAAATAATAGGTTTTTGTTTTGTTTTAATTTGCTAATAAACCACAAAAATAAAGTTTAAAGTGTCCTCATTTTTATAGTACCTTAACTCAATTTCGATTTATGATTACCGTTAATGTTACCTGCCTAAATACTACATTGTACAAAAAAAGTTTGAGATGAACACTGTTTATTATTCGAAGAACAACAAATCTATTCACGACCGAGAAAGAAAATGGAACGTTCTCCTAAGAAATAGATAAAAGCGAGGAATATTTAGAAAGAAATTATTCTAAATCATAGTTCTACTGTTTTTAGATTAGCTCACCTTATTCAAAAGGCTTCGGAAGAACAAATTACAAAATATACACCTGAAGCGATGCTGATGAGACCTTTCCATCAAAGCAATATTATCAACTGATAAAATATTCAAGTATTCGTCACCGCCGTGGGATCTTTACCGATTATACATTCTCAACCTCAACATTTATCAAGACCCTCTCCAAGATGGATTAGAAAACTTACACATGTAAAGAGGATTACTCAAGAATAACCAAGTTTCGTTCCTTTTTTTCTTTTAAAATTTTCCATAGTGAATTCCTCTGGATTATTTAAATATTGAATAATAAGTTTCGATTGATTTTTTTTTTCTTTTGATTAGTAATATTATCTAAGAATTGAGATTTTTATGAATTATTTCTCAAAAGATTTTTTTTTTAATATTTGTGTAAAACTCCAACATCCTTTATATATATTATGCTAATTATAAAAACACCGTCTACTTAAGATATTAACAACGAACGTTTCAGAGTTTCCTTTTGTATATTGTAATACAAAACATCATATCACAATGGTACATCTATAAATTCTTATAATATTCAAGACGAATATTGATTATTATCCTTTTCATTCTATTACATATATTCCGCAAAATAAAAATAAAATTAAAAAAAATTGTAAAAAACAGTTTTTTGTTAAAAAAAAATCTTTTTTTGTAAAATACAAACAGTTTTTTTGTAAAAAAAAAAAAAAGTCATTTTTTTCACTTTAAAAATCCATGAGCTTTTAATGATTAAACGCCAATGATTGAGAATGCTTCCGAACAAATTAAAAAAAAAAAAAAAATCGCATAACTCACAAGCTATCGAATTAGTTCTACCTATCTTGTGAATATGATACCATAAAAGTTTCTTTGAACAACAGAAAAAATCATAGAAATAAAAAATTATTAGTCATATTTTATTAATATAAGCCGTTGTAAAGGAACGCTACAAATTTTTACTTTCACTTACCTATATATGAAATATATAGTATTACTTTCACTTACCTATATATGAAATATATAGTAAGTGGAAGTATTGCGATCGTAAAAATTTCGACTTCCGGTTTTCAACGGAAATGCATGTTTTGGGACCCCCTGAGTCGAAATAACCAAGTCCCGCGAAATGGTCTGTGTGTGTGTGTGTGTGTGTGTCTGTGTGTGTGTGTGTGTGTGTGTGTGAACAGACTAGCTCAAAAACTATAAACTGTGGGAACCTGAAATTAGGTATTTAGTGTAGGTATATGCCCGCGATGTGACAGCAAAAATTTCATCAAAATTGCTTAAAGGGAGGGGGTACTTTATTTAATAACTTTTTACGTTTTTTTCGATTTTCTCAAAAACGGCTCTAACGATTTTGATTAAACTGAGTATTTGATCTATTTATATGCCCGAGATATGACTGTAAAAATTTCATCAAAATTGATTAACCAGAGGGGGGACTTTACTTAATAAATTTTGTATCATTTTCACGTGTTTTTTTTATTTACTCAAAAACGGCTTTAACAATTTTGATCAAACTGGGTATATGATGTATGTATATGCCCGAGATACGACTGTAAAAATTTCATCAAAATTGATCAACCGGAGGGGGGACTTTACTTAATAAATTTTGTACCAATTTCACATGTACATATTTTTTATTTACTCAAAAACGTCTTTAACGATTTTGAAGAAACTGGGTATTTGATGTATGTATATACCAAATTTGTAAAAGCCAACATTTCATCAAAATTGGTCCTACTGAGGGGCCACTTTATTTCGATTATCTCAAAAACGGCTTTACGACTTTTATCAAATTCGTCATGTTTAATGAAAATTAGGTTTTCTTTAATATCAGGTAAGCTTTATCATTATTAAAATGTTCTGAGGGGGCTTTTTTTTTTGGGGGGGGGCCTTTTTTGTTTGTTTGTTTCTTTCTTATAATGTACCTTTGTTTTTGTTTACATGGAGAAATTAACTGTCTCTCGTTACGCCTAAAAATAAGAAATGGCTAAATATGAGATACGATAAAAATAAAGAAAACATAAAGAGGAGAAAAAAAGAAAAAGTTTCAGTCAACTCATAAAACTCGTTGAGCCCACGCTTGCGGAGTACGCCTTTAATGACAGACCATTGTTCATAATTGAAGTGTTCTGTTCATTTGAGAAGTGGCAATTAACAAAACGCATTAATTTCTACTCTAAGTAAGTTGGTAAGTGAAAGTTGTGTGTTGCGAGCACGCACCAGATTTTTACTTTCACTTACCTATATATGAAATATATAGTAAGTGGAAGTATTGCGATCGTGAAAAAATTCGACTTCCGGTTTTCAACGGAAATACACGTTTTGGGGTCCCCTGAGTCGAAATGACCAAGTCCCGCGAAATGGTCTGTGTGTGTGTGTGTCTGTGTGTGTGTGTGTGTGTGTGTGTGTATGTGAACAGACTAGCTCAAAAACTATAAACCGTGCGATCCTGAAATTGGGTATTTAGTGTAGGTATATGCCCGCGATGTGACAGCATAAATTTCATGAAAATTACTTAAAGTGAGGGGGTACTTTACTTAATAACTTTTTAGGTTTTTTTCGATTTTCTCAAAAACGGCTCTAACGATTTTGATTAAACTGAGTATTTCATCTATTTATATGCCCGAGATATGACTGTAAAAATTTCATCAAAATTGATTAACAGGAGAGGGGACTTTACTTAATAAATTTTGTAACATTTTCACGTGTTTTTTTTATTTACTCTAAATCGGCTTTAACGATTTTGATCAAACTGGGTATTTGATGTATTTATATGCCCGAGATATGACTGTAAAAATTTCATCAAAATTGATCAACCGGAGGGGGGACTTTACTTAATAAATTTTGTAACATTTTCACGTGTTTTTTTGATTTTCTCAAAAACGGCTTTAACGATTTTGATTAAACTTAGTATTTGATCTATTTATATGCCCGAGATATGTCTTTAAAAATTTCATCAAAATTGATCAACCGCAGGGGGCACTTTACTTAATAAATTTTGTATCATTTTTACGTGCTTTTTTTATTTACTCAAAAACGGCTTTCACGATTGTGACCAAACTGGGTATTTGATGTATGTATATGCCAAATATGTGATAGCCAACATTTCATCAAAATTGATCAACCGAAGGAGGGACTTTACTTGATAAATTTTGTATCATTTTCACGGGGTTTTTTATTTACTCAAAAACGGCTTTAACGATTAATTAAAATAAGATATGAATGTAGAAAATTTTGTGACTTTGGGAAATGATATTTAACAAAACACGTCAATTTCTTATCTAAGTAAGTTGGTAAGTGAAAGTTGTGTGTTGCGCGCACGCACCAGATTTTTTTTTTTTACTTTCACTTACCTATATATGTAATATATAGTAAGTGGAAGTATTGCGATCGTGAAAAATTTCGACTTCCGGTTTTCAACGGAAATACACGTTTTGGGGTCCCCTGAGTCGAAATGACCAAGTCCCGGAAAATGGTCTGTGTGTGTGTGTGTCTGTGTGTGTGTGTGTGTGTGTGTGTGAACAGACTAGCTCAAGAACTATAAACCGTGCGAACCTGAAATTGGGTATTTAGTGTAGGTACATGCCCGCGATGTGACAGCAAAAATTTCATCAAAATTGCTCAAAGGGAGGGGGTACTTTATTTAATAACTTTTTAGGTTTTTTTCGATTTTCTCAAAAACGGCTCTAACGATTTTGATTAAACTGAGTATTTCATCTATTTATATGCTCGAGATATGACTGTAAAAATTTCATCAAAATTGATTAACCGGAGGGGGGACTTTACTTAATAAATTTTGTAACATTTTCACGTGTTTTTTTTATTTACTCTAAATCGGCTTTAACGATTTTGATCAAACTGGGTATTTGATGTATTTATATGCCCGAGATATGACTGTAAAAATTTCATCAAAATTGATTAACCGGAGGGGAGACTTTACTTAATAAATTTTGTAACATTTTCACGAGTTTTTTTGATTTTCTCATAAGCGGCTCTAACGATTTTTATCAAATTCGTTATGTTTAATGAAAGTTAGTTGTTATTTAATATCAGGTAAGCTTTATCATTATTAAAATGTTCTGAGAGGGCTTAAATAGGGAAGGGGCCTTTTTTGTTTTCCTATAAAGTACCTTTGTTTTAGTTTATATTGAGAAATGAACTGTCTGTCATCACGCCTAAAAATAAGAAATGGCTAAATATGATATATGAAGAAAATCAAGTAAACATATATAGGAGAAAAGAAGAAAAATAATCCGTCAACTCATAAAGCACCTTGAGCTCACGCATGCGCCGTACGCCTTTAATGACAAACCAATGCGTTATTATTAAAGATGTTCTGTTCATTTGAGAAGTGGCAATTAACAAAACGCATTAAGTTCTAATCTAAGTAAGTTGGTAAGTGAAAGTTGTGTGTTGCGCGCACGCACCAGATTTTTTACTTTCACTTACCTATATATGAAATATATAGTAAGTGGAAGTATTGCGATCGTGAAAATTTTCGACTTCCGGTTTTCAACGGAAATACACGTTTTGGGGTCCCCTGAGTCAAAATAACCAAGTCCCGCGAAATGGTCTGTGTGTGTGTGTGTCTGTGTGTCTGTGTGTCTGTGTGTCTGTGTGTGTGTGTGTGAACAGACTAGCTCAAAAACTATAAACCGTGCGAACCTGAAATTGGGTATCTAGAGTATGTATATGCCCGCGATGTGACAGCAAAAATTTCATCAAATTTGCTCAAAGGGAGGGGGTACTTTATTTAATAACTTTTTATGTTTTTTTCGATTTTCTCAAAAACGGCTCTAACGATTTTGATTAAACTGAGTATTTAATCTATTGATATGCCCGAGATATGACTGTAAAAATTTCATCAAAATTGATCAACCGGAGGGGGGACTTTACTTAATAAATTTTGTATGATTTTCACATGTTTTTTTTTATTTACTCAAAAACGGTTTTAACGATTTTGATCAAACTTGGTATTTGATGTATTTATATGCCAGAGATGTGATAACCAACATTTCATCACAATTGATCTACCGGAGGGGGGACTTTACTTAATAAATTTTGTATCATTTTCACGAGTTTTTTTTATTTACTCAAAAACGGTTTTAACGATTTTGATCAAACTTGGTATTTGATGTATTTATATGCCAGAGATATGACTGTAAAAATTTCATCAAAATTGATCTACTGGAGGGGGGACTTTACTTAATAAATTTTGTATCATTTTCACGTGTTTTATTTATTTATTCAAAAACGGTTTTCACGATTTTGATCAAACTTGGTATTTGATGTACTTATATGCCCGAGATACGACTGTAAAAATTTCATCAAAATTGATCTACGGGAGGGGGGACTTTACTTAATAAATTTTGTATCATTTTCACGGGGTTTTTTTATTTACTCAAAAACGGCTTTAAAGATTAACAAAAATAAGATATGAATGTAGAAAAATGTGTGACTTTGGGAAATGATATTTAGCAAAACACGTCAATTACTAATCTAAGTAAGTTGGTAAGTGAAAGTTGTGTGTTGCGCGCACGCACCAGATTTTTAATATTGAAGTACATTGAATCTATCCCACATGCTTTTGACCTTGAATTAGGAAATTCAATTCAACTTCACTAAATTTTTATATCATTTCATCAAGTAATGAAACTATAAATAACTAGGCCTTATTCGCCTATTTGTATTTTAGCCTGGGCAGCCATCACGGTAAAATACAAGGTTTAAGGTAGTTATTTCATCCACAATTTAAAGGCATTCGTGTGGCATTTCCTATAACAGCATCAATACCAAAATTTTACGATTCTTCAGGAAATACGTTTAAAGTTAAATATTTTGGATTCACTTCAATCACAGCAATCAGATAAAATAGAGAAGGGATGTCATAGAAATGAGGAAAAGATAAACTTTAATTCGCTCACCTAAAAAAATGCTTTTATTTTACTTCCACTTACTATATATGAAATATATAGTAAGTGGAAGTATTGCAATCGTGAAAAATTTCGACTTCCGGTTTTCAACGGAAATACACGTTTTGGGGTCCCCTGAGTCCAAATGACCAAGTCCCGCGAAATGGTCTGTGTGTGTGTGTGTGTGTGTGTGTGTGTGTGTGTGAACAGACTAGCTCAAAAACTATAAACCGTGCGAACCTGATATTTGGTATTTAGTTTATGTATATGCCCGCGATGTGACAGCAAAAATTTCATCAAAATTTCTCAAAGGGAGGGGGTACTTTATTTAATAACTTTTTACGTTTTTTTCGATTTTCTCAAAAACGGCTCTAACGATTTTGATTAAACTGAGTATTTGATGTATTAATATGCCTGAGATATGACTGTAAAAATTTCATCAAAATATCTTAACTATTTTTGCAATTTTTACCTTTTTTTCGATTTTCTCAGAAATGGCTTTAACGATTTTCATTACATTCGTCATGTTTAATGAAAATTAGGAGTTACTTAATATCAGGTAAGCTTTATCATTATAAAAATGTTCTGGGGGGGCTTAAATGGGGTAGTGGCCTTTTTTGTTTGTTTGTTTTTGTTTCCTATGAAGTATCTTTGTTTTTGTTTATATGGAGAAATAAACTGTCTCTCATTACGCCTAAAAATAAAAAATGGCTAAATATGAGATATGATAAAAACCAAGTAAACATATAGAGGATAAAAAAAGAAAAATATTCAGTCAACTCATAAAACACGTTGAGCCCACGCATGACCCTTTTAATGACAGACCATTGTTCATAATTAATGCCCTTCTGTTCATTTAATGGAAATGATTTGTTTCATGGGAAATAAATGAAATATTCAACAAGTACATAGAGAATTATAAAATCAGTCGACTTGGAGTATTATGCTTGCATTGCCGAATTATCTCAGGTAAAAACTTTTATTTAATAATAAAAGAAATTAGTGTTGGTATAGAGCAAATGAAAAGAAAAATAAGAAATGAATGTGGAAAAATGTGTAACTGAGTGAGAAGTGGCATTAACACAACGCTATAAAGTTGTAATAATCTAATAATCTAAGTTGATAAGTGAAAGTTGTGTGTTGCGCGCACGCACCAGATTTTTTTTTTAGACCAGTTAAACATCAATTATTATATTATGCGATATATCGATAATAATAATCGATTTTTCACACGTGCTCTGGTCCAGCTGAAGTGGACAATATTTTCTATTTTTTATTCAATCCCTAAATGCCACCGCACACCAAAATATAAGAAAAGACAGTAGAACAATTCTTTGAAATGAAATTGTTTGAATATTGTTTTAAAGTAAATATTCTTTATAGTTTAGATATTCACATTGCTATTATAAATAACTTTAATTCTAATTTTGTTATTTGAAAAAAAAAATTTTATTAGTTATACTTCTGGATTATCCAGACAGTCGTTCGTATCATTTAGTCCGAATAAATAAAGTTTTACAGTACCTTAATAATTGTATGCAAAACTAACTTTCGTTGTTTTCGGCATTTTCTTCCTCAAATTACAGCAATCGATCAATCCTGGCGTCTAAAGACTCTTTACGTCAGCTTTCAAAAATATGTTGCTCTTAAATAATTAATTACTTAAGGGCGAAAAAGTGACGTTTGAGCGTTTATCAGATGTATCACCTCCTGGCTTAACCTGTAACAAATATGAACTGAACTCTCGATACTTCAAGGGTTGTAGAAGTATAAGATTTATTTATGCATAAACAAATGTATTATTAAACCAAAAAACCCACAACACATCAGTATAGGTGGACTTGGCTTGAATGGAATGCAGTAATAAGCCGTAATGCATAATTGAACTGGAAGGACATGAACTGGATCGATAGAGGGAAGAAATATAACTCAAAGAGCATAAGTGAGTGGAGCCGAGGCCTTATTGTAAAGTTATCCCTGATTTTCAATTCATAAAGGATCATTTCCGAACACAAGTGATTTGTCTTTTCCGAGGAATAATGGAAGACGTCATGTAAACTGGATCGGTCAGCTAGGGATAAAATATTAATGTTTTCCATGGTGTTCGGTAATTGCTGGACCGGATACATTCCGCAAGGCCATTACTCACAAGGTTCAGGAAATATAAAAAAAACAGTTTCAAATTTATACTTACAGACGACCTCTCAAATCTTTCTGTTAATAGGGGCAAATCGTTTCGCAGAATAAGAGAGAAAGGTTTCCATCTACCATTAGGTTTCTCCAACAGCAAAAAAATGAACAGTTATAGAAACAAAGAAAACTTTATTAGTTATTTTTTTCGATCCTAATCATTTTTTTTTTTTTTTTTTACTTCATTTCTTTATATTTCCGACTCACAGTAGTCTGTCAAAGCCCAAGATACTCTTAAGGCTGCTTCCGGTTTGAGTTTGATGGGCTGTATTATAGTAAAGTTTGAAAGACACACCTGACGAGTGATCAAACCTATAATCTACTAAGAAGTATGCACAATATAGTAGGGGAGAAGGAGAATTTAAAGAAATGCCTAGAACATGGTAGAACAGTAGAACAGTTGTTAGTTGTTCTCATTCCATGTCAATTCAACACAGTCTTGAGCATCAGCATCTGAGATTTTCTAGAAATTTGGTATATGTGTACTACTTGTATCTAATAGAACAATGTGAAATGTTATTGAGATATAACTACACATATTTGAATTATTATATCTATTCGTACAACAAAATATAAAAGTGGGATGAAAATTACTTCGTTGCTAAAAAAATTGAAAACTAGTGATAAAATTCCATAAATCTAGCATTTTATGATTAAAATGCTATAGATGTTTTCCGAATTTGACTAGGAGAATGACATTGGTGTCGTTAAACAGCGCTTTCCATGCCGTTTCGTATATATAAAAAATCTGGTGCGTGCACGCAACACACAACTTTCACTTACCAACTTACTTAGATTAGAAATTAATGTGTTTTGTTAATTTCCACTTCTCAAAGTTATACATTTTTCCACATTTATTTCTTATTTTTGTTTTCATTTGCTAAAAAAAAAACACTAATTTCTTTTATTATAAAATAAAAGTTTTTACTTGTGATAATTCGGCAATGCAAGCATAATACTCCAAGTCGTCTGATTTTATAATTCTCTATGAACTTGTTGAATATTTCATTTAGTTCCCATGAAACAAATAATTTTCATTAAATGAAAAGAACATCTATAATTATAACGCATTGGTTTGTCATTAAAGGCGCACGACGCATGCGTGAGCTCAAGGTGTTTTATGAGTTGACGGAATATTTTTCTTTTTTTCACCTGTATATGTTCACTTGATTTTTTTCATATATCATATTTAGCCATTTCTTATTTTTAGGCGTGATGAGAGACAGTTAATTTCTCAATATAAACTAAAACAAAGGTACTTTATAGTTAAACAAAAAAGGCCCCTTCCCCATTTAAGCCCCCGCAGAAAATTTTAATACTGATAAAACTTACCTAATATTATTGAACACCTAATTTTCATCAAACGTGACGAATTTGATCAAAATCATTAAAGCCGGTTTTGAGATAATCGAAAAAAGGTAAAAATTGGAAAAAAGTTATGAAATAAAGTGCCCCCTTCGTTTGACCAATTTTGATGAAATGTTGGCTGTCGCATCTTTGGCATATACATATGTCAAATACCCAGTTTGATCAAAATCTTTAAAGCCGTTTTTGAGTAAATAAAAAAAAACACATGAAAATGATACAAAATTTATTATGTAAAGTCCCCCCTCCGGTTGATCAATTTTGATGAAATTTTTACAGTCATATCTCGGGCATATAAATAGATCAAATACTCAGTTTAATCAAAATCGTTTAAGCCGTTTTTTGAGAAAATAGAAAAAAAACGTAAAAAGTTAAAAAATAAAGTACCCCCTCCCTTTGAGCAATTTTGATGAAATTTTTGCTGTCACATCGCGGGCATATACCTACACTGGATACCAAATTTCAGATTCGCACGGTTTATAGTTTTTGAGCTAGTCTGTTCACACACACACACACACACAGACCATTTCGCGGGACTTGGTTAATTGGACTCAGGGGACCCCAAAACGTGTATTTCCGTTGAAAACCGGAAGTCGAAATTTTTCACGATCGCAATACTTCCACTTACTATATATTTCATATATAGGTAAGTGAACGTAAAAAATGAATAGGTATAGGCAGTATGACCTATTTTTAAAATATATATATATATATAAATTTTAAAAAATGCCCTTTTGAGAAAATTGAAATTAAACTTTTAAACTAGGTTTTAAGAAAATTTCTTTTGTACCAACCTATACATTGCTGTATATCATATGAAATGGCATGGAATGTGCTATTCAACAGCACCAGTCTTATAGTTCTAGTCAACTTTGGAAAACATCTACAGCTATTTTTATTCACGATTTTTTCTGTTTGTGGACCTATTTTTGAGGGCTTTAGAGACCAATAATTCAAAAAGAGGTAGACATATCTCAGTAAAATTTCACAATTGTTCTAGTAGAACACAAATACCAAATTTCAAGAAAATCCGAAGGTTCAAAATGATATGTTTTTGTGTTGATTTGACGTGGAATGGCCCATTATTGTTAGAAAATTTGGAAAAGAAAATATAATACAACTCTTAATTTATAAAGGACCATAGGTGGATCCAGGAAAAGGGCTGAGGTCGTTGCAACGTCCCCCCTCCCCCCCATTTGGTAAATATTTGTCATTTAAAAATAGAAGTTAACTAAAAGTAAGGAAGTTAGGCAAAGAACAAATAATATGCAGGACATGTAGAATTTTAGTCGTAAGAAAGAAACATAAAGGTAAAAAAAGCTGATTGGCAGATCAGTTGCACCCCCCTTTTTACAACCCGCTGGACCCGCCCTTGTTACAGAACTGGGATTGTAGGTGAACTATATGAAGAAATATTGGTGGGTGAACAGAGGGCCATTCACTTGACTATGAAATTTAGTTCATTTACAGTTTTGATATTGATTTATATTATAATGGCCATTTTCTATCCCTGCTTCATTCTCTTCTGGTTGTCTTGAAACTTACTCCTCCATGTGGCCGAGAAAAATATTGTGAGAAACAAAAACTGAAGGAGGGATATCTGGCACTTCTTGGCGAGTGAACTAGAACATTTTCAAAAAGGTTCTTCTTACTCCGTCACCCAGAGACGGTAGAACTGAAGAATGTAGCAGATGCGAGTTATGTACAATATAAATTTAAGTTGAGTTGCAGCTAACAGTAGTATTGAAACATTTAACATCCGATAAAAAAGGAAATCTCTACTAAACATAACTTCATTTTCTACTGTCTCAAGATTTCAAACACCAAGGCATCTATTTGTTTGTTTGTTTGTGTGTTTAACGTCCATTTTTATGCTATTAAGGCTAATCGCACGATGCTACAGTGGGAGTCATAAATTTCGCATATCCAGGTATAATTAGGATAGGGATCTATAACGAGTACCTGACATCGTACAGACTCGGGACCTCCATTTTACGTCCTATCCAAGGGACGGCATAGCTAAGGATTTTTTACTCCCTTTAAAAAATCCTAGGGCCACGACGGTGCGCGAAGCCGTAGTACACATTAGTATTGTAGGTTGCCATGCTAACCACTATACCACAGGTGACCCCAAGGTATCTATTTAATAAGGATGAAAAATTTAAAAAATCTTACATAAGACAAAATATAAATAAAACAAATCACAAATATTCTTCATAAAACAGGAATAATCAAATCAAACCGCTGTTGGTTGAAGAATTATTTTAGTGAAAAGTATCATTGGTTCGTTTAAATAATGTCAACGATAGCAATTTTAACATAAAGAAGAAGAAGAAGTACATAATTAAATATAAGGATAAGAAATTTGCATTTTGATATAAATTATGCTAACAAGAGAACCGTAAAATATCCTTTAAACACGTGATTTCAAAGTCGATAATGTTATCATGCACAAGGACTTCATATTTTTAATACCTTGTATTTTACTGACTTCATGCTGATTATCTCTCTGTTTTTGCTTCTTTTTTTTTTTTTTTTTTTTTTGCTTTTTTATTACATTTCATCAGTTATCAGGACAGTCGAAAGACATGTCTAACTCCCTGGGGTTTGGATTACTAAACAGGACCAGCGTTCAGTTTGTCGAAACGAACTCCCAGCGGCTCAAGCGAGCTACTTACCATATTGACGGAAAAATTTGTCACCTATTTTGTTAGCGCTGATGGGTCATTTATAGGGAAAATTACCTCATCGAAACCCACTTCAACTTTTTTTGCCACTTATTATGTAGTCTCTTTATTACACCCGGGACCGCTAAAAAATAAAAAAAGTATAAGATGCAAATGCGAACCGGTTTCATTCAGAAAAACACGCGGAGAAGGTAATGCGGATGGTATACACGAACAGGTGCCACCAATCTCCAAACTGCTGGGTCGAAGGTTATTCAAAGTCGACGGAGTGATTCAAAAAAGGTTAATAACCAATTAAAAAACAAGAATCACAGGCTGATCGCCAAGCAGCCATATTGATAAGTTCTAGCAACAGACAGAAATTTTGAACATTTACAATTTTTTGGGGGGACAACGAAACATGCCATGGGGATTAAAAATATTTTATATAGTAAAAGAAACAGAAACAACCTCTGTCACGTCTAGTCTCTGGGAATACGTTCACACATGGGTCTATACATTGACGAACCTTAAATAAAATCGGATTGATTTCATTTTCTTTAATATCACTGTTTCAATTTAATTTTTTCATGTTAATTGTATTGACCTAATAATTTTTCTATCAGTATACCCTGTATTATATCAGTATACTAATATTGATGCAATAATATTGACCGTGAAAGGGGGCTTTAAGCATCATTTTAAAAGAATATTTTACCCAAAATTCTGTATTTCGTTGAGCACATATACGTTCTAACGTACAATAAAATATGATTTCTAATGTTGCGAAGAAAAAACATTAAGTTATAAAACTATATAAGTTATAAAACTTGAAACTCTTTAGCTAAATTTAAGTTATCATTGTTTCAATTTACTTCTTATATGTTCAGTACATTGATGGGTCATCATATATTAATAAAAATAGTTTTATAAAACAAAACAAAAAAAAAAAAAAAAGAAGCGCTGAAGAGCTCCAAAATGCACCGGTCATAAAAATATAAATGAATCCAAATTAAAAACTATCAAACAAGAAATATTAGCTTCTTTTATCATATAACATTTCCGATCCATTGTTGTTATTATTAGGAACGAAGCACGTGGCAAAATATTTGTCCCATTTCTTACTAAATTTTGTGCATATGAATATATAAATTATCCTGATGTGAAAATTACACGCCTACCTTCTTAGAGCCGATGGAATACAAAATGGCGGAATTGGAAATAGGTAAAAATTTGGGAGGTTTTCAGTTATTTGCTTATAACTCGAAAATAATCCGCCGCACCGAAAGTTTTATTCCTCATAAAATACATAAATTTTTGCGTCGAATGCGCTACTTAAAGTCGGTTTAGGTCGGTTCGTCAAAACCGGGTCTCAAAATCAAAAAATTTTATGTTGCAGCGGATAAATAAAAATTTAAATTTAAAAAACGTCTACAACTCGAAAATTGATACTTCAAATGAAAAATTTTACGTATAAAAGTTATAGCACATCAAATTTTGTGTACAATGAGCTCCATCATTTTAAAATTAGTCACCCCTTTAAAGAGAAACTAATTAAAACGTAGTGTTCATAGCAGTTAGTGGGCTACATGCCGTGAAATTATTAGACTTTTTGCATTTTATAATTACAATAACACTAGCTAACTATGGATCACCCGGTAATGCATACTTGATCATTAAAGTTTATACTACTACGGATAAAGTGACATATTTTAAGTTAAAATCAGTTAAGTGCGTTAAGTGAAATAGCCATAATCGAACATAGAGGTTGGTAATTTTCACCATTTTGGTTGAAACTCTTGTTCTAACGCATGTAACTTGTAATTTAACATAATAATATTTTTTTAAGGAACGTATTAGAGATTTGTAAATTTATAGGTAACGAATAATGAATAACTAGACAGCCAATGTTACCTTTAGCGTAGGATAATCGTGGACCACGTTTTGGTATGAAAGGTCACATCACCATAGATGCATGGTAAGTCCTATGAAATCCTAGAAACCATTACAAAGGTTGCATGTTATTTTCTGAGAATTCCATGGGATCTGTCGTGATATTAGGGAGAAAAATTTATTAATTATTTATAAAGAAAAATAATAAGATCCTACATTTTAAATTTATTTTAATAACTCAGGATATTATTTCATTAAATAAGTTTTTTTTCCGCAGCGAGTTTCTTTCCCTTCCTATGAGGAACTTTTTTTTAAACAAATCCTGAGTCTCTATAAGGAAGATAAGGGTAAAATAATCTAATTTTTTTAAAAAACAGCAACAAAATATACATCAAAAAATATTGTTCTACATATTAACGACTATTAGAGTTTTATTTCCCATCCTTTTATGAAATATATCTCTTTCTCCTTTTTGTGGTTATATCATTTTAGCTGTTAATAAATTCAGAATTTATTTTAGTGTTAATGGGTATGGAGGAAGTAGTCTTGTCCTGACTTTAACAAAGTCATTTGTGTTATTGCTTTTGTAAGGACTTCGACATACCTAATTAAAAATTCCATCAGTGCGGACTTGAATAATGTTCAAGCTTCCTTATATGAATAATCAAATAACATTTGATTTAGGGGTCACTTTCGCGATCTTAATAACCTGTAGGTACGAAGCAATATAACCTTTACTCTGCTCAACTTTATTTATCGAGCGTTTCGGGCCATGTGCCCACCTTCAGAGATCAATAAAATTCACTTCTTACACTTGGGGTATGATTGTCAAATATCAAATAAAACTACACAACTAAAACCAATTGTGTTACCCACTCACTCATTCTTTAATTTGTACATGTTGCACTCTGCAATTAAAAATTACATCTATTACCTACTAGTGCGGACTTGAATAATGTTCAAGCTTGCTTATATGAATAATTATGTTGCTTAATATGTATCTAAAAAAAAATATATCATTAACTCGATATAATCATGAAATATCCATGGCTGTGTTTAGCGCCGTTGAGAGCAGTTCTAGACGAGAGTATATTTATAGACATTAATACACGGAGGCTTGTGATATTCGGTGAAAATCAATTCTCATTAGCAAGCTCGAACCTAGTTATGCTTACAAATAACTGCAGTTAGTGGCAACGCAGCGGCACTGTAACCATCAGAGCAAAAAACATAATCAACCCTTCTCTAAATCCATTTCCATTAACGCACCCGCCCTCTCGCCAAATTATCTATCTTCTATCATAACTAACGTAAAACTATACCATATAAAAGGGGTGCTATTAGGGATTTGAAATTGTAGTTTGAAAAAAGTGAAATTATTATAAACACGACATGGTTACAAAATTCCTACCCCTGCTCATAGATTTGGTTCTTATCTAAATGTATCATAAACATAAATCCATCTTAACCATATATAACAGTTATCAACTGTCATGAAATTTAAAAAAAAAACATTTTTAAATATGGAACCTCGATTAGAGGAGGAGAAAACTCAGAAAGGTCACCACTTGGATATCTGAATTTGATCATAATACAGAAAAATGCTATAAAATCTACGTATTCAGGGATTAATGTATATATATATATATATATATATATATATATATATATATATATATATATGTATATATATATATATATATATAGAGAGAGAGAGAGAGAGTGAGAGAGAGATCCTTTATTGTCTTAGGACCATAGACCCTTTCTTGCAGACAAATATGTATATGCAACAGCTACATATATGTATATATATATTCAGTACCAGTCAAAAGTTAAGACTCACTTGTATCTAATACACAATCTTCAAGATTAAGAAAATAATTGTGATTCAAGAGATAACATTTCAAAATTTATATGATTGCTTCGAATACAATCTATATAAATAAAGATTAAATTCTGTTTGTTTGTTTTTTTCTTTGTTCTGTATAGAAATCTATAACATTTGTCCTTAATTTTCCAAATTTCGCTTAGTTGTTCTTTCATACCGGGTAATGTCCATATAACTACAGCCAATCTGTGGGTATATTCTTGATTTTTACAAATATCTTTATGATCTCGCATTACATTAGATTTTTACGAAATCAACCATTGGAGTCGAAAAAAATCTCATTTCTGTCGTGACGAACTTTTCTTGATCCACGGCTTTTCTCATTGTTTTCCGAATACCCTGGGTGAAACCGGGATATACAACTAGTTATAAATAAATTAAAAATAAAATTATAGTTGTAATGTTGTTCAATAAATAAAATGTTGCTATTTATTTATTTTACAAAATCTAAGGGTGAGTCTAAACTTTTGACTGGTACTGTATATATACACACACAGTGTATTTGGAAATAATCACAAAAGTTCGTCAAGAATTATGGATTTGAACGAGCTCAAATAATTTTAAAAATTGTGATACTGGTATCAGCTCGGTTTTTATTTGTTCCAGTAGAATTTGTTATTACAAATCTTTTAGTATTTTTTATACGCAATTTTTCTGCGTGACATATTATATCTTAGTATTTTCAAAGACAATGTTGACGATCACAAATTTTTTTAAAACCTAAGGAGTAGCCAGCTACTTAATTCGGTAACTGCCTTGAGTAGTTAGAAAAGAAAAATTGATGTGTACTTAGAAGATATAAATGTTTTCCGATTAACTGAATGCTAAAAAAAAATAGCAATTACTTCTCACTTCATTTTGGTTTTGTTCTATTATACTTCAACCATTTCTTGGTTTGTTTTAAATTTGAAACAAGTAGCGCTGTTGCGGTGGCGTCGGAGCAGCAGGTATTGTTTGACTCCGGCTTGTCGGATAGCGACGGCCCAGTTTTCCCTTTGAGTTTTTAGGCTTTCCATTCTCTTTTTCCCTCGAGGGCAGTTCGCTGTTTTACTTTGTCATGTGTTTATTTTTTATCATTTTTTTTTTTTTTTTTCTACATTCGTATGAATGACGTCTCTCAACTGCCAGTCGCTTGTTGTACAAAGAATAAAAGAAAAAAAAAATAACAAGAAAAAATCATCCATAACATATGCGAATTCTCACTGAAACAATTTAAAACATGTACGGCTGAGGAGATGGAAAGGTCGGTTTGATGGAAGCGCTTAGGTGAGATTTAATAAAAAGAACTCAGAGGAATGAAATATGATTAAATTAACTTTCTGCTGATTCGTTTTTCCCCAATTTGTATGTTTATTATTTTTATACTTCCAAGTTATTTTATTCTTTAAATGTAAAATACAATCGAGTTCTTAGAAACTTTTATCACATTTGAAAAAACACCTAGTTTACTCAAATGCGTACCATATCGCATAGGTATCGAAAAACTAGCAAACCCTAGAAAACTCTAATTGATTGGTAATTGTCGTAATCATGTCAAAAAAAAATTCTCGCCAAAATGAAATTTTTTATTTAACTGGGAAGGAATTAAGATTGAATCGTTAAAAATTTACAGCTTGTAAAACACATACAGTGGCTCACAGTCAAAATGATGCAAACGAATATTTTTATTTTAAATGCTATTTACTTCCTCTTTGTTAAAATTTAAAAACTAATGCACATGAGGCCATAATGGTTCATTGTCATATATTAAATTTATATAATCAAATCAACTCAACAGCAATTATAGAAAGAGAAAAAAAAATCTTCATTAAAATTCGTAGGGATTGAAGGTCACAGTGAAAAAGATGCAACGTTTACTTCCGTTTAGAAAAAAGTGTAACACGTATTCTTCAATTATCGGGTAAATGAGTTTATTAACCTTTTAATTTCTTTTCATTCTTTCAATGGAAACAAAAATAAACAATATGAATACTATTAATCAGTCTAGTTCGAGCTTTTGCTTAAAATGGGTGCGCAAACAACTATTCGTGAACGAGAAATAGTGATCAGCAATTTAAAAATGGACAAAACACAACGAAAAATTGGCTCTACTATCAATAGGAGTTATACCACCGTTCAAAATATTATTGAAAGTTTTAAAAACTAAAATAGAATAATAAGAAAAGCTAGTGTGAGTGCAAAACATTTTTTTACTGGTAATGATGAACGTTGGATTTTGCGCCAAATAACAAATAATCCAAAATTATGTGCTGAAACCATTCGAAAGGTCTTAAGAAAAAAACAATACTACGGTAGTGTTACATGGCAAAAACCTTATATCACTGACAAAAATAAAAAGCTTCAAATCAATTTTGCTAAGCATTGTTTAACAAAAGACATGAACTTCCGGAAGTGTTCAGTATTCGAATCAGACAAAATTTAATTAATTTAGCTCTGATGAAAGAGGTTTCGTCTATGGAGAAAGTCAAATAAAGAGCGCCATGAAAAAAATCTTCGCCCGACCATCAAACCTGGAGGTGGTCATGCCATAGTTAGGGGGTGGTATTGCTGCCTCGGGGTAGGAAATCTTCATTTTATTGAGGGAACAATGGATAGACATTTATATTGTCACACCCTGAATGAAAAAATTTAAAGCAAGTGCAACTGAGCTTGGAATAATAAATAATTTTGCTTTTTATAGTGATAACGACCCCAAGCATTTTTCTCATCTTGCAAGAGAATGGTGTTTATATAATTTACCCCAAAACTATAAAAACACCTCCCCAATCACTAGACCTAAACTTCATAGAGAATTCATGGAGTAAATTAGAAACAGAAGTGACAAAACATAAGATATCAAACAGAGAAGATCTCAAAAAGGTGCTACCAGAAGAATGGGACAATATAAGCCCACCTTAAACAGAAAAGCTTGCCCAATCCATGCCCAATTGTTCGAAAGAGATTATAAAAGATAAAGTACTCAAATTCGAAATATTTTTGATTTTTTGGATGTTTTTAATTTTGCATCATTTTCACTGTGACCTTAGAAGTGTATATTTATTCATGAGGTTTTAGTTTAATTTTAGGATTTGATCTCAAATAAGCTAATAAGTATTGTCAATTCTAGCCTAATGTTTGTACTTTATATTTGTAAACAAAGATTGTTGAAAATAAATGTTGGCTTGGTATAAAATAGTTTTTTTTCAAAGTTTATACCTTGCATCATTTTGACTGTGAGCCAATGTAGCTGCATCCGAATATCTTTTAAACCGGATTTTTTTTTTTTCAGATTCCTTAGTCTGCCTTACACCCTGAAGATATTACAAATATATCTTTTCAGCCGACAACATGACTAACTACAGTTCCATTATTTTTCTGGAAAGCGCTTTTAAATATACCGCTTTGGAAAATTGCTATATTTTTATTTTGAAAAGGTACGACAGAAATAATTAAACATAAAAGTTCACTAAAATATACATCCAAAAGAAAATGGTACGAGTTTTTTTATGAGAAATATTATTAAAACCGCTTTTCTACAAAATGTTGATATTGGAGTTAATCATCCTGTCAACTAAAAGGTCAATATAACATGAAAAACATAGTTACACCGTTAAAATTTCTATTTTCAATATATTTCCAAATCTGTGGTTTTATTAGAACAACGTATAAAATATTATATCCTTTTACACTCCTCATGCAAATAAATATTTTAAATTGACACTATATCCATTATAATCCTATACTGACATTATCCAAAGTATAATCCTGTATTTTATTAAAGCAAATGCAATAAAAATGAATCGTTTGTTTTTTAATGTTATTTGGGGGGGGGGGGGTGGAGAAGCGACTTATAATTATATAATTATAATTAACTATTCCGCAAAAATATTATATGCTACTTATTTTCCAACTTTACTGGGATCACATTACATTTAATGGTCCTACATTTTTACAAACTTAAATTATTTTTATTTTAAGAAAAAAAACAACAAAATTTATATAGAATTTCTCGGAGAGTATCTTGTACAAATATTTAACGTTAGGTTAAAACAAGAATGGCACGAGAAAATCGGTTTATATATAAGTGTGTGTGAACAGCATTTATTTCGTCTCCGTTCCTTTTTAATTTTTATAATTTACTAATTCTTTTCTTTTTTATTAATTAATTCGTTTTTATATTTTTATAAATTCTATCTCATTATATATTTTTGAACCATCCATTTCATTATGTTTTTCTTTATTCTTTCTTTCTGCTTAAATTTTCTTTTGAATTGTTTGTTTATTTAACGTCTCTTTATGTTTGTTTTTTTAACGTCACTTTATGCCACTAAGGCTGATCGGACGATGCTACAGTGGGAGTCCTAAATTTCGCCTATCCAGTTATAATTAGGATAGGGATCTTAAACGAGTACCTGACATCGTACAATCCTGAGACCTCCATTTTACTATGCTAACTACTGAACCACCCTTATTTTGAATTATTATTTTTTTTCTTATTTTAGTTAATTTGTACAACATTTCAAGAGGTATAGAATCAATTAAAATCATCTAAAGGACATCATCATCTAATGGCACTATGTTCCTTGGATGACCTTGGCCTCCTCCACTACACTTCTCCACTCAGACCTGTCCTCGGCAGCCCTTCTCCATTCCACAACGCCAAGAGTCTGAAGATCATCTTCTAAGTCCTGCAGCCAACGCAGTCTCTAAAGGATATAGGTGAAATAAAAAAAGAAAAAAAAAAGGATACAAGATATTCTATTAGATTAAATTAATTAAAAAGAGTTTTATAATTATATTTGATGTTGATTTGAACACTTTTATTATGTTCATTTTTGTTTCAGCTAGGTGTTTAAGATGATTTTAATTTATTCTACACCCCTTGAAATTTTATTCAAATTTTAAATTGCGAAAAATTTCATAAAATTGTTATAATGTAAAATGTCACACAACTAAAATATAAATTATTTTTTTAATCCCTTCCTGAATAGAAAAACAAATACAACAATATGCAGATTGCGTAAATAAAATATTTTCTTTTATCTAGTATAGGAGAAACTAAAAGAACATGTAGATCCGATTTTCATTTATTATCCGGACAGACAATACGCTGATTAAGGATAGACATCGTGACCGCAAAGAGTTTTCGGAGGAACATAGCTGCGGTCTAAGGTAACTGACCGTGGCTTTCAACCCCTAAGAGAGAGAGGCTCACGAGTTACCCCCTCCAGTACCCCCCTCTCTCTCTATCAGGAGTTAATCGCTCAAATTATACAGATTATAAGGCTCAACTCAAGATGGCCACCTCCCCACAGCCAGAGAGATTATAAATTAGAAATCCCATGCAACTCCTTATTTCCTGAGAGTGACCGGGGATACCTATTCTATTAGATGTGAATGACTCACGACCCTAATGCCGCTCGAGAGTAATGCTCTCTAATTCCTCCCTACGGATGAGATATTTCCAATTTTAATGACCTCTCTGATTCATTATAATTCCTGTTCCTCCATCTAACTTTCATTTCGGTCCTCGGACACTACCGTGGTGAATCAGTCCATCATGCGCAAGGAAGGTTTGTTCGGTCTTCGCTCCGAAAAGCGGAAAATAAAGAAACAGGATCACCATTCTTAGCGGCAAACCTTTGAAGAGTAACATATAGAGTTTGTCTCTAAAATTAAAAAAAAATGATCGAAAGTATCCGGTTATATAAATTGAAAAATGATGCAAAATGCCAAAGTTAAAGCAGTGGTTATTAGTGCTCATTCACACCAAATATATTCCATCAGATTATAGTAAACAAAAGTGAGAAGTATATATGTATATGTAAAGAAAAAAAGAGTATACAACTGAGTGTGTATGTACAACAGTTTCAATAAATGCAAATTAAAATAGTTGCCAATTTTTGTTTATATACTATATTGTGTACATGAAAATGGACACAAACTTTGTTTAGTAAAAAAAATTCATCAATTGGGTCTTCGTTCAAAAATAGCAATATAAATATATTTTATTTTTGATAAAAGGAGCTTTATATTGATTAGTGTATGGTATTTACGTTTAATTTTCTTCCCCCCCCCCCCCCATAAAAAAGCTTAACATCCTAAGAATTATCTGTTACTCCAATGACAGAAATAAATATGAATATTTGAATGGGGGAAAAATTGAAATATATTTGAAAATCAATATTTATGAAAGTGGAATAGGGTTAATAAGAACTTTTTTGTAACTATCGATAATCAATAAATGTAAATTATCTAATCAAAATATTTTTAAAAAAAGAAGAAAACTTCTTCAAATTTGTACCAACAAATTGTAATTCAAACGACAATTCTATGAATTGTCCTAAATTTCGATATTTATACCAGACTTCATATATAAATTTCATTGAGTAGATTTTTGGAATCCTTGAGTGCCGGTCAATTTTTTGTATTCTATCTACAATTATTACAATGTATGTATTACGATCTAAAATGGTGGGTGCTCTGGATAAGTAAAGAAAATTAAATACAACAATTCTACACAAAATTTCTTACTAAAATGTTCATAATCTATTTCCTTTTCTAACCGGAGACCTCAATATATAAGATTTTTCAACGAGCAGTTGCTTTTTCGTTGAAAATCTCTTATAAATGTTTAATAAACAGAGATGACATTTTTCGGTTTTTGCCATTCAAAAGATCACTAAATTTTTATTAAGCCTGGATATCTAATTAGTAAACTAAGTAATTAAGTACTAATATTGTGCGTCGCATACTTTTTTCAGGTAAAAAAATATTCAGTCTAATTTTTATTGGATTTGAATTTATTGCCTCGTTGAGTCAACGTGAGATTTTAATCACTATAAAAACTGGATTAGTTATATGCTTTAAATTGATATTAGTGCCCACCTAATTTCTGAACGTTTCAAGGATAGACTAAAAAATTATTCTTTTAATTTTCAAATTTTTTTTATAATAAGAGAAAAGATTGGCCTTGGCCGGGGATCCGAACCAGGATTTCCGTATCACGGCGCTGTTGCCACTTGAGCCACCAGACACATTAAGTATGATTATCTAGTTATTAAATTAATTAGTTCACAAATAATTTGTTTATCTATATTTTTTTTTAGTTTTATAAATTAGACACAATAGCTTGGGGACAGGTTTGGATTAGCTAGTACATTAAAAATTGTACTTGAAATTGCATAAAATGATCTAAAGGTATAATATTAGGTTCTTGTTAGTTTTTTACCCGGCTTTGCTTACTATTGTCTAAAGTTTAGCTAGTAATAAAAACTACACGTTAATTCCACGAATTAGTAGTTCATGATCCCATGAAAATTTAACAGCATTTTTTCCCACAGTTGTGTAACGTCCAATATTATTTGGTACTTGATGATTTTTTTTTACACACTAGATAACCATATTTAATGAAACTTTAGTGCTCTTTTGAATAGTAAAGACTGAAAATTTCTACCTATTTTCAGTTAAACTTTATAAGAGATATTCAATAAAAAAACAACTGCTGAAAAATTACATAATCACAATAATTCGGAAGTGAGAGAAATGGACCATGACTCTATATGGACTTTTTTATATGAATTAAATACAGAATAGATGGTATTTATCTGCCTATATCTATCCTGTACACCCACTATATCAGGGTGAGTAAATATCCATTTCTCATAAAGCAAAGATATTATTGAATGATAGAATCGCAGTAAAGTCATTTCATGTTTCTCTTAAATCGTATGTGAATAATTTCCTATCGCGGAGTTGTAAATAGGGGAAACAAAATCCTGGAGGCAATAAATCTTAAAAAGGAAAGAAAATAACAGGAAGGGTGATGGGTTCGGTACCGGGGGAGTTCATATATTTATGTGTAAATCACAGATTCGTCGGTGCTCGGGCGCCATAATTTGAGGAAACGGCTTTAAAGTGTTAATGTGGAGCCGTATATCCTCGGTGAAGACTATGTGATTAGGTAAATATGCAAACGTGAATCCTTAGAGGCTGGTGAATCCTGATCAAAGCTTTCTTTCTCGCATGGGTATTTTCTTCGCTTGGAGAAAAATATATTCCAAATGAAAGTCTCAGAGAAAAGTATTGTAACAATAATGAGGGTTGAACAATTTTTATTGAGCGAAAATAAAAATTTGACATAACACACAAATATTTAAACAGGGCACAAAAATTATCACTTTGTAACACAGAAATAATCGTATGACTTGAGCTTCAGAACAAGACTAACTCTCCAGTCCAGTGCGATCTCCTTATATTGAGTCGTAAGTGGACGGGCCTCGAAGGTTCTGGGTCAGCGTAGATGGTACTCGAACATCGTAGTCACAAACATGTACTGCGACAGTTGGTTCCAACTGGTCAGTTCGTTCCAACTACTTACTATTACTATACAACTATTTTACATATATTGGTAGGTTTAATTTTTATGATATATAATATAATTTAAATATAAAATATATGAATTATCTTCATTCATATATTTTTCTTTATTTTTTTTATTAATTTTTCTTTTATATACTTTTTTTTTTTTTTTTTACAGTTTATTGTTAATATCCATACATTTTGTAATTTCTAACAAGGCATCTACTGTGTCCAATGAATCTCTTAACGCCTCGGCTTCATTCCTGGCCTGGATTTGGCAGTCTTCACATTGAACGTTCATTTTTATAATGTATAATACATAAATGTAATTAAATATAAAATATATGAATTATTTTCATTAACATATTTTTATTTATTTTTTTATTTTTTTCCTTAATTTCAAACATATTGCATTTTTTAAAGATATTAGCGAAATAAAGATATAAACATATTAAATGTTTTGAACATATTGCAGTTTAATATATAAGATTATTATGAAAAGGTGTTAATCTTCAGGTTAATAAATAGGAATTCAACTTTGTCATTTGCTAATTCTATTATAATTATTTTAACTGCTTTTACCACTCCTTATAATTTTTCAATAGTGGAGGACAAAAGAATAGTTAAAAATTATTTTGTTCTTTAATTCAAATACGTAATAAAATATTCAAATATTTCAAAAATAGTCCTTCAAAATCTCATTGGCAGTTAGGGCTTTGATGGGGAATGTGAAGGCTCTCTCTTCATGGTGTGATGAAGAAGATTTGTTAAATAATTATTCCCTTCTGATGAAATACAGACTAGCAAATATTCTAGATAAGATATTCCATTCAGGGTTTGCTTTATGATCTTTCCTCTAAGACAGCTCAAAGCGGAGAGGGTGGGATGGTAACTTGCATGTCTCGAATTCCTCTCTTAAACGTATCCTTTTAATATCACAACGAGATAAGTTTTGAATTCCACAATAGTCTTTGTAAAAATAGGCCAAATTAACGTTTATTTAAAAATGTATGATATAATGTAATAAAATAACAGTTCTAAAATTAAAAAAAAAATCTGGTGCGTGCTCGCAACACACGCAACACATAACTTTCACTTACCAACTTACTTAGATTAAAAATTAATGCGTTTTGTTAATTGACACTTCTCAAATAAACAGAACGGCTTTAATTATGAACAATGAACAATTAATAGGTAATCTATCTATTATAGGTGTATCTATCTATTATTATTATATCTATAGGTGGTATAAGTTGACTGAATATTTTTCTTTTTTTCTCCTCTTTATGTTTGAAACAAACAAAAAAGCCCCCCCCCCAAAAAAAAGCCCCCTCAGAACATTTTAATAATAAAGTGCCCCCTCAGTTGGACCAATTTTGATGAAATGTTGGCAATCACATCTTTGGCATATATATACATGAAATACCCAGTTTGATCAAAATCGTTAAAACCGTTTTTGAGTAAATATAAAAAAACACGTGAAAATGATACAAAATTTATTAAGTAAAGTCACCCCTCCGGTTGATCAATTTTGATGAAATTTTTACAGTCGTATCTCGGGCCTATACATACATCATATACCCAGTTTGATCAAAATCGTTAAAGCCGTTTTTGAGTAAATAAAAAAAAAACACGTGAAAATGATACAAAATTTATTATGTAAAGTCCCCCCTCCGGTTAATCAATTTTGATGAAATTTTTACAGTCATATCTCGGGCATATAAATAGATCAAACACTCAGTTTAATCAAAATCGTTAGAGCCGTTTTTGAGAAAATCGAAAAAAACGTAAAAAGTTATTAAATAACTCCCTTTGAGCAATTTTGATGAAATTTTTGCTGTCACATCGCGGGCATATACCTACACTAAATACCCAATTTCAGATTCCCACGGTTTATAGTTTTTTAGCTAGTCTGTTCACACACACACACACACACACACACACACACACACACAGACCATTTCGCGCGACTTGGTTATTTCGACTCAGGGGGTCCCAAAACGTGTATTTCCGTTGAAAACCGGAAGTCGAAATTTTTCACGATCGCAATACTTCCACTTACTATATATTTCATATATAGGTAAGTGAAAGTAAAATTAGGTGTAATACTTTATTTTACATTATCGATTTTGTGAAAAAAAGGAAAGTATAATTGAAGGGGTCGGGGCAAAATAGTGCCAAGCAACATTTTTAACAAAAATAAACTGTAGCTGCAGTCTGCTGTATATTACGTAGGACTATATGCCTATGATTGAAATGCCAACTAAATATGACTATAGAGGCTCCATATAGTCATATTTAGGTGGCATTGCCATCATAGACATATAGTCCTACGTAATATACAGCCGATTGCAGCTACAGTTTATTTTTGTTAAAAATGTTGCTTGGCACTATTTAGCCCCGACCCCTTTAATTAATTTATTGGTTGTTAATTTAAAATTAAAAAAAAAAAAGTTAAATTATTAGAGGTATAATTGAAGCAAGGAAATGGAAATGGAAAAGGGTATAAGTGCCTTAGAAAAATTTACCAGAAATCATATGGCTTATACCCTCTAGGGTGAACTACGTTCGGCGCTTACACCTATGTCATCTTTCTTACGTTCAATGAACTACTCTCTAACAACAAAATAATACTTACAAAAATTTGTGAAAAATGGCTTTGGCACGTTTTTGGGATTCGGAAAAAAAAAAACTTTTTTTATTTTCTTCGCACTCATACCCTTCTGAATTCCCACGCTTCAATTTATAATATGGGTGTTGTTCCGACGGTAATAGCTATTAATATTATAATATTAAGGAGGAAACCAATTCAGATGTTTATTTCTGTTACTTTGTGAAAAGCTCAAGAACCGTTAGGAATAGTTATAATTATTATCACATTATCAAATATTATGTGATATTCTCAAATGTTCTATGAAGTTCTGATGTCTATTAACTATAAGGATGCAAACAACCAGCGAAGTAATACATTTCATACTACTCTCACTGTTTAAAAGTTACTAAATCTCGATTATCGTTTCTGTAATCTCCTAAAAAAAAAATTCAACGAATCCCAGTAAACCACACCAATGAATAAATTACTGACCCCACTTTCCAATATTAAAAAAAACAATTTTCATTGCGAAAGAAAGTTTAGTGTTCCCTCTCTGGAAGCACTTAAGTATGCCATTTTAATAATAAAATCTATTTTTAATTAAAAAAGAAGGATGGTAAGTGAAAGTTGTGTGTTGCGCACACCGCACCACATTTTCTTTTGCATTTTTGTAACTTTTGCGTAAATAAAAATTGTTCCAACACACGTTTGTGTTACAATATATTATTCGTAATCATTTTAGCATCCTGCCTGCTGAAATGCCACGAAATAAGAGGGCCACGTTGAAATATTTTTAAAATAGATCTTGAACTTATCTACAGTAATTCCTTCTATAATCTGAGAACAACTGCAATCATTAACAATCATCTTGAGTAAGGATGTCGATTTGGTTAACAATAGGTTGTTCAAGAATACTTTTTTCATCATCATGCTTAAAGCATATTTACCACAGTTGCATTTGGACTATTTATCGGCTATCGTGACACCAAATAAGATAATCGTAAATAAATGTTCTGAGCGTTCGTGGGCTCCCGAAAGGCAATTGTACAAAATGAAAAATTGTAGCCAATAGAAGGGTGTGGTTAGCTGGCAATATTGATATTGGCCATCGAGCTCTTTGAGGCCGGATTTAGCCACTTACAAGCGTCCGATTGGGTTCTCTACATTTCTTAGAGTCGTCCGTTTAAGAAACCTGTTTTGTAAAATAGTAAATTTTTTACCTGACTTAATTATTTTTTTTTGACCACCCACTATGAATGATAAACTGTAGAATAAATTTTGAAATTCGGCGAAAGGATATTGTATATTTTCAATTATTATAAAATGTGTTATGAAGTTGAATTTATAGTGCAATCTTAATTTTAGTGGATTGATATAATATATATTGTAAAGGTATTAACACTGATAAGGCATGACCAAATCAATTAACAATGGTTTGTGAAAAATCTTCCTTCGTTTCCCGCAAGTAAATAATAAATTGTGAAATGTTTCGTTGAAGTATTAAAAATACTGAGTATGTCCTTATCTGCAGAGCTCTTAGGATTTTAATAGACATACAATGCAACGTATTTAAAAATTTTTGCAAACAACTTTACAAAAGTTGAGGCAACTAAACTATTTTTTAAAACGTTAAAATTATAAGAAACATTAATGCATAGAAACGCATAACTTCAATAAAGAGTAAGTGGGTGGGTATGGAGTAAATATCTTTCAATAATTTTTTCATTATTTTTTGGAAAACCCCTTTCTTGTATACCAGGGTTGTGACCTCTAAACCATCCATGTTTATGAACATTCTATTGGTAATTCCATTCTGAATTTTCGCATGATTTATCTTGATCTTTAAAGATGAATATCTTTCATTTTAGAAAAAAAAACAAAGGCCAGGATTAAATATTAATATTATTCAGAAAATATTCTCTGAATATCGACGTTTTTCCCCTAAATATAGATGTTTTTAGGATAATGATTCATTGTAGCCTATATTTATATTACATTAATGGCAAACAACAGCGTAACGTTATAAATTTTTAATAAAAAAAGTACCGTCGTGCAAAAATATTTAATAAAAACATAGTAGGTATAATTTTCATATTCGAAAAATTAAAATCTGAAAAACTCGAAAGCAAAAGTGGTTTAAGACAATTGAATAACGAAACTCCACTGTGCATATCTTCATCATTGTTATAAGAAATTAAATTTCTGAAACATTATTTTTTTCACTGTGCTACTTTTTAGTATATATTAACTCCGTATAACACGGATTTTATGAAATATCGACGTTGCGGAAACATCGTCATTTAAATAAGTCGCATCCCTATTGTACACTTCTTTATATTGGCACCGTGAAATATGCCGAAGTTTGATTCATCTACCTCGACAAAAAATCATTTTAAAACGGGGAGATATTTAATAAAAGAAAATTTCCGCATGGGAGGCATTAAGATTCCGATCATACATTGGCAAGATTGTTATTTTTCAATAAGAAATGTTCATTAGACGAATAGGAGTGAAAGAAATGGGAAAAAAATAAAAATAAAAAGTGACGGAAAAATGTGAAAACAAGTATGGAATTAATAAATGATGGATAGTGGCCAGATCGGGTGCAACCTAGCGACGTGGCATATTTCGGATGACGGAATGCCATATATACGCAGCGGTAAACGAGTTTTTTCCAGGGAGCCCCTTGTCACTAGAATACAGATGTCTGGACCACCCCGGCGAGTATCTTTCCTCCTCTATAAATTAACTAAAACATTTTATATTTTTTTATTACTATAACTGGTCGTTTTATTAGGGTTTTAAGATGTTCTTATTTATTTTTTTTATTTTTTTTAGTGGTGGAGGCTTGTTAAAGAATTTAATGATTTTCATCAGAGATCTTTAGGATAAGGCTATTTTTAATCAATCCTCTGGTTTAGTTGGGAAAAAAAAAAAGTTTAACACTAAATATGTTATCATATTATTATGCATAACTGTTTTTTTCATTTATAACAATGGCCAGTCAGCTAAACCTTTAGTTAAAAGCAATATGAATATTTGGGGTTCAAATTTTTCTTAAAGGAATCTCAATAATCAAGTGGAGAAATAAAAAAAATTGAACAAACCAGTCTTCGTCACAAACATGGAAAACACTAATTGATTAATGCGTACTTCAAAAGCATATTTACAAAATACATGTTACTTTTAGTATGAAAAGCTTAACGGAACATATGAGATGATCTTGCAAGAACCCAGTTGTCCGTTTACACCACTTTTGTAGTCGCATTTTTCGGCGATTTTAGCTTCCCATATCCTACAATTGGCAACGTATGTAACATAAAAAAAAAAAATTCTGCAAACGTTAAAGGGCTTTTTTTTAATATGCCAAAATATAATAAACCCGCTGCGATTCATTTAAAAGGGCTAGGGGAATCTGATGTTTATTAATTTGGACAACTTTACATTTTTGAAGACAAAAATAGTTTTGAACGCTCAAAATCCCAATGCATCAAAAAAAATTTTAGAAATATTGTAGGCCAAAGAATTGAATGGGAAATAATTTGAGATGGGGTCGTTGTTGAATATACTGGAGGCAAGAGATTATTGTAGGTACCTAAGTATATGGGCACCCTTAATATATAAAAAATACGTCCAAACATTATAGTCGAAACTGAATTAAATATTATAATATGAATTAAATATTTAAAAATCAATATTAATTTGTTTGTGTGTTAGGTTCAATCATTATTGATGACAATTTCAATTTTGATTATATTATTAGCTTGTGCTTGTTATTACTTATACATGTTATTATTAAGTATTGTAATATGGGGGCTAGAAAATCCCGAAACTTTTAAGAAAATAATTAAATATATTTATTTTTTTATTATTTATTATAATTTATTTTTGGGGAGACACCCATCCAAATAGAGTCGGTCACAATAATACGATATAAGGATAACAAAAAACTATTTACAAATAAAAAAAAAAATGAAAAACAGATCTCACTGCAAATGGACAATAGATATAAATACTTCTTCTTGAATTGACACAGGTGTTTACAAAATATTTACGGCTAATAGTTTCATGGAATTCTTTTTTTTTTTTTTTAATAGCAAAAGTAAATATAAAATTCTCTCCTTTTGCTAATTACATTACTAATAATTGTTTTATAAAAATAAAAATATAAGTACATTATCAAATATAATTAATTATACATAAAATTAAATAGAGTTAATAAGCATACACCGATATTGTAGTGTAGTGAATTAATATAAATGAAACATATTATTATCCCTCAAGCCTGAGTTTCATTGAATAAAAAATGAAAAAATATAAACTCCGAATATGGTCTGCACTATTTACTTTTAAAGTTCCAGGTAATTCTACTAAGGATTTGTTTTGAGCGCCTGGTAAATATTTACGCCTTAAATCTGCATACATGTGGCATCCTAATATCAGGAGATGCAGGAGAGATGTAAAGCTTCCTATTGCATATCGAGCAATGTTCTTATGTGTTAATTATATAAGTTGAATCTTTTAGCGAAATCTTAATAATAATTAAATTTACTTTGCTCGAAATAATTTTTCGATTTTTCAGGAGCTTCCATAGCTTGCTTTAACCGTTTGTTAAAATATACCAGGAATGATCACTATTTTTTTTTTAAATAAATAAGACCTGTAATATAACTGTGATCTCATCTTTGACCGCACAGCATCCCATTTTCCCAACAATTTATTTATATTTTCCTTTACCGTTTTGAATGTAGAGAGCCTATAAGCGCTGTGGCGTTATGTTCTATATATACAGAGAGGAGCCGGACCACCAGAGAGGATTGTCCTCTTCGCTAGTAGACAAATGATAATCTAATACATAATTCAGGGCTTTGATTAGTGAACCGGGTTTGATCTAATGTGACATTAGTTGGTCGAGTCGTGATCCTCTACCCATTACCTTCCTATCATCCCCGCAATAAGTGGACCCTTTCAGTAATTGCATTACTGCATTCTAAACTACTTCCAAGCTCACAATAACCGCAGGACAATCGCCCAGTCGGAATTCTGAATTCCAAATCCGACTCCGAGGGTCTCCGCTCTGTCAAGGGCATAAATGTCATTAGCGAGCGGTTGGTTCCCTATTCATTGTACTATACCTTCATCGTCCTAACGTAATACAACTTCGCTACATATTTCTGGAACTTTATTAATTTATTACTGGTTCTAAACAACAGGATTGAATCATTCACCATGACAACTATTCCTTAAATTTCCATTTATTAAATCATTGACGTTTCGGCCACCCGGCCATTAAACAGTCTCAATCTCACTTATTTGTATATTGCCATCCTGATATAAAACAGTGGTACCAATGAAAGTGCTTCCATTTTATTTTAAACAATGTACGGTATAACACTGATAAACAAAAGTAATTTTCGTTGGATATTTTGGTATCCAACACTTGTTTTGAGACAATTCAGACCTGCTGAGTAAAAATGTGCAAACCAGTTGTCTCTATCATCCACCATTTTTGAGATATCAGACATTAACCATTTATATATGTTTAACATTGTAACAAGGCAAACAACTTTAACTAACCTGGAGATTAGGTGCAATAGAGCACATATAGCTGAATAAAGTACTAATTAAGATAAACTATATAGCATAATCTAATTTAAGGTTTAATACTCATATAAAATACATAGGCATTACATAAAGTTCCTTAATTTATAGTTAGTTTGGTTTGAATTTCTTAACTATTGACTGGCGTTTGTGCTGAGAATTTGGTATGTTGCGCTGAAGCATCCAACAGTAGGCAGCCAACATTAACATTAATTAAGGTGGCGTCTTTAATTGACGTAAGAAGCAACAAAACAAAATAAACAAACAACGAGAAAAAACAAATCCAACTAAATGGGATTAAAAAATATATATTTTGTATATCTTTAAAACCTGACGTGATGGAGCAAAATGGTTTTCAGATTTATAATCAGCATAAAAAACTGCATTAGAAAAAGTAAATGTCATGCCAGATATCTATGGCTTGGTTATCATTGTAATCAGACTTATTAAGGACCAAAATGAAAGTCCGAACATTCAGTGGCCACCCAAGTCCTATTTTTAATAAATCCAATAAAAAGTATAATCCCAAGAATTTAGAGGACATTGAGCCGTTCACTATAAAATGGTTAAAATATTTTTAAAATTTGATGGAAGCTTTATATACAATTGCTGAATATAAGAATGCCAATATATAAATAAGTAAAATTGAGACTGGATAATGGTCGGGATAACGTCCATGATTTTATAAATGGTAATTTAAGAAAAATTAAAATATCCCGGTTAATGCTTCAACCCAGTTTTTTAGCCCAACTAAATCCGATAAAATTGGAAATAATTAGGTTGAATAAATGAATAAATTGGACACGGTACCTGAATTAAATGTTTATAACATAGTGCTTAATTGTTTGATAAGCTAAGACCTATCTTGTTGTTCTGATGTCTTGGTGTTCAAAACGGATTTGATTATGAGACCTATTTAAAAAAATAAATAAATAAACATTTTTTCTGGTATGTTAATTTGAAGAAAACATCATTGTTTAATACACTTATGAATATTGGATATCGTCCCTTAATTGCAAAAAAACAACCATATAGCATTTTTTTTCAAAAAGGTGTTAAGTTGAATTGAAGCAAAAATTGGATTGAATAGAGATCTTTTACAAGGTATAAAAAAATAGAAAACTGTAAAATCAATATTCTCGAGGTTGCATAGGCACTATATTAATAGTAATAGTATAACTATTAAGAGTAATAATAAATTTTAAGAGTAATAGTGTAACTATTACTATACCCTGGTCGGGAAGAAGACTGTTCCAAATCTAAAAAAAAAAGGGGGGTGATTTTTGGATTGTGGCCTGTATTATTCTTATTCTGTATTATTCTCCCCTTGCTGAAAGTAATTTTGCAATTATTTATGTTACTTTTTAAGTTTTTTTTTATTGCTTCTTGTATTTTTTACTTCTATTTTTTTACCTCTCTGATCTTTATATCTATTTTAGCATCAATCAAAAAAAAAAAAAAAAAAATTTTGTAACGTATGTATTTTTTCTTCAACGTTAATGTCATCAATTATACTAATTTAAGATTTTTTTTCGTACCACGTCTTATATTCCGCGGAAATACTATCATCAGTCACCACCCAATAGAAAATCTTTAAAAAAAATAAAACTGAATGCCAAGTCCAGCATTTTCATACAATTACAGTTACACATAATTATTTCATGCGAATATTCTAATATTCTAAGTTTAAGGTAAACAAGAATGGAGCATAGAGGTAGAAATATAAACTCGTTTCAATGCCGATGAATAACAGAAACGTCAGGGAACAAAAGTGTCAGTCGGGGGAGGAGTGTGATGTCCCCGTCAGTTCCCTCTTTATGCAGATCAGCTCTGTTTATTCTGCTGCGAAAAATGAACTGGCTCGTGTTCGTTTGTGTTTCTGTGTGATTTCTTGGTCATGGATGGGTCGGAGTCAAATCTTCAAGTCCCGTCTCTCTCGAGGAAGATCAATTAAATGCACGAAACAGGACTCTGCTGAAATTTCTGCGGCATAAAGTCGAGGGATCATCAAAACAGCGTCCTGCCGAGGCCGTAAAATTCATATATGAATTCCGTATGCAAATGGAGGAGATAACGGCGAGAGACAACAGTGGCAAAATAGTCCGCGGGGACAATAACAGCCTCTATCAACTCAAGTTAATTACACAATATTTAGGGGCATTAAGCCACCCTAAGGCTATAAAGATACCCTATTTTACTATTGGTGGCCTGCTGCAGGTGAGGTAATGATGATCCGATCCCACGCCGAGCTTACACTGAAAATATATCGCGCTTAACTGGATCAGTCGAGCGGGCACACCCTCTCTCACTCTTTCTCTCTCTCTCCCTCTCTCTCTCTAGAATAGGGTGCACATTGAAAATAATATCACCAAATTAAGTCTGTTACTATCATGGATATGTCGAATTCTCCAAAACAGTGTTGTTCTCATATTCAACAGCTCCTCATCGTTTATGCCCATATGGTCCTCCTGTTAAGTGATAAAAAAAATAAGTTCATAAACGAGAGAAGAGAAAAAAAAATATTTTTTATAATATAATAATAGCTTGCGAAGTACTTCAGTCCTGAATCTCTCGTTGTTCTTTTATCGATGCCTCTAGTTTGAGTAAGTAGTTGTAGGGATCACAAACATAACTGCCTTGCGTCAAGAGAGAAGAATGGCAATTGCGTTATAGATTGATTCATCTCCATACCAAATTATTATTATAATTATGTACAACAAACATTAAAAATCTGGTGCGTGCGCGCAACACACAACTTTCACTTACCAACTTACTTAGATAAGAAATTGACGTGTTTTGTTAAATATCATTTCCCAAAGTCACACATTTTTCTACATTCATATCTTATTTTTATTAATCGTTAAAGCCGTTTTTGAGTAAATAAAAAACCCCGTGAAAATGATACAAAATTTATTAAGTAAAGTCCCCCCTTCGGTAGATCAATTTTGATGAAATGTTGGCTATCACATATTTGGCATATACATACATCAAATACCCAGTTTGGTCACAATCGTGAAAGCCGTTTTTGAGTAAATAAAAAAAGCACGTAAAAATGATACAAAATTTATTAAGTAAAGTGCCCCCTGCGGTTGATCAATTTTGATGAAATTTTTACAGACATCTCTCGGGCATAAAAATAGATCAAATACTAAGTTTAATCAAAATCGTTAGAGCCGTTTTTGAGAAAATCGAAAAAAACTTAAAAAGTTATTAAATAAAGTACCCTCTCCCTTTGAGTAAATTTGATGAAATATACCATCTCGGGCATATACCTACACTAAATACCCAATTTCAGGATCGCACGGTTTATAGTTTTTGAGCTAGTCTGTTCACACACACACACACACACACACACACGCACACACACACACACACACACACACACACACACACACACACACACACACACACACACACACACACACACACAGACCATTTCGCGGGACTTGGTCATTTCGACTCAGGGGACCCCAAAACGTGTATTTCCGTTGAAAACCGGAAGTCGAATTTTTTCACGATCGCAATACTTCCACTTACTATACCATATATTATATTTCATATATAGGTAAGTGAAAGTAAAAATAAGTACACTCAGTTAAAAGTGGAAACCTGTTGTTGAAATCTTAATTTCACAAAATTAAATGACAATATTGTAACGTCAAAATAAAACTCTGTACCTGAGAGGTAAACTATTGTAACTACAAAATTTTCGAATTTCCAATTATTGATGTAACTGTTTGAATAAGTTTCAAACTTAGAGTAAATGTACCTACCACTATCCAGTACATTCACTCAAAGTTTGAAGCTGATTCGAAGGCTATCTGCCTTATTTTCAAAATTTAATTGTCCAAGTGGCCACTATTGGAACAGTGTCCACTATAGGTACGTTTACCTTATATTTCTAGCGAAAGGTATTCGTATTTATACTCCTGATAACCTATAACCTATTATGATTATTATTTATTTTTTATTTTTTACGACAAGAAATATGAACATTTAAAATTCAAAGTGCTCTCTGAGGTACAGAAGTGATGATTATTTCCGTTACATTGTAAGAGTTATAGAATTTTTTGAAACCGTTACATTCGTCTGTTAGTACGTAATGACATGTTTTGGAATGATCCAGACATTTTGGGTTGGCCCATTTCGGACTTAATATATCGAAGTCTTGCCTTGAATATCGGACCACATGTTCAATTTTGAGTCACTGTTTTGTAATTTTGTATTTTACTCTAAATTACCTACCAAAATCGAGTTTATCAAACACACAGTGGCGCAACCAGGATTACTTGAGGGGGGGTCGCTTACATTATTTTATCGAATTTTAGAAAAAATATTCCACTAAATCTGTCAAGTACAAAATATAGTATTATTTATTTGACAATGGAGTGAATGGAAAACAGTCGCTATAAAGCCAAGCTATTTTGACCTCATTGCTAGAAAGTATTGCGTGGGTTCTCAAACGTTTTTGGGTTCCAGCGAAAATCGACTATTTTCGAGAAAACAAAACCTTTTAAAACGTGATCAGTAAGCCGCAAAAAAAAAAAAAGTTGATATTAATATAACAACGATTGTATTTCCTATAAAATGTATATATTGGAGGCCCGCTTAACCGGCGATGTAAGGAAAACAGAAAACAAATTTATACATCAATTTTCTACTCAGGAACAGGTAGTTAAAACACTTTTGCATGATTAATGCAAATGATGCTATTATTATTGCATGATGCTATATACTTGACAGTACTTGCAATATAATTTTATTTCATGAAAACACTGTTTTAGACAATTTAGGCATAAGCAAAAAAAAAAAATAATAATAATAAAAAATATACATAGGGGCTATAAATTATTTTTTACGTTATATTTTAATTTTTAACTATTAAATGTATTATCATATTAAAATATATGTTTTTAAGCGTGTTTAGGGTTCTCCGGCTTTAATATAATTTTGATAGGATATGGTTAAATAACTACAACCCTATCTGTGAAAATTCAGTTCTAAATAACAGCTGAACTTTTTTTATACCAATCTTTAATAAGCATATGAATTCACAAAATATCTTGACTTGGTTTTCGGAACGAAATCTGTACTATACGATACACTCGCCAAAATTGACGTCGACTTTACAACTCCAATACCTCTATCTAATGATCCACTCTATCTAATAAAGTATCTAAAATCTTTTCTTGAACCGAACGAAGCCTTTACTTGAAAGTAGTGAATTGAAACCGAGTCATCAGTTCGGTTTTCGTTCATATCACTCCACTGTGCAAGCCATTCTTCATTTTTTTGTTTTTTTGTTTAACGTCACTCTTTGCCACTAAGGTTAATCCTACGTAAAGATACATTGGAAATATTTTATTTTCTTTGAATGTTCACTATATCTTGTTTGTTTGTTTTAACGTCACTTTATACCACTAAGACTAATCGGACGATTCTACAGTGGGAGTCCTAAATTTTGCCTATCCAGGAATAATCAGGATAGGGATCTTTAACGAGTACCTGACAGCCTAAGGCCCGATGCACACGGACGACATTTTTCTGCGGTCCGGCCTGGCTTGCGGTCAGGGGTACCTGGAGTATAATGGACCGACCGGATTATACCTTTATACTCCAGGTACCCCTGGATAGGCCGGACCGCAGAAAAATGCCGCTCGTCTGCATCGGGCATAAGCCTATAAGCTTTAGGTCAGGGGTACCTGGAATATAATGGTATAATCCGGTCGGTCCATTATACTCCAGGTACACCTGACCACAATCCTATAGGTTTATAGTCCGGATCGTAGAAAAGTGTCGTCCGTGTGCACCGGACCTTACAGGCTCGGGAACTCCATTTTACCTCTCATCTGAGGGACGGCATTAAAAAATCCTAGGGCCCCCGACCTTTAGTATTGTGTGTTGCTATGCTAACCACTACACCACAGGTGACCCATTCTTTTTTTTTTTTTTTTTTTTTTTTTTTTTTTTTTTTTTTTTTTTTTTTTTTTTTTTTTTTTTCTTTATAAATCTAGTTTTATTTCTATGTGCTTTCAGCCATATACACAGACGTTCTACATTACCCCTCAGATAAAAACTTAACCCATTTTCTAAAGACTATGCTAGCTAAATTTACGGACCTGCACAAACACGTTTCTATCTGAATATTTAATATTAATTATGTACTCACAAATTTACGTTTCAAACGAGACCTTTCGCTATGATATAAACGTTTCGACTGACTAAACATTATGAATATATTATTATTATATTATGAATTACAAGGAGCGGGGTAGCCCACTGGTAAGGCAGTGGACTGCTGTGCTTGAGGTCCCGAGTTCGAATCTGACATGACTTATGATATCTTTATTATTCGCCACAGTTCGCCTCGTGGGCCGAGAGACCCTCCTGGGGCAAACCCAGCCTCGATAAAGTGGGTACCCTTAATTGAAAAATTAAGGGGAAAGAACCTGGTGGTTGAGCGTGATCACGGTCAAATCACCTCCTTGCACGACCGCTGACCAAGAAACAGTACTCTTCCTTACATAGTACTGCACCCAAGACCCTTTATGGGTTGTAGTGGTACAGGTTTTTTTTTTTTATGAATTACAAACTGTTTTACGACAAACTAAATAGACATACCAACTAATTTTTACAAAATATTGCTAGACGTGATATTCCTGACGTACCTCGTCCATGAAGAGGAGTTGGATGAGGAACCTCCTAGTCTGAAAATGCTGTCTGTAGAAATGCCAGGAGTATGTACCGTCTGGGTGCTGTCTCCCTTAGCCTACCCATGCCATATGAATTTTATGCTTGCACTTTTGCTTATTCTTATTTTATAGGTGCAAATAAAATTGTTCAGCTAACAAAATTACGTTGGCCCTATAAATATTTTATAAAGTGATACTATTGTTAATTTAATATTTTTTATAGGAATGTTTTCGACAAGCACAGTTTTTATTGTCCTAGGATTTTTTATTGGGAATAAAGAAACCTTATCTAATGGTAAAATGGAGGTCCCGAGCCTGTACGATGGCAGGTACTCGTTAAAGATCCCTATCCTAATTATATCTGGATAGGCAAAATTTAGGACTCCCACTGAAGCATCGTCCGATTAGCCTTAGTGGTATAAAGTGACGTTAAAACAAACAAACAAGATATAGTGAACATTCAAGGAAAATAAAATATTTCCAATGTATCTTTACGTAGGTTTGTGAGCAAAGAAATTGATCGAATGCGAATCTGATGGATCTTATTTTTGATTTCTCTATTTCTACTTAAAGAATAAATATCCCTATTTATAAGGAGAGCCATTGATCTGGCTTACGACTTGAGAATTAGTTTTGACAGTGGAAGGTTAAAGCAATCAATAAAGTAGTTGGGGGGAGGAAGCAAAACGATAAGAGTAGTAAAAGTTTTAATGAAGGTTGTCACGCAAGCTTGAATATTATTCACAGAATTGAAGGAATCTTAGTTTGGACAAGAAAAAAATAATAAGTTTAGTCATTTTTCTTCTAACCCCTAATGGTCTCTATAATATTATGTAATCAACTCTTTCAGTGCCTCATATTTTATTGGTGTACTGACATCACTGGATAATGAGAATAAAAACTCATGATAATATTTTTTTAATTTAATGTTGGACCCATACAAAAGATCAGGAGAGAATACTAAAAAAAAATAAAAGAACAAAAGATGAGATCTATATAATGGCTGCAATTAGTAGTCACTATTCTGGTATTTTAGACGAAATTTCAACACTTGATAATAAAAAACTGAATTTATAGCAATACTGTCCAAAATTTAAAATTCGTGCCTTGATTTCCCTAATAGTAGGGAAATTTGACTTGGAAAACAGATATTAAATAAATCTTCAAAACAAGATAAATAGGGACTGGATTCATGTCACCTTCCAAAATTAGGTTTTAATACTTTCAAAATGTACCACTTTTTTTTTTTTTTTTTGTATGATAATCCTTCCTAGCCAAAGAGCTGTAAAATCACCTATTCCAAGCATGGTGGAAAGATCGAGATTTATTTTGTGGTTCTGCCACTTCATTTTAAACTCAATCCGGATGCATATAATGTCAAAACATTACATTGTAGGCCTAGTATTTTACTGTATACTAAATGGTCGAGGAGCTGCCTTCTCCCCCCCCCCCTTCGAAAATAAATTATAAATAATAAATATTCAATTCGCTCAATACTTGATATGATAATGGCAATGAAATTTTATGACTAAACTACACAGGTTTATGGTGCCATCCCCACGCGGATGACTTAAACATTGTGCCTTAACAAGCCATGGTTATCCTCTATAAGATGTAATTCTACCTCTTCTCTTCTACTTGATGGCTCTTCAGTTTTGAGCGCTCATTTCAATTTAACGCCCCTCAACAGAAGCATTCCATCCCTTAGCTACATACCTTTAGTTTTATGTCATTTTTAGCCGTAAAGGGGGAGTTATTTCCTGTAACAATGAAGTTTCCCTAGACGAGAGAAGAGAAAAAATAATATAAAAGTGCAGTTTGCGAAGTACTTCAGTCCTGAATCTCTCGTTGTTCTTTTATTTATGCCTCTAGTTTGAGTAAGTAGTTGTAGGGATCACAGACATAACTGCCTTGCGTCAAGAGAGAAAATGGCTACGCCGTTCTAAATTGATTCATCTCCATACCAAATTATTATTATAATTATATACAACAAATATTTAAAATAAGTAAGTACACTCAGTTAAAAGTGGAAACCTATGTTTGAAATCTTTATTTCACAAAATTAAATGACAATATTGTGACCTGAAAATAAAACTGATGATTATTTCTGTTATACTGAAAGACATCTAGAATTTTTTAAAACCGTTACAGTCGTCTATTAGTACGTAATGACATGTTTTGAAATGATCCAGACATTTTGGTTTGGCCCATTTCGGATTTAATATATCTAAGTCTTACCTTGAACATCGGACCACATGTTTAATTCTGAGTCACTGTTTTGTAACGTTTTTACAAACATGAGTTCAAATTATTTGTTTCAAATTTGTTCGTAGTTAAAAATATTATTCAAACACACGTTGGTGTTACATTATAGCCGAATCTTAATACAAACACAATAACTATTACAATCGCCATCTTTGTAATATTCATTCCAGGCTGATCCCTTATTACCGATTAGTAGGCAGTTATAATTTCGTAATAAAAAAAATACCTGGGTCTCGAAAACCTAGGGGAATCAAAAGAGTTGAGCTTCCCTTGGTAGAAATATAGAACAGAGACGAACATCCAACCAAATTTGAGTCGACTTAAGAAAGGTTCTTTTTTAGCGAGCAACAATGCTTTGCCTTATCTAGATCAGAATGCCTAGTTAAATTTATTCAAGTTCAGGTTTAGTTTTGTGTATCAACTTTATTTTATCTTGTATTTTTATTTTTATTATCTTATACTGTAACGTGAAAGGAAATAGAATTATAACAATGTCAGACAAACAATAAAAATACAAATTAACAATGTTACAAAAAGTATCACTTTGTAACGATACAGAAACACAAAAGTAACCATATGATTCGATCTTCACAGCAAGACTGAGACTCTAGTCCATGGACCCTTATATTTAGTCTGAATTCGAACATTCTAGAAGGTTCTCCAAAAGCCAGAAGGATCTCGAAAAATCAAGAACATATACCAGAACAGTTTGCAACCGTTCCCACAAAAACTCTTTTCAATGTAACAAAACCAAAATCGTATGGTTTTTTTTTTTTTCACATTACAATATGATTAATTCTGTTACATTGAAGGAGTTCTAGACTTGTATAGTTACATTCATGTAGTTACCAGAACATCAAACAAAGAATAAGGTTATTTTTGCGTCACTTGTAGTTACTTTTTATAATGTTGTTACTATTTCGAGCTGTTAATTATTTGTTTGTTGGTGTTGTAATTAAACAAAACCTGTGTTAAAATAAATAATATTGGTAAACACGTGTTAATATGCTCATACCCATCAGTAAGATAATTGTTCTTAACTGAAATATATTATTGTTTAAATAATGGGATTTATTGAAAGAAATCATATTGTAGCAGGAACGAGTAGATACTTGATAACTCAAGGATAAAGAACTGGGAAGCGAAATGGTTTTCCACATACATACATAAACATATTCAACGCGGATTTAATAGGTACGGAACCAAAAAAATAAAACACTGCATCATCAATATTTTCAAATCTGAATATTTAAGTAGATACGAAGATAATAGAGTTTTGAGGTTTCTTAAGTAATTATGGTTGATTTTTTATTAAGATACTAGGAAACCACGAGAGTGCCCTGATTAAAATGACGAAGTTTAAGTTATCCCTAAGTATATAATTTTTGACGGACAGATTATAAAATGTGATGGATTATTACCGATTATTTTAGCAATGACGATGGATCATTGGAATATATGCATATTTGGAAAAACCTTGTGGGACTTATTGATCACCTTTCAACCAAAATATATATATAGAAGCAAAAAATGTCTCTAGGTGGACTTCCATTTTTAACAATAGTCTTGCTGGTAGGATTCCAAAGAGCTAATAATTTTATAAAATAAACGGGGGTAGTTTTATATCTCTGAGAGGGGCCCCTCCCCAAGCAGGCGGGAGCAACTTTTCTCAATGTAAATATTTAATACACCATAACCTAAATTTCGCTCAAGTTTCTTCGGCCGATGTTTGTATAAAGATGTATATTTAACATGTCAAAACTCTGCTGCCTGTGTGCGAGTGTGCATTTTAATATGTATGAACAATATAGTGGCTCCTCCCACCCCCCCCCCCCACTTCCTCTTCCAGTCGGCGGAGGATCCACTTTCTCAAACAACTCATAAAATATTTATGGCAATAAATATTTATTGGGGTTTAAGTTTAAGTATATATAGAAGGCCGGGAGGGTGATGGTATTACGGAGGCAGTAAGGAAATATTCCTACTCCACATACCGACTGGTCTCAGATTTCATAACCCCCCCTCCTCTTCCATACTCCGCCACTTAGTTTAACTTAATTTACGATGCAGGAACTTTCACTTATAAGATGGCAGCATTAGGCCCCCGACTAGGGACTCCATATCCGCCCTATGTGAACCGTTTGATAACATCTCCGAGGGCTAGAATTTCTCTTTTAAGGATAGATACTGTTTCAGCAGTGTTTAATGCCATCGACAAAAGAGGAAATAAGTAAATTTCTATTTATATGACGTAATCTACTGATCACTCTTCTCCAAATGAACCGGGACGGGCACTTAGGCAAAAACTAAATATAACTCTTGTCTACTAGGACGCGGCCCCAGTGGGAGTGGGCTAACGCGTTAGAAAATACGCCACACGGACAACGGGACAGATGATTGAGAACCAGAAGATAGCTAGTTTAAAAACCGGAGCCAGTAATCCCTCACCCTCTTCCCTGGCCTGGGAAACCCCGTATAGCCTAAACGGCGAGGAAGGGGAGGACCCAAAAAAAACAAAAAACTATTGTCTACTTAAAAAAACACACATGGCTATAATTTAATAAAAGTCCAAAATACGATCGTTAAAATTTAGGGTAACTTGTACAGTTAGCTTTTTTCGACCGCCTGACGAAATAGGATTATGTATTGTGAACATTGGTGAATCTAAGAATTTCTCATGGAGCGCACACTTTTTACTTCAATTATATTTATTTGAAGCTTGAAACACCGATTTAATGATTTATCAAGAGAAAGGTGTTTATTCTTTTTAAGGATTAGGTTATATGGCGTTTAATTAAAAAATGAAATTATTGTATATACAGGATGTTGACTAGAAATGTAGAGTAGCGAGAGACTTTTATTTAAAATATGCACAAAAAAAACGTATAAATCACCAGTGTATGTGTGTAGAAGCACCCATTATGAAGTAATATTTTTTTTGAGTATTTTCTTAATCCTTCAGGAAAGAAATAAAAGGTTAAATTACTTTATGGACAGTACCGCGTAAAGCAGTAAGAAAACGACCGAAAGGTAAGGCGCACATTGAGACACGGACGATGCAGTGCAAAGCAGGGAAGCTTTGCAATACGTTTGGTAGGTAGAAAACTGCGCTGCCCTGCTCAGCGTCCCAATGTGCGCGGTCCCTATCTAATTCACGTTTCATAAAAACTGCTCTGCTCTTCGTCACCTATGTCTCAATGTGCGCCTAGCCTAAGGTGTTTTTGTGAAACGAGAATTAGAAAGGAACCGCGCACATTAGGAGGCAGAGTAGTTTCCTATCCACGTATTCCAAAAACTGCTCTGCTCTGCGTCGCCTGCGGCCTAAGGTGCGCCTTACCTACTGCTGAGAGAAAATGCTATTTGCAAATGAATTTTATATCCTAATGTTCCGTGTCGTGATAAAATATAAATCAGATTGATATAATCAGAAAAAATAAAGTTCGCCAGAAAAATATATTTATTGAATTCTGTAATGAGTTAAATAAGTTCTGCAAATTAGTAAGCAACATTAATATCATTAATCTTAGGTTTTGATTTTCGAAACTATTAAAGGATAGAAAAAGCACTTCATTTTAGGTTAAATATCAGTTTACTATTACTAATTTTCCTCTTACATAATGAAAGAAAAATGCGATTTATTTCACAATGTTTTATTTTGAATGTTGACTCTAAAACATTGATTTTTTTTTTAATAAACATTTATCTCTTTATTGAAATAAATAAATGTTCAATCAACAAAAATAAATATTTTGTAATTATAATAAAACCAATTAAATGTAACGATTTGGTTTATTTAATATGTATATCATATCTAAAGATTTTATTATCATCATTCTAACACATTTTAAAGTCTCTCTCAATCTTGCCCGAGATAGAGGCGTTTGAAACCTCTAATTGGGCGCTATTGGGAAGTGAAATATACATGCCGGACTTGATTTTTTTCTAAACTGTGTTATGTCATATACATAGTACATAAGCGTAGAACCAAAGTTTATGTAGATAATTTTTTTTTTGTATATGAATAGAATCAGTAGTTTCAATCATTTTTATTTCCCGGTACACTTGAACTAGAGCAACTCCAACGGTACTCTTGATGTGCAAATACTTCCGCTTCGAGAGCAATCTAAATCTATTAATTGATTTCTACCTTTTTATTTTAATAAGTTCACATATTGTGCACAGAGTTAAAACTTTCATTCGAAGCTATTGAGCAATAGCTCTACTAGCTACCTAACGGCCTACCCTCTTGTATGCAAACTACGGGTCAAAAAAAAAACTGGGCATTAGATTATTACTTACCGAAGTAAATAAGTGTTGATATTTAACATAATGATGTTAAATATCAAAAATTACTCCGTGCAATTTTTAGTGAAACAAATATGTTAAAGGGGTTTGAGGATAGTGTCAGCTGTTTAAGATAATATCCTGTTTAATTGTTTTATTTTTTGGCGATAATATTCTAAAAAAAATTACCTAGAATAAAGGTAATCATTTTGAATGTAAAATTTTACTCAGAATACGATAGCTATGGTGATGTATAGAAAAATAACGTGTTTATACTGCACGATAAATAATCGGAAAATCGGAAAAAATAAATATATATAAATACCACTTTCTTAGCACTAAACTTATCTTATTGGTTTTATTTTAATATTTTTAAGTGCATTGATAAATATACTTCTTTAATATATATATTTATCTTATTTTTTTCACTCACGTCCAACGTTCCCCGGTACCCAACTCCTCATCAGTAATATAATGTTTGCCGCAAACCTTATGTTTTATTTTTTTAAGAAGGCCATTTCATTCTCATTCTTGAAATACCATTTCCATGAATTATGGTACTTATTGGTTTCATTTTAATATTTTTAAGTGAATCAATAATAATAATTTTCTTTCTTTTTTTTTTTTTCTCTCACACTCAAAGTTCTGAATTAGCCGACCCATAATCGGGAATATTCTTGAACTTGTTTTCATAAGTCATGTGCATGTTCATAGTAAAAAAATGAAATAAAAATTATTGGACAATGAAATGCAGCCCACTTCATACAGATATTATAAAATTATCAGTGGATATATTTTTTTTAAAAATTATGTAGGGTAAACCAGACAGTGATTGAAACTCAGTACCCCAAACTTTAACTTATAGAAATAAGTAAACAAGTCCTAATTTTATTTCAAGATATTTACATGAATCTAATGTTTGAAGGGTCCTCAAAGTAATCTATGAAGTAAGTGTTTAGCAAACTAACCATAGGAAAGATTTTACAATTAAATCCACAGGGCGTTAATAACTAGTTTTTGCACTTTTTACAATAAACATTGCCATATGGTGAAACTATTGTACTTTTGACCCAATAAACCTCTTGATTCTTCATAAGGATAGATAAAGGGAGCTATAGGAAGTTTCAATTTGATCCCTTCATAAAAAGTTTTTTTTCTTTTTAATTTCACCACAAAAATGTAGTCTTAAGGGTGTCAATAACTGTCCGGTTTACCCTATGAAAGCATTTTATAAGAATATTCTTGGTAATGGGGTAAAAGACTGGAGACTAAATAAAAACATATAAAGGAAATTATTCATAAAGAGTTTTTTTTTTTTTAATTTCACCATAAAAATGTAGTCTTAAGGGTGTCATTAACTGTCCGGTTTACCCTATGAAAGCATTTTATAAGAATATTCTTGGTGATGGGGTAAAATACCGGAGACTAAATAAAAACATATGAACGAAATTATTGTTAATGACTCACTTAGAAATATTAAAACTTTTTTACTTTCACTTACCTATATATGAAATATATAGTAAGTGGAAGTATTGCGATCGTGAAAATTTTCGACTTCCGGTTTTCAACGGAAATACACGTTTTGGGGTCCCCTGAGTCAAAATAACCAAGTCCCGCGAAATGGTCTGTGTGTGTGTGTGTCTGTGTGTGTGTCTGTGTGTGTGTGTGTGTGTGTGTGTGTGTGTGTGTGTGTGTGTGTGTGTGTGTGTGTGTGAACAGACTAGCTCAAAAACTATAAACTGTGCGAACCTGAAATTGGGTATTTAGAGTATGTATAAGCCCGCGATGTGACAGCAAAAATTTCATCAAATTTGCTCAAAGGGAGGGGGTACTTTATTTAATAACTTTTTAAGTTTTTTTCGATTTTCTCAAAAACGGCTCTAACGATTTTGATTAAACTGAGTATTTGATCTATTTATATGCCTGAAATATGACTGTAAAAATTTCATCAAAATTGATCAACCGGAGGGGGGACTTTACTTAATAAATTTTGTATCAATTTCACGTGTTTTTTTTATTTACTCAAAAACGGCTTTCACGAATTTGATCAAACTTGGTATTTGATGTATTTATACTATGTATATACACTGTGTGTGTGTGTGTGTGTGTGTGTGTGTGTGTGTGTGTGTGTGTGTGTGTGTGTGTGTGTGTGAACAGACTAGCTCAAAAACTATAAACTGTGCGAACCTGAAATTGGGTATTTAGAGTATGTATAAGCCCGCGATGTGACAGCAAAAATTTCATCAAATTTGCTCAAAGGGAGGGGGTACTTTATTTAATAACTTTTTAAGTTTTTTTCGATTTTCTCAAAAACGGCTCTAACGATTTTGATTAAACTGAGTATTTGATCTATTTATATGCCTGAAATATGACTGTAAAAATTTCATCAAAATTGATCAACCGGAGGGGGGACTTTACTTAATAAATTTTGTATCAATTTCACGTGTTTTTTTTATTTACTCAAAAACGGCTTTCACGAATTTGATCAAACTTGGTATTTGATGTATTTATATGCCAAAGATGTGATAACCAACATTTCATCACAATTGATCAACCGGAGGGGGGACTTTACTTAATAAATTTTGTATCATTTTCACGTGTTTTTTTTATTTACTCAAAAACGGTTTTAACGATTTTGATCAAACTTGGTATTTAATGTATTTATATGCCCAAGATATGACTGTAAAAATTTCATCAAAATTGATCAACCGGAGGGGGGATTTTACTTAATAAATTTTGTATCATTTTCACGTGTTTTTTTTATTTACTTAAAAACGGTTTTAACGATTTTGATCAAACTTGGTATTTGATGTATTTATATGCCCGAGATATGACTGTAAAAATTTCATCAAAATTGATCAACCGGAGGGGGGACTTTACTTAATAAATTTTGTATCATTTTCACGTGTTTTTTTTATTTACTCAAAAACGGTTTTAACGATTTTGATCAAACTTGGTATTTAATGTATTTATATGCCCGAGATACGACTGTAAAAATTTCATCAAAATTGATCTACGGGAGGGGGGACTTTACTTAATTAATTTTGTATCATTTTCACGGGTTTTTTTAATTTACTCAAAAACGGCTTTAAAGATTAACAAAAATAAGATATGAATATTTTGCAAAACACGTCAATTTCTAATCTAAGTAAGTTGGTAAGTGAAAGTTGTGTGTTGCGCGCACGCACCAGATTTTTTTTCTTCTATTGTGAAAATAAAGACCTTCAATTTCTCTCAACTTCTAATAACAAATATGTAATATATTGCATTATATTTAAATATACTCACTCTATACAACTTAGAACCTGAGACAAGGAGAACGAAGACACCGTTAAGCTTTTGCGAACGTGAATCGAGCGGGAGATACACACGAGGGGTGGGGGGGGGGAGGTGGAATATTAATTGAACCGAAATTTAAACGAGGACAGCCTCAGTATCATTTATATTAATATATAAACATTATTACATATGCATAGCCTTAAATTAATTCATGCGCATATGCATAAGAGCTTAAATTAATTAACATTTGCCACAGAGGGTTGATTTTACTTTAAATATAGCCGTCATATATAATATTAAACGGATCATTATTGTTATTATCGTCCGTTTTGGGAATTGATAATTTTGGGCAAAGGACGACTGCGGATATTCGCAACTGTAACTGTCATTAGTAATTACTGCATGATCGTTTTTAATTATAAATACCATATCCAATATGAAGGGAAGAAATTATTCATTCTTTAACAATGCAACTAAATTCTGCAGTCTCCTGTTCCCTATTCTATTCCACGCTTTAGTAAAAGATTTTTTTTTTTTTTTTTATAACCTTAATATATACGTAATATCCGTAGTTGTAAATAATTTAGAGTTACTTCAATGTCTATAATTTACTTCGATGTTTTCATTCCTTAAGAAAGTAATTCTGTATGACAGTCCTTAATAGCAAGAATAAATTTACCTAAATTGACCATTTTAGAAAAAAAAAGCCTTGAAACTTTATTCCACGTTTTAATATCGCATGAGTAGTTAGATTTGTCATATACGGAGTCCGCCTTAATTTAAGATGGGCAACCATTGGGGTTTGAAAATTGAGGGTGGCCTGCAAATTTATTTGTCTGCAAGTAATTCAAGTGATTTATGGTTATTAAATTTTTTCTATATTTCTAAATTAAATGAGATCATTACCATAACGATACAGTCAACGGGTATAATATTATGGGCAAATGAAAACTACAAATATTCGCGACTAAGACAAGTAATTCACTTATAATCGTTTGAAGAATTTTCCTAACTCAAAATTTTGCTTGCTCTGCCTTACTATTTATATGTAATACTTTCTTAGTCGACTGACATACACTTCACTGTTAAAGTAGGTAACGAACTCTCCAGTTTGAAATGTGTTACAGCAGGAGTTCCACTGGGCACAGTACTTGGACGACTACTCTTCAATATTTTGACGGAAGACTTACACGACCACGAGTAGACTTTACTAGTTACATTCGTTGACGGCACTTCACAACTTACATCGCCCTAAAATAGCGTCGTATGTCCTAAAAACTGTATAAAAAATACATTTAGTTGGGCTATCAGTGGATGATAAAAAGGAATGGGACGAAAAGTTTAATCATTAACTCCATCTGAATCATGGTTCTTACCCTCGATTGTATTCAGGCTGCCCGTTTCCTTAATTCAGAGAAGAATTATATCTTGGACTTTCACCGCTATAATACGAGGGGTGATCAAAAAGTTCCAGGACTGTTGAGATTGCGCGGCAATGGAGTGTCATAGAGCAGTGCGGTTGGCAGCATTGTTTAGCGTGACTCTTCCTGAGCTCAGCTGTTTATTCAGTTTGTTGATAACCTTCTCCATTGCAAAGTTTTCGTAAAAAAAAGTTTTTTGTGTTCGGCGATTCTTTCCCTTCATGGGTCTCTTAAGTTTTTGAAACAAGAAAAAGTCTGCAGGGGCAAGGTCAGGTGAATATGGAGGCTGGGGAATGACCGTCATTCCATTTTTGGTGCAGTAGTCGCGAATGAGCAGTGCGGAATGAACAGGCGCATTGTCATGATGCAGCACCCACTCACCGCTCCGCCACAACTCTGGTCTCTTCCTCCTTACTGCCTCGCGCAAATTTCTCAGGGTTTGAAGATAACGAAAGCGGTTAATGGTCTCATAACATTTTACCCAACTTCACACAAAACTTTACGCAAACGCGTTGCTCTTCCTTTACATTCATTTCACAAAATCGCCGAACACAAAAAACTTTTTTTTACGAAAACAGCAGTAACTTTGCAATGAAGAAGGTTATCAACAAACTGAATAAACAGCTGAGCTCAGGAAGAGTCACGCTAAACAATGCTGCCAACCGCACTGCTATATGACACTCCATTGCCGCGCAATCTCAACAGTCCTGGAACTTTTTGATCACCCCTCGTATGTATAAAGTATTAGACTTCAATGTCAAACCTGCAGACTTGACTGGTGGTGAAAACACTCATATAGGTCTCAGCGATATTCGTCTAATATTTAAAATAAGGGGCGAATTATTAAATTTGAACTGTAAGCCATTTAATAGCCCAGCACCCAGCACTCAGGATGAGTGCACCCTATGTAATTATAGAGTTAAAGGGGACATTTTTCATTTTCTAGCTGTATGCCCAATACTTGCCCCCTATCGCCTTGCAGTTTTTGGAGAAAGGCTTTTATCATTTGAATTCATAATTGAACTAATTAACGGTAAAAATTGGTCTCTTCTTATTACATACACAAAAAATGCTTGGAATTATAGAAAACTAATCAGTAATGATTTCGCATAGGATCTTAATTTAATTTTAATTTTTATTTAATTTCCTATTTATTAATGGTACAAATGTAATTTAGATGAATTTTATTTTGAATACTAATATGTTTCTTTTAACTACTCAAATTTTGTTTAATTTTAGTGTTTGTTGTTTAAAAATTATCAATCTTTTTTAACTAAACTCCGGCAGACGGTTCCCATGCCTTAATTGTTTATTGTTTAATTTTGTATATTTTGTCAAATAAACTTATTATTATTATTATATCTTGGACTTCACCTGGATAAGAGACTCAGATAGAGAACCCACATTTGACTGAAGAACAAAAAAAAATCACAAAGTATTCAGATTATTATCAAGGCTACTTGGCAAAAGTTCCAAATTACTAACTAACGAACTATCCACAAATGACTAATAAGGCCCTTATGCGGGAAAGAACTAAGAATTTGCCTTCTAGTCAAAAGTTGACAGTTACACGCACCAAGATATGTGACAAATTACTTGCTACATAAAGACCTGAATATCCCAACAGTCTTAAATACAGCCATACAATACTGCAATAACTTACAGCAAAGACTTACTTTTAACATAAGCTCCTTAGCACAGACTCTTAGGGCCGCATTTATGAACGTTCCTAAGGAAGGCCTTACTAAAGGCTTTCTTAAAATGCACACCTTTAGCTAACATTAACACAATTTTCATTTTGTAAACGTTCCTTTACGCTTTCTATATTTAAGGACGCCTTAGATCCTAAGATGTTCTTATAAATTTGATCTGTTTTCCTTCCTTGGTGCTAAGGTAGGTGATTAGCTACCTTTAGCTTCTCCTTAACTATTTAATAATAGAAATAAAGACAGAAAACAAATATCAGGACTTAAATACTTATTAAAAAGAACCGTTTATTAAGAACAATACGACTTTTTGGAATTTTTACTTTATTCATATATGAGGTATAAACAACAAGGGCGGTTAAATATTATTGCACTTTTTAAGGGAAATAAAAATTTTAATCTTGGTGAAATATTTTTCTTTTTTTCTCCTTTATATATTTATCAAATACTTTCATATGTAGCCATTCTTATTACTAGGCACAATGAGAGAGAGATAATTTCTTCATATAAGCAAAATCAAAACAAAAGATGTATTATTTTCAATTAATGCATAGTTATTTAGTATATTGATAGTATTACTTAAGTGTGCAACTTTAATCACAAACATTTTGATGCAGATGCTTTTGAATCTTTTCCATTTCTACACTTCTAACATTAATTATGTTTCAGTAGCCAGTATTAGAGCTGTAATTGTAAACATTTGATTAGTTGGTGATATAAAAATCTGAAAGAATATTAAGTGAATTCATTTTTTTCTTCTGCTAGTAGTACTGTAATGAGCAATATAATCTTAATTATTGATAGTAAAGATAGTTTCACTCAATTACTCATTGACAAAACAAAATCTTGATATGAAATATAGACTGAATCCAATTTGAGAAAATAAAATGTAATTTTAATAGTACCAATTTGACATTTTTAAAATTTATTTATTTATGCCTATTTTACATTAAAGGCTTTCATGGAATTTGTTGAAATTAGATAAGTTTGGTATAATAAGTTTTTGGAAGAGTGGTAAGATAAATGTAAAAAGAACAGAAATAAATTGATAGACAACTTTTATTTATTATTATATAAAAAAGAAAAATAAATAACAGAATCAAAATACACACTAATAAACCAATTCTTTATAAAATGTCAAAACACATGTACATCCACTAAGATTTTTCAATAATTAATATGCTAATACAAAAGTAATAACATTCTAAAGTAAACAATCAGTTTTTAATAATTCATATAAGAATATGAAGTTGTTGAAAATAAATTTCACCTTACTTATTAAGGAAACTGAAGCTTTAATATTTCACATTTCCAACACACATCTTTTTTAAAATAAGTTGGTTACTAATTTACACATATCTAACATTTACAACTCCTTCTCATGAAGAAGGTTGGAACAAAACCATCCAAGAATATTTTGAACAATATTAAGAAATGTATAATAAATATACCATAGTATATCACAAACATCTTAATTAGAAGAATATTGCAGTCTCTCATCCCCCAAGCTAACCTCAAGAGAAATAATGTTTGAGACTAACACTACCTAGCATTGTTTTATCACACTTTTTCACTCTCATTTGCATCTTCATCTTATAATAAAGATATTTTTTATTGTTATCCTGAAGCATCCATTAAGTTATTTTGAAATCGATTAGATGAAACATTGTATACATTTGTTTGTTCTTTTACACTAACAATGTTTGCACACTATTCAACTTTGAGTGATTTCTACTCCAATTATCATTTTCTTATAGTTCTAGAGCTGTAATTGCCACATTAACTACTTAAAACACTCGAAACAACATAGTAAACAAGAGTGAAGTTGACACTGATGTCAGGTAGGGAGGTTGCACCTAGCGGTGGAGTACTCTTATCAATCGATTGATTGTGTGCATTTTAAGGAAGCCTTTAGTAACTCGGTCCTTAGGATCTTTCATAAATACGGCCCTTAGTTCTAACACAATCCCCTACATCCAACCCCGTTGGCCGAAAGATTTATCAAGATAACTTAATGATTCTTAAAAACTACATATTTGCTTAGTGCAAAATTGCAGGTTGCTAATAATTTGTAATTAATAATTTATAATGTTGTATCGTGAAACAAAACACCAAAACATATGGTTTAGAATAGTTCTAGACTTGTAGAAACGAACTGAAAATTGGAATAAACTCACATAGTACATGTTTGTGAGTGTACAATTGTAACAGTATATAATACAGAGGTCGGGTAAAATCTACGCTGGCCCAGAAGGTTTGACACTGTTCTCCTTACGAATATATATAAGGAGCGATGGACTGGAGAATTAGTCGGAAGCTTAAGTCATATGATTATTTCTGTGTTACAAAGTGATAATTTTTGAACCTGTTTAAATATTTGGTGTTCTCATAATTTGTGTGGCATTGAAAATTGGAATTTTCATTGAATAAAAAAATTGTTTAACCCACATAAGTGTTACAATATTTATAATTTCGAAAAATAATTTTCGAGCCTTAAATTTAAATTGAGCCTTCTATTAATTAAGCCTTATGTTTTTCCATCCCTCGTTGAATTCTCCGATGACAGATTCAGCAACAAAAAAGAGAATTAAAATACATCAAAGTTTCTGTTTGAAAAGAAGTTATCACCGTGTATCACCTACAAACATAAAAGTATGGCAGGGGAGAAGAGTTATATATGAAAGGGTACTTCCATTTTTTTTCTAACTGGTAGCCAATTGAATTTTTGAAGTCAGCAATTGGATTTTTTTTTTCTCCCCCTGTGATTCTACAGTTTTTATTTTAACATTTGATTTTCAGGAAAGGGGTGGGAGGCACAAAGTGAATTCGTTAGTTTTTGAAGATTCTAAATAAAAGGAAGGTCGATATTTTTTTTCTCGTCTATTTGTCTGTAAATGTCCAGCTTTTAATAAAGGTATGGTGAGCATTTCTGTAACCTTTCCCAAATTTCAATTTGAATATTTCTCTCCTAGAACTTTATTTTAAATATTCAGTGGGATCTAATGACATTTATTGAGGAACGAATCAAATTCTTTATATTTCCTACACAGTAAACTAGTTTGTTTTTATCAGTAAAACAAAAAAAAAAAAAAAGGTAATACATACATAAAAGAGTGAAACACAGAGATTGGACGAGGGTAAAACTTACCTACCGAAATATTTTCCACTAATAAACAAACTTATGTAAAATTTAAATTTTATAGTAATAATATTTATTTGCAAACTATTAATAATTTCTTATAGTATTCAGTACCAGTCAAAAGTTTAGACTCACTTGTATTTAATTCACAATCTTCAAGTTTAAGAAAATAATTGTAACTCAAGAGATAACATTTCTAAAATTATATGATTGTTTCGAATACAATCTATAAAATAAAGATGAAATTCTGTTTGTTTGTTTGTTTGTTCTTTATAGAAATCCATACCGATTGTCCTAATTTCTCCAAATTTCGCTCAGTGGTTCTTTCTTACCAGGTGCAAACACCTGTCAATATTTAAATTGTATAACTTCAGCCAATCTTTGGGTACATTCTTTATTATTATAAAAATCGTTATGATCTCGCTTTACATTAGATTTTCACGAAATCAACCGTTGGAGTAAAAAAAAATCTCATTTCTGTCCTAACGAACTTTTCTTGACCCACGGCTTTTCTTATTGTTTCCTAATTCCCTGGGGGAGATTACAGCTAGTTATAAATAAATTAAAAATAAAATTATAGTTTTTATGTTGTTCAAAAAATAAAATGTTGTTATTTATTCGTTTTACAAAATCTAAGGGTGAGTCTAAACTTTTGACTGGTACTGTATTTTGTAAATTGGGTCTTTATTCGGTAACCTAACCTAAGGAATTATCTTGAATTCTTGATTGGAGAAACCTCCCAATGAAGGCACTCACACTTTTTTTCGATTCACCTTCACAATATATTTACCAAAAACAAATCGCATTAAAAACCAAGCAAACAGTAAAAAATACTCGACTGTCGATGAAATTAGGTCCCTTAAAAAAAAAATAAGCAATAATGAATCGAAAAGTATTGTAACGTTAAATCGATAGCAAATAAAGAAAACATATGGCGTAACCTCCCGGGCCGCTTGTTGGAACAAAATAAGCGGTTGGAACGAACTGTTTTTGTCTAGATCATTCCGGAATGACGGAGAATTGCCGACATTGTTCTAGAAGATTCCAGGCCCCACTATTTACGATATATATAAGGGGCAGGGACTGAATGAGTTAGTCGAAGTCTGTGTCTTGACTGTATTGCTCAAGTCATATGATTGTGTGTGATAAAGTTATCATTTTTGTAACCTGCTCATATATTTAAGTTGTAATAATTCGTTGGCATTGTGATAACTGTATATTTCAGTTAAATAAATATTTGTTACCCACATAAGAGTTACAGTATTCAGAACTTTCAAGTTTTGCAATACAAATACTCTAACTAAAGAACTTATTGAGATATACAAATATAAGCATATAAAAGTGGAAAAATATGTGAATTTGAGGAATAGCGCTTACAAATTATAGAAACACGTCGATTTCTAATCTAAGCAAGTTCGTAAGTAAAAGTTGTGTGTCGCGCTCATCGCATCAGATTTTTTTTGCTATGCATTGAAAATTAAATAAACATTATTCCTACAGTTAATTACATTGATCAATGAAAAAATCCAAAAGATTCAATTTCCACTTTGGTGGGAAAAAAGTGTTATAATGAGTTATATAATATAATATATTAGATATAATTATATATAATGACCTTAAAATAATCAAACTCATATACCCAGAGATTTGGACCTGAGCAAAAGTTAATTTTTATCATTTAAATGTCAGATTTTTGTTTCTAAAACGAAATATGATAACGTTATATGCATTTCTTCTTCAGGGTTGATAACAGGATTTTCAACTGCCAAGCTTTCACCCATTTTGCTGTGGGCTTCTTCAGGGCCAATACAAGAATGAGAGTGGAGAAGGGGATCAGTAACTTATAATCTTCCGTCGGGGGCGAAGATTATAAGTTACTGACCCCCGGTTTTTTTTTTTTTTTTTTTTTTTTTTTTTTTACTCTTACTTTTTCCTAATAAAGGCTTCAATTTTAAGGCATTTAAAAATTATATGATGATAATTGATTGATGGATTGTGGATAAATGCATTACTGTATATGTACGTACTCAAACAATTAAAGGATACAAAAAATCGTATTTAATTGTAAAAATTAACTCGTCCAAGAATAAATTTCAGTTATTTGTGATCCAGTTATTATTCCGCTATATAAAAAAATATCCAAAGTTAGAATTCAAATGTCATTATAAATATTGAAGAAAGATGAATGATTTAAGATAAAGCAGATTGGAGGCTGAACATCTCAAAAATATCCTTCGACTCTGAATTTCATTTATCTGACGTTATCCGAAGAAATTATTCGGTTAGAATTCTTTGAAGAATGTTCTTATAACTTTGTGAACCGGCAATTGCATTAAAATCCCTCCCCCCCCCCCCACCCGAGTTCGAGACTTTTTATATTAATCAAAACCCGGGGCGGAGTACAACAAAGGCGCCTCTTTTCCAAATCTTACAGCCAACTTTTTTATCTTATTTCCAAACTTAGAATGTTACCTCCAATGTAGCCTTTATTCTAGACAATTAAACACTTAACAAAAAAAAAGAAACCATCAAAGAGAAGAATTCCATTGTTTTTTTGTGTTAAATTTAATTATTACATTTTTGGTTAGTAATATTAAAAGTTTTGATTAATTAAAGAAAACTTACAAAAATATATGGATATATATTTACTGCTAAATTGAGGCATTAAAAACATGAAAGACAGTAATGCGTCCGCAGGATTTCTTCTGGGGGGGGGGGGGGCTGGTAAAAAGAACGGGGAAGGGGGTCGAGGTATTCTGAGTATGTAAGGTTTCAAGTAATTATTCAAATAAAATAATTTATATGTGAAAATTAAAATATTTGTTTATATAATACTTAATAAATATAGCAAACGAATACGAATTTATTTAATTTGTAGTTTTTGTTTCCCAAATTTTCTAGGAGGCAGCTACTCTCCCCTGCTCTCCTGTCTCACACATTTTGCCTTTCGACTGACAGGACTTGTGATATCAAATTTATTCATGGGATTATTTCCTTAAAACAGGAAGGAATGGGATCTAAACTACCAAAATTGTTCCGTTTAGGATTTAACAACAGTGTAATTTAAAAAAAAAAAAAAAAAATATATATATATATATATATATATATATATACCGTAAAATGAGCTGACATTGTGACTAATGGGGTGACTTTGTGACAAGCCTATGTTTCTACATTTTTTGAATTTCCCTCCTTAAAAAGAATCAGGTTAGGCAATTCAGTGTTCCTTTCAGGTAGTCAGTAATGTGCCGCAACCTACTGGCCACATATAACTTCTTTCATTTCATTTACCATGGTGCTTTATTCCATATATGTTTGATTGTTTTCATTTAGTTGAAACCTTGAAATAAAGTACCGTGGTAAATGGAATGAAAGAAGTTATATGTGGCCAGTAGGTTGCAGCACATTACTGACCAACTGACAAGTACACTTAATTGCCTAACCTGATTCTTTTTAAGGAGGAAAATTCAAAAACTGTAGAAAAATAGGCTTGTCACAAAGTCACCCCATTAATCACAATGTCACCTACTTTTACGGTATATATATATAAAATGAATACGTAAATATTTTAGCAAGTACACAATGGTTAATTATCTATTGTTCTTAGAAATTATGAAATAAAATAATAAATGGAAAAACACGGCAAGCTAGTATCGTATGATGAGATGTTTCCGGAAACTTATACTCCTAATCATATTCTAGGAACGATATTGTTTTCAAGTCTTTCTAGGAAACTCCTACACGGGCCTTTTTGACAACAAAACAAAATATTCTCAATTGTGATTTAGTTTCCGTTTCAATAAGTGCTGACAAAATGTCGCAAAAAAGAAGACCTTTCGTTTTAACGCTTGAACAGAAATTAACCATTACAAACCGAGTCGAAAAATGTGAGTCTTAACACGTTCGGTGCCAACAATCCGCCTGGCGGGTGCAATTGACCTATCCTGAGCGGCCCACGACCCGCCAGGCGGGTGCACCTACTCATTGCCTTCACGGCTACCTGGATCGGCAGGGGCCTCTTGTTTTTACTTCATTTTACTCTAGGGCCTCTCCCAGAGTAGTCGCTCTGTATTGTAAGTGTTGGTTTCTCGAAAACTTTTTTTTTTTTTTTTGAGCCGTGGCAGTGTGTTATGTTTAGTGCTACGCTTGTTGGAGTACCAGTCCCTTTTACAAGTAAGTTGATTTTTTTTATTTATTAATATCGATGTCTTGGAAGACTCATACTTGTTTTTCGATTTGTGATCGATTTATATTTATCTTTATGTACTTTTTTTGCATAGTAACGTGATTTTCACAAATATTGATTGTAATTTATTGTATGTATTGTAATTTGTTTATCAATAAAAAGAAATAATGTATAATTTATATATATTGATGTAATTTATTTAGTTAATAAAAATGAATATAATTTATTTCATTTTTTTATTAAATATTTTTCCTCTACCTTCCAATAAATAGCTTTCTTTAATTCTTCCCTTTATCTGTCCATATATCCCTGTTGGATTTATAAAAAGTTAAAAAAAAAACGTAATTTAGAAATAAATTTTCATACCACCCAATAAAATAATAAAAAAAAAAGAACTAAGAAAAAATATATATGAACTCCCCCCCCCCACAATTTGAAAAAAAATTTACATGCATTTTACATTAATTCGGCTATTGAAAGAAAATACTATTTCTCACTTTTAATTAAAAAATACGCCCTAAAAACTGATTTCATTATAGAAATCAGGTAAGAAATCACGAAGGTACGTACGTGGCCCGCAACCCGCCAGGCGAGTCGTGAGTTACCACGCGCCCACAACCCGCCTGGCGGGTTGTATGTAAAAAAATGGTAAATGGTACTTGCATCGATGTTATAATGATTGATTTGATTTATTAAAGTGTTATTTACAAGAATGAATAAAAAAAACCATTGGGCCCCCGGGGATGTATGCTTATTGTTAGTGGGTGGGCATTGAATGTGTTAAAACATTGTCTGCTGAATTAGGAATCGGTGAGCGTGATATTTTGAAGAAGAAAAAAGACATTTCCGACTTCGTATCATCGTCAGCCCAATCATCGTGTCATCGGAAAATAATGAAGAACTCTACATTAAAAGACGTAAAAAAAGCTATCAGTGGATCGTGCAAAAACGCTCTGAAGGAGTTCGTTTGTTACTTTTGTTCGTTTGTTGCTTTTAAAACGTTCGTTTGTTAATAAAAGTGATTTTCAGCATAGTTTTTTTTTTTCTTTTCTATTTAATTATCTTAATAACCATAATTAACCTTATTTTCTATCATATTAAGTCATTAAAATGTAATTCGATTATCCGTGGACCCCCATACCCATCATTACCCCGGATGAAATGGGTTCTACTGTATATATATAGTACATATAAATAGCTAGAATATGGAGGTCATAAACCTCCATCCCAAATTCCCCCCTATTCTCCCCATTAGGCTTGAAATACCAAATAAATATTTCAATAATCCAAAATCGTAAAGTAAAATGTCAAAGGCCATATGATAACTGACTAGTTATTTACAGGCCTGCCAAAGATTCAATGTTCTATTTTGGAATATGGGAACAATTGAATGGGTGATTCGAAGATATAGACCCTTACAATTGTTCCCCCAAAGGTACAAATGAAATACTTCTTAAGAGTAAGGTACTTTTATCTGTATTTAAGGAGGTTATAAGTAATTTAAAAAACCAAGTTGTACAAAATTAACAGCTAGTTTGGAAAAGAAGCATATACTCATATAAGGCAGTTTATTACCAAGGGCATGTGCATTTGCCATTTTTGTTGGAACAGTTAGTCAGTGTAAATATCTTATTAACATAGAATAATTTCACTATCAGTGACTTAAGGCATAACATTGAACACTATTTGCAGCATGACTATACTGTAGTATCTTTAAAATAACCCACAAGGAATGGGGCCGAATAAACTGCGGAAACAGACCAAGTGACATATTAAAAGGATTTACAAGGCAGCTTGCCTCTCTGTAGGGCAACAACACCTTCAAGATGGAGTCGAGAGTAATTAGACAGACCTCGGGGATGATTATAATAATAAATTCAGGTCGTAAAATTCTGTCGTGGGTGGGGGAAGGGGGGGGGGGGAATTCGTATTCCGGGCAGAGTTCGGCCTGTGACTGACTATTTTACGGAGGTCATATATACTTAAACTTTATCGTTTTCAATTCTCGGCAACACAATTCCTCCCCCTCCCCCCACTAGGTGGGGTAGAGGGTTATTTATATTGTTTTAATGAGGCCTCGGACGACTGTGTTTTATAACTCAGCAGCTGAGTATAAATGCCGTTATAGTCGGTTTTATATGTTCCGGTGTCGATAATAAGAGAGCAGCACCGTCGGCATTTACTGGCCACTAAAAGGCATCGCCTCCACCCCCCCCCCCCAACGATATGACAAATTTAACCCCGCCCGCGTATCATGGGGCTATAAAATGAAAACGTCAACTTTCCATTGTCGCCTTACTATGTTGCTCAGTTATTTGATAGTTCTTCATGGCCGCTTTTACCCAGCCAATTCCTCAGCCTTTTATCACTTTGAAAACAATTTATCGAACCTTTCGATCTTTCTCAAAGTTTAAACCTTACGTTAAATTATTACTTTTTGACAATTAATTCCACAAATGCGTCATCGATTGTTGTAAGGTTCCCTTATCAACCCCTAGAGCGCAATACTTCTCTTTTTCTGTCTCTACAATCCATTATAAGTAATTTCCATTATATAAAAGTAAAATAGAAAAATAATGATTAAACCATCAGGCCTCAGCTACCGTTTTCAATAATATTTTAAATTGGAAAAATATAGGCATTTATCATAAATATTTTTTACATTGATATTACAACATTCAGACAAAATAGAAGTACCTATTTGTATTCTTTTTTATAGTAAATTATTTAGAAAAATAATGATATTTCTCCAATGTGACAACAACCTAATTGCACTTCGTATTTATTCGATATTATGTACAGCCTTATTTTTAAATAAAGACTATAAAATTTATTTAAATTTTTTTTAGTTTGGAAAAATAAGAAATCCTCGGCCCCTTAAAACAATTTTAGATTCGCTATTGAGCTATTAAAATTATTACGAGCCAAGAAATAAAAAAATAACTAAATTACAAAAAATAAAGTAAAAAAAAATAATATGATGATGACAGACATCAACCAAAACTTCATTATAAACTAATGAAAAAATATTACAAGTAAAACAGAAAAATAATGATTTACCCCTAAGGTCTCAGCTACCGTGTTCAATGTTGTTTTACATTGGAAACATTTAGGCTACCACAACTTTCAGACAAAATAGAAATATATGTATTTCTAGTAAATTATTTTAAACTATATCGATTTTCTGCCTGATTTTTATAATGAGGCTATCAAATTGATTTGAACATTTTTCAATGTAAAAAAAGAAAAAGAATCCTCGATGTGCCAATGATTTGCGCTCCATGAAAGATATTATGTATAATCCAGATTTCCTGATAAAAAAAGAAAGAAAAATATATCGGTATCCCCATGCAACTGCAATAATTTTTTGCTAAAAAGAAGATAAAAAAAGTGTGAACTGTATGTAAATGTTGGCCTGGCGATCTGGCTAATAGATGCACGTTCATGCCCGGGGCGCTGTAAATATGCATTTCATTTATAGCCACTGCCACTAACAACCGCTGGGGGACCATCGCAACATGTCGAGGGCTCCGCAGTTTGCTTTTTGAACTGGAAAAAAAGAACTAGTTGATGAGTGCCACAAGAGCCGTTTAGGAAGGCCGAGTAAGTTTCAATTGAAAGCTAATTTAAAGTAAACATCAGTTGGATGAAGGGAAAATCTCCGCCATCTGGGGCACAATGGCTCAACCCCTACCGCCGCCCAACTTCCCTCCCTTCACATGACCAATTAACAATTAGCATCATTTTTTTTTTTTTTTTTCTCCTTCTCCCTAAGCCTGTTGTGTTAATACGAATGGCTTGGTCGACATAATTCGCTCCTGTGCTCAACTCAAGCCCATAAGAAGTGGCTTACCTCAATGTAATCTTATCTGATTCCTGAACACTTCTGTGTTCCCTAGTCAGATCATATCGGAGCTGTTATTTAATTCAATCTGATCGTAGAATAGTGTATTAATAATAACCCGAAGGTTCGATTCTAACCACACTAAAGGGACCTTGTCGGAACAAAACTCTCTCATTACGATCTTACTTTTAAAATAACAGCTATAGTTCAGGTACAGAATATGTTCACCAGTGCCAAATAATTAAAAAAATCTGGTGCTTGCGCGCAACACACAACTTTCACTTACTAACTTACTTAGATTAGAAATTGATATGTTTTGCTAATTTCCACTTCTCAAAGTCACACATTTTCTACATTCATTTCTTATTTTTGTTTATATTTGCTCTATAAAAAATACTATTTTTTTTTATTATTGAATAAAAGTTTTTACTTGTGATAATTCGGCGATGCAAGCATAATAATCCAAGTCGGGTGATTTTGTAATTCTCTATGTAGTTGTAGAAAACTTCATTTAGTTGCCATGAAATAAATAATTTCCATTAAATGAACAGAACGGCTTTAATTATAAACAATGGTCTGTCATTAAAGGCGTACTCCGCGTGCGTTGGCTCAACGTGTTTTATAAGTTGACGGAATATTTTTCTTTTTTTCTACTCAATATGTTCACTTGATCTTTTTTCATATTTCACATTAGCCATTTCTTATTATTAGGCGAAACGAGAGACAGTTAATTTTTCCATATAAACAAAAACAAATGTATTTTATATGAAAACTATAAAGGCCTCTTCCCCATTTAAGCCCCCTCAGAACATTTTAATGATGATACCTTACCTGATATTTTCACTAAAGATGACAAATTCGATCAAAATCATTAAAGACGTTTTTGAGAAAATCGAAAATTACGTAAAAATTAGACACAATTCTTTAGATAAAGTACCCCCTCCGTTTCACCAATTTTAATGAAATTTTTGCTGTCAAATCGCGGGCATATACATACACTAAATACCCAACGTCAGGTTCGCACGGTTTATAGTTTTTGAGCTAGTCTGTTCACACAAACACAGACCATTTCGCGGGACTTGGTTATTTGGACTCAGGGGCCCAAAACGTATATTTCCGTTGAAAACCGGAAGTCGAAATTTTTCACGACCGCAATACTTTCTATTATTATATGTTTCATAAATAGATAAGTGAAAGTAAAAATATATTACAACGCGAAACAATAACCATATGATTGAAAAGAGTTCTAGACTTTTTGTTGGAACAGTTACCAACTGTTTTAGTACATGTTCGTGATCGTTCTAGTCTTTTCGATAACCTTCAAGAATATTGTATTTCAGAATAAATATAAGCATCAGTGGACTAGGTTTTTAATCTCTCTCTGAAGATTGAAACATATGGTTAATTTTATGTTACTGTGTCGTTAAAAGTTGATATTTTATGTATCATTGTTTGTTACTTGAGTTCGTATTGTATGTCTGACCTTGTAAATTATTATTTTCGCCTAATAAAAATTATTTAAACCCCGGTTAGTGTTACAATACGTTTATGAAAATAATAAATTCCGAAACTTGGAAATGTGCCTTTCTAATTTCTAATCCTCTTTATGAAAATTTCAGGGAAAATTTACTCTAACGAGTACCTAACATCGTACAGGCTCTGGACCTCCATTTTACGTCCTATCCGAGAGACGGCATAGCTAAGGACTTTTTACTCCCAATAAAAAATCCTAGGGCCACCACGGAGCGCGAACCCGCGACCTTTAGTATTGTAGGTTGCCATGCTAACCACTACACCACAGGTGACCCTTACAAAATGTTTGTTTAACTTTGTATAATAGTGAGAGATCTGTCAATAAAGCGCAGGAAAATGGAGGAAGGAAGTGTTGCTGAGATGCTCAGCTTGGATAAGCTATATACAGAAGGCCATGGAATTATCGGAATATAGCTAATGACCAAGCCGCGTTTCCGAGGTGAGAATTTCGGGGGAGGGAGGGGGGTCGTTTTAAATCAAATTGGGGGGTTGAGTGCCGGCTGTACAAGGCAACACGGTCCAAATAACCCGGCATTACCCTGGCGTGGGGCCACCCTCTTCCATGCTCGCCTTTAACATAAGGAATGTGTCGCAATCTGATCGTGCATCTGTGGCGACCTAATTAGAACGATTCCATTCACCAGGATTAATAGGTAACAAATACATTCGGGTCGGAATACCGCTATTAAGAGTCCAGTTCTATCATCAGCCACGGCCCAGACCTATGTTCAATGCCCATTAAATAAATTACGATAAATATTATATGAGTCCGGCTCAACGTGTTTTCTTTGCGTTACCCGTCACTTGCTGTTATTCTGAAATCCGATTTCCTGACATGCTTCCGAGCTTTTAGGCGCAATATTTTTGCGTGTCATATGTATTACATAATTTTTATTTAGTTATTTTTTACATATTTATTAGGGGAGAGTGGGGTTGGTTGGCAACAGTTTTCACTTTTTTGATTGTTGAGTCGTTCCTGCTAACATAATCCTAATATGGCTGATACCATTGTAAACTCCAATTATTAGAGTAATTCAAGTATTTTTTTTCACCACATAATATTTAATACTAGGATCATAGAAAATTGATGAATTCGTCAATCCAGAGTATGCCAATTAACCCCCAATGTGGGGCAAGTTGGCCTAGAAGGTGGGGTTGTTTAGCCATCTCATTCAAGTACTGCCTGACACATATTATTGTTATTAAAAGCTGCACTATAATGGTATAATAATTTTGAATCGGTTTTAAACAGCTTTTAAGGGAAAATAGAATGACAATAGAAGAAGATAGAAGTTTAGACTGTCGTCACTTTCTGCATAAGAAAAATTGCTCTCATCCTCCTCGCTGGAACTAAAGACAATTGGTAGTTTCATCTTTGTTTACGTTTACCTTGCTTTTGTGAATTGCTACTGCGCTAACAAACCCCAGTTGAAGAGAGCCAACTAAGAGAGCCAACAGGAGAGATCATATGAAAGATGGCTACCAGGACAGGGGAGAACAATCAAACAAGAAACTGATTAGTCGAAAGGTTAGGTTTTTCAAAGGTGTTTGGGGCTATGTGAACAGAATCGGAGTCAAATGTTTTGCCATGCCTTTAAACCAAATTTACTGAAAATATAAAAATTTACTTACATGTTGTAAAATCAATCAATGAAGCACACTCTTTCTACAATGTTAGCATCGGATTGAAAACTCAGGACAAGACTCCCGAGGTCGAGCGGGTCACGTGGTTGGTTCACAACTGGTGGGACGGAAACTATAAGCCAATGGCCAACCTACCCCCTATGCCAACCAACCCCGCTCTCCCCTACACTAAAAAAAAGCTAATATATTGGAAATAAAACAGTAAACTTTTTAATAGATTATAACTTACTGGAAGTCTTGATCTATATTATTCCAATTTTGTAAGACAGTGAAAATCCACATCTTCCATTTTGATATATTTTTCAATTCGTTACAACATTCACTACGTTTCGAGGCTCTAATGCCACATCTTCAGGTGTACTCCTTACTAATCCCAATTAACAATATTTTAGTTAAACAATACATCAATTCCTTAAAATCTCGTCAATAGATAAATTTGTCAATTACACCTTTCCCCTAGGCCACCTTACTGTTACTCTGCCACAGTGAGGTGGCCTAGGAGAGAGGTGTAATTGACAAATTTATCTATTGACGAGATTTTAAGGAATTGAAGTATTGTTTAACTAAAATAATGTTAATTGGGATTAGTAAGGAGTACACCTGAAGATGAGGCATTAGAGCCTCGAAACGTAGTGAATGTTGTAACGAATTGAAAAATATATCGAAATGGAAGATGTGGATTTTCACTGTTTTACAAATTTGGAATAATAACAGTAAACTTGTTTTCTGGAAGTTTACTGCCTGGATACTGTAGGCTGAGCGAGGTATTTCGATATACTGGCAATTAGTAAGATAGGAATGAGGCACAAATAATAGATCCCACAATTAGGTATGAAACAAATGACAAGATCAAGGCCTTACTGCGAGATTTATGGAAATGGAAATTTTAAAGTAAATAGGCTTGGGCAGTAGAGGGACTATCCCTTTTTTGGTGGCGAATTTTTAGAGAGATTGGTGCTGAAAGGGAAAAGCAACAACAATTTTGGAAAGCATAATTTTAGACTCTTTATATATTATACACCATCATATTTTTTTGGAACGCGAAATTTGCTTTTGAAAAACAATCGTCAGATGGCGAATGGTGCATAGTCATATTTCTTCTAATTAAAAATAAATAAAAATCAAAGGCTTGGAACCAACCAAGTGTTCAAAAGCAGCCAAATCCACTTACAATTTATTCAGTTAACAGTTTCGATAATACCATTATCTAGACATGTTCTGTTATTATATATTTAAAACAGTTGAATTTAGAGGTGTGTAATAAGAGTGGTTACATTTACATTTATAATGTAATAATTAGAGGTGTCGACTGTTTTTCTTTTAAGATTTTCAGTTTGATCTTTTTCATTTTGAAAAGCCAAAGTTTCGATACCTAAAAGTGGATATTCATCAGGGCTTGTGAGTCCAGAGTTAATTATCTACATTACTCTGGACTCAGAAGCCCTGATGAAGATCCACATGTAAGGATCGAAACGTCGGCTTTCCAAAATAAATAAAAAAATCGAACTGAAATTCCCGACTATAAACCAACGTATCATAAACCAGTTGAGTTTGTTTGTAGCCGCTAATATTCGCCGCTACTGCTTTTTCTGATTTCAAAAATTCTGTTGGCATCATGGGCGGATCCAGCCGATCGTAAAGGGGGGGGGGGCTGCAGTTCTAAAGGGGGGGGGGGGGCTGCAGCCCCACAGCCCTTAATTTGGATCTGCCAATCAGCTTTTTTACCTCTGTTGTTCCTTTCCCACAACTAAATTTCTACTTGTTCTGCACATTATTCATTCTTTAACTTGCTTCCTTACATTAAGGAAAGTCAAATTCTATCTTTAAAGGACGAAATATTTTCCAAAGGGAGGGGCTGCAGCCCCCACAACCCCCCCCCCCCCCCCCTAGATCCGCCAATGGTTGGCATTTGGAGCCATTTCAACGCTCAGGCTTTGAGGTTCATTAGTTTAAAGTCAACTTGCACCATATAGCTGTGTAAATGTCATCAGTCTTATTTATTTTTTATTACAAAAGCTATTGTATTTTTGACAAACCATGATCTTGTTTGACACTACTCGTGTCTATAACACTTCAACTAACATTCTTATGTGTTTGCAGTAGTTTGCTTATAAGTTAGCTTAGTTAGTTGCTGGATTAGAACAATAGAGAGTATAGTAAACACTACCTGTTAAGGTCGCACTCATTTTATTTTAACACAAAGCCAAAGGATTTTTAAGATCTTCATTGTAAAAAGAAATGTAATAATACCCATAAATTAACAGTTATTTAAGTTAACGTAGAAATAGGCAATGTGGATAACCCAAAAGGTTTAAAATGTTAAAATTGTCTTTTGTTTGTTGGATACAAAGAATAAATCTCTAAATTATTATTCCTCTCTTTACACCTACTTTATAATTTTGTTTATAATAACCTCCTCCAAGAAAAAAAACAACATTGTTTATTCGGTTTTTCTTTTGTATTTAATTAGGTAAAGTTTATTAGAATTATTCATAATTAAGAACCACATCTTACAGCTTTTCTTACTTTGGTTTGCAACATAAACGTGGTTCTCTAATTAGGCTCGCTACTGAAAGAGGCTAAGAAAGAACCCCTGCCTTAAATTAAAGATCGAGGAAAATTCACTCAAGACACTTTGAAATTGAAGATCATTATATGAAATGCAGGGAGAATCTTAAGGTTTGAAGGAGATTGCGGATAAAATATTATATTTCGCAATGGGAAGTTTCTTCTGTGCCTTTTCCTGTAAGCGAAATAATTTCTAAGGACAAAATTAAAATAAGTATACTTTTAAAATATTATTAAATAATCTGTTTATTCTAACTAATAATATTTTCTCACTTTTCATCGAACGGAATAATTTATTCTTGTAATTTCTGTTTTACAAAGTCAGGATGAAATCAATTAGGTACACTAGCTTTGAAGAAGGAAAAAACCAAAAAAGTTTTTTTAATAATATTTTTGTGGTGGGATCTTTCAAATTAATTTTTAAATAATCTTTCTTTTTAAGATGTGTCTTCATTTGAATATATGAATGGGTAGGTCGAAGATAGGGAGTAAAATACACACTAATCCACATAAGCATATTTCTAACGTGTTAGGCTTAAAGAATATAAGTAAAAAACGTAAGGTTTTTAGACTATACTTGTATTTCTAAAGCCAAAATTTATATCTTTTTAATGGTACTAAAATACCAATCTTTATCAGTCAAGTATAATTGCGAAACAATATAATAATATTATAAGTATTTAGTCACAAACCATAGTGATTCTATAGAACAAGTCAAACGATAAAATTTTGTAATAAACATATACTTAAGAAGAATATAAAGAAATCTGGAAAAATTGAATGAAAATCTAATTAAGAACAAATACAATAGATTTTATATTGGTTTTTAGGAAAAAAGTAAAGATGAATCCTTCAACCGATTTTTTTACTTAACTCATAAGGCCAAACATAATGGATTTAGTATACATACAAAAAATGTATTGACATCATTTTTAAATCAAATGAAATTAAGTAATCAATATATATTATAAAGCAAAGTGTACAATGTGCGTGCCGAAAAAGCTCAAAAACGACTCCACGTGGGATTAAGGAAGTTATGTCAGCCTGTTGCTATATAACCCCTAACGGAGAAGAAGGTTGCTGTTTTTCTCTTAAGGGTGTAAAATTGAAGAGAAAAGGAGTGGAATTTTAAGCCTCTCGCACCATGTAATTAGCCTACCTGAGATTGAGATACGAGTTTAAGAATGAAAAATTTAGTTCGAGCTCCAGGCTACCAGGAAGCGCTAGGGTGCGTTTCACTCCATGTTTATTATTCATTCATTCCGTTCAACTTGTAAAGGTTATGTATTTGTTCAGCTGTTCTTTTTGAATTGCTAAAATATCAAGCGAAAATAATTAGTTTCACCTTTTCTTTCAAAATAAAATAATGATTTTACATATCAATTAGAAAACCGACTGCATACCTTACAAAATTAATTTTCTCATAAGAAGGTTAATTGATTAACACACTATATTTAATCAATTTATAATATATACCTACTTAAGTAAATGTAATGCAATATGAGTGAACATTTTTGAGTAGTACAGTGAGTGAATAAAAACAGACATAAAGCAAAAAAGGAGAGTTGAATTGACTGATTATAAATCGAAAATAAAATGTTTGAAGTGTTCATATTGGATGTAATTATGAAAAATGGTTTTATCACTATGTATGATGAGCATTCCAGTTGACAAAATGACTAACTCCAATTACAGCATTTTTTCAATAAGATTTTATCACCCCTCATAGTTCAGGATAAAAAGAAATATGATGAAAAATTTGTGCCCTCATGATATTTTGGTTGTCACTTTGTAATAGTAATTGCAGTGTCCGGCCAAAATACGGGGGGGGGGGGATATCTTAAGGGAGATTGAACTGGAAGAAAGGTCTTAAAAAAAAAGGTCTATGAATCTTCGGTAGTTTCTAAGCTTCTGGATCTAATAGGACCATCACAGTAGTTGACGCTTAAGTTATAATCGAAATATAGTTTTTTAACTAATAGATTTTTCAACCATAATCTAATAAATTATTATCTGCTGACTGCTAGGAATGGGCTTATAGAATTCAGAATCACAGAAACCATCAAAAACGATGCATGACTCGACAAAGTAAATTGTTCATTCACCATTTTCAACCCTCTTTAAAGTATACAGGGTTCCTTATTTGGGCGGACTCTGCAGGTATCGAATCTTAATATTGATACCATGTTAAAAGTTTCAAGAAAGTGCTAATTTTATTCTATATTTCCTTTAATTTTAAAGTTTTTCTGTTATTAAAACTACCACACAACTACCGGAGCGAAGCCGGGCACCCTAGCTAGTATATTTATATAAATAAAGTAATATTACATATTACATAATTGTTTTAATTAATATTCCGATTTATCATTTCATGTTCAGGAGTTCTGGCACCTTTTTATCATTAAGTTTCTGATAAGTATGAATGAGATCAATTAGCAATATTACAAATGTCTCGAAATGAGACAGAATGTAATAATAACAATAAAAAGTTTTTTTTATCATAAAAGTTTCTGATAGAAGTTTAAAAAATACTTGAATTACAAAAAGAATCTGTAGATAGCAGTGAATTTATTGAAGTGAAACTTTTTAAAAAGTTTGAAGATCGGATACACTTGTCTTGTTTCGGCATTCCTTGAACAGTTTGAACGATGACCTAAGCCCTGACTGTATAGCTAAATAAATTATAAATTAATTATATCTTAATGAATATGCCTACATACATTAAAATTAAGTGGTCACAGAAAAATATTCGGGGGGGGGGGGGGGGGGGAGGCGAAATATATTGGTAAGCAGAAAAAAAACAACATAAAAATACCACACTTAATAATTTACAAACAGAATAGGTACTTTATTTGTTAGTTTACATAAACACTACTAAACTAGAAAATTAGATGCGTAATTTATAGATTACAAGCGTAATCTATAATAAATACTATAAAAATATTGACGGTTTGCTTTCAAAACTTTATTTCGACACGAACGAAGTAATAAATCTAGATGACGAGGATAAGTTGACCAGGAACTGAATATTCTGAAAGAAAGTGGAAATAGAAATTTATTGGATGGAGTATACCAAGTAGACAAAGTGTTTATAACTGAGCATAGATTACTTTTCTTAATATTTTTTCATTATCAAAAAAATAAAATGAAAAATTGAGTGAATAAATTAATTCCTGAGTATAGATCCAGGGAAGTGAAAGACTATTTGAATTACTTTACATTATCTCACATTGGAATTCCAATTATCAATTATACCCTTCCAATTTTAATTTTAGATATATGGGTTATTTTGTGTCACACAGTCTGTATGCCTAAACTATTCGTCATAGAAAAGTTCAAAAATTTTGGAGAGATAAAACAACCTGGCCTCTACATGGGCTAACTAATTTGATGACAAAAAGTTGATAAGTTTCATTGTTAAAAATTGTTAATTACGTCAATTCTCACTCCCTACAACTGTCACATGGTATAGGTTTCTTACATCTCATATCTTTATATTACCTTAATTGAATGTATATATTATTGAAAAAATTATTTTTCCCCTCAGTGTACCCTCCTTTAGGATAATATCTGGATAGAATATCAAAATAAAATCCTTTAATCATAATTCATTAGACTACACCTGTTCGTTCAAGAAAAATTTTTATGGTGGAATTCGTTAGAGTATTTTTATACTTTCTCATTCCCTACAAGACTAACAAGGTAAGTTAATCCATTTATGATGGACAGTTAATGTGAGCCTGAAGGTGAACATTATATGAGATTTTTATAATATGAGAAAATCTGAAACCTCAACCTAGCCAAGCGTAAAAACATTCAAAACCCCACTCCCTACAAATAATTAAAAAAAAAATCTGGTGCGTGCGCGCAACACACAACTTTCACTTACCAACTTACTTAGATAAGAAATTGACGTGTTTTGTTAAATATCATTTCCCAAAGTCACACATTTTGCTACATTCATATCTTATTTTTATTAATCGTTAAAGCCGTTTTTGAGTAAATAAAAAAAAAAAAAAAACCGTGAAAATGATACAAAATTTATTAAGTAAAGTCCCCCCTTCGGTTGATCAATTTTGATGAAATGTTGGCTATCACATATTTGGCATATACATACATCAAATACCCAGTTTGGTCACAATCGTGAAAGCCGTTTTTGAGTAAATAAAAAAGCACGTAAAAATGATACAAAATTTATTAAGTAAAGTGCCCCCTGCGGTTGATCAATTTTGATGAAATTTTTACAGACATATCTCGGGCATATAAATAGATCAAATACTATCGTAAGAGCTAATCGTTAGAGCCGTTTTTGAGGAAATCAAAAAAACACGTGAAAATGTTACAAAATTTATTAAGTAAAGTCCCCCCTCCGGTTAATCAATTTTGATGAAATTTTTACAGACATATCTATTTATATCTCGGGCATATAAATAGATCAAATACTATCGGAAGAGCTAATCGTTAGAGCCGTTTTTGAGAAAATCAAAAAAACACGTGAAAATGTTACAAAATTTATTAAGTAAAGTCCCCCCTCCGGTTAATCAATTTTGATGAAATTTTTACAGTCATATCTCGGGCATATAAATACATCAAATACACAGTTTGATCAAAATCGTTAAAGCCGATTTAGAGTAAATAAAAAAAACACGTGAAAATGTTACAAAATTTATTAAGTAAAGTCCCCCCTCCGGTTAATCAATTTTGATGAACTTTTTACAGTCATATCTCGGGCATATAAATAGATGAAATACTCAGTTTAATCAAAATCGTTAGAGCCGTTTTTGAGAAAATCGAAAAAAACCTAAAAAGTTATTAAGTAAAGTACCCCCTCCCTTTAAGTAATTTTGATGAAATTTATGCCGTCACATCGCGGGCATATAGCTACACTAAATACCCAATTTCAGGATCGCACGGTTTATAGTTTTTGAGCTAGTCTGTTCACACACACACACACACACACACACACACACACACACACACACACACACACACACACACACACACAGACCATTTCGCGGGACTTGGTCATTTCGACTCATGGGACCCCAAAACGTGTATTTCCGTTGAAAACCGGAAGTCGAATTTTTTCACGATCGCAATACTTCCACTTACTATATATTTCATATATAGGTAAGTGAAAGTAAAAAAATCAAATTTTTATGGGTGAGATGAGGTTTGGAGAACGAGGGAGGATAGTTCTATGGGTTATTATGTCATAACACCCTGTCATCAATAGATATAACCTATTTACATATTTTGAAGGCACAGATAAATATGTAACTCTATGGATGGGGCTAAACTTGGCGGTTGTGAATAGGGACGGTTTTATACTTTCGTTATGTTGAAGTATCGATACACTGCTTCCAACACACAATAGTTGTATCAGTACTTTAATTGTTCACCGCTATATAGGAAGTATCGATATAGCCGATACTTTCTATGTTTGTTTAACTGATTAATTGGCATGAAAACTTTTACATACTTTAGTTTTAGAGACTTAGAAATACTCTTAAGCGCTCCTGATGGGGTGAGAGGTGTCTTGAAAAGGACGGCAGATCGAATCGTTGCACAAGGTAAAGATGTTGATAACTTCCATTGCTTCGTGGAAGTTCTAAATACCAACCCTCCCTTCCTTTCGCGGCACTATGAACGTTCATCAAGTGGTATATAGGAAAGAAGACACCCACAGATTGGTTATGAAACGATTGAGCTGCTTTAATTGTTTCTAGTGTAAAAAATATTTATTGGGATACCACGAATTCTCATTTGATGATCTAAATAAACTCCAGAATATATCCCTAAAAAAAAAAAAAAAAAAAAAAAAAAAACGAAGAAAGAAAAACACGGGGTACAAACTTACAGAAGTCTAAAATAACGCGTTTGGAATGAAAACTAAATACTGCGTTAATTACTTGTTTTTTTTTTTATTTAATGCATAATTATTTTTGTACTAAAATAAAAATTTAAAAGTTGATTTTACGTGTAACTTCTCACTCCCTACAAAGGATGACTTCCCCAAAAGTTTCAAAAACCTATATTTCCCAAAATATCCACTAAAGTGTGTGCGCGCATTTATGGCTAGTTAAGTGACCGATACTGTGGCAATTTATAAAAAAATCCGGGCGAAAAGGAGAGATTTCTTTAATTAAAAAAAGTAGAGATCAACATAACCTATAATTTTATACGACCCAATTCACATTCAGATAAATTTTCATAAGTAAGTATTTTTCGAAAAAATGAAACCGTTTCAGTTGTTTTCGAGGATCGCAGTAACCCGAGAGAGGTCGAACTCTGTGGATGGACAACTAAAATATAATACATCAGATGGGAATGGAAATTTGAAAAGGCATCGATAAGGGTTATATGAACGAAGAAGAGGCGTTTTGTTATAACATGAAGTGGGGGGGGGAGGTGTTTGACGGGTCAGTGATAAACTGGGCGAGGTTATTGTTTGACCAGGAAGGGGTGTTCACCCCCAGCGGGTGCATCGCACCTTGATAACGCCCATTTCTGACGTTATTCCTATTCACACCTAATTAATGCCACTCGAAACTTTTGCATCCTTCTCTTTTTCATCAAATATATATTTTGTAATACCCTCGTAAAGGAATAATTTTAAGAATAAATTGATTTTGACCACTTATTATTCCATTTCTGCAATTAATTATATTCCATTTCCCTCGTCTCTTCGCAAAGAAAATTACTCTCGAATAAATTATCAGAAGCTAAAATACTTTTATCTGGACTTCTGATAGTTTTATAATTAATGGCTTAGTTTCTCTGTTAAGGTGCACACATAATCCCACATATATTATTTCACAAAGCGTAAAAATCGGTTTTTCATCAATTATAAGGTCCTACCGTGCTCAAATGCCACGAATGTGGTATCGTTGGATTCAGAATTTCACGGAGCTTTTGCGAATTGCATTCTCAGTGTCTATTTTTTTGTCCAAAATAAAATATCGACCTAAACGTACTGACTCAACGGATCGAAACGAATAAAATTGGGTTTTATGGATTGCGATACGAGCATTAAGACCCAGTTTAGTTCTTCAGAACTAAACTGGGGTTTGCGTTTTAAAGCCATAAAACCTATCATTTCTGAGATAACGCCTGGGTTAGGCTCCTCCGTCGCACGTGGTCAACTACTTATTGTTTTACGTTACAGCAAATGCTAGGACCTGTCGTGTTCAGGTTCTAAAAATGTTGTTTCGTCTGATTTAGACTTAATTGTAGCGTTGGAAAATTGCACTCTCACATTTAGCAATTACAGTATACTCCCACTTTACCGGTTCCCGTTTAACCGACTCTTCGGATAAACCGATGGACGCTGTAAAAGATAAAAATTCTTTTTAAAATCCTTAAAATCATTTATAATTTTAAACAATTTTAATTAAACTGAGTATTTGATATATTGATATGCCCGAGATAAGACTAAAAATTTCATCAAAATTGATCAACCGGAGGGGGGACTTTACTTAATAAATTTTGTATCATTTTCACCTGTTTTTTTTATTTACTCAAAAACGTCTTCAACGATTTTAATCAAACTGGGTATTTGATGTATATGTATGACAAAGATGTGATAGCCAACATTTCATTAAAATTGGTCAAACGGAGGGGGGACTTTACTTAATAAATTTTGTATCATTTTCACGTTGTTTTTTTATTTACTCAAAAACGGCTTGAACGATTTTAATCAAACTGGGTATTTGATGTTTATAAATGCCAAAGATGTGATAGCCAACATTTTAGAGGAGAAAAAAAGAAATGAATGTGGAAAAATGTGTAAGTTTGAGAAGTGGCATTAAAAAAACGCATTAATTTATATTCTAAGTAAGTTGGTAAGTGAAAGTTGTGTGTTGCGCGCACGCACCAGGTTTTTTTAATTTTTACCGAACTCCAGTAAAACAAATCTCTTCGAAGTATAATTGATCTTGAAACAAAATCAGTATCCTCCATTCATTTCATTAAAAAAGAAATAGCTTCCTATATTTTGACAAGAAATTTCGTCAGTTGACATTATGGTGCGTATAAACGAAAAAAAATAAACGATTTGTGAAAACTGAATAGATTGATAGAGTAAATTTTCTTAAATTGTTAAATAAAATTGGTCCAAAAAAGGTTTCTTTAATTAATAACTATATAGCCTTTGTAAAATAGGTTGTGTGTTGCATTTGGGTTTTATCGAAATATAGAAGTTAGAATAATATATTTTGCTGGTTTTTTATACACTTTTCCGGATTGACCGGCTCATTCACTTAAACGGCAATGTATCCGTTCCGACGAGGAGGGATAAGCAGGAGTCTACTTAAGTCATTGGCGGATCTGAGGGGAGGGGGGTGCTATGGGGGCTGGAGCCCCTCCCTTTGGAAAAATTTTCGTCATTTAAAGATAGAATTTGATTTTCCTTAAAGTAAGGAAGCAGGTTAAAGAACAAAAATGCGCAGAACAGGTAGAATTTCAGTTGTGGGAAGGTGAAAAAGCTGATCGGCAGATCCAAATGAAGGGCTGTGGGGCTGCAGCCTCCCCCCATTAGGATGCAGCCCCCCCTTTATAATCGGCTGGATCCGCCCATGACTGTAATCCAAAATATATATAAAAAAAATAAAATCTATTTATGGTGATTCATAGTAACATAGTGATTCATTAGAACTTTGGTTTATCAACTTATCTTTTTTATAACGGGAATTTCAGAAAACTAAAGTATCGAAATAAGAAAAATGAATTTCAATGGTTTCTACGCGGGCTTTATGACACATACACGTTCCACGTTTTTGGGACAGGCGTTTTACACCTCTAAAACTTTGGTTTTGGTGGGTTAGGCCCCTCAGCTTCACGAGGCTACTTATTGTTTTGTTGCCTCTCCATGGATAGAAACCTATTTGATGTCGTTCTTCCCACTTAGAAGACAATCTTCCTCTCCATTGTCAGAAAAATAAGCGTAAAAAGCATCTTATGAACTGTTTTTGAAAAAAACAAAATCAGTAGGGAAGTTAAAATCAGAATGTAGAAAAATTAATTTCCAAGACTATGCAACATTCTTAGTGATTTCATATATTCCAGGAAGATTACAGGAAACTTTTGTAGAGAAAAACGTCAGAAAAGTTCTTCCTTAACTATTAAACAGAAAAATAATTTATTCTTCCTTGCTGTAGAAAAAAAAATTTACCTTAAGGCCCGAGTGGTTGGGGGAGAGGGGGGGGGGGGGGGACGAACAGGCAAAAAAAAAAAGTTCATTTCATAGTTATAAGTAAAATGAGCTACAAATCTTCGTGCGAAGTGCTTCGCACGGGTCCACCTAGTATTATATAATTTGCAGATTTAGGATTATATGTGAGCTTATTGTTGAACGGTGGACAATCATGATTAATTTTAGTTAAAATCATAAAATATATATATTATTTTTTAAAAACCGTTTTTACTTTCACTTACCTATATATGAAATATATAGTAAGTGGAAGTATTGCGATCGTGAAAAATTTCGACTTCCGGTTTTCAACGGAAATACACGTTTTGGGACCCCCTGAGTCGAAATAACCAAGTCCCGCGAAATGGTCTGTGTGTGTGTGTGTGTGTGTGTGTGTGTCTGTGGGTCTGTGTGTGAACAGACTAGCTCAAAAACTATAAACCGTGGGAACCTGAAATTGGATATTTAGGGTATGTATATGCCCGCGATGTGACAGCAAAAATTTCATAAAAATTGCTCAAAGGGAGGGGGTAGTTTATTTAATAACTTTTTAGGTTTTTTTCGATTTTCTCAAAAACGGCTCTAACGATTTTGATTAAACTGAATATTTGATCTATTTATATGCCCGAGATATGACTGTAAAAATTTCATCAAAATTGATTAACCGAAGGGGGGACTTTACTTAATAAATTTTGTATCATTTTCACGTGTTTTTTTTATTTACTCAAAAACGGTTTTCACGATTTTGATCAAACTGAGTATTTGATCTATTTATCTCCCTGAAATATGACTGTGAAAATTTCATCAAAATTGATCAACCGGATGGGGGACTTTACTTAATAAATTTTGTATCATTTTCACATGTTTTTTTTATTTACTCAAAAACGGTTTTAACGATTTTGATCAAACTTGGTATTTGATGTATTTATATGCCAAATATGTGATAACCAACATTTCATCACAGTTGATCAACCGGAGGGGGGACTTTACTTAATAAATTTTGTATCATTTTCACGTGTTTTTTTTTATTTACTCAAAAACGGTTTTAACGATTTTGATCAAACTTAGTATTTTATGTATTTATATGCCCGAGATATGACTATAAAAATTTCATTAAAATTGATCTACGGGAGGGGGGGCTTTACTTAATAAATTTTGTATCATTTTCACGGTTTTTTTTTTATTTACTCAAAAACGGCTTTAACGATTAACAACGAAAATAAGATATGAATGTAGAAAAATGTGTGACTTTGGGAAATGATATTTAGCAAAACACGTCAATTTCTAATCTAAGTAAGTTGGTAAGTGAAAGTTGTGTGTTGCGCGCACGCACCAGATTTTTTTTTTTAAGGAAGGGAAAGCTCTGTTCCGAAGTTCCGAAAATATTACATCGTGGTTAAAATATATTTTTATACTATTGTAGATATCAGTATGAGTACTATTACTATCTTACTATTACTAATTAGTACTATTACTAGTAATCTTAATTACTGATTATTTAAATGGCTGGAGTTGGAGAGGAGGGGATGGGTTCCTTTATGCGATCAGTTCCACGGCGGGAAGAGGGATGATTTAACAAACCTATATTTCTGGGAGCTCCCTTCCCTTATCAGTGTAAGAGGGGGAGAGAGTTACTTTGAGGTTTTCTTTTCCTTTTTCCTTTTTTTTTTTTTTTTTTTTTTTTTAGTTCTGGGCCGCTTTAACGGTGGGGGAGTGGGTACGTAACAAATGAGGGTATATTTTACGGAGCATTTGCATTCTTGTGAGGTCCCCCGGTTGCGGTAATATTTCCTTAGCCTGAGGCCGACGTCAACCAGTGTAAAAAAGTGATGCTTGTGTTCCCCGGGGTCAATTTGCTCCTCCTATCACCTCCTTCTCTACTTCCCCACCCCCAACAACGTCTCCTATCTACAAGAAGATGAGGTCTACTTAACCTCCCTTCGCTGACCCACATAACCATTCATCAATTAATATTTACAAATGCATTTTCTTTCCTTAACCCTTTTTTATTTTTATCGATTTGGAGAATATGGACCGTTTTGGGCGGAATTAGGAGTTAATTATTTTTTTAGACTTTTATTTTTAAATATCCTCATTTGCTTTCCTCAATAAAAATAAACGAATAAAGCCTTTATGTCAAGATTGACAGTTTTTACAACACTTTTTTTCACAAAATTTTTGGATGTTATTTACAATAATTACACTTTAAGACAATATTAACATTTTATTTTTGTTCTGTTAATATGTAGGCCTTCCCCTTAGGGAGTAATGGTCTAACTTCCCTGGAGACCAATTCCTACTGGGAAGTGGGGTTCGCAATTGCTCTTCACAGTTCTTTCCAGGCTTCTTTATCTCTGACTGTCCTCATCCAGTTTGGCCCTACAATAGCTTTTAGGTAGTCCCTCCATCGCCTTCTTTGCCTGCCACGTCTTCTTTTCAGGTCCTTTCGGTTGTCTTTAAAGACCATCTTCCATCCATGATTCCAGCCAGATGGCCAGCTCACCTCCATATAATTTCTTTTACAAGATGATTAATGTTTTTGAAGCCTGTTTGCCTCCTTGTTTATGTCCATGATTTTGATGTGGTCTTTTCTCTTAATGTTCAACACACTCCTTTCAATGGAATTTTGCCAGACTATTAATTTATTTTCTAATTTTTTCGTTAGAGACTGTAATTAATTAAAAAATTAATTATTCTTTCTCTCGACGCCCATGATAATTATTCGCTACGTTGATAATGATAATTATTATTAACTCAAAAAGCATACCTAATTACATTTTTGTGGAATTAACCTGAACTTACTTTAATACCTGATGACGAAATGTGTTTCAAACGTCGTTAAAATTGGATAAAATAATAAAATATTATACAGGGTGTCCAAAAAAAGTATCCGGGGTTTGAAAGTTGAATAAAATCTCAAATATAGAATATCAAGTAGGATGTTTACGTTTTATTTAAACACAATGAACTGGAAATTTATTTAGAAAAAACAATATTGTCTAGGTGTCCACCATAACGCTGATGGCACTCCTCGAATCTCAAACGCAGTAAATAGTGTAAATAGTACTGTAAATAGTGAGCGTTACTGTGAAATGATAAGAGGTTTTTTGGCCAAGGAACTTCAAGAGTTAAAAGGATAAAACTCTAGAACATGGTTTCAGGAAGACGGGGCCGCTTGCCATACTTCAGACTTCAACGAATTATTCCAAAACAAAGTGATTTCTCGTAGAGGCATCATTAGCTGGTCCCCCAGGAGTCCCGATCTCAGTCCTCTTGACTTCTTTCCGTGGGGATACCTGAAAAGTAGGGTATACGAAAGAAACCGACGAATCTAACGCAATTGAAGCAAAATATCAGAACAGAAATGACGGCTATCTCAGGAACAATGTGTCAACGCGTTTTTAGAAATCTGCGTTTGAGATTCGAGGAGTGCCAGCAGAGTTATGGTGGACACCGAGACAATATTGTTTTTTCTAAATAAATTTCCAGTTCATTGTGTTTAAATAAAACGTAAACATCCTACTTGATATTATATATTTGAGAGGTTATTCAACTTTCAAACCCCGAATACTCTTTTTGGACACCCTGTATATTTATTTTAGCTTTCCTTCATTTTTATTGTAATTTTACTTGAAATTCCTTGAAACTCGGCGTCTAGAGAAAGAAAGAAAAAATTGATTTTTTGATTTCTAGAGAAAATTGATTTTTACATGTTTATTCGATTTCAACGAATTTCGAAACACTGCTTTTTAACACAATTTTCGTTTTTTTAATACTCATTAAATCCACTTTGATCTCTTTACCAAACTAAATTTTGGCAGTTTTACTACATTTTCTGCATCCAACTCGATTATTTCAAAATTACCACGTAAGTTGCCTTTAGACTGTGCGAACCTCACACTCGAACAGCCTGTTAGTTAGCCTGTAGCTGAACACTGAGCTAATTTACCTAAATAAGACACGAGCAGGAACTTATCTGTCCACATGTGTGTTCGGGAATACGAAAAGTCCCGTGGCTCTCAGCATCCTGGCCCTTATTCCTTTGAATACAGTGCAGGTCGTGACCAGGTGCTCAACAGTCTCTGTTCTCCACCGCAGATGGAGCAGTGGGGGTCTATGTTCTGGCCAAGTCGATGGAGATGGGCTCTAAAACCCCCATGCCCCGTGAGGAATTGTGAAACCCAATCCGGGACACCCATTTAGCCAACAGCCGGGATTTAACTGTAGGAAAGTATTTCCTGAGGGTGCTCCCTTTCTGGGAGGTTGCCCAACGTCGACTCCACTCCTCAATCGTATCCTCCCGGATTATCTGCTTCCATTTGTTTGGGTTTGCAACAATCCTCGTCCTTAGAGCGTCCGAAAGTCCTGCTGAGCCTTCATGTCTGTAATCGTATTTAGTCACTTCTTCTCGCAGGAGGAGGTCGAGAGGAACCACCCCCGCTAGAACCTGCACTGCGTCATGCGATGTTGACCTATAAGCTCTGGTGGCCTCTGAATTGATACCAGCCTATTCCTCTGTCTCTGGTTGAGGTCCCGATACCAAAAATGGGAGGCATACCGGAGAATACCCTCAACCACTCCTTTATAGATAGTAATTGTAGCCGGGAACCTAAGGCCCCAGAAAGCACCTCCTATGCGACTAAGATTATTTACGGCTTGGGCCACCCTATCAGCCAAGTATTCCAAGTGAGGCTTCACATTTAAGCCTACGCCTAACCTAGCGCCTAGGTAGGTTACCACCTCACTTGGACGTATCCTCTGGCCTTCCATCTCCATGGTTATTAGGTGAGCCCTATCTGTCTTGCCTTTAAGGAGTATCGCCTTGGTTTTGGCGGCGGCCATCTTCATTTTCTTACCCTCACACCATTTGGCGACTAGGCTGGCACATCTTTCAGCTTCTCTCTTGACTCCGGCTCTGCTATCGGAAGCCACAACAGTAGCAAGGTCATCTACGGCGGTGGCAGAGATCCGCTGAGCCTCTAATACTCCCAGCAACTCATCAAATACAATCAAAGTTTCCATAAGGCCGAACCGAGTACGGATCCTTGGGCACATCCTCGCTCTATGGAAGCTTCCACCACATAGTAGTTTCCTCTGATCCTTACTATACTGTCCTGTAGGTAACTTCTTACAAGAAAATATAAGTTGCTGGGAGCATCGAATCTCTGCAGCTGTGGGATCACGCTGGGCCACCAGACGCTGTCGAAAGCGGAGGAGATATCGAATAGCAGTAGCATCACATAGCGCTCCGCCCGCTCTTCAATGTCTGTGCGCACTATCAGTAAAGCATCAGCGGTACCTCTGCCCCTTGTCGAACCGTATTGCCGTGGTTGGCTTGCCCTATTAAGCACAGGGCGTAAATTATTCACAGGGAGGAGAGATATAGGCCGGTAGGAGTTAGGAAGTTTCTTATCTCTATTTCCTCCCTTGTAGAGGAGTCTCAGATCGGCGATCTTCCATCTTCTTGAAAAATATCCCTTATCTAGGCATTTTTTAAAGATCTCTAACAAAGCATTTTCAATGTATGGGAGACTATTCCTTAAAATCGCCGCATCAATGGCATCAAGGCCTGGAGAACGGTTAGTTTTCTGCCTATCCATGGCAATACGAAGATCATGATTGTCCCATGGTGGGCACAAGTTCGTTCCTGGCGGGTATATCGTGGTTAGTCTCACAAAACTGTCGTTTTCATTGTCCTAGATTGGATCATCCCTGGGGTAAATCGCTGAAAGGAACATATTGGCCGTTTCTTCAAGGGTAGTGGCATGTTCATCTTGCTACTTTAAGGCTGCAATAGTCTGAAGAGGAGTCAATTTGCCCATTGCCACACTATAAGGTATACCCCAGGGATTCTTCGAAGACTCTACAACAATAAAGTTGTCCCAGGACCTCCGCTTTTGTGAGCGAACCTCGTTTCGGTATACCCTGGCCTTAGACTTTTACTTATCTCGGCACATTTAATACCAAATAAGTATAGTAAATGAATTGGAATTTATTTAATTTGTAGTTTTTGTTTCTCAAATTTTCTAGGGAGGGTGCCCTCTCCCCCCCCCCCACCCATGCAGACGCCCATGCTTAAATCCCTTATCTTCTAAGGTCCAAATGTATTAAAATATTTAATTTTTTCTAAAATTGCATTACAGAATGTTAGAATATTAATGAAGTTAGAAAAAAGTGCATATTCATACGTTGGTAAATGGTAAGATGGTGTGGTGACAAAACCATATAGATTTGATATACAACATTTCAGAAACTATTAATGTTTCTAATTTCCAAGAAAGAGAAAATGTGACCTCGCTACTGAAGCTCAAGTTCTCACGGTTTGTCTTTTTTTTCATAAAGCATTCTTTTATTTATGTTAACTTTTGTTACATGAATTATAGTTTTATTAACAAACGAAAAGCGATTTATTCCTTTTTTTTATTTCCACTTAGATAAACCATTTTGAATGATCTGAATTGACGCCCAAAACAAAGTTATTGTGAATTAATGTTGGTTCAAAAATTAAAATAAAATAAAAAATTAGATATAAAAAATTGTTTAGAGTAAACAGACAAAAGTGTTAAAAATAACTGAACATCCATAATTCTGTATTTCTTGTAATTTTTCGTCTAAAAATACTGAAACTGGTTAGTATATTTTTGGAAGAAGGTATTCCCAGTAAGTTATATTTAAAAAATGTGTTTACAAACCGTCAAACTTGTACATAATATAAACGATCCTATTAATTTCAGTGTCGTCTTATAGATTTATCATTTCTCAAGAAGACGGGCCTAAAATAAATCATAGTTTATATAAATAGTTTATAGTTTAGAATTTCCTTACGGTCAAATAGTATCGTTCTTGGATATCACTGCTGATAAAATACTTAACATATTAATTTATTTTTTAAATAATGTTAAAAATAAGATTAGGTACCTGTATGGTATTTCTTTTGGTTTACAGTGTTATAAGATGAATTAATGCTTTATATATTTATCTCTTATTTTTATAATTTTTAGGTATACAAATTATGAATCCCAATGATTGAGCAATTAGTTAATGTGTACTTAACTTTTTTCATTTATTTTCCTTAAAGAGGTGATCAATTCAAAACATATTTCACTATAGCTAACGTGTTAAGAATTACCTGCACGCGATATTTCTCTACGTTTCGGTTGATTTCCATCAAAATTGATCTCATTACATCAATTTAATAGGGTATCGGAGGCAGCTATAACAGACTATCTACCTACCAACATCGAAGAGAAAATTAAGTTACAAGGGTCTCGGTTATAAAATTGAATATTAAAGAAAAACAAACTTTTTTTCAAATTATAATCTAGCCTTTACCACATTTCAATTAAAGAAAAACATTAAATTCCGGTATGAGTCTTTATTCTTCCTCGAAAATATATAGAAACGGCCTTAATAAGAAAACTGAATTGGACGGTCTGTTAAATGAAAGAAAACAATGTATAAATTGAAAAATAAATACTTCATTTAAAAAAGAAAGTGGTGGTATAATCTTCAGAATTCAAACAATAAAAGTTATCTTCATTTATTTGTGAAATAATGTTTACATTATTTTTTATTCTAAGTGTTTAAAATTTGTTCAGGCAACTGGAATTTCAACAAGCACCACCCGTTCGGTTTCGACCCGAAATTTGGCATTATCCAATGTTTCAAATATTTTCCTTCTAAAGAAAGTGGATGATTACCTAAGACCTTCAGGGTGAGTGCGTCAAAAGTTGGATTACATCTATTTCAGCAAGTTTCTGCTATCCTCGTTGGAAGAGGGTGGCCAGACTTTGCACCAATAAATACTTTCTCTGATGCGCTTGAAGGGGTTATTGGGGATCACCAATTCCCCAATTTCGAAAAATGAATTAATGGAGTAAATTTTTACACATAATTTTCTATTCTCACAAGAAAGTTCACTGCAGGAGTGCTTCGTTGCAATTTTTCCAAATAAAACTCAAAATAGGCGTAACTTACCTCCTGGGCAAAGTGGATTACAAAACACTGACAGCTTCCAATTTCCACTATTGTATCGTCCCTTTCAACTTTATCCATCCATTTCGACAGACTCCGTTCGTCAAGATTTGGTTCCTATTCACTTTTTTTTTTTTTTTTTTTTTTATTCTTTATTTGGCTATCTCCTTTGCGCCCTAAGGCGTGGAGTAGCCTCCTCACACCACTTCCTAAATCTTCCTGTGTACTGAGCTCTACTAATCCATTATACGTAAGCCTCGGTCGGCCAACTGGTGGCTGCCTTCGTTGGTACCAATAGCCACCTCGCTCTCTGATCGTCTTCCATTCTGCAAACATGGCCAAACCGCTTGAGTTGGTGTTCAATGAGGACATCTCTTAGGGGTCTCACTCCAAAGTTTTCCCGGATAGGTCCATTTCTCAATCACGATTAGTTATACCACCAGCTCTTCTCAGAAACCTCATTTCTGTCCAGGTGATCTTGCTAACATGAATCAGCTATCCAACTTTCTTACCCATATAGTAAGACTAGAAGGAACACTATCTTGAAGAGTCTTATTATGACTTCTTTGCTTAACTCTTGTATATTGTATATTAGGTAAAATGCATGATTGGCTTTCCTTATTCTGTGCAGCAACTCAAGTTCAATTCTTCCATCATTGCTAATGATGGTTCCTAGGTATGCTAGGCTTCATGCATTACCTTGCTCTTGGCTGGGTTGATCTGTAAACCTTTCCACAGGTGTTTGCAGTCGATCAGGGCTGTCGGCTACTATCACAATATCGTCCGCATATATGAAGCTCTCGACGAGAACAGGGATGAGATTCCAATAACCTGCAGTAGTCAGGGAATTCTCCTTTTACAAATATTCCAAACCTAATCAATTACTACATTAAAAAGTAGTGTGCTTAGGCTAACCCCTGCACATCTTAAAGAGATGGGATTTCATTCCATTCAGGCATACTATTCTTTTAGGATCCTCATATACAGCTTTGATGGCGTTTAATCAACTTTTGGCAACCGCATTTCGGGAGCCTGCCGTGCATCACAGCCCGCCCGTTAACCATTAGCTCCATTAACCTGTTCCCTCAGTGCCGCATTAAGTTACGCATTCCATCGCTTCTTCGGTTTCCTTATGCTTATTGGACTTTGTTTACCATGGTACTTTTCTTACGTATTTTTTTAATTATTGAGATTTTATGCATTATTTATTTACCACCATAAGTTCTTAAACGTTGTTAAAGAATCCTTTTGTTCACCTTATACGCTAAGGAAAAGAGACATATCGGCCTATATTCTTTGGTCTGGTGTGGTCTGCCTATAATGAGGTGGTAAATAGGAATTATATTTTCTCCCCACTCAGCAGGGATCTTCTTCTCATTCCACAACCTCTGAAAAAGGTTCTGTAAAGTCTTAATTAATTCCATACCTCCGTACTCCATAAATCAGTACAGGTGAAATGCAATCAATTCCACCTTCCTTCTCTAACTTAATTCTTTCGATAGCCATTTCGACCTCCTCTTCAGAGATATCATCTTTCATGTTTGGTTGTTACGGAACCTCAACTCTTAACCTCCTCCTATACACAAACACACACACACACAAATTATTTTTTCCTCTCCTTCTTCGCCGTTTAGACTATACGGGGTTTCCCGGGCCAGGGGAGAGGGTGGGAGATTAATACCGAGTATTCTTAAATGTCTCCAGGCTCCGGGTTCTGAACTTGCTATCTTCGGGTTCCCTATCATACCTTCCCATGGGCAACGCATATTTTGTAACGCGTTTGCCTACTCCGCCATGCCGTCCGTGTCAGATCAAGTTGCCTGTAATGGATCGACAAATTCACTTTTAAAAACATCAGCATATTATCATCCCACAATGTTCCCCTATTATCATCCCCTCATATTCCCTAAATTTAAACCATATCCATCACTCTATTTTCAATCCATCGCTCTGTGGATAACTAGTAATGTTTTTTTAAAAAAAATTATATAACCACTTGAAACTTTAATATCCATGAAATAACGTAATATCATTTTTATTTATTTAGAATTTAGGCCATAACACTTAAAAATTTACAAACATTGTTATGATAAATGTTTAGAAGAGAAGGATTGCCATACGTGGTCAGGACGAGATTTTTGGAGGTCTAAGGAGAGGTCTAAGAGGTGGGGGAATGAACGCTGACATTTTTCAGGATTTGCTGGAGACTAATGCCAAAGCATCAAAACTGTTCCATCTCCTGAATCTTTTATTTACTTATTCTACAAAAGGATTTTGTAACTACGTTTATTTTTCTTTTCTTTTTATTTGTAGTAATAAAACACACCGAAATTCAAATTCATAATTTTTTCAAAACTAAAATTAGATAATTTGGGAATAGTTTGTCAATTCCAAAAATTACATACTTCAAGTTCTGTAGAAAGTCATTTTTCCTTTAATTAATATTCGAAGGTCCCACAGTATCATCACATCGCTGTTGTATATACATATTTTTAATTGCAAAATATGTTGATATTTATTTAGGTTGGGCAAATAACATAGTCTGCAAACACTCAACTATTTCCTTTTATGATTCACTAAATTCAATAGAAATCATGAAGTTTAGAGGTTGTGAATTTTCGAAACATCCTTCAAATAAAATTATATACTTATTTCAATTTTTTTTTAAATACAGGCAAAACAATCAAACTAATAGTACATTTTCATGCTCGGACTGAGTAACGTTATTAGTCATGTTAATCAACTGTATGAGTGCATGATTCAGTAACATAGCTTAGATTTTGTACCTCTTTTTCTTGAAAATATTAATTTTGGAGTAAGCCCTACTGTATAGGCCCCTGATTAAAGCATTAGCCAAAAATTAAAATTGTTACGTAGCTCAAATTTTCTGTAACTTACATTCTGTAATCATATTCGGGTCTTTCACGATCTCGTAATCAGCGTTAGTTTATTAAGTAATAATTATTTTAATTAATTAGATAGTTTGTTTATTAAAATATAATTAGTTTAATTATTACGTACTCTCTACATCTTTAACTGTTTGGTATTTAATTTAACTATTGCCAATTTCCTTCTTTCACATTGTTATAATAATTACAACTTGATTTGCAACTTTTTGATCTTAGAGGAAATATCAAAAAGTGAACTTATTGGTGAAGTCCAGTAAAAGAAAATACAGAAATGATAGTTGTGTTAAGGTATGTTTTGTGACCGATAAAGAAAGGAGTAATTATTTGTTAACAAGTTTCCAAGAAAGCGAAAATAAAGTTCCTAGTTGTCAGCTTTTTCGCCATTTGAAAAATAGCGTGTTATTTATAAAATTAACGTTAACATTAACATAATGGAACAGCAAACTTTTTAATTTAACAAAAATTGAAAGAAAACTTAAATTTATTGAACAAATCCGAGTTGGCCGGAGAGTTGGCCATTTTTGAATTGTTATTGAAAGTTTATAATATAATATATAAACGAGGTCAATCTTCGTATAAAAAAAAAAACTTGAAAAATCGGTATTGTTAAAAGCTTTATTTGCTTTTAGAAAAAAATTAGTAAATTTACAAATAAAATAATCAGGTAAACAAAAATATATAAACAATAAAAGAATCAGATTAGGATTAGGTAATTAGTATTCTACATTTATATAACGTGCGATGCAACAGTGGGAGTCCTAAATTTTCCCTATCCAGAAATAATTAGGGCAGGGATCTTTTAACGATAATCTGACATTGCACAGGCTCAGGGCCTCCATACTACGCTCCCTTCGAATAACGGCATGTCAAAGGATTTTTTACTCCCATTAAAAATTCTATGGCCGTCCGTCGGGCTACGAATCCGCTACTTTGGCTATAGAAAAGGACTATGAAGTTGGCTTAAAAAACAAACGACATAAGTATGATAAAAAATAAATGAACAATTACGACCAGATTAAATAGTAATAAGGGCTGAGTGAAGGTAGGTACTCAATACTATTTTCAGACTATAAAGTTTCCTTAATTCTTTCCCCACAAAGACGAGGTCTGATATAAGAAGAGCTCTGAATATGGGTATATTTATATAACAGTAGATATTTATATATTCTGAACTAGGGGAGGGGGCGAAGAAGGGGGGCAATCTCATCTGTCTGTTTATTGTAAATCATCTGTTCTGGGTCTTGTAAACATCCGGATGTTAAAACTTTAAAAAGCCTGTATGATCCGGCGACAGGAGTTTTATTTATTCCGGTGGGAGAAGCTTTACATGTGTTCCCGGTGCGAGCCTTAAAATGGATTGTCCGAGATGTTGATCTCTACTGAGGATGTTGACAATCACAAACTATTCTTTTCAAAGTATTTAAAGATACAAAAGAAGGACGTCCTTTAAGGTTCATTGACGAAATAAATTTCTCTTGATCAAATACATTCAATGATTAGGTATGGATAGTTAAACGATTAAGTTCCTTAAACCACTTTTTACGCCTTTTGGAATGTCTGAAATTAATGCTCTCTGCTCTTAAGTCTAGCCTTTGCTATAGCCCATAAAACTTATTCTAAAATATTTTACAAGGGCGGATTATGGCAAGAAATTTGTGGGGGGAATCATGACCCCCCTCAGTTTCTTAATCACTTGGCTGACAGCACCATTTTTTGATGAGATTATTACCTTGTATTAAGAAGTACTGCGATCTGAATAGCCAAAAGTGTTAAGTTGTATAGTGTTATGTTATGTGTTATGTAAGAGTAACTAACTAATTTCATTAATTCGTTTAAAAACAAAAAATAAAATTAAAAGCCAAGATATTTGAGGGAGGTCATGAACCCTGGGACTCCCTCTGGATCCGCCATTGATATTTTACAAGTTCGACAATTTTTATTCTAAACATGATGCACCCAACAACCTTTTTTTTTTTTTTTTTTTTTTATTGGTCTTCCCCTTCTTCGCCTTGTAGGCTATACGGGGTTTCCTGGGCCAGGGGAGAGGGTGGGGGATTGATGCCGAGTATTATTAAATTTTCTCCTGGCTCCGGGTTTTAAACTTGCTATCTTTCGGTTCTCAATCATACGTTGCCATGGGCAACGCGTATTTTTTAACGCGTTTGCCCACTCGGCCATCCCGCCACCCGTGCACCCAACAACCTGTATTTCTTGCATTTTCTACTTCCACTAACAGGGAATTGGCGATAATCCGGCCGAAAATACAGTCACAGGGGTACTGAACCCCCCCCCCCCCCCCAAATATTTTGGCTTTTCAAATTTTTTTTTTGTATAATTAAGCAAATAATACAATTACGTAGACATAACGCTTTTCTTCCTTAACGCTTAACGTCATTCTTAATTCAAGGAAATAATTCCATTAAAAAACCACGTGTTATGAGAGAGAGGGTTCATGACCCCCCCTCAATTTCGTGCTGGATTCGCTCGCCTCTCCTAAATAAAACCAATTTTAGTCGAAAATCGCCAAAACAATTTCCTTTTAGCCTACCTAAAACATGTCAGATACTTATCTTGAGAATTATTAAAGCTACAAAATCGAATATGAAGACCCCACGCTAAGAAGGTGTTCAGTCACATTTTGCAAATTTTACAGGAGAGCAAAAAGATAGGTTAAATCTTGTATAGAACACAAACTAGTAACTCTAACTCAATGGGAAAAAATAGTGTATGCCCAATATATTTTCAAATAATGGTAATGTTAATGAAAATACCATACATTATTTTTTAGTTCAAAAAGAATTAATGACCAAAAAAGAATTGTAATTGCTTGTGCCCCCAAAAAAGAATTGTAAATATCTCAAGGACTGAACCCACTGTTTTCGTGTAAACTGCACTGATATGTAGTACTCGAAATGGTTTACTATAATGCGCTATAAAACAATATTCACAAAAATTGGACTGAACACGCTTTTAGCGTGGAGTCTTCATATACAAAGCCACCCAAAAGGAGAGCGCTCGTTAGGGCGTCCAAAGCGCAGTGATCAATCCAAGCCCAGTTACTTAAGGACGAGATCAGAAAGAGTAGGATGTTGTAGTATGGTAGATACCTACTACAGGTATACAAGTAGGAACACCTATAACCGACCACATTATGATCCTCACGCGTAGTAGTGCTGCAAGTTCTCTTTGCGCGAGGGACCGCGAATGACAGGAGCCCTGGTTGAATTAAGGACAGTTGTTGAGAACGTGTTTAGGCTTTTGCAGGTAGTTTTAAACCAGCATTTCTCGCCTACTTTATAGTGATCGATGAAGATGAATGTCTAGAGTTCAGACTGCAGAAACTATTGCATCCTACCCATTTTACAAGTCAAGTATGTGTCCAAAGTAACTAAGATGAACTTGCCCCATAAGGAAAGGTAGCCATTAGGGTCAATTCAACCCTCATTACATTACTTTTTGTCCTTATGCTGTAAATGGGTCTGGTCCCAATCACTTGTTCAACCTGGTCTAGCCTAAAACTTTTAGAACTTCTCCATAATCCCATTCAGTCTTCATGGTAACGATTAGCAAATTAGCAAGAAAAAAAAAAAAAAAAAGGAGTTGGCCATGAGCAAAATACCGCTGCAGTTACACAATTTAAGAAAAGTAATTTCTGCAATTTTACTTATTTAAAAATATTGAAGATGGATGTTTATTTTTAAAAAATGAAAGGAAATGTGAACAGAGGCACCTTAACATGGGCATGAAATACTATAACACACAAGGATATTGCATGGAATCCTTGCTTCTGTTCATGTCCTTTGATTCATTTCTTAGTACCAACTTTTTTGGAGTGTTGGTGAGGCTATACCATACAGGGTGCACTATTATACTCTCCTGCTCACGTGTCCTTGCTTGGGCTCAGCGAGAGGGGACTGTTAGCATGATATGATAAAACTAATAACCCAAATACTTTGGGGCCGGGATAGCCGAGCGTGTAGGAGCGCGACCCGCTGTTGCACGCTCGAGCCGAACGGCGGCGGTTCGAATCCGCCCTGGGAGGGTTGACTTTTATTTCGTGGGGGCCCCACGGAATAAATCTCCACCCTACCACCATGGTTAGAATAGGTTGGTTACACCTCTAGAGTAACCCCCCGTATGCCACACATGGCCAGGTAGGGGGTACCGAACAAAAAAAAAAAAAAAAAAAAAAAAAAAAAAAAAAAAAAAAAAAAAAAAAAAAAACCCAAATACTTTGCTGCATGCCTTAAATCAAAGCCAAGACTTTAACGTTCCTTAAATCTATGAACATTATTACAAATGATTTCATTATTAGTATAATGTCCAACACTCATATGAAGATCAATACCATTAGACAGCTGAAAGAAGTCTAGATTAAGGATCTACTAACATAATTGTCTGTATATTATAATAAATAGTTGGTAACTTTTAGTAATTTATATTCTTATAAGAGTACATAAGAAAGTTAAAGAAAATAACCAGCAACCAACAAAATCAATAACTAATAAAAATGTTTGCACTTTCACATAATGTAATACCTATTGTTGAAAAATCAAACCTTTCATAATCCTTCATCAAACCTTCATAAAGAATACTTAAGGATTAATAGTACTAGTTATCCTCAAACAACATTCGTTTGGTAATTGATAGCTAAGTTTTAGACTTAAGTCACGTTTGACAGTTTATTCCAAGACATTTTTTTTTTTTTTTTTTTTTTTTTTTTTTATATAACATATAACATGAGGGCAGGGAATAATGCAGAAATAAGAAACTCATTTTATGGCACCCATCCCCTGTACTTAATAAGAATCTTAATTTTTTTTTTTTTTTTTTATTACTAAACTTAGCAACTTGTAACTATAATTATAAAATGGGGCGGAAAATAGAAAAAAAATGTCTTAACTGTTTCACTGACTGTTCTAGGAATGACTCACCAGGCAGAATTCAACATAAAGGATGCACAGAATGAAGCAAACCACTAGGCAAAAAATTTTACTATATTTCAGACAGTATGGAAGTCACTGACTGTTTTGACTGTTAGAAATTTTAAATTTAATCAAAATTTCAATAACTTGCATCAGGCTTAGAGGTCAGTTAATAAAAAAATTATTGGAGCGCTACCAATGGGTGGAATATTTTATCTTTTCAGATGACCGGTCAGCTCTTCAAGCCGGTCAGCTCTTCAAGCCGTAGGTCTAACCTTAAAGTGATTTCCGAGACACTGGCCACCTCACTGAAACTGGAACTGGTCTTAGCACTGTGTCACAATGGAATAAAGGTATTTAGATTTAACAGGCAAGGAGAAATCTCCCAAGAGATGTATTCCACCATCACTATTAGGAGGCCAGAACTGAAAATAGGCAAATGAAAGAAAAATAAATGATAGGAGGTACCTTAAAATGATACAAGAATGTGCCAGATACCAACAAATTTTCTTTTATACATCGAAGCTCCAATAGCTGCTATTAAAAATGAAGTCTGACATTTCCAAAAACATCAAGTCTATGGTATACATACTAAAAATTATACTCCATTAAGATAGGTTAAATAATTGTCAGGATTTTCAGTTTACAATGATATTTATTATGGTAAGCCAACGTTTCGATCCAGCTTGTGGATCTTCATCAGGGCTACTGGGTCCAGGTGGATACTAGGACTGAGTCCTAGTATCCACCTGGACTCAGTAGCCCTGATGAAGATCCACAAGCTGGATCGAAACGTTGGCTTACCATAATAAATATCATTGTAAACTGAAAATCCTGACAATTATTTAACCTATCGTAATTGAAGAACAGTTGACCATCTCTCATCTCTATACTCCATTAAGAGAGAAGGTTTTAAGTAGGCATCAGTCCTTACTAATAAATCATTAGTGAGAAGCAATTTTTGTCATTTTCCAAAAGAGAAAAAAGTCTCACCTGGCACCTAAATAATCATTCTAATGTTAAAAATTTGTGTGTGAAAATGGCAGGATGGCCAAGTGGGCAAACGCATTAGAAAATTCACTTTGCCCCTGACAACCGAGATTCATTTGGGCACCCGAAGATAGCAAGCTCAAAACCCGGAGCAAGGGGAAATTTAATAATGCACAGCATAAATCCACCACCCACTCCCCTGGCCCATTAAACCCCATATAGCCTAACCGGCAAGGAAGGGAAGGACCACAAAAAAAATAAAAAAAAAATATGTGGGTAACTAACACTAAACATGAAATAAGTAGGCAAGGATATATTTCTTTTACAACCATGGACCCAACATTGTGTTGCGTCAGAGTGATTGATATACAAGGCTTGGCTGCAGTACCCCCTCCAAAGGTAATTCCTGTCTGTGCCCTTGGCTACTTGTCCTGGACAGAATGAAATCCAATCAATCAATTTAATTACTTAAAGGCATATAGTCAATAGATTTAAAAGACATCTAAACATTCGTGTTCGTTAATGAGAAAATCTGTCACTTTTCCAAACAATCAGCTACATTTACTACATTTACACATGGAATGCGCTGTTAAACGACACCAATCTCATAGTCCTACTCAAATTTGGAAAACATCTACATCTATTTTTTATCATAAAAAGCTAGATTTATTGAATTTCATTACTAGTTTTCAATTTTTTTAGTAATGAAGTAATTTTCATCCCACTTTTATATTTTGTTGTATGAATAGATATACTACTACCTATTTTTTTAAAAAAAATTAAAAAGTGCCCTTTTTGAGAAATTGAAATTAAAATTTTAAACTTGGATTTAAGAAAATTTCTTTAGTACCAACCTATACATTGCTGTTTATCATACAAAATGGCATGGAATGCGCTGTTAAAAGACACCAATCTCATAGTCCTAGACAAATTTGGAAAACATATGCAGCTATTTTTAATCATAAAATGCTATATTTATGGAATCTTATCTCTACTTTTTAATTTTTATAGTAATGAAGAAATTTTCATCTCATTTTTATATTTTGTTGCATGAATAAACATAATACAACCTATTTTAAAAAAAATATAAAAATGCCCTTTTTGAGAAAATTGAAATTAAAATTTTACATTTAGTTTTAAGAAAATTTCTTTAGTACCAACCTATACATTGTTGTATATCATATGAAATGGCATGGAATGCGCTGTTAAACGACACCAATCTCATAGTCCTAGTCCCATTTGGAAAACATCTACAGCTACTTATAATCATGATTTTTTCTGTTTCTGGACCTATTTTTGAGGGCTTTCAAATTCAAATGCGGGTAGACATATCTCAGTAACATTTCACAATTGTTCTAGTAGGTACAAGTAGTACACATACACCAAATTTCAAGAAAATCTGAAATGTTGTGGCTCAAGCCTGTGTTGAATTGACGTGGAATTACCCTCCTTTGGTTGTGCTGTTAGTTTAACAAGGAGTTCTGTTAGAATTTTAGAGTTAAATATATATTTTGAGTGCATTTTCTATCATTTTAGTACTAACTTCAAATGGCATAACTCAATCACATAGTCTTTGATTGCTAGGTTTATTATTTCATTGGGTAGGTCATTCCATTCTTGTTTGTTTTAACATTTTTATCCATATTTATTGCCGTTTTACGGCTTTTATTTTTATTAAACTTCCTGTCGACTAAAGTGTGGACGTTAAGTGGTGGGTATAGTGGGGACGTCCCCACTTTATCCGACCATGACTTATTTAACCTAACTTTCACATTTACTAAATCATTTATCTCATTGTTGATACGCTGTATGCCTAATCTATTTCCCTATTTTATTTTTATAATGCCCGTGTATAAAAATAGAAACACAATAACAGCCTACAAGACGATGTATGCCATATCTTCCAGTTCCAATATCAAAATCTGTTTTCTTTCTCACTATCCACCATTCCATCAAATTTTCTAGTTTCACCTGTCGTCAAATTGCAAGTTACCTATAATGAAGGAAAATTAAATGATAGAAAACCTGGGACAGAGGCCATTTTAACTTATTCAGCTTGCAAACAAAAACTCGAAAAAAAAGAAGGACGTCAAAAAAAAAAACTTGCATGAAAAAAGAAATCTACAGAAAAAATAATCAAGAAAAACAGCATGAATGTAAAATCTTTAGCAAATGTAAATGAAAAATAGATATTTCATAAAGAAAAAAAAAAGGGAAAAGAAAAACTGAAGAAAAAGGGCTAAGAAAAGCCTTTGAAGAAAATAATTTTGATTGGTGTACTTGTGTGCACTGTGATTGTGTTGAGATGGAGGATTTAACGACGTGTTCTGAATTATGAGAATTCTAACTTGACAGTTATTTGCTAGCTCTGCAGAACTGGATCACAAAGTAGGATCACAAAATACCCCCTGAGTTGTGTTTTAAAATATATTTAACTATAAATAATTAAATATCATTCGATCAACTATGATAAAACGAATAATTTAGCTCATTGTGGTAATAATTAGAGTTCAGAGGACATTTTTTATTTCGTTTGTAATAAACGACAATTTTTTATTAACCCTATGCTGAAGTATTGTTGCAATACCATATTCTATACAAATCTAAACAATTTTGATACATAGATGTATTCTTCATATAATACTCATGGCAATCATAAAGCATTTTATACAATTCAAAAAAGGTACCCCACTTAATCCGCACCTTCGGGTAAAGTGGGGATATTTTTTATTTTGTATTTTTATTAATTACAGCCAAATTGTTCCGATTTAATCCAAAACACTTAAAAAAGATATAGATAAGTAATAGAAGTTTAAAAATCATAATTCATATTGGATATTTAGTGAAAAATGAAGGATTAACATGAGGACAAAAAATATGTCCCCACTTTACCTACTCTCCCCTTCTAAATATTTCATAGGCATTAATATTAAATCTCATGTCAATTCAATTAATTGATATGAGATTTAATTAAATTAAATTAATATTTACTATTTATTATTTATTAATATTAAATCTCATATCAATTCAATTAAGTTGTTTTAGCTTTGTTGGTGTTTTTTAAGTTGTTAATTTATTCGAGGGCTTTGAGGATGGCGAACTGTTCGGCTTGGTTATTAGTGCAATCCTGACCTAGTCTAAACTTTATAATTTTCATCAAAATCCCATTTTTAAATATTAGGCTAGCACACCCTCCATGTTCGCCATCCTTGCTACCATCAGTGTATATTTGAGTCTGTCGTGTTTTTGGAATTCAGGATAATTCTTGGGTAATCTGCAGGATGTGGCCAGTCTTTGTAGTCAGTAATGTGTTCCACGTCATCCGATTTGAAGGTTTCAGTATCAGTCTTTGTGGATAATAAATGGAATTTACTTACATAAAAGTCAGCTAATATACTTATGGGAACAATTTAGGCTAAGACGAAGGCGGCTTCATCGGAGAGGGTTCGAAAGCCTTTAGCGATTTTAAGTGCCATCAGCCTTTGGACCCTTTCCAACTTTCTAATGTTGTACATTTTCTTTAACAAAACTATTAATGTGCTGACCGACAGCCAATGTTCGTTACACATGATCGCTAACACGCACTGTCACACACCGATTATCGAGAAAATCCACAAGCTATTAAGAAAACTACAAACTGATGGAAATAATTGGATTTCATTTACTTGGATAAAAGGGCACTCGGATATACCTGAGAATGATTTGGCAGACAAGGCTGCAAAAGCTGCTTCCAAAGATACTTCCCTGCCTGTATCATACACACGTATATCGAAACAACACTTAATACACATGCTACACCAACAAGCAGTATAACGATGGCAAGCACGATGGAACTCTACACACAAAGCACGACATTTGTACTCATTCATCCCATACTTACAGACTTACCTCAATAAAACTGACACATGGACAGATTTCCATACAACACAAGGAGTCACAGGACACGCAGCTGTGAACAGTTACCTTCATAGGTTTAAAATCAGGGACTCGCCATTGTGTCCCTGTGACTTCACACATGAACAAACCATTCACCACCAATACATGAATGTAGACTACTTACTGACTACAGAAATTCGCTAATAACAAAAACTATACAGAAACTGGGACGATGGCCTGTAGAAAATCACCTATTATTTGAAAAAATATTTGTAGACGTGAAACTATTTTTTAAAAACGCACTAATTAAAATTAAAGAAGTTAATGAAAACTATTTTTGATTGATAACTTTTTTCTGGTTTTCAAAAAAAAAAAAAAAATTTGTTCTATTATGCTGCTGAACGCTATTAATCTAAGTTATAATAATTTCTCTCTTTTATGTTTTCAAGTTTCATTTTTCAAGTTTCATTCATTTATTATTCCAAGTTTGTGGTTACTGTAAGTTAGGTATCTGATTATATGTTCTGTTTAAACGTTCTGTTTATGTTATATGTTTAAATGTAGTTATGAATTTAAGTGCTTATCTATGTTTTTATGTTTTAATATGTACATATGTGTTTATATGTTGTTTATATGTGTTTACATGTTGTTTATATGTGTTTATATGTTTCAGTATATGTAAGTATGAATGTATGTACGTAAGTTCGTCAATATGAATGTAAAAGGTATTTATTGTGTAGTTGCTGAACGCTACTATTTTTCTAATCTTTTTTTCTTCACTTAATCATTTGCTTCTTAATGTCATGTTTCATTAGGCTTTGTTTTGTTTTATTGAAGTTTGTTTATTATTTTTTAAAAAATCTTATTATTTGTATAAAACTATAATATAAATACGTCTCATGTAACATGTGTCGCTGTTGATGCTGCAGAGGTCTATGCACCAGTATCACTGGATGCGGGCCCCTGGAGTACCACCGGCGACACAACTAACATGTACATTATATACAGAAATGTATGGTATGTACAGTATACAAAATAAACTCCCTTCTGGCAGGGTTACTGTTAGAAGGAAAATAATAAGTTGTTTTAGCATGAATTATTCAACTACCAATATAAAATAATTAAATATCCAATAAAATCATTATTTGGCATCAAAACTAATAATATTGCAGTAAAATAGCAAAGAAACAAGATTAATTTCTGGTCTTTAAGCAAAACAACTTTATTTACAACAATTTAAAAACAGCCAAATTAAATAAATTATTTGTACAAGAAATAAATAAATAATACAATATCAAAAAAAAAAAGAAAAAAATTTCATTATACATATATTCATTACTCTTGAGTGGAATATATCTTCTAATGCTGTTGCTTGTTTATTCTCCAAAGAAGCTTGATGCTGTTTGCAAGACCACAATTGTTGAAAATAAGGTTCAAAAGACCAACCAAGGTAAATATTGAAAGGAGATAGACCAAGTATACGGCTAATTTCGATATCAAATTACCAAAAATGATAGGGCGGACATAGTCAATTACTATTGCTTCAATACCCCTGGAACAAAAAAAAAAAAGAACATAATAATTTTAAAGTATTTGTGATATTTAATACATGTAAATTTATCTATTTCCATCAGTCCTACTAGCTAGATATCCTGCAAGTTGAGTGAATTAAAACTCAAGAGTGCTATGCGGAAAGAGCTAAAACCTTATCTGATATAATGATACCTTCAGGTTATCATTACACACACATCAACACAAATACACACACAGGCTTAAATATAGCCTTACAAAGGTTTAAATAAAAGCTCTAAAAAATTGGAAGGATTCAAAATTTTGACCAGGGTAATGTTGACGCATAATCGGGACAGTCTGTTTTGCAGATTTTGGGAAGAATTTATCAAATTTTTTCACTTGAAGAAAATGGGCCATGGATTGAAACAAGGAGTAATTTGATGGTGCGAGGTCTAGACTATATGGTGGATGAGGCAGGAGCTCGAACCCAAGAAGTTCTGTAATCTTTTCTTTGGTTCGACGGTTCCTCTTAATTAATTGTAGAGGAGTAAGATAGTGAGGGACCTGTCTACTGGTATTTTCACCTTCCCCATGGAGAGAAGATGGCGACTAACAGTATCTTTCGACACACCACACTCCATGGCAAGTTCTTGAGTACTTGTGGACGGATTCAACTCAACAGCTTTCTTCAGAACCTCATCAATATCCATTAGTGGTTGCCCGGAGCCCTTCTTCTTCTTCCTTTCCAACGTCGTATCTCCACTTCTAAATTGTTCAAACCAATGCCGCGCAGTGAGTTGGTCAAGGAAACCTTCCACTTCATATTTAATAATTTCATGAGTTGCTTCAGCGACAAAAATTTTGTTCCAGTACATACAATACATACAATAAGGCTTAACGGACCCGAAGGCCCGACGCCGACACCACCAATCGGTCCCTACATACCTCCATCCAACTACCATCGTCCAATCCCAAATTCACAAGATCTGCTTTCACCGAATCTTCCCACCTTCGCCTAGGCCTACCCCTCGGTCGTTTTCCAGTCGGCAAAGCGTTTATCAATCTTTTAGGAATTTGTTCACTACTAAGACTCGCCATTTTGCATGCCCACTTTAACCGACGCGCAGCTATAGACTCGATTACATTAACCGGGTAAAGCTCACGCAATTCCGCATTGTGTAGCCGTCTAAATTCTCCTGTTGACTCATCTTTCTTCGGCCCGAATATTCTACGCAGCACTTTATTTTCAAACACCATAAGGCGTTTCTCATCCCTTACTGTAAGCGGCCATGTTTCACAACCGTAAAGAACAGTCGGAAGAATTATAGTTTTGTAAATCCTAATTTTTAAATTTCGGGATAAAAGGCGTGACCCAAGTAATTTTGCAACCGAGAAATAACAAGCATTTCCCGCCTTTAATCTAGCCTTAATTTCCTCTCCGATTTCGTTTTTTCTAGTTACAGTAGATCCTAAATATCTAAATTTCTCAACGGCTTCGAATATTTCCTCTTCTACTTCAATATCGCCAAAATTGTCACCGTTTCTACAACTAACCATATATTTTGTTTTTTCCGTATTTATTTCTAGCCCTACTTCTTTTCCGGCTTCCATCAATGCTTTTGTATTTAGTTCTATCGTTTCCACGTCGTCGCCAAGCAAAACCAAATCATCAGCGTAACCGAGCACGGATACATTTCCCCCCAGATTCAAACCCTTTCCGGTATTTATCACCTCCCTAATGACATATTCTAGAGCTAAATTAAATAAAACAGGGGATAGCGAATCCCCCTGTTTCAAACCAGAGTGAACCTCGAACTTCTCAGAAAAATAACGACCGATTCTTATTTTATTGAACGTTTCGGTCATACACATTTTTACTAAGTTTACTAACTTCTTCGGTATTCCTAGTTCAGTCAGGATGTTATACAGTTTATTGCGGTCTATTGAATCATAAGCCTTTTTAAAGTCGACATACAGTTGATGAACAATACCATTGTATTCTAATTTTTTCTCTAATATTTGACGGAGGGAGAATATTTGGTCTACGGTAGATCGGTTCCGTCTGAAACCACATTGATAATCTCCGATAATTTCCTCGGCGTATTCGGTTATTCGGCTAGTCAGTATTGACGTAAATACTTTATAGCAGACCGGAAGTAGTGAGATCCCACGGTAGTTATTAGTGTCTGTCCGCGACCCCTTCTTGTGAATCGGTATAAGTATAGACTCTTTCCATTCTTCGGGTACTTTCTCATACTCCCAGATCTTTTTAATCAAAAGATGTATTTTTGAAATCCCAGCTTCCCCACATGATTTGATTAGTTCGCTAGGAATATTATCCGTCCCCGCTGCTTTATAGGATTTTAATTTTCCGATAGCTATTTCGACTTCCCCTATACTCGGTTCTTCTAATAACGGTTCAGCACTTTGAAATTCCAAAAGTGGTGATAGACGGGTATTTTCTGGATTCAAAATACTATCAAAGTGCTCTTTAAACTTCCTTACTATGTCTACCGGATCCGCTATGATGTTATTATTATTATCCCTAATACCAGTCGTAACTGGTCCTAGACGTTTACGTGATAAATTTATGCCTTTATACATATCTCTAACGTTATTTTGGATTCCATTATTTTCTATTTCTATTATTTTGTTTTTGAGATATTCTCTTTTTTTATTTTTAAGCAATTTAGTCGTTTCGTTCCTCATGCCTCGAAAGTAGGCATGATTGTCTTCGCTAGGATTATTTAAAACTTTGAGTTTAGCGGCTTTTCTTTTCTCACACGAGTTTAAACATTCTTCATCGAACCATGGTTTATTCTTATTATTTTCCCTTTTGCCCAGACACAAATTACTGACCTCTTTAATATTATCCCTAATCCCTTCCCACAATTGATCAATGTCTTCGCCATTCTCTGTCGATGGTTCTAATACATCAAATCTATTCTTGAGTTCAATTTCAAATTGTTTTCTAATCGGCGGAATTTTAAGTTTTTCCAGATTAAAATATTCGGTACGAGATCCGGTTTCTAACCTTTTTTTTATTGAAAGTCTTTGCCGAACTTTAGCGACTACTAGTTCGTGATCCGACCCGCATTCCGCCCCTCGGTACGACCTAACATTAATAACACTATTTTGCCACCTATGCTGCACCAAAACGTGATCGATTTGATTTCTTGTTTGTGAATCCGGTGATGTCGGTCGGTTATCCACGAAAAAAGATTGAATTTATAATCCAAAAAGATTTAAATACTTATGTTTTATTTATCTGTGCTTATTAATGTCTTCCTTTTTTTTAGTGAGTTTGATCAGTCATTGCTTGTAGATTGTATTTAAGGCAATTTAATTTTAACAACTAGACCACAATTTTAACAACTAGACATAAAAAAAATAAGTCTTTGCTCTTTTCAAAGTGTTCTAGTAGTTCACTTCGAATAATTTTACAAGCAAAGTATACTAGTTTACCCTAGTCATAGTACGTAGGTATATTGCTTAACTAACTAATTTTATAATTGGTTTAACCAATTTATCTAGGTTCTAGATAAATGGACTGGTTATTTATTATACTTGGTTATTCAAATGGTTTATAAAAATCAAAATATTTCCAAAATATCCCTTATGATCTAAACCTATTATGACTAAAAATATAGGCATCTTATTGGAGAATTCTTGCGAGAGTATACAAGTTATAACTTCTAGTTTTCAGCTGTGATTTATGCCAGTATGTTTGTTTGTTTGTTTAACAGCACTTTATGCCACTAAGGCTAATCGGATGATGCTACAATGAGAGTCCTAAATTTTGCCTATCCTATTAGGGATCTTTACAAGTACCTGACATCTTACAGGCTCGGGACCTCCATTTTACGTCCTATCCGAGGGACGGCATAGCCAAGAATTTTTTACTCCCATTAAAAAATCTTAGGACCACCTTGGGACACGAACCCGCAACCATTAGAATTGTAGATTGCCATGCTAACCACTACACCTATTCCAGTATGTTATTGACCATTTTTTTTTCCCAAAAGGACTGATAGAAGACTTGTAACATTCTCCACCGACAGAAATGTAGTAGTCATTAATATTAGCACATATTCAATATATAATGCAGAATAATGTGACAGGAAATAAATAAAAAAACGTTCTTTGCTTCCCCATATATGTTAGGTATATTGACCAACATTTTCTAAATTTCTCTTAAACATTATTGGACAATTGTTTTCTTCGGTTGCTAAAAAATAATTTTGATCGCATGTTTTTAAGTTACGCTTTTTATATACATACGTATACGTAAATTCAGGCTCCACATGTTGGTCCCAGTAAAATTCAAAAAGTGGCAAATGGATAGACTTTAAATATTTATATAACACAATACAACACATAACAGTAAATTTATTACTGGTTTAATGTGTACCAAGCTTTAATGCTATGTATCAGATATTAACATTTTTCTCAGCTTCATAAATTTCATAATACTTGGTATAAAGCAAATTTAAATTACCAATGCATATGCATGACGCCAGCAACTGCAATCACAAGATCAAAGAGGAGGTTCGGCATCATAAAACCTAGAGGAACAATACCCAACAATCCTGCAGCAACATATCTTTCATACACCCATAGCTTGGAATGGTCACCATGCCCAGAAAGTTTAGGTTGAGTGACAGAAAAATGACGCACTGCATCAGTCAGTTTTACCTACAGAAATTTCAAAATAGTTACTCTTAAAAAAAAAATGCTTAAACACAAATTTTATTGATATTAAACCTAGAGGTAGATAAAATTGCATAACAACTTACTTTTGGTTCTGGAGAGACAATTCTTTTTTCATTTGATATTTTATGAAAGTTAAGACATGATACAGCAGAAGCGGTAGGATACTTCAATAACGAAGAAGTTTTGCCTTTAATTCAAAATATATATATTATTAAATAGAACCATGGAATAATAAAATTAGGCCATAGGTTATTCAGAAAAGAAATACATCAGAAACATACCCGGTATCACACTAGAAAAACTTTTATTTTTTAAGATATTTAAGCTTCTCCCCAAAATATTAGATACAGACATTTCTTTAAATGATTAAAATAAGGCAAAGTTCGCAAAATTCGAAACCTTCTTTATTATTCCAACAACCTTGAAATAATGACAGGTATAATTAGATCAGGTGTTTGGAACAGACCAAAATGTTATTCAAAATTTAATATATTTTAATGTTGACAGATAAAAAAAAAAAATTCGAACAATATAGTGTTTTATTTATTCTATTTTTTAATTCAAGAGATGTATATACGAAAGAAGAATATTGAAAGCTCAAAATGATTAAATAAACAAGATTGTTGAACTATCCTTAGAGAACGACTATTATACGTTTGCCAAATACAACTCGTTACTGAATGATCCTTATATTGTATTATAGTTTAAAGCTTTTAAAAAATGAATTCTGTGACCCGCAATATTTCTAAACTCAATTTCTTAGCCGTTTGCGGTAACCAAAGTAGTGTTTTCAATTATAATTATGAACGATTCAAACCACAAACCATCATACCCTCTCGAGTATGTACCGATTTGTAATGACAGTCCTAAAAATAAAAGTTCAATAAAGTTTATATTTGTCTATTCTTTTTACAGAACACTTATATACTTAAGAGAAAGTATCCAGTGAGATTGCGACCTAAGGGATTTGAAGACAGTAGACCTCGCCTTAAAGGGAAAGATTACTGTTATGAATTAGTGGAAGATACAAACATCAGGAAGCAGGAGCTAATTCCTATCATACTTAAAGAGTATGCTGAAGGTGAGAAGACTAATTTTTTTCAAAAATTAGTTCAATATTTTTCTCTATGAATAATGATAGATAACTTATAGGTCTTGGAATGAAGGGTGAATGTGTGTCAGTTAAAAAATACGAAGCCTACACGAAATATATTATAACAGGGTTGGCGGATTATGCCACACCTGAAGATGTTGAAGAAGCCAAAAAAAGAAAAGAATCACAAGAAACTAAAAGTTATAGTACATTATCAGCACTAAGGGTGAGGAAGTCCAGTCAGATTTACTATAATAATAACCGAATTATTTAGGTTCTACTTTGAATAAAAGACTCCTTTTAATACTTACCCCAATCCTAGGAGAATGTTTAAAGAAATTGACCATTTACTTTACGTAAAGTATCTGCCTTTACTTGTTGGCAAAGCTACTGCTATGTTACTTCTGGGTGTGGCCTTTTTTGGGAGGTTATTGGACCATAATATAAACAAACTCCCGTTGCATCCTTTTCAGTTAAAAAGGAGATTGATCAGTTTTATTAAATTACAGCTTTCGACTGCCACTCGCTGGCAAAGATACATGAGCCATCAAAAGATCCTCTTCAGTTAAGGTCAGGGCCTCACTAAATAGTGCCACATTGATCACGCCTTGAAGTAACAGCATGGTATCCATTATTGTTTAGGTATCATTTGACTATCTTCAAACCTACTCAATATAAATGTTTATGTTTAACAATATTTAAGAATGTTTAGCTTAATACATATATTACGTCGTCAAGAAAATGGTTACAACTCAAAATATATAGATTTAGAGCTATGCATACCATTGAAATCAGAATGAGAAAGCCTGACTGAATATAATCACAATACTATTGATAGCTAATTTACTTATTGATAACTTATTAGTTACTGTTAGTACCAATGGTACTAACTGCCCCAATGGTGCACTATTTGTGATCAAAGACTATTTTCCCTTGTTGATTTTGTAGGTACATATTGACATTGAGATTGCAGTTAAAACTTCAAATACAATCACTCAAAAAATTTGTTTGTTTTTTTGTTGTAACCATCTTTTTACCAACATGTGATGTATAAGTACACTGAGATTTAGAAGGAAGGACTTTGTAACAATCGACACTTAATTCAATTTCTTTACTTTTTTGGCCTCTTGAAAAATAGTTAATTTTAAATTTCTAATTTAAATATGATGGTTTCAGCTGGACTATTCTTCTTTCTTCATTTGGTTGTTTGCAAAACATATTACAGTGTAATGTGTTCATGTTTGACAGTATATTTGTTTGATGTTTGACAGTATATATACACTCGCGGCCAACAAAACCGGCGCACCTTCATTTTTAGTAATAAATGTATCTTAAAGTAGGTATAACTCGTCCTAGCATCGATTTCTTATCTAAAATAAGCACATGTCCTTTCAATATTATGTCAATAATCCTCTATAGTAAACAATCAACAGATTAGAATTCGAAACAATACTGTATCAGTACGTATATGCGACTTCAATGTTATACGTTTTCCTGCTTATTTTCTTTTCAATTTTCTTTCGTTTTTTTTGTGTTAGTCGTTGTTACTTAATCTTTTTCATTTAATAAAATGGTTTTAGAAGCTATGACAGTTGCGAGAATAATTGCGTTGGTGGAAGAGTAGGAAGAGTTTGATAGTAGGAATCAACGTTAGGTGGCCAGGACGTTAGGCCAACCAGAAATAACGGTTCAAAGGGCGGTTCAGAGGTAGCAGGAGACGGGACTCTCTATGAGGAGGCCAGGATCAGGGAGCCCCAGAACGACTGAGCCAGCAGATGACCGTTCCATCATGATGCAAACGTTAAGAAACCGCACAGAGACTGCAGTAGAAACCGTTTGTTGGCTGAGAATTGCTCGACAGGTGAATGTGAGTGTACGAACAATAAGTAGAAGGCTCGCCGAAGTGAACTTACACTCCAGGGCCCTTTAACAGGTCCTCAGTTGACGGCAGCTCACCAAAATACATGTCTTCAATTTTGCTGAGAACATGCTAACTGGACTGAGCCTGATTGGGCCTCCGTTATGTTCAGCGACGAGTAAAGGTTTAATTTGTATACTCAGGATGGCGGAGTAAGAGTATGGAGAAGAAGAGGAGAGAGGTATAGCCAGTGCAACATCGCTGAAACCGTGAATTTCGAAGATAGGTCTGTTATGGTGTGGGGATGCATCACATCACAAGCGAGGACAGACCTCCATGCGTTCAACAGACCCTCCCTCAATGCAACCTCGTATATCATGGAGGTTCTAGAAGAATATGTGATGAATTTTAAGTCTTTCTTTGGCAATAATGTTCGCCTAATGCAAGATAATGCCCGGCCATACACAGCACATGTCGTGCAAGTGTACCTGGATGAGGTTGGCTTTCGTACTCTGCCATGGCTAGCTCGAAGCCCAGATCTGAACCCTATAGAACAGGTTTGTCCGATGGCGGCCAAACCCTCCCATTACTCTACAGGACCTCAGGACATCGCTAGTGGAAGAGTGGGAGGCTGTACCCCTGGAACGGGTAGCTATCCTCATCCAAAGTATGCCGAGGAGGATTAAAGCAGTCATCAGAGCCAGAGGAGGGAATACACGGTACTGAGGACGTTTTGTTTTTGTTTAATTAAAGTTGAAAATGTAAAGAAGTCAATTTATATTTTTATAGATGTTTGGTTTTTTTATATTAAATTTTATTTCTTTTTTTATGTCGTTTTTTCTTCATTTTCCTTGTGCCTCTTAGAAGCATATAGTATACACTTTGCTAAGAAAAAAATTGGGAAGTTTATCTTGGTCCAACAAAAAGATATTTGAAAAAATCTAGGTGCGCCGTTTTTTTTGGCTGCGAGTGTATATGTTTGACAGTATTCAATGAGATTTTTAAGGAGTTGGTCAAAAATTTTAAATTAATACTTTTCTTATTAATAGTCTAATGAACAAAATGCTAAACTTTCATTTATAAATGCAAAAACTTGGTACAATTCCTTTGGCATTATAATTACAAGTTGACACATGTGAGATACCCTTTAACAAGAGACTTAGTTTATTTACATCCATTGCTCCAGAAAGCCGAAAAAGGGATCTATACTTCTGTTATATATGATGAAACATTTATGAAATATTTTATGAAATTAAAAATAATTAAATAAGAATCAAAGAAAGAGAAATATTTTACAAAAAGAGAGAGTAGCCAAGTCACACTGTTCATACCGACTCACTGACACAAACAAAAACAGTGTCAGCTCACTTTAAAGTGCTCTCTACTGACAGATAAGGTGAAGTTGTTTGGATCCCTCGTTCTTCGCTAGAGTATTTCTAGCCACATCGAAGCTCTGCTGTGTTTTTGCTTTTTAATTTAAATTAAATTGATAAATTTATATGTTTTAATAATTTTTAGTCTATTATTTATATGTATTCTACAATTTCAGTCTCAGATGAGATTTAATAATTTATTATTAGCTTATTTTTTCAATTTTCCAGACTGTCAAATTCCTCGAATCCCAACTGTTATCAGTTGTAATGAACCAAGAAGTTGAATGGACTATAGAGCCTTGGCATATCCGAGTGGCCTTTAGAAAAGCTGGAATACATGTACCTACTCAATGCATTCAGCTTCCTGAAAAACCTATTAAAGGACCCAATTTGGACTGGGAATCAAAATATTTTTGTGTTACTGTGACAGTAAGTTTAAGAAAATTTACTTGTTTTACTTTACATCTAATGGCAACTCATCATCTAAGGGTGGTCAATAGTTATTATAAAACAAAGACAAAGAAGTAAATGTTTAAATTTCAAAACAGTGCGGCTCATGTCTATTGCCTCATTTTTTTTCCCATCCTACTAGAATCTTGGTCCCTTACTCTCCTTGAAACTCAGAAATTATATGATTTAATTATTATAATATAATTAAACATGATATGATTGAAATACTTCCAAATATTTTTACAAGCAGGCCCCCCATCAGCAATAATTAGACTAGGAGGAAGGATGATCCAACCCTCTCGGGGACCCCCTCCTTAGAGGTGTTGACTGGGCTCCGTATAACAGTGATAACTGGTGGATGGGGGATGAAATTCCCTGATGTGAGGAAAAAATGTTGGAACCATAGGATTTGGATAAATCGGGAATTTGTAGTGAAAGGTTAAGTATTTGTATCTAGCAAAATCAGCTTTATGAACATTGAACACAAGCTTATGAACAAATAGCCCAGAAACTGACAATGTCCAAGAACTATACTGAGTTATGGACATTTTCAACCTTGTTAAGAAAAGTATTTATTCAAAATAATAATTATTTTTAATAAGAATAATTAATGAAATACCTTCTTACTTTGGCTATCATATTTATACTCCTTAAGGTTGGCCCAGGAGCTTTCTATTTATGTCAGATGCTTGGTCATTGATTGTCGTGTGGATCACACTATTTTAAATCCAGGAGATATTTATAGATGCATGTGATTTCTAAGAAGTATTTCTCTGATTAGTTGATACTGGAATTCCATCAATGGTCCAATATTAACTGAGATGCTTTTAATGGTTGTGTCCAATACCTAAGATATATTTTTAATGTTTATTATGCTTTCCATGGTTTTTTTTTTCTAGTTAATCTGTTATTTCCTTGACCATAGTGCACTTTTTCAATGTAATGAGAGATTACCTTCACATCACATTGAGCATTTCTCCTTTCAATGCATACTAGAAACTCAATTCCATACGCATTGGTTGGAATATTAAACATTGAATAAGTGAGGCTCTATCAGGAACCAAATGGTAACAAAAAGTACATCATTGGCAAGTTAATCCACATTTTTTTTTCTTGGCCCATCTACAACCTTTTTCTCTACATCTATTTCTACTGTCAACTATTTACCATCATATGTTTTAATTACTTAATAAAGTTTATGTTATAGTGGACTTATGTACACTTGTTTCATTTGATAATAGAAAACTTCAAATGTGAGTTATGAAAACAATTTTTCTTTTGAGACATAAATTATTATAGTAATCTACTTTTGTACATCAAAACAATTGATTAAGCAAACTGTAATTAAGAAAATAGATACCTATTACATTGAAACATGTGTATATGTAAATACACACACACACACATATATATATACAAAATATTTATTTATTTATTTTTGTTTTGTTTTTTGCCTTGATTACAGATCAATAATACAGAAAAGGCTACTGTTAGGTGTAGACTTCATCATTGGAGTACTAATCCTGGTGACAGGCTACCTTATGTTCAGTTCCCATGGGCTTTACCACAAGAAGCCATTTTTCCAGAAGATCAAGAACGGATTAATCAACTGCCAATTATTAAATTTAAAACTATTAATACTTCTACTATGAATACTTTAACAAACTGATTGTACTCTAAAGAAGTATATATATGTTACTTTATCTGTAATTAACTTTTGATAGATAAATAATTACCATTTTTAATTCAGATTGCTTTTTATCGTTACCCTAATCTATAGTGTAAAATATTTTAAATCTTTAAAATTTAAAGTCAAATATCTTTATATTTTAATCAACTTTTTCGGGTTCATTCAGGTAAAGATTCGTTTATGGAAGGTGCAGTCAGCCTATTGACTGCGTTTTATCTTTGTTTGTTAATTAACTTTTACCTCACTTTATGCTATTATAGCTAATCAGGTAATGTTACAGTGGCAGTCCTAAATATTCCCAATCAAGATTTAACCCCTTAACGGGCACATTTCGCTATTATAGTTGGAAGCAAATTGGTGTTTTATATAATTCCCAGGAGACCTCAAATGACCAGTTTTGAAATAATTTTGAAAAAAAAATGTTTGCCGGAAGTTATGGGCGATTGCCTCTCTAGAGGCTTACGCCCACACAGAGTATGCACAATGCAATGCAGCACCGCGCCTCGTGTAAAGAGCAATGGCTAAAGAGCCCTCTTCCCTTCTCTATTCTCGCCCGCTTCCCAAAAGAAACCCCTGTCCTATTGCTATTCAGCAATTATATGATAGAAAATAACAATACATTTATATGCAATAGGTTGTAAAACCAATAAAACCTATTTTCAGTTCGAGAAGTTCAGTATTTATACTCGAGAAGAAATTATCGAAATAAAGCATAAATTCCTTGTTCTCATATGACGTGATTGCTTCTTGAACAACAAGTTCTCCACGTCCTTTTCCGGGTGTGCGTGGTCCACCTTGCCTGTATATACATCCATATTCTGGGCATATGATGTTACGGAGTCGCAAAGAGCCCAAACTTTGAAACTGCGTTTTATGGGTTTCAGTGGCATATATTGGTTAAAGCTGCTCCTGCCCTTGAACTTCACCAATGACTCATCTATGGCCATCTATCGTGAGGGATTGTAGAAGAGTTTGAACCTGACGTTTATGTATGTAATCATAGGTCTAACTTTGTATAAAAGGTCGAATCCCGGCTGGCCCTCTTGGGATTGTTTCGAAGTTTCATTGATATGAAACATCTGTAAAATCTTTTTACAGGCAATACATCTTTTATTCTTTCTACTTCGAAATTTCGTTTTTGTGACGAGCATAGCAACATTGAGGGTAATGTGTGGAAGCCCATTATAATTAAAATTCCGAGGAATGCACATAATTCTTCTATGGACATATCCAAATGTTTTTCTCTGTTGAGCATAAAATTCGATCGGTATACTAAATGCTGTATGAAATTCTCAGTAAAGAACAAAAAAATACCATCTGCAAACCATCGTCAATGTCGGAATCTGGCTCGCAATCCGACTCCCTTTCCTTGCCATCTGCTCCGTTATCAGGAACCGAAGATTCTCCAGATCCTCCTCATCATCCAAATCAAATTCCTAATCGAATCGAGACATCCTATAAATGTTATTATTAGAGGAATCTGCATTACAAAAATAAAAATTAAAATGTTTGAGAATTTATAGAAAAAAATTTATTAATTTATTTTGCAGATGTTGAGTATAAGTATAATTTGTTTCGTTTTAGATCAATGAAAAAAACATTTAAAAAAATCAAATTTTTTTTTCGTCTAAAATTTTAAAACTTATTAGTCAATAACAAGTATGCGACAAAAATATTTAAATAAAAATCAATTTAAATGGCATTAGTAATGTATAAGTAAATGATTACATATCTTTATAATGTTGTAGAGAGTGATTGAGGAACACAATACACAAACATTCACAAGCGTATGTAGAAAGGCAACCGAAGGGACATGTACCTGGGACGCTCACAAGCCTCTCTAGAGGCCTGTATTCGACACTCTTCGGGATTCCTCGGCCCTGGGAGGCCGGAGACTCCCGATTTCTCATCGTGAAACTCCTGATGTCTAACGGAACCCATAGGAACTATTACCGCGATCTTCCCGCCCGATTTGAATATTTCTAAGTTCAGGCCTCCAGAGAGGCCTCTGAGCGTCAAAGGGTTAATTAGAATGAACGCCACTCAGTCCAAGCCTATCCCCCACCCCCGTGTATGTGAGGCCCATCAGCCTACTGGAGGTGACTCACACCGACCTGGCGCAGGAGTGATGTACCTTCCCCTGTATCTCATCGAGAATCGTGGTGTGGTTTTCCAGGATATCAGTAACCGCTTAGAGGTTTCTTACAAGGACGGTATGCTTCAGGGAAAGAAATATAGGTCCTCGTGGCCTGCTGACTCAGTGCTACCATAATCCTTGGACCTAGATTGGTTTGTCACTGTCCTTGAACCCGAGAGAGCTGACGCCATCGGTGGGAAGGACACTGCCAAATTGGCCCCAATGGGATTGGTAACAGAGCTATGGGCAGTAGCACCATGGTGACTACGGCTTGCAGTAAGGTGAGGTTTGGGCTACCCCCTCCATGCTGTCTGTGCTGCCACAATCAACACAAATTTCTGTAAGAAGACCACTCTGTGCGGCCAAAGGTCTCATTAGGCCTATTGTGCCAACCGAAAAAAAAAAAAAAAAATATCAATATTTGTCATCTGTGCAACTAGGAAATCATGCAAACTAGGGAAAAAAAACTATTGACAGTGGTCTAATTGCATTAGGCAAGAAAATTTAAGGTCACCTCTGAAATACCATGCAAAAAGATTTTTCTACAAGATGAAAATTTCAATTTCTGTTAATGAGTGCAGTAATATATATGTAGGATGTATCCTTGGAAAATTGAGAATCTCAGAAAGAATAATATTTTGTTTATAAAGTCCTAAAAAGTATGTATGCCTGAAAAAAATGAATGCATGCATAAATACATTTCATGCAAAAAAAAAAAAAAATATATAAATATATTATATATACATATATACATATATATATATATATATATATATATATATATATATATATACAAGTTAAAGATCCCTATCCTAATTATAACTGGTTAGGCAAAATTTAGGACTCCCACTGTGGTATCGTCCGATTAGCCTTAGCATAAAGGGACCTTAATCAAAACAAACAACAAATAAGTGCAGTAATAAATAACAAATAAAACGCTTAAGATATTGAGTATCACATCTCAACTTTATTAATGTCCCTTTTAGCAATGAACTGAGTATAACAAATATCTGTTTTATGTCTACTTTATGATGGTAGACTAAAACTTCAATAATCTTAAAAAAATTTTAAGCAGTCCTTAAATATTTGTTGGGAATTGTGTTTATAATCAACTACCAGTTTTGTGTTTATTTATTTAATATCACAATGGCCAACCCTAAATCAAAACATTTTATTAGATTAAAAATTAAGATATTGGATGAAGTTAATTATGTTTCAATCAATAAAAGGATACAAATGACACAAATCATGAACCCAATGAATATAGTAAATGATTCCAATTACTAGTGAATTAAATAAACTTAGAACAAACTTTTTCCCACCCAATCTAAATCTATATTGGTGAATCAAATATTCCGTAATAATATTAAATTAAATTGTACCAGGAATTTCATCAAAAGGTGGATAATCTCTATGAATAGATTAGTTAATTAGGTATAAGTAATTATTTATTTGAAAAATGTATAATTAATTCACAGAGTTGGGACATTACGAACTGATTCCCAAATTCATTAAGTAGCAAAGCAGTAACAAAACTTCATTTCCCATTTTTGGCCAAATAGTCAATCATCTAATAAATTCTGACATCTAATGAAATTTTTGACATTAACCAACTCCATTAGAAGGTACGTTATTTTAAGTTTTTAAAATATATTTTTTCATCAAGAAATAGTTTTTAAACAAAAAAAAATATGGTTTAACAATGTGTACATAGTACCATCTATTTTGTTTTCCCTTAATAGACCTTTGAAGTCAAGTGGGCAAACTAACTCCCTACCACCTCTTACTTAACATTCAGTCTCTGTGTTGTATGCATCTCTATACTCTGGACATAAAAGGTAAATATCAGATTTAATTTTATCTTGCTAACCAGCTACTTATTTAAATATTCATGGTTACATCTCAACATCTTTTATCTAATTATCAGTTTTGTAAAGTATTTATTAATATTCCTTTTGGTCTTTTATTATTCTAAATTTATATTACAGTGAAAAATTCATTCTTCCTTTTTGATATATATATTTTTTAATACATTAAAACATCACAACGTTTCGAGGCTCATTGCCTCATCTTCAGGTGTACTGCAACAATATTTTTATTAATATTTACAACTCTTTAAAAAAATTTAATTTACAATAATTATAAAATTTGGAACATAAACATTTATGACTTAAAATAAATTTAGAATAATAAAAGACCAAAAGGAATTTTAAAAAGTCTTCCAGTATAGTATAAACTATCAGTATTTATTTATAATTTTTACCATCTTTTATAACTATCAGTTTTGTCAAGTATCCATGTCGCATAAACATGACAATTGGAATTGGCTTTCATAATTCTGTTACTCTTAGTTTTTACTATATATAATTATTAATTACATGATAAACATTTAATTCTCGTATTCTACCATCGGTACTTATATATTTGTCTCCTTTTAGCACTATTAAAGATCCACATATAGGGATCGAAACATCGGCTTTCCAAAATACAAAAACAGATAACTGACAATCCTGACTAACTGATATTTTCTTTTGAAAAACCGACGATTTGATATAGAATATGAGGATCTTCCTCAGGTGTAAAGAAAAAAAAATATATAGGAGCAACATGTAAAGTAACTATGTCCCAAGATGAAGACCTATTGCTCTAATTATTAATATAGGTTGTAACAATAAAAAGTAACAAAATAATGGAAACCAAATCCAAGCGATGGTATGTATACATGACATGGGTACTTCAAAAATCTGACATTATATAAAAGAAAGTACAACTATGCTTGAATATCTGAGTAAGTAGCAGGTTAGCAGATTTTTATAGTGTACCGTGTATATTTTTAGTTTTTACAATTTCTACTTTCGTATTTTTCACTTAGTCGTCATGTAGCTTTTCACTTCAAAACCGTTTGGTTTCCTTGTAATAAACCTTTTTAAGTCGGCTAACTAACCCCCTACCACCCCTCACCATATAATTTTTATAACGTAAACATTGAAGTTATTATTAATTTAACATTCAATTTTGAACATTCTATCGGGTTGCATTAACTAAGTCTTTCTTATCATTGTTAGGAACATGATGTTAAATATCCATTAAAAGGGAAATGGTTGAGAGGTGCGGTTTAAATAAATAAAATCTAATATGCAAGTATTACTTACTTCATTGTGCCGATGTTTCAACCCTAATTTCCGGTCCTCATCATGGTTAAATGAACAAGACACAGACAAAAATAATTATAAATACATAGACAGGTTTATCTAGCCCTTAAGGGGTTTAACTACCCCTTCTTATCATTGTTAGGATACATGATGTTAAATATCCAATAAAAGGGAAATGGTTATGAGGTGCGGTTTAAATAAATAAACACTAATTTGCGGGTATTACTTATTTGATTGTGCCAATGTTTCAACCCCAATTTCCGGTCCTCATCATGATTATATGAACTAGACACAAACAAAAATAATTATAAACGCATAGGACAGGTTTATCTAGACCTTAAGAAGGCCTGCATTTTTTGTTCAAAACGTTGGCTGCAATAAAATAGTTTAATACTATTTGTAGGTTATTTGATTGCCACCCGGACTATTCTCATACATAGTAGATATGCGACATCGAAGGCAAAACATCGATGTTTTTGCAATCAAAACATCGACCTCAAAACATCGATGTTCAAGAACATCGATGTTTTTTGACATCGATGTTTTTTAATTTATACAGTCTTTAAACATTAACATATTAGTGCCCAAACGTAATTAAATCGATGTTAAAGTGTAAAGCATTTTATAATTCATATTGAATGTATTTTTTCGACATGTTTTGACAATTACATCATATTTGTTGTTTTAAACATCGATGCTTTTACCATAACAAATTGGTTTTGAACAAAAATAAATATTTTAAAACATCGCTTTTTTGGAGAAAAACAAAGCTGTTAATAACATCGATGTTATGGACTAAAACTAATTTTTTTTAACATCGATGTTTTTATCAAAAGAAGTATACTTTAACATCTATGTTTTGACAATAACATCGATGTTTTGGATAAATGTGTATTAACATCGATGTTATGGACAAAAACAAAGCTGTTAATAACATCGATGTCATGGACTAAAACAAATTTTTTTTAACATCGATGTTTTTATCAAACGAAGTATACTTTAACATCTATGTTTTGACAATAACATCGATGTTTTGGATAAATATTTATTAACATCGATGTTATGGACAAATACCAATTTTTTTTAACATCGATGTTTTTAACAAAAACAAGTATCATTTAACATCGATGTTTTGACAATAACATCGATGTTTTAAAAAAAAACAAAGCTGTTAATAACATCGATGTTTTTAAGAAAAACAAGTATACTTTAATATACAATAACATCGATGTTGTGGATAAATATATATTAAACTCGATGTTATGGACAAAAACAAATTTGTTTTAACAATAACATCGATGCTTTGGATAAAAAACAACAATATATATATATATATATATATATATATATATATATATATATATATATATAAATTCTTAACATCGATGTTTTAGTTAAAACAAAGATGCTCTAACATTAACAAACTTGTTTTCAACATCGATGCTTTTACCATAACAAATTGGTTTTGAAAAAAAATAAATATTTTAAAACATCGATGTTTTGGGGAAAAACAATTTTTTTTTAACATCGATGTTTTTAACAAAAACAAATATCATTTAACATCGATGTTTTGACAATAACATCGATGTTTTTAACAAAAACAAATTTTTTTTAACATCGATGTTTTTAACAAAAACAAATATCATATAACACCGATGTTTTGACAATAACATCGATGTTTTTAACAAAAACAAAGATGTTAATAACATCGATGTTTTTAAGAAAAACAAGTATACTTTAATATACAATAACATCGATGTTGTGGATAAATATATATTAAACTCGATGTTATGGACAAAAACAAATTTGTTTTAACAATAACATCGATGCTTTAGATAAAAAACAACAATATATATATATATTCATAACATCGATGTTTTAGTTAAAACAAAGATGCTCTAACATTAACAAACTTGTTTTCGACATCGATGCTTTTACCATAACAAATTGGTTTTGAAAAAAAATAAATATTTTAAAACATCAATTTTTTGGAGAAAAACAAATTTTTTTAACATCGATGTTTTTAACAAAAACAAATATCATTTAACACCGATGTTTTGACAATAACATCGATGTTTTTAACAAAAACAAAGCTGTTAATAACATCGATGTAATGGACTAAAACAATTTTTTTTTAACATCGATGTTTTTATCGAAAACATGTATACTTTAACATCTATGTTTTGACAATAACATCGTTGTTTTGGATAAATGTGTATTAACATCGATGTTATGGACAAAAACAAAGCTGTTAATAACATCGATGTCATGGACTAAAACAAATTTTTTTTAACATCGATGTTTTTATCGAAAACAAGTATACTTTAACATCTATGTTTTGACAATAACATCGATGTTTTGGATAAATGTGTATTAACATCGATGTTATGGACAAAAACAATTTTTTTTTAACATCTATGTTTTTATCGAAAACAAGTATACTTTAACATCGATGTTTTTGTCGAAAACAAGTATACTTTAACATCTATAATTTGACAATAACATCCATGTTTTGGTTAAATGTGTATTATCATCGACGTTATGGACAAAAACAAAGCTGTTAATAACATCGATGTTGTGGACTAAAACAAATTTATTAACATCAATGTTTATATTAAAAGAAGTAACATCGATGTTATGGACTATAACTATTTTTTTTAACATCGATGTTTTTTTCAAAAGAAGTATACTTTAACATCTATGTTTTGACAATAACATCGATGTTTTTAACAAAAACAAATTTTTTTTAACATCGATGTTTTTAACAAAAACAAGTATACTTTAATATACAATAACATCGATGTTGTGGATAAATATATATTAAACTCGATGTTATGGACAAAAACAAATTTGTTTTAACAATAACATCGATGCTTTAGATAAAAAACAACAATATATATATATATATATATATTCTTAACATCGATGTTTTAGTTAAAACAAAGATGCTCTAACATTAACAAACTTGTTTTCAACATCGATGCTTTTACCATAACAAATTAGTTTTGAACAAAAATAAATATTTTAATAATCGATGTTTTGGAGAAAAACAAATTTTTTTTAGCATCGATGTTTTTAACAAAAACAAATATCATTTAACATCGATGTTTTGACAATAACATCGATGTTTTTACCAAAAACAAAGCTGTTAATAACATCGATGTTTTTAACAAAAACAAAGCTGTTAATAACATCGATGTAATGGACTAAAACAAATTTTTTTAACATCGATGTTTTTATCGAAAACAAGTATACTTTAACATCTATGTTTTGACAAGAACATCGATGTTTTGGATAAATGTGTATTAACATCGATGTTTAGAATATTTATATATATATTGTTGTTTTTTGTCTAAAGCATCGATGTTACTGTCAAAACATCGATGTCAAAACAAAATTATTTTGTCCATAACATCGAGTTTAATATATATTTATTCACAACATCGATGTTATTGTCAAAACATAGATAGAAAAGTATCCTTGTTTTTGTTAAAAACATCGAAGTTATTTACAGCTTTGTTTCTGTCAAAAACATCGTTGTTATTTTCAAAACATCGATGTTATTGTCAAAACATAGATGTTGAAGTATACTTGTTTTTGTTAAAAACATCGATGTTAAAATAAATTTTTTTTAGTCTATAACAACGATGTTATTAACAGCTTTGTTTCTGTTAAAAACATCGATGTTAAAATAAATTTGTTTTTGTCCATAACATCGATGTTCTTAACAGCTTTGTTTTTGTTAAAAACATCGAAGTTATTAACAGCTTTATTTCTCTTAAAAACATCGATGTTATTTTCAAAACATCGATGTTATTGTCAAAACAAAGATGTTAAAGTATACTTGTTTTTGTTAAAAAACATCGATGTTAAAAAAAATTTGTTTTTGTCCATAACATCGATGTTAATACATATTTATCCAAAACATCGATGTTATTGTCAAAACATAGATGTTAAAGTATACTTGTTTTTGTTGAAAACATCGATGTTAAAATAAATTTGTTTTTGTCTATAACATCGATGTTATTTACAGCTTTGTTTCTGTTAAAAACTTCGATGTTATTGTCAAAACACATATGTTAAAGTATACTTGTTTATGTTAAAAACATCGATGTTATTAACAGTTTTGTTTTTGTTAAAAACATCGATGTTAAAACAAATTTGTTTTTGTCCATAACATCGATGTTATTGACAGATTTGTTTTTGTTAAAAACATGGATGTTATTAACAGCTTTATTTCTCTTATATTTTTTAATTTATTTTAACATCGATGTTATTTTCAAAACATCGATGTTATTGTCAAAACATAGATGTTAAAGTATACTTGTTTTTGTGAAAAACATCGTTGTTAAAATTAATTTGTTTTTGTCCATAACATCGATGTTCTTAACAGCTTTGTTTTTGTTAAAAACATCGAAGTTATTAACAGCTTTATTTCTCTTAAAAACATCGATGTTATTTTCAAAACATCGATGTTATTGTCAAAACAAAGATGTTAAAGTATACTTGTTTTTGTTAAAAAACATCGATGTTAAAAAAAATTTGTTTTTGTCCATAAAATCGATGTTAATACATATTTATCCAAAACATCGATGTTATTGTCAAAACATAGATGTTAAAGTATACTTGTTTTTGTTGAAAACATCGATGTTAAAATAAATTTGTTTTTGCCCATAACATCGATGTTCTTAACAGCTTTGTTTTTGTTAAAAACATCGAAGTTATTTACAGCTTTGTTTCTGTCAAAAACATCGTTGTTATTTTTAAAACATCGATGTTATTGTCAAAGCATAGATGTTAAAGTATACTTGTTTTTGTTAAAAACATCGATGTTAAAGCAAATTTGCTTTTGTTAAAAACATAGATGTTATTGTCAAAACATCGATGTTAATGTATATTTCTTATGTATTTATTCATTCATTCATATTTATTATATGTTAAAAACATCATTGTTATACCTAAACCATCGATGTCAAAACATATTTATTTTTATACTAAAAAAAAAAAAAAAAAAAAAAAAAAAAAAAAAAAAAAAAAAAAAAAAAAAAAAAAAAAAAAAAAAAAAAAAGAAAAAAAAAATGGTCAGCTATTAAAAACATCGATGTTAACATCGGCCCAAAAACATCGATGGTCGGAAAACATCGGCTGCGTAACATCGATGTTAAAAACATCGACATCGATGTCGCATCCCTAATACATAGTCAATATCCGGGCAACCATCATTATCCAATGTTATAAGTTATGATATGGTATTATATGGCCTGATATATCTAGAAATTAATACAGTCTTTGACATCATTTTGTATTTCCCATGTTTCCTAAATGTTTCATTACTTTTCAGATTAATAGAAATGAATTCTAACATCAATTATGTCCCAAAACCACGGGAAAAACTAGAAGGTATGTTGCACTTAGCTTTGGTTTCTCATGTTTACTTATTAATAACTACTAAGTATAAATAATTAAAAATAACTTTTCCTAATTTCAGAACTAGATGAGTTCATTGTGTGCCCCTCGATTTCGAAAGCTTTAAACCCCTCTAGTTTCTCTTGGAATGAAAAATCAAGCAAACTATTGTTGGAACATTATACAGATCATAGGCGCCTCGTAGGCTCCTATAACTTCAAGAACTTTAAAAAAATGTGGGAAATAATCGCTAGCAAAATGTCTACAGAATTAGAAATGGTAATCGCTCCTAACCATTGCAAAAATAGGTGGAAAGTTATAGAAAGGAGTTATAAAAAATTTGTTGACAACCAAAAAAGTACTGGAAGGTCTAAAAAATTGTTCCCATATACAGAAGAAATGGAGAGAATATGTGGTAATAAAAGAAATATAACGCCCGTATTTGTACTTGGGGCTCAGGATGTTTATGAAGAACAAGAAAATAAAAATGTAGTAAAGGAAGATAAAGAAAATACGAATCCTAGAGAAGGTGACAGACCAATCGTGAGCGCTCTCCCTCCAAAACGAAAAAGATCAAACGAAAACATAACGGGCGCCTTTACTAAAAAAAAATTAAGTATTGAAGAAGAAAAACTTGAATTGCTGAAAAGCAAACTAGAATTCATGCGGGAAGCTCATGCAGAAAAGCGTAAAGGACATAATAAAAGCATGGAAATATTGGATAAAATTCTTAACAATCAACTCGAAATCTTGTCAAATCAGGAGAAATTATTATCATTGTTTTAAAAGCAGTAATATGCAAGCAAAATTGTACAGTTGTAAATAGATGACTTACTGTAGGTATTTATATTCTTGTTTTTGTCTTTTAATTTAAAAAGTTTTCAAGTTGTAGAAAGTTAATTTAGTATTTTTTTATTTTAATTTTGTAAATCCTTCATAGTTTTAAATTTCATATAATTAATTCATTATCTTGTTTTAGTTCATTTTTACCTCTTTTTTTTTTTTATGTATTATGGAAATATAATGTTTGATATGATATGTCTTAATTTATTTTTAAACCATATACCATTATTCTTTTTTTTTTATTTCTTATTACTATCTATGTTTAAGAAGTAGTATGGTCATTCTATGACAAATCCACCCCATCACCCTAAGTTTCATCTTTCATCCTCAGTTTTTTATGTTGTTACTATGGTGAAACACAACTTCATTCTCACCTTCAAAGTTAAATTGATTTCATTTCATTTAAAGAAGTCCACCAACATTATCATATTGTTGGCAAAGTATAATAAAATATTCTTTTCAGTAATTTACGGCTACATATGGGTATCCATACATAATTTTAACAAAACCAATTTAGTTTTGCTGCATTCACTACATATTAAAAATAATTATTTGAAGTATGAACCCATTGCTGTCCCATAATAATTTTTATGACACTTATTAATGAGAGCCTTATCAACAATACTGAAATTTTCAGATTTTTAAGAAATGTGCTTTTTTGAGTAATTCAATTTTGAAAAACAAATTTCCTCTTAACCCCTATTGAATTGCATGTTATAAGGATGGTCTTAGATTCAGCTTTAAAATGACTCTACCTTAACTCTTCTAAAGAGCTTCAATTGTAATTTAGAGATGATTGGACTATCCAAAATTGTGCATTTTTCAATATGTTTATATAGCTGTATTGTAAAAACCGTTTGAGGCATTGAGCTGAAATTTGATATTTTTTTTAGTCAATACAAAGGTATCCTGTCTACCTAATTTCATTAAACTTAGAATGACTCTAGTGTAAGATAAATTTTACAATTTTAGATGGTATGTATACAAGTAAAAGTAATGTATGCAAACATTTGCTATGTATCAGGTTAAGAGGTAGCCAAAATATTCATATATAATTGTCATAGCTGATGATAGAGCCACATACCAATTAGAAAATAAGTAATCAAATAAAATATATCTTGTTGGATATAAATTTTTTTCATTTTTAATGAGGAGTCTAAATTTAAATATATCAATAGAAAATATCAATGATTTTATTTCTGTGATCACAAACAGCCTGCATCTAAAAAAAAAAGAAAAATGAACAAAAGATGTTGAATTATATATAAAAAGTTATTTTCATTGAATGATATAAATGGAATTACCTGGATCGAATATTGTCCTTTCCTATTTATGTATGAATCGTCTGTGGCTTGTAAATGACCTATGGCAACCATCTATAGCTCCAATGGCACTAGGGAATTCCTTCTGCCGAAAAAAGGCTTCAGAAACTTTTTTGTTACCTTCATTTGGCCATTGGATAATTTGGGGTGACAAATTGCTGATAAACATTGTTAATTTCTTGATGATTCTATGCAGCGAGCTCAAGATTATATTGAATCAGTCACTTACATCCCTAAAGCTTGACCCTAAGGTGACAGACGAACCAAAGAAATATTAGCACCTGAAATGAAATTATAATGCTTAAAAGCAACATTAGGAAATAAAAGTTAACAAAAAAAGTAGAGTAATAATTACTTTAAATTAGTACTAATTGAAGAGAGAAACTAGTAATGAACGACAGTATACTTGTTGGACAACTTAAAATTTTTATATTATCAGGAATTACGCTAATGCCTTTAAGTCATAACAGATTGTGGGAATAGCCGACTTGACGTGTTGAATGTAATATATCTAAGGAATGTCCTTAAAATTCCCAAAGTGCATGTTTATTTTTAAGAAATAAACATTTCATTAGAAAAAAGAATTTCCCCGGTTGAAACCGGGTTATATAGCTATAATCTATGTAAATAAAGATGAAATTCTGTGTGTTCTTTATACAAATCCATACCGTTTGTCCTAAATTCTCCAAATTTCGCTCAGTGGTTCTTTCATACCATGGTGGTACGCTGATATTCAACTCAAGTCGTTTTCTGCTCCAAGTAGGTTGGTAAGCGAAAGTCGTGTGTTGCGCTCATCGCACCAGATTTTTTAGTTTGGATAACTATAAATTTATATAAGGTTTTTTTTTAAGGAAACAATGTAAATGGAAATTACTGGGGTTTTTTATTAATTTTAACGAACTACATTATCTTGAATTTGTTTTTCAGTATTAGGGTCTGGCCACACATGTCCGCATCGCAGCAATAATATAGGTTATGTTCAGAATATTTTTAATTTAACTTACATATTACCTTTAGTTATGCCTAAAGTGGCCTGTGTCTGACATGTGTGGCCTGAACGTTAGGCATAACTAAAGGTAATATGTAGTAAGTTAAATTAAAAATATTCTGAACATAACCTATATTATTGCTACGGTGCGGATCCGGTGCGGACATGTGTGGCCAGACCTTTAAGGTCATGACCTTAAAGGTCTGGCCACACATGTCCGCACCGCAGCACTGATATAGGTTATGTTCAGAATATTTTTAATTTAACTTATATTTTTTTAATAAATATTTTTAATTTAACAGAATATTTTTAATTTAACTTATACATATGTATTACCTCTAGTTATGCCTAAAGGTCTGGCCACACATGCCCGCACCGCATCCGCATCCGCGTGTGTGAACGGTTAGTATATATCCTTCGTAAATGAATCAGATCCGTGCTGCGGATGCGGATGCGGTTCGGATATGTGTGGCCTGACCTTTAACAGGTTCCCCGAGAATTTTTTAATTATTTTACATTAAATAGCTATGTGGAGATAACGAGTTAAGGTCTGGCCACACATGTCCGCACCGTAGCAATAATATAGGTTATGGTCAGAATATTTTTAATTTAACTTACATATTACCTTTAGTTATGCCTAAGTTGGCCTATGTCTGACATGTGTGGCCTGACCTTTAGGCATAACTAAAGGTAATATGTAGGTTAAATTAAAAATATTCTGAACATAACCTATATTATTGCTACGGTGCGGACATGTGTGGCCAGACCATTAGAGGTTGTAAGTACATTAATTTACAAAAACATGTGTTTTGGTAGATTATAAATGAAAAAATAAAATGATTTAAATATACAACTAAAAGAATAATTAAAATCTTTAAAAACTAAAGACCTTTTTGATTAGTTAGATATAATTAAACTACTACAAAATCACCATTGGTTTTCTGTTATCTGCATCTAGCTACCTGTTAATTACTGCATTATATTCCATTAAACATTATATCCGTAGGTGCTCGAGTCAGGGGCGGATTTAGGATAAAATTGGGGGGGGGGTCTTGACTTTCGCCAGACAGCACTTTAGTTTATTTAATGTTTTTTTTTTTTTTTTTTTTTTTTTTTCTTGTAGCAGGAAGAACTTCGATCTAAAGTGTTGCAGAAAAAGGAAAATAAAAATAAAAGAGCTGATGTGCATACTCTGGAGAAGGGGTTTGGTGGCTGCAGCCTATCCCCTTTACAACCGGCTGGAACCGTGCTTCTTCCTCTATCGCATCCTTTTCAGTTAAAAACTGTCTTGATTAGCTTTATTACATATCAGCTTTCGACTTACGTTCGCTCAAAAAGGATAAAAAAACCTCTCAGCGGGTCCTTTTCAGTGAAGATCATTGCCAAACTAACGGTTCCCATTCAGTGTTTTACTAGTAAGTTAACAGAAATTTAAGTGGATTAAATTAATAAATTCAATTAAAATTTATTAAAGTGGATAGTAATTAATATGGCTAGAGAGAGGGAATCACACTGAATATTTTAGCTATTTATATTTCTTTTTAATTTACAAAGGAATAATACAATTACATGGTTGCGCAACCATGAACACTTTTGATCGCAGTCCTTTCTGCTACAAGAAAATAATCCATTAAATAAAATTGAAAAAAAAAAGTGTTCTATGGTGAACAACATGTGAGTGTGATAACGAGGGCTCGTGAACCTCCCCACTCCCCTCAAATTTTGTGATAAATCCGCCCCTGACTCAAGCACATATGGCTACAATCTCTAATGGAGCAACATGCGGTATTTAACAGGAAGCTAAATACAGACAGCGGAAGGTTGGTTGCAGTCATTGGCGGATCCAGGGGGGGGGGCTGTGGGGGCCGCAGCCCCTCCCTTTGGAAAAATTTTCGTCATTTAAAGATAGAACTTGACTTTTCTTAATGTAAGAAAGCAAATTGAAGGACAAATAATGTGCAGAACAAGTAGAATTTTAGTTGTGGGAAGGAACATAAAGGTAAAAAAGCTGATTAGCAGATCCAAATGAAGGCCCCCCCCTTTTAGTACTGCAGCCCCCCTTTCCGATCGGCTGGATCCGCCCATGGACTTTATCAAGACTCTAATTACGATCTGCTATTACGCAAATACCGTTATCTTATTACAATCTATAACATAGTACACCGAAAAGAAGGATTTTATCATCCTTGGGATATTCTATTGTGCATTCTCTTCAAGAGGGATCCATGGCATTCAGTTAAATGATTTCCGATAAGTGTGAAGAGGGCTGAATATTGGAATAATATAATAAATGGAGAAAAACGAGTTTTAAAAGTGTATTAAATACGGACATACTCACTATTCATTACTATAGTATAGTTTGGAATTCAAACATTCTTGGTGTTTGAATTTAGCTGTATTGAATGCACAATTAGCCGGGCATTAAAAGGTTACACGTCGTTAAATGGAATTTCATAGCTTATAAAAACTTTGGGTTTCCTAAGCGAAAAAAAATCTTTTTCATAGGAAACTTGGCCTCATTAAATGATTTTGTCATTTCAATAATTTGTTGTACAATTTTAAATTAAAGATTTTCGCCATTTCAAAATATTTTTCAAGTTCTATCGATTAATGCTTATATTTTTTCCCTGTTTATTACCATTACTAAAATTTAAATTTTTTAAAAGAAATTCTATTTAAATGCTACACTGGTGTATCCCTCATGAGTGTAGATGGATTAATGATACGGTTAAGCTGGGTTTCTACTGGTTATCTAGTCGGTGGTTCTGATGTTGGTGAAGGTTCTTTTTGAAGTTACTTCGAGTTATCTTAGGAATAGAAAAATTAAAAACTTCAAAATGGTGTTATAGCCATCCTTGACTTAAAATCGAGATAAACGTGAATGTGCCTGTATTTAATATATGAACAAAGTTTGTCTTGATGATGAAAATCAGATGACCCTTTTTTTCTAAAATACCTATAACTTTTTGGAAAAATGGATTAACCTATACTGTTTGTGTATATATATTAATCTTTACTTATGAATTGATTTGGTTGTAAGCCTGCTTTATATTTTCAATATTAGTTATTTTGGTTGGGTGACATTTAATCTGATATTATAATGACTGCAGTTATGGCTAATGGCAATTGGGATCCATGTAAGTAAATGGAGCACTGTATACTCATACATTTATGATGACTCCACTTTTGATTTTTGCAAACATTTGTGAGTTAATTATTATAACATATCACTTTTATGTTGTAGCTTTATCAGGGCTTTTAGCCTCACTGGAAGAGTCACGTCGCCAATTACCTAGTTCTGAGGAAGAATTTGGATTTTTAAGTGGACTACTTCAATCTAAAGAACTGCATGCACTGGTTAAAGTTCACAATAAAATATTGGAAAATGGTAAGGATGACAAGCTCAACCCCGTGTTATCTAGTTCAATGCAAGTTGCTGTCGAAGTGCTGGAAGTTATCCTACCCAGGCTTGGTAGGAGCGAATTGTGTAAAGAGTTGTTTCTTCTTTTACAGAAGCCGCATTTACAGGTTTTTATTTTTATTGTAATACATCTTACTTTTCCCAAAGTGTTATCACAGTTGTTTTTTTTTTAAACTTGTGTTGAAGGGATTGATGTGTGCACATGATGCAGTTGCTCAGAAAGATTACTTCCCTAGGCTTCCTGAAATACCATTAGATGTTGAAGAAGATGAAGAGACAATCAAAATAGTGCAGCTTGTTAAAAGTAATGAACCATTGGTAAGTATCGATCTTCGAATTTAACTTTTATTTTAAGTTTGGCTTTTTTTGTGTATGTGTGTTATAAGTGATCAATATTTAGATATTACTTTAAAATTCTAATCAAAATTATTAAATTATTCATGAAGTTATTATTAAATTATTAATATAAAAGAAGTACACGAAGTCAGTAATGTCAGAGTATTAAAAGAATCAATGTCATATTAAGAATAAGATCTAGAATAACATATCCATTGATGGACTATTAATTATTGTTATATGATATAATTAAGTGATTCTAGATGCATGTTTGTAGATATAGACTTAGATTCAGATAAGTTTTATTTAGTGCTAACTAAGGTTTTCTCTGCATTGCTTTCATTAGACTGGGGCCCAAAGCGCTGAGCCTATTGTGGTAAGTTGTTTGGTATAAATCTCTATCAATGTCAGTGCAATAAGTGAATGGCATTATGGTAACGCTTAACCCTGGATTAAGTAGCTGATTACATGTTCCATTAAATTGACATTATTCTAGTTGATGCATTGTTATCTTCCAGTTCAAGATATTAGTAGTTAAATAAAAAAAATAAATTAGTATTTACAGTAATACGCTTAATTTGCTATAACATAATCCTTTAGTATCAATTGCATGCTTTATTTCCTTTAATTGTTTCTAAGTGTTTGAACAAAAATTGTTTTCAAATGTTTATTTGATATACAATATGATAATGATTGTAATTTTATATACTTTTCTTCAGTTAATATTTATATTCTGTAAGAATGCAGACAAATGTTATATATATTTTTTTTTTTCTGACTGATCACTTGGGGGGGAGTTCTTATTGTCGCTTTTTTTTTTTAGATATTACTACTATCTTTTTCAAAATAACAATAACGAGCCTTGAATTTAAATTTCTTTTTATTTCTTATTTATTATACTATTTTGACCATTGATGTTAAAAAAAAAAGTAGTACTTTTATCCAGTGTTTAACAATTATGGCTGTATGGTATACGTGAAAAAATAACATATTTATGTAAAATTATTTTTGGCATGAATATAGATTTATATAGCTGAAAAAAATTTCAGATTATTTCTAGAAATATAAAGAGTTAAATAGTTTCTGTAGGTCGTATCGTATATTTTAAACTTTTTTTATTATTATTACAGTAAAGTTGATTTAAAATACTTATGTTTCGTAGATTACAACTGTTTACTTAGTTATTTATTAATTTTTAGCCTACCATCCAAGCCAGATTTTTTCAATTTTTCATTGAGGATTCTTTTAGTCTTAATTTACTGTGGTGGTAGTGTGTTTTGTACTGGTTTGCATATTCATGGGTGAAATTCGGTTTTTTATTATTTTATCTATACATTGCAACGATTTAAAAATTTGATTCTTGTATTTGGAAGGAGGAAGAGTTATTTTGTATTTTTTTTTCTTCAGTGTAGATTATATTTTTGTTGCCATTTGTTTTCAAATGATAAAATATACTTTTTTTATTTTTATCTTATTTACATGAAGGTTTTAAAAAGCAGGAAAAGATTTGTTTTTTTAGTAATTAAATCTTCCCTTGTTAGTTTCTGGAGTGGAAAACATATACCTAGTAAGTTCTGCTATTGTTAATCATGTTCTGTTTGTTAGACTAATAGTATGACTTTATAAATTCATTTTGTAGCCTTCCAGTTCACAGGGGAGTCTGGGCCTCATTAAACATTCAATTACTTGTTAAAAATATATAATATTTGGCTTGAAGACATTTTTTTTATTGTCATTAAGGATTTTTCCCTCAACTGAGTTAGAATCTGATTATCTAGGCCTATGTAGTTGAGCACAGATAACTTGGGAGGGTTCATTATTAATCGTCAAATTTTCCCAACTATAAAGGCTGGCCAGCCAAATCTAGGGTCGGTCTAAAAGAAAAATAATTATATTAATTTATTTTATTAGTGTCAGAATACGATTAAAACGAAATATATATTGTTGGGCTTCTAAATGTATGTTACATATCATGGTGGTTACTGACAAAAATCTCTGAAAATGTTATAAAACTGATTACCTGTGCCCATTTTGGGAGGTTTATACTTGCCTGTACCACTTATGAGATACTGAAGAAGACCTAGCTCTGCACTCTGATGTTGAGCGATCTCCCTTGACTAACATTTTGACCAAGAACAAGCCCCAATACTTCAAAGCCTTCATATAAAGACGGATGTGAGACATTGGTCCATCCTACTTTCCCGCCAAATAGAAAAGAAAAGCAAATTCTGTGCTATCCAAAGGGAGAAAGATATAATTTTTTTCAATTGCTACAGTAAATTTTTAGGCAGGCATACTTAACATCCTATTGCCGCAATCATCCTTCTTGCTTTAAAGACCATGCAGGTTAAATTATAAAATGTATATTTGTTAATTTATAATTTTTACAGAAGATTTAGTTTGAATAATAATTATACGCCCAGGTCCCATTACTTTTTTCCTACAGATTGCTATAAAAAAATAATCAATGTTGTTTCTTTATTTATTTTTATACCAATCAGATCCATTGTATGATGGAACAGTCAATTTCACCTTGGTGTAATTAAAAATTATATATATTGAAAGAGTCATGTTAGAATAAAGGCATGTAAAGCTCTTCTGTAATAAAGATAGTTACTTTTATATCTAAAATAGTTAAGTTTACTCAATACTTTAGTTTAAAGATTGTTTACAATTTCTTATATACAATTGTTGTATATTATATTTACTTTGATGTGGATAGGTTTCTAATTATAGCTTTACTCATCTATGGGGGTACTTGTGCCTTAAGTTTTGTATTATTTAGTTAAAGTTGTGGCTAAATTAAAAAAATGGATTATTTGTAGCAAAAATTACAGCAAAACAGATTTTTTAATATTTTCCATAGTGCCTTTTTGACACTATTATCTTGCTCTAACCTCTTTTTAGACTACCTCTCTCCTAATCGTTTATTAATTATGGAAAAATTTAATTTCTTGGATTCTTCCTTAATTTTTGTTAAAATCCTACTTTGAATTAGTTTTTATTACAATGTATTCAGTAGCATTTCTGATAGCATAGTTTCTATTCATTGCCTCCAAATTATTTAGTTGCCCAGTTCCATTTGGTAGAATTTGAACTGCTCATTACAAAGTAGGCATTTAAGTTCTCTATTTCAGCTAATTAAGAAATAATACTCTTGTAATTTTAAACATTAATAGTTCTCTATTTATTTTTATTTTTTTTTTTTTTTGCTTCAAGAAATTGGCAAAGCCTTATTTTGCTTTGGATTTTTTTATTTATTTGGAACTGATATAAAAAAAAAAAAAAATTAAATATTAATGCCAATTAATTTATAGTGCAATCTCAGTAATCCGAATTGATTCCTGCTGAAGGTTGTATGGGTCACCCATGGATGAAAAGAAGTATAAATAAATAAAAACATTTAATTGAGTATATATGAATAATAAATATTTCATGGAGCAACTAACAAATTTCACTTTTCTATTTAATGAATTATTGAAAAAGGTTTTTTTTTTAAGATTTCAGTTATTTTACTGCCTCTTCTTTCAGATATAGGAGAAATATTTATGTCCACAGCATAGTGTGCTCAGTTTCCCTTTGAACACATTCATTGAAATAAGGGACTTTGTCTTTTTTCCTTTAAGAAACTGTGGTTTCTTGACCCAATTAATATTCTGTTTTTACAAAATAATTGAATAATTCTCTGATATTAATGATGGAAATGGTGTATGAGAATAGGTATTGCAGAGCACTAAGAAAATTCATCTGTGTCAAATTCTTGTTATTTGAAGATTTGCTTTCTTTTGAAAAAAAAAAAGAATTTGCTGCATATGACCCTTTATCCTTATCTGAATGAAACTTTCTATTCACCAATCTTTCCATCTTTTATTTTTATTTTCAATTTTCTCATTAGGTTACTGGATTGTTGGTACTAAGAAATTTCTGGTTGCTGAGATTGTGTTTTATTGCAGTTTATTGTTAGTCTTAACATAAAAGCAAATACATTTCAGAAATACACTTTGTATGTAGAAAAGTGAGGTCATCTTTAGGGTAAGTGATTCTGTGAGATTTCTTAGAGACTCACTTTCCTTGAAGATCTACTCCTCGCGATTGTATCAAAACACCATTTTATAGGATAAAAAAGTTCTTATCTGATTTGGCTACTTATCCATTATCACCTCTATCGAATAAATTAGAATTTTTTATGCTATACTTTTTCCAGCAGCTTTGTAGTATTAATCCACTGCATTAATTGGGTGTATATTTTATTAAATATTTTTATTTCTATGTTTAAAATAAAATATATTCTTTTGTTACAGGGTGCAACTATTAAAAGTGAAGATGACACGGGTAAGATAGTGATTGCTCGTGTTATGCACGGAGGTGCTGCTGATAGGTCTGGGCTCATTCATGTTGGTGATGAAGTTGTCGAAGTGAATGGTATAAATGTGGAGGGGAAAACTCCCAATGACGTCCTTGCCATTCTTGTAAGTTTAAAGTATAATTATTGTATATAAAAGATTTTTATTGGAATGGGAAAAGTAAAGTATTCCATTTTATAATTTTAAAAATAATGCATTTCTGCATAGATATTCTTATTTAAATAATTGGAATGTTGTTGACGGGAAATAACTCTTAATTGGTTTTTTATAAATTTGGATCAAAAGAAAAAAAAAAAATTCTTATTTTCTTCTAAATTTGGTTGGAAGATATTTATGATATAATTGATATAAGATGAATATGGAAAATGGCAAATACCATATGAAGAAAGTTTCCAGACAATCAAGATTATATGTTTTGAGAATGGGGAAACAGCCCCGAAACGTCAACATGTTATGCTGTAAATAAATATTTATGGTGAAAAAGGAAGATACTTTTGCTAATTCATTATAAAAAAAAAAATTGTCTTCTGAAAAGCATAAGAAGGCTGTAGAAATGGAAATGTAGAGCTTTAGCAGACAAAACAGTTAGCAGAAAAAAATAGAGGAATAGAGTTAGCTGAGAAAATAGAGATGTTTAAACTTATTGTTTGGTTATCATGTGTTCACTGATATCCAACCTTGCTTTTATTTAATTTAATTGATATTATGTAGTGCTTCATCATATTTAGGATAAAATTTTGGAATTATACAATTTTTCCTCGTTTTTTGAACTATTGTAATTAATAATTTTGATAATGTAAAATAAATAAAAAATTGAAATAGTTATAAAAAAAAACTTTATGGGATCTTATTATTAGTTATGTTAATGAATCATAATAGATTAATTTCATTTATTGAAATCATTTTTTATTATAGGCATATTATACAAATTACAATATCATACATAAATTTGTTATACATTGTTTATTTTACCATGATCTTATCCAAACTAACAACCAACTAAAGTTGTGGATCGTTCTTTCCAAGTTTAGTTATTCCTGTTGTATCTAGTTTAAGCTATTTTTAACATGTATAAATACCAAGATATTTCTCTAGTTTATTTTTACTATGACCCATTTATGCACATTTCCCTCTTTTACTTATCATAATGAGGTCTTCATGTCAACTTCTGTAACAGTTGTTAGTAACAGTCTCTTCCTTTCATCAAACCACTTATAAATAAATTATTTTCAATATCACTCATTATTATGAGAGGGAAATATCAAATTGTAATCAATGATTCCACTTACTTCAGTTTGATTAACTGGGATAATTTAACTTTAGAAATTCATGACTTTTATGGTTACTAAGAATGAGAATGTACGCTCATAAATTTCACATTTATACATTATACATTTAATTTAAAAATAAATTGTAAGGTTATGTAGTAATTGGTTTATTTTTTTTTTTTTTTGGAGAAGAACATGCAGAAAGATTCAAAATGTACCTAATATAGCAATATAAGAAAATTCCTTGAAAAAATTAATAGATTTAATTAATTAATTTTTCTTAAAAACATATTAATAAAACAATTAAATTTGTTTAAAATAGAAAATAAAACTAGTTAATAATAAATCAGGGGCCGGTATAGTGGAGTGGCTAGCTCGCTATACTAGTAATTTAAAGATCACGGGATCACACCATGCTCAGTGCCTACTCACAAGTTGGTCCCAGCGGGAAGTTAGACCATACCCCTTTAGGCCCGATGCACACGGACGACACTTTTCTGCGATCCGGACTATAAGCCAGGTCAGGGGTACCTGGAGTATAATGGTAAATCCGGTCGGTCCATTATACTCCACGCAGAAAAGTGTCGTCCGTGTGCACCGGGCCTTAATTAGAGGAGGCCTCAAGTTGGAATATACTTTTGATAAAAAATATCAATAATAATAAGTTATATAAAAAATAATTCAATTTCTACGTCGAAAATAAAAACTTTGTGAAAACTATTTGGAGCAAAAATTGACTTGGAAATTATAAAATAGAAAAAAAACCAAGAAACGCAGTTGTTTAATTTTACTTGAATTAAAATGACCGTAACTTTTTTATTTGATTAAATTAACTTTAACCTGTTATATTCATGGAAAATTAATATTAAGAAAAAGATTTTTCCTTGTAATTTGTAGTTAGAGAAGCAGTCTTTTTGTATGTTTTCAAAAACAAAAGGTTGAAGCTGAGAAGATTTTTTTTCACTTATTATATTTTATTACAGTTTTTTTTCTCTTTCTAAGCATTTATGATTTTTAATCTATTTTAATTAAAACCAAAAGTGCATATACATATAATTCCTGAAAAATAATATGGATTTAAAACAGGCAATCCTGGAGTGATTTTTGTAACTAGGCAAGAGGGGAACTTGTGGAGAGAAAGCCATATCACTCAATACAAGCAGTACTTCTAATATTCGTGTATGTGTACTTACGGAAATCATTTGGTAAAGCTGGGGGAAATATTTGACAAAGTGGACGATTCATTATAAATACCTACCTTTATAGCAACCAAAAAGGTCAATATGTACAAACCAATGTAATGGAGGCTTTGTTAATCAGTGGCTCAAAATAGAGTTGTTTAAGGTTTCTGTTTAACATTTATATCGAAAAATGTTAAGTAAAAATGCATTGGAATAGGCATAATCTCCAGTTTGCTTATGGCCAAGATCATATGATTTCAGAAGCAGTGTATTTCGAATACATAATAGAAAAAATTCTTCATTCAGTAAAAGGAAAAATATGTAATGCCATTTTTTTTTTTTGTTTGTTTGTTCAGTACGCCTACCCAGTACCCCCCTTGTTGCCAGTACCCCTGGCCATGTGTGGCATACGGGGGGTTACTCTATACGCGTAACCAACCTATTCTAACCATGGTGTGGGATGGTCGAGATTTATTCCGTGGGCCTCCACGAAATATAAGTCAACCCTCCCAGGGCGGATTCAAACCGCCACCATTGTATGTAATGCCATTGTTAGCCAAGAGGAATACTAACTTATGGATGCATGGGTTATGAGCTTGAAGCTTAGTTATCTTTGTGGATACAAATTTATTTCTCCTGATTGCTTTATTTGAGTGATCCAAACTAACAAAATGCTAGAATGATTGAAAAATTATTTTAAATAATCATTGATTATTACATACTAAATAAATAAATAAATAATAATATAATAAATGATAAAAAAGAAAAAAATATTTTTGAATATTTTTTTTATGCTAACAATTTTAATTTTTTTTTTTACAGCAAGCATCAGAGGGGACCATTACTTTTAAACTGGTGCCTGCAGATGGAAGATCTGGTTGTAGGGAAAGTAAGGTGAGAGTAAGAGCTCATTTTGACTATTGTGCCTCCGCCGATCCTTATATCCCATGTAAGGAAGCAGGCCTCGACTTCCTTAAAGGAGACATTCTCCACATTGTCAGTCAGGATGATGCTTATTGGTGAGTATTTAGAGACAAGCTGATAAACTATAGAAACCTCAAAGGCAGTAGTGAATCTTCCAAGTGATAGTTTCTTGAGTGCTTAATGAATTACTGATAAAAAATTAAGTGGTCATTAGTTTTTTCTTTATATAGTAATTTACTTTATATGCAAATTAATACTTTAAGCATTTTTTTGTTTATAACCTCTCACTACTTTACATAAATTAATAATTTAAGAAAAAATAATGATCACTTATATTGTATTCACCCAAGTAAAAAATATTTCACTGTCAGGAGCATGAATATTCTTTGTTCACTAAGGACAAGTTATCAGCCATTTGCTTAGGGAGTGTAATTCTTATCAATCAAGTTTTGCAACTAGGGTGTAAAAAAAACCTTATTCCGTTAATCATTCTTTTGTCGCTGATAGCTTATCTGTCAAGAGTAAACATGCCCACAATATTGAGTCCGTCAGTCCAGTCAGTATTTAGCAGTGCCTTTGTAAACATGCCGACATCCAGTGACTTCAAGTTTGAGTATCGAAGCGTCATTAAATTTTTGTGTAAAGAAGGGCATTCTGGAAAAATATTTACGACAGAATGGTGAATGTATTTGGTCATGATTGTCCCTCTTTTTCTGCAGTCACTAGGTGGTTCAATGAGTTCAAACGAGGTCGTGCGAATGTGCAAGACGAAGCAAGATCCGGGAGACCAACGACTTCAACTGATTCTGATAATGCGACTCAAGCAGAGGCCTTGATCTTGGTTAATTGTCGAATAAAGGTGTCTGAAGTTGCTATGGGATTAGGCATTTCCTATGGAAGCGCTAGCACAATCATTCATGACATTTTAGGAATGTCTAAGGTGCGTGTAAGAAGGGTTCCCCGAAATCTTTCAGTTCAAGATCGGCATCATCGACTTTCGGCTTGTCAAGAGTTGTTAGACCTCTTTAACCAGGACCCAGAGGACCAGATCTTGCCCCCAGTGATTACTTCCTGTTTCGAAACCTAAAGAGATTCTTAAAAGGGACAAGATTTGATGACCAAGAAGAAAGTTTTTTTTCCCGTGGTATCTGTATGTTGAAGGACAGGTGGAATAAGTGTATTGATGTCAGGGGGGGATTATGTTGAAAAATAAAAATATTTTTAGCATTGAGTCTATTTTCTTTGTAGCTTAGTTGCAAAACTTTTTGATCGCCCATTGTATTTCACAATGAGCCTATAAAAATTTTTTGTATGGATTCAGGAATATCTTGCCAATTCCAGGCAGATCTGCTATTAATATTTTATCAGTAATCTTATGAAGTAACTCTGACTTGGAGGATTCCTACTTTCTTGGAGGTTTAAATAACTTTGAACTAGTGATCACATTCAGTAAACTCTCAAAAAACAGTAATCATTATCTTCTGGAAGATTTTTCCTTAACACGTTGAGTGCCAAGCGGTACGGTCGTGCCGCTATTAGACTATTGGCTGGGGCCGAGGAGGCCTATGCAAAAATACATCATCTTTTCCATGGCACTCAACATGATAAGCATCATTCAAGATCAGTTAGAAAAAAAATTTTAGCCCACACTTAAACTTTCTGCCCAATATTTTATCACTCATCATCAATATTATCAATATTAAATGTAGCTTTAGAAATGCATTCTTTAGCCTGTTGAGTTCTGCCAGGAATGAAGACACATCTTTGCTTTCTCAAATAAATCATCTGAAAATACTTTAACAGGTACCAAGCTGTACTTGTATTTCATAATCAGCAGTATAATGGTTTTAAAAAGTAAAGAAAATTTTCGCATTTCCTTTCCAATGGCACTAATGCCATTTTCAACATATGGGTATTCTTTAGTCACGTGATAGGTGATGCACCCATCGCTCCAGCGCTTTTAATTCAAAATTTACTACTCATATTTCCATACCCTACCACTCCTATGTTGATTTGTATTTTTCTGTAATTAGAGAGTTTTTTTTTGTTTTTTTTTCATTAACTACATGTCATATGTCAAACAATATGAAAATTTCTCCATGTAATTTTTATTGTTTTGTTAAAAAAAATTTACCCATAATTATGATATGATAGGTGGCAGGCTAGAAAAGAAGGTGATAGAAATATGAGAGCTGGTCTTATCCCAAGCCGTGCACTTCAGGAAAGAAGAATTCTCCATGAGAGGCAGCAGGAAGATAAAACTGACAGTGAAGGTACCAACTTAGGTATTTCATTATTTTAGTTAATTACTGATTATATTCGAATTTGGAGGGTCATTGGATAAAATTATGCGTTAATTTTTTACGAGTATGATATACTTATGCCATCAACTCTATGCCTTATTTTCTTGCAAATTGAAGCATTAGTCAATTTGGGGTAGGCTTTCTGCAACACACTTTTTTAAAAAATTAGGAAGAAGAAAGCCCGAAACTGATCAAGCATTAAGCAGTGTAAGGGAAAACAGATAAGGTCAAAGTTTAAAACTTGTTTTCAATGTTTTAAACCAGATTAGGAGATATAATTTAAATATATTGTATTTATTTAATTTTTTTAGAAGGTCTATTCTATTCAGTTACAAGGAATGTATTTTTTTTTTCCTCAAGACTTTGTCCCTAGAATTTAAGTTAAAAGTTGCCATTGATCTTTATCATACATCACCCTTCATTTGTCTATGTTTGATTATTATACTGTAATTATTATTGTGAAATTAGGGATTAACCAGAACATAAAAAATAAAATAAAATAAAGGGAGATACATCATAAATTGATCGCTGCTCTTCCTGTAATAACTGGTAAAAACTCCCTGCGTTTCCCTCATTAAATTTTGTCGGGGAAGTGGCAGAGAGGAAAAAATTATTTGTTGTCAATTCTTTGCTTATATCTCAGAACAGTTAATCGCATAGAAAATTGTATTCCCACTTTGGCGAAAAAATGAAATGTGCTCTCATATTCCAATCATTCACTTTATTTCATTAGTCTAAATCTAAGTTCATTGTGGATATGTAAATACAAAGCTAAATAGGTATTTGGTTAGCTCAGGAAATAGTCATGTAATATTTCATTTTAAGAAGGTCTATTATAATATTATATGTAATTCTTTTAATTACTATAATTTTTAATTAATACAATACTTTTTTTTCAATGTTCTGATTACAGGTATTTTTTACCGTTTTGAATTAGACAGATTTGCTTTTTTCAAATTTATTTGTCATATTTTTTTAAAAATCTACTAGTTATAACACTCACAAATGTGTTCTCACTATCTTATATTTTTGTATTTTAAGAATTTACTTCATGAACTGAACCGAGCAGGAAAATAATGCCTTCTTTTCTCTTTTTTTAAAATTTTATTACCTTTTTTGAAACATAAAATTACAATATTAATTTTGTCTTGAGCAAATCACCTCTTTCTAAATTGCTTTGAAGGCATCATTCTGAAATGGATTGATCCAAGCTTTTAGAAAATAAACTATGCTACTAACATTTGTTAAAAACTGATTAAGAAGACACCTGATTATATTATATTAATATTATAAAAAATCAGCAGTAGAATCTTAAATCACTTTAATCTTCACCGAAAAAGTTTGGAACACTACCTTCAGGTTAAGGAGATATAGGCATGAACATACATTAAATTTATTATTAAATTTAAATGGTTTAATGGTGAAAATATTTCATTGTTATGAATGAATTTGTGAGGAACTATAACAGTAATCATTAAATATATTTAGATGGCTAATAGGAAAGAAGCATCAAATAACTGATTTACATTCCAATTAATATAATTTTATATTAAAATGTTTTTTTTTCTTTATACCAGGATGAAAATTCATTCATATTTTTTAATTTATATTTATGAAAAATGATATGTTGATGATCGCAATATTTATCATCCATTACAATAATATTTATGATAAAAAGTAATAAAGTTGTTTAAACATAATCATGCTCATGAAGTCATGAAGCTCGTGCTAAAAAACATGATTTTAATTTAAACAAAATTTTACCTCTTTCAAAAAATTATGTCCTTCAAGAAGGCATAAAAATTAAGTGGTTGTCTATTAAAATTGAAGTTTTAACTTTCTCCAGTTATTGATTTTAAATTTAGATTTACCATTTATTTGATAAAGACATTTGAAAGAAACTGCATTGATTTCAACAGATTCACAAAATTTTTTTCGATCATCATCGTTGACCATATGGATGTTGATAGTGCAAAAGGTCGTATGTCAATTGACAGATGATTTTCAGGAAAACAAAAAAATGATTTTATTAGCAATTCATTTTTTCAGTTTTTGTGTTTGATTGTCGAACGAAACATTAAAATGGTTATTATATTCATTTGTAAAACTTGTTTTGTGTAAGAGTTTAAATTTCCCTTATAGGCTGGTGTCATTCAGGATTAATGACCAAGCGAATCCTGAATTCGAATATTTTTTGACTGGGCATGATTCTTCTTTTCTACTTACTATTGACATACTCCGTCTTTTAGGACCCTAAAGGTACTCTTTTTGATTAAAAATCCAATAAAATCGCAAAATCGAAAATTTCTGACAGACCTTTTGCAGTATCAACGACGAGATTTTCTGTGCTGAATATTTCATTTTATGTCCTCACTCAACACTGATTTTGATGTTCTTTAATTTTAGGAATAGCAAAGCCCCATATTATAGTTTTGCATTAATAACTGAAAAATGTTCAAAACTTCATACATTATGAATTATTATTTATATTATGACATATTATTTGAAATAGGTGAAAGTTTGTCTACAATACTATGCAGGCCTTGTCACAATATTGTTTTCGAGGCTTAATTCTATTTTGGTACTTTTTAAAAGTATTAAGAAGTTTTACTGTATGTTTATGGTTTTTTATATTATTTCATGATTATAATTTTAAATTTCTCAAAGTTATAATCAACAGATAAGATAATAACTTGAGCATGGAATGAAAGCTCTGGTTGGTAAATTAAAAGTAAATTCTTTTTACAGTGATTAATTCTATATTTTTCATCTCTCTGGTGATCGCACCACCTGTCTTCTTTTTTCACTTATGAAACCTGAAACTGGACAGCACTTGGAAACTGTTTGTTCTTATAGGAAATTATTTTTATTTGTTATGTTTTTCATTAATTGACTGATTTGTGTTTTAATAATATACAAAGCTTTAATTTCTGTATTTATTTTATTTTTTTTACTTTAGGTGGTCAGGCAATATCACTTGTGAATATTGAAAATAAGAAATATAAATAACTAAGCAGTTATTTTAGTTCCCTCATTAACCCTTTTGCTGTGTTTTTTTTTTTTTTTTTTTTTTTTTTTTTTACAATTTGCCTGGACCAAATTTCATTTTGGAAAAGTTTTTAAAAATGTTTGTACCATTTCTATCTGGGGTATTTTTATATAATATTATATGTAGGTTTTTTTAATTTTACAAAAATTCTTTGAGTTCGATTTTTGTTTTTCCATAATCATTTTAACAAGTATATTTACTACTGATTCTGTAAATAATCATGTTAAATGAATCATTTAAAAGTTAAATAAGTAGTTTAAGGGGTTTCACATTTTCAATATTCACCATTGATAATATGTTCATAGCTAATAAATTGCATGATTTTTTTCCTTTTTCATTTTATTCATTATGTGCATGGTATATTGTTTTGCAGGTTATTTTTTTTTTTTTTTTTTTTTTTTTTTTTTTTTTTTTACACTGAAGAAAATAATTAACAGACCAATCTTCTTTACAGTTATACTTCTTTTTGTTTGTTATTCTCTATAAGTTACATTTTATTATAATTATTAAAAACTTTATTTTATTATAATTATTAAAAACCTTAAAAGTTGTCAGCCATAAGGAATTAGATAAACTTAGGATTCCTCGTGATGTAGCCGGAGCGTTAAGAGATTCATCGGAGGCAGTGGATGCCTTGTTAGAACTGACGAAATGTATAGGCGTTTACAGTGAGAAATAAACAGGAAAAAAAAAAAAAAAAAAAGAATAAATAAAACAAAAATAAAAATAGCCATTAAAAAAAAAAAAAAAAAAAAAAAAACGAGAAAATTTCATACATTTTATATTTAAATTACCCCCACTCCATGTAAAATAATTATATATATGTCACTTAATAGCGATATGAAAAACTATTAAAAAAAAGGAAGCTAAAGAGTGACAAAACACAATCATTAAAATATAATATAACATTATAAAATATAACAATATAATATAACATTAAAATATAAAAACACAAACATTAAAATAGTTTAAATTTAATAATCAAAAGGACGTAATAACCGAGTAGTTGACCGTCCAAATAAAATATCAATCTAATCTAATCTAAAAGTTGTCAGTTCTTTTCGATTTATTATTCTATTATTCAATGGGCTTCCTGGATGCAACAATTATGATGATGATCACAGGTTCTTCCAAAACAAATCCTTTTAGCCCCACCTAGCTGGTTACATTGCTCATTACTTCATCAATTCATATTTTGTGTTGGTTGTATGTCAACAAACTGTATTTTGTTGATATATAATTAATTGGAATTGGTAGAAGAGGTATTTATGGCCCATAGTAAGGTAGAACCTAATTTTCAAATGTATTTAACAGAAAGGAAGGAAGTGAAAACCTTTTATGAAGTGGAAAGGTTAGTTTTTCAGGAGACAAGATTTTTCTATCTATTGTTGTATGTTATTATTACTCCTATCTCCCCTTACTTTGGAAATAGTAAACCTTAGCCTATTTCACTAATTTAAGGGACCTTCCAAAGTTGGCTTAACTTTAAAATGGAAATATACCAACAGACTCAGGCGTCACCGCTGGGGGACAGGGGGGACGCGTCCCCCCAATATTTTGGCAGGAGGGGACTATCCCCCAACCTAAAAAATTAAATAAATATACGATTTTAAGAATTTTTCCGAGTTTAACCGATCTAAATTAGTAAAATATAAATAGATATAAAATATTAGTTAATTGCAGCATACTCTTTTGATTGATTATACCCAATTCCTCCATCTGATACTTTATTTTCACAAATTGGCGGCGTGTAGCTTTTTTAAAAGCATCTTCAGGTGTATTTTATATTTGATCGATTATATAATTTTGATTTCAGCTTGTTTTATGAATTCTTTAACAAAGTTGGATCTCCGAAATTAGTCTCCATTTCTTTTTTAAACCAAACAGCTTGATCCTACATTCCATCATTCAATGAAACGTATAGAAGTTGTGAAAATGAAATTAGTAAGAAATTAGTGGGATCGTATCAGGAAGGAGAACTTGGATAAAATTCAGTCAAGGCATTTCGGTCCACATCCTTCATCATGTAGCCTCAGCAACTACCTATACTCTAGTTTTAAGAGTAACTACAAGTTTTAAGAGACCTATTAGGTACCTTTAAAACTAATCTTTGAAAAAGGAATTAAATGTCCCAACAGTTGTTTTTAGGCTTTATTATTCAACTTTTAGCCTCTGAAATTTCTGCCTACCCTATCTATGAGACTATTGACTCATCCCCCCTCCCACCCAATAATTTGGTGTTGGTGATGGCCATGCTAACAGAAGTCGGGATTAACAGTTACACTTTCCATTCTCGGGGCAAAGTTTATAGATAAAGTACTTTCCAGCTTGAGGCTGAAGAAAATTTCAGTCTATAGTAACTGGTATACAGTGCTATAACTTTTTTAAAAGTTTCCCTGTCCCTTTTCACAAACTAAAGTTCTATAGAAACAGCTTAGAATAAAGTTGATTCCCCCAGCTTTGTCTATGACATATAGAATATATTAGTAAGAAGAATTCCATTCTTTCATTCCAAAGTACTATTTTTTTCTTTAAAGGGAATTCCAAAATTGCATTTAAAAGTCATAATTAGGACAGATATCATTATTTTTATATTCCATTTACGAATAATGTAAATGGTGTAAAATGTTTGTCTTCTTAAAGCTTCTTGCTTTTGGTTTTTATTATCACTTTTAATATATTTGTTATTGGTTTCTATTACAATAGTTGTTTTGTTTTTTTTCTTTTTTGATAATGTACATAATGCACTACTAATGATGACACTAACGCATGAAAATTTCATTTGTTTTGTATTATTATATCTGCTATGTATATATGTTTTGCATGTTATCCTTGTTGCTGTTCAGTTGAGTATCTAGAGACTAAAGACAGAGTGGTTTGCAGAGGGCGAAATATGCACTGGAGTGAAGTGTGTAGGAGCAGAGCGGCTCCTTCCGTCCCCTTGCTCCTCAACATCGCACTGCTCCAGGCCACCCAAAATTAAAAAGATCCTTTATGATCTAACAGAAGCGGATGACTTCATGCGTGAGGAAGTGGCTACGTACGAAGAAGTGGCTAAGCTGTACCCTCGCCCTGGGCTCTACAGGCCGTTGGCCCTCGTTGGGCCACCTGGTGTTGGGCGCAATGAACTCAAACGGAGGTTGATTTCAACAGATCCTAGTAAATATAGATCTCCCGTTCCATGTGAGTATTGTGATTAAGATATACTATCATGATAGTTCATATTACACAAAAATTCAAATATATCACTATTACAATGAATTTTTCTCAATGAAATACAATATAGGCTTTTGGGGTCACCTGTGGTCTAGTGGTTAAAATGGCAACCTGCAGTACTAAAGGTCACAGGTTTGCGTCCTGTGGTGGCCCTAGGATTTTTTAAAGGGAGTAAAAAAATCCTTGGCTGTGCCGTCCCTCGGATAGGACGTAAAATGGAGGTCCCGAGCCTGTGCGATGTCAGATACTCATTAAAGATCCCTATCCTAATTATACCTGGATAGGCAAAATTTAGGACTCCCAGTGTAGCATCGTCTGATTAGTCTTAGTAGCATAAATGGATATTAAACAAACAAACAACAATATGCTCTTTAACTGCACTGAATAATAATGGCCGTTGTCCACTAGATAATTTATAAATTACTGAACTGAACTCTCATCTGAAACTGAACAGCGATAGCACAAGGTTAATATAAGGTTGCATAGTGCGTATGATTTCATATCTTCTCAGGCTTAAGGTTCCGGAACCTTCATGATTTTTTTATTTGCTAACTTTGCAATTGCACATTCTTATATATTCTGATTACACCAAATTTCAAAAATTCAAGGTATGGATATGATTGTAAGCCTTGTAGGCTCATTTTAATTGTGCAAGCACTCCCACCACCATCTTCGAATTAAAATAATTTGAAAAATAAATAAATAAAACAGTTTATAATTTTGGTACATCACCAAGCTAATAGTAACTGAAAACCTATTTCTATATTTAATTATTGATCATCTTGTACCTATTTAGGAGAAGGAAAATATTTTAGATGGAATATCTTCATTTATAGCAATTAATTAACCCATCTAATCCATTAAATTAGTTAAAAGCTTTAAAGTAACTCTCCTTTACGTAATTTTTAATTTAATACTTAATTTGTCTAAAACCCTCAGCTTTCCAACATTTTATTAATTCGGCGGCCATATTTTAAAACCAACTAACTCCAAAAATATCACATTTGGTTTTTGTTTTTTAGCCAAGGGGGATTAATTTGATCCACATTTGTGTTTTAATTAAAGCACATAACTTCTAAAAAAAAAGTTGAAAAACAAATCTACAGAAATAATATATGCAGTATTGATATTGAAAAAAGTGGTTTTATATGCCTCTTGAGAAATTTGGAAAAAGTGATTTTCGTGGTTTTACAATTAGGTAAGCCTTCGTTATATCCGGTTTTATATCTTGAAATCTCTTTTCTAGTTCTTTCATAGATAATATTTATCCATGTTTTATTTCCTCTTATGGAGAGAGGTTGGTTATTTAAAACAAACAGTATTAAGCATTTAATCCCTGACTGAGAGTACTATTGTTGTTATTACTTTAATTTAAAACTTTGTTATTGGTCACATTTGTTATATGGCATAATATTATGTTACTATTTATGTTATTAAGAAAATGATAACTAAGATATTTATTTGAGATCTTACTGAATTTTTATATTTGCTTTGAATTAAAAATTATTAATTCTCATTTTCAGTCATCCTTACATTATGAATACTAAGGACTATATTTAAGTAACTTTTCTGTCTAGTTACGACCAGAAGTATTCGACCTGGAGAAATAGAAGGAAAAGATTATTATTTTGTCTCGCGAGAAGTTATGGAAGAGGATGTTGCTGCTGGGAAATTCATTGAATATGGAGAGTATAAGGGAAATCTATATGGAACTTCTGTTGAAAGTGTACTTTCTTTAATAAATGCAGGCTACGTCTGTATTCTTAGTCCGCACTATCAGGTTTGTGTCAAATTGAATAAGTTAAATTCTTCCTGTTATTATCAAGCTGAATCTTTACTATTTACTAGATATGAATTAAAATTAAAAAAAATTAAAAACCTTTACAGGCTTTGAAGATGATTCGTACAGCCCAAATCAAGCCTTACATTATTTACATCAAACCGCCTTTGTTTGATACGCTCAAGGAAACTCGCACTGCCGCCTATGCTAGATCTACATTTGATAAGGAGAATTCACGAGGTTTTACGGTAAATTCATTTTATAGTCACTTATTTATATGCGATAATTGCTTCTGAAAAAAATTATTTATAATTTTTATAACTCTACTTCTTTTTTTCATAGTTATTGATTATAAAAGCTTATAAAATAAACTCCCTTCTACTCTTATTAGCAGCCTGGATTAACAAAGGGTGTTGAAAAAGTGTCAATTAATTGAAACTTTTTTAACATTCCAAAACAATAATTTATCTTAAAAGGATGGTTAACTGTTTACCATTCATGATATTTTTATTCGATCAGATATTCTTTTTTGTTCTGTTATTACTGAAAATCAAACATCTCATATTTTTTATATTATTTCTCTCATATTCTAACATTTTAAGTCACATTAATTTGTTTATACAGTCCTTTATCTGTTGCTAAGACTTTGATAATTATATAAAAAATTAAAGACAATTATAATTGGAAAGAATCTGGGGTCTAATTTCTTGCCTTTTCCCTTATAGTTAATTATTCTATTCTTTCATAATTTATTTACCCAATTCTCAGTACTATCAGTAATAATAATGGGAAAAAATTAATTATTTAAAACAAAAATTTAAGGAACAAACTTATGTAAATATGACCTTTATAATATTATCAACGTACCTCTCTCGCATCGTCCGATTAGCATTAGTGGCATAAAGAGATGTTAATACCTCTCTAATTTTACTTTGGAATTAAGTATCATATTTCTCATTTTTAAATATACATATTTTATCATTTTACTTAAGTTTATTTATATTTGTTTTAGGATGATGAATTAAGAGAAATGATTCATCGTGGAAAAAGGATAGAATTCATGTTTTCACACTTTTTTGATGAAGAAATTGTTAATGCCGATTTATCTTCTGCTTTTGAGTCTCTAGTTAGAATAGCTATATCGGTTGAAACAGAGCCGCAATGGGTACCAGCATCATGGGTTCAGTGATCCTTAAGGTAAATTATTTACCCATTGCCTCTTGATATTCTCCAAATGAATGGATCCGCCGAAAAACGTTCTAAGCGACAAAATTGCCGAAGTGGCACTTTTGGGTGAATGTATTTAAATGTATAATAGTACGTCATAGTATGATCTAGTACTTCATTATGTCATTTTACATGTATACATAACAAATCAAATGAGAAGAAAAATTCACCTACAGAACTAACAATAACTTTAGACTATAATTTTATTTCACTGATTACACAAAATTGCATATTTGTCGCTTAGAATGTTTTTCGGCGGATCCATTCAAATATAACAGGATCTAAGACTAATCTAATCTAAGACTGGTAACTTGAGTATCTATCAAATGGTAGAGAGATAATTAAAATAAAGTTTGTTTTTCATTTATCTATTTTTATGCAGCATTTAAACAAGTTAATCTTGTTTATTATAAATTATAAATAATATTATTTATGATTATCAGCTCTTGTAATACTGTAATGTAAAAAAAAAAAAACATGTGATTTTAAAGATTTCTAGATTTTTTTGGAAAAGTTACCAGTTACCAGTTGTTTTTTTCCTGTATGGTTGAGGTCATTCATTTTTCTTGGTACATACAGTATCTCCTTAAGGTGTTGATACAGAACCCAATACTCCTGCCAATACTAAGGCTTTGATACTGCTGCAGATATTTTTATCTATACCTTTTAATTCAATAGTAACTGTGAAGCCAGGCATGAGATTATATAATTTTAATGACAACTGTGATGGCGGTAGAGGTTCAGGGTGAGCCTTTCCTAGCCCAATCACCTCACCATAGGCTGGCGAAAATTAAAAAAATAAAATAAATTAAAAAATAAATAAACTTCAAAGTAATGCCAGATGGCTATATTTTGAACCTTGCTTTGTACAATAATGACAGAATAATGGAAACATAAAACAAAATATTACTCATGAGCTAACACAAACAAAAGTTAGACAAAATAGTAATAAAAAAAAATTTCTATTAACAGACATTAGACTAAAATTAACATTAATTAATTAGAAAAGATATCTTTTAAATTTGCCTAAATATTTAGAAGAAATTACATGTGCACTAACATTAATATGAAATGTTCATTGACTGATGAAAAATATTTCAACGTCAATATTAAAGTCCTTAAAGGTTAACAATTTATTAATTAGAGTTTTTCAATATTAATGACCACTCCAGCTAATTACACCTCACCCCAGGCTGGTCCGAGGTCACTACCTGCTCGTTCAATGCGAATAATTGTTCACTTAGATCGTGAGAGTGATAAAAGTTGTTACCTGGTGACAGCTTTGGGAGTGAGCAATCCAAAAACTTGCATAGAGGGCTGCAGGGCCATAGAATGCTTGTCCTCTTGAGAATAAGATGCCTTGAGGCCTCGAAGTTGAAACTGGTTCAAACAACCTCCTCGGTCAACATTCACACCGTGTGTATATAATTTTAAAAAATATTTCTTTTGTTTTTTAATTTAATCATATCGTTGAACGAGAAGAGCCGAGGGCTCCTGAAGCGGCTCGAAGACTTCCGAAGTGGCCTGAAGTCCTCGTAGCGCTTCCGAAGCTGATTTCGCACTACGTACAGACTTAATGTCACTTAACTTAGTATTAATAGTTAATATAATATTATTTGAGACAAATTAAAAATATAATTTAAAGTGTGTTGGCCACAACAACCAAGATTTAAAATCAATCTAGTAATATCCTTCTTTTCTCTATTGTCATTTTAATCTTACTAGCTATTTTGATTACATTTACACCTCCCTCCCAAGTCAATTCAATATTGCAATTTGTATATAAAACCTAACCCTATTTCAGAACCTTTTAATACAATGATGTTTCTAATGTGAAAGAAAAAACAAAATAAAATTTCAAAATAATGTATAACATCTCTATTATATACAACTTCTTGATAAGAATATATCTTATATATGAATAGAAATGTAAGGAAAGGTATTAAGGGGAAGTGGATATCTAATACGAGAGTACATGGTTACTTGTCTATTCTTTCTGTTTCATAATTATTGTTTTAACTCTAGATTATAAATGCTTGAAATTTGTGAGATTATGCCGTATTATTCTTTCATCATTGCTGCCATGATTAAAAAAAAAAAAATGATTTAGAAGACATACTAAAAAGCTATTTATGATGATTTTATAGTAAATTAATTCAGAAAAAAAGTTAATGTTTTGTAAGGTTTTGATTAAGGCTCTGATTCATGAGTATTTAATATTGCACTAAATCAAACACACTTTGCAAAATTTAATTCTATAGACCCCAGCATTAAAGCAGTTCTAACCATTTCAATTTTCTTTGACTTTAACCCTTTACACTCGAGGGCTCCGCTATGGAGACAATGCAAATAATTTTCAAACTATTTTATTAGAAGATAAAAGATTCAACCGCGGCCGGGAATCGAACCCAGGTCCTCTGCATCTACGTCGCAGCGCTCTTACCACTGAGCTAACCGTGAGTCCGTTCAGTCGTGATCGAATCTTTCTCTTCTGTGATCCCTCCCTTCAGGTCTCGCCACATTGTAGCGAAGTACCGGGGGGCTGAACAATTGTCCAGACAGACGGGATCTAGTTGACATACGTCAAATAAATACACTGTATGTTGTTATGTAGTAATTAGTTATCGTTAGATAATTAATTTATAATTTTTAAATAATTTATCTTCTAATAAAATAGTTTAAAAATTATAAATTAATTATCTTTTCAGATAATTTTCAGTTTTTAAAATATAAGGACATAAACAAATCGTAAAAACTATTTATAGGATATTTTGCGGATAAATGACGCTCGCAGCTTGCGGTGTTTTTCATTATTTTTATAGTATGTACGTAATCTTTTAACATCGGCTATATTTTGTGGTTTTAATTCATTTTTTATTTCCTCAATTGTACAATTTAGTTCGGGGCACCAAATAATCCCTTTACTTTGATTTAGTTTCCCATGTGCTTCTACTTTAACCGGAGAGTTATTAAGTAGATTTTCACATTTTAGGAGCTTTTCTGATTGGATATTTGAGAAAACTTCAACTAAAAGGGTCCCATCTCGTAGTTTTTTAACTGTTTTTACTTCTCCAATTAGATTTTTTATGCTTTTACATATAATGAATGACGAAACCTTTGTGAAATCTAAGGGATTTCCATCGTTATCCGTTCCAGTTCTCTTAATTATCCAAAATTTTACACAATTTTTAGGTCTATTTTCGGTATTTTTAAAAAATTATAAAAATTATATAAAATTAAAAAAAAATTTGAAATTAATATAAAATTGCAAAAAAAAATATAAAATGTAAAAAAATTTTTTTTGTAACTGTGTTCTTGAAGCTTCACAAATACATAGAACCTAAATTTCATTACAATTTTTTACTTGGTTCTAAAATTTTACTGTATAATATTATGTTTTCAGGGTTTTCACGAATAAGTTGTGTTGAGTTGCCGGTAGGTAACGTCCGAAAGAGTGACGAGTGAAAAGGGTTAATTTAGCGTGAAACATTAAAATTAAGAGTATTATCTAATTTATCCATGGTTGAAAAAACATTATCAGAAACAAAAAAATAAATAAAAATAATGGAAATGGGATTAATACTAACAATGATTTAGCATATTAAATCTTTTTGTATAATTTTATTAGAAGAAAAAGGATTGGTCCAGGTATGCAGCTTCTATGATGAATTGCTCATTATTTTTTTTCTAAATAACTTTTTTCTATTGTTCTAGAGATCCAGAAGATGGTATCAGGTCATCAGGTTAGTTGCAGAATTCCCTACAGTTCAGAAATGGATAGTATCAGTTACAGTATTCTCAGGTTTTGGCATGGTTTTGAACTAAATTATGCTCAAACCATTTTACATGATGTCTATGAGATCCTAGGTGTTAATAAGTTTTGTTTTGTATGCTAAAAGCTTTCAAAATGAAACTCAAATTTCCTATATCAGTACAATATAAAAAAGTTGGTATTAGCCAACAAATAAACTTCATAAAGTATGTTAATAGTAAAATAATATTGGATCTTTTCAGCTAACTAACGGCGGATATGTTAAAATTATATTTATGGATAACAAAAAAATTTAAGCTGGCTTGGATATGTTGGGAATTTGTTGTTGAATTATTTCTTATTGAGATAAAATATTTTTGCATATTTAATTGTTTCGGCAATGTTGATAAGCATATTAATATTATGTTTTACATTTCAAAATAATTTGTTATATGCATATATCCATACTGGATGAATTTTTTTTTTTTATGTAAATGTTTCATCTATATTAATAATATGCTAGTATATTTTATAATATATATATATTAAAATGAGTTTATAGCGGTTTGATTCAGGAATATGATGACTTTTACGAAAATTGAGTTGTAAACTACTTAGGACAATCAACAGTGTTTCTAAATGACAGTTATTTTGATATTATCATCTGTTGATGAGTTTGCCTCTTTTTGGGGTGGCTGATTATATGCATACATCTTTTACAGGGTTTAAATACTACTAAAAAAAAAAAATTAAAATATTATTAATATATTGAATAGGACTTTCTTAGATTACTTGTATTGATTAAATTAAAATAAAATAACCTGTCATCAATTAATAATGTTCTTTAATTGTTGCAATTTTGCATTATATAATATTAGTGTTTTAATTTTATAATATTTAATTAATTTTCTTCCAATCTATACTAACTTATTTTATTCATATAAGTCATTCTGCCTTTATATCAATAATCTCTTTCATTAGTGATCGGTTTTCTTTTCATTTACTAAATTTAATTTGTGAAACCTAGGGTAAACCATACAATTATTGGCACTCAGTACAGTTATTGGCACCCCACCTTTAACTTAAAGAAATAAGTAAACAAGTCCTAATTTTATTTCAAGATATACATGTATCTAATCTTTGAAGGGTCCTCTAAGTCATGTATTTAGTAAGACTTTAACAAACTAACTATAGGGAAGATTTCACAATTAAATCCTCAGGATGCCAATAACTAGATTTGGCACTTTTAACAATAAATATTGCCATATTGTAAAACTATTGAACTTTTGACCAAAAAAAACCTCTTGAGTCTTTATGAGGATAGATAAAGAGGAGCTATGGGAAGTTTCTATTTGATCCCTTTATAAAAAGTATTTTTTTTAATTTAACCATAGAAATGTAGTCTTAAGGGTGCCAATAACTGTACGGTTTACCCTATGTCGTGTTTTATCTGGGTCTCAATTTTCTTATTCTAATGCTGAAAAATATAATATCCAGAGTAAATTTGTCAGAGTTCGGTCAAGATGGATAAAAAGTACTTTTCCCTAAACCATTATACAATCAACAGACATTGTCTAAGTGTGCCAAGAGAAATAATAATGATAGTTAAGTCTTAAAAATTAGAAGACAAAATTAATAATTATACTTCCATGAACCATATTATCACAACTATACATGCATAGCAACATTTTTATGAACACATTGAAAAAGAAGAATATATGCTTCGAGATAGGAAAGCAATCGGATGAGAAGCAACGAAATTTTTTCCATTTTTTATTTATTCTAGTTATGGAAAAAATAATTTGGCATTCGGTTTGAATTTTTTAAGCAGTACTAATAATTTGTTTGTAAAATGAGGACTTTAATCATTTAAATATTTTTTAGATCTTAGCGAAACAATCATGGGTATCTGAATTGTATTATGATTTTAAGTGTACATTATAAGCAGCCACCTCAGTTTAGTATAGATAATTTAATTTTTTTTCTTCTTTTTTTTTTATTGAATCTCATTTCAAGCATTTATTGAAGTATCAATTTCTAGTCATTCTTTGACAAAGAAAATTTTTCCATGTCCTTAACTTATTTTTCATTCTTTTTAGTATTTATTAAGAAAACTGTTTCTGTTATTGTAAGTACTTATTTATTAACGTATTATGAGCTCTCTATTTATTAATTTATTTATCCACCTATTTAAAATTTATACTAGTCTATTTATATTTATAAATAATTTTTCTACGAGTATTTATTTTAAAAATCTTTCAACTCTCACCGGGGTATTTTGTTGGTCGAAGTGATCTCTATCGTCTCAGGAATGGGAAATTCATGACTGCCATTCTAAAATATCATTTTAAAATAAACTAACTGTATTCCATGAAAAAACAATTGACTGTATAAACTGTTTAACTTTTTTTTTTTTTTAATGGCTTAACTAAGATTTTGTGCTTTTCTCTTTTTGTGTTTTGAACCTATTGCGGTTTTAGGAAATATTTACTATTTATTGATTCAGTTATTGGTTGCACTTGTCAAAAAAAATAGAGAATAAATTTTAACATAATAGATTCAAATCAACTTTTATCTTATTAATAGCGTCTCTATTGATCTACTTACTTGAGTTGGACTAACTCTTTAATCCTTTAACTGCTGATGGCGTTACAAAAATTTGGAGTACTAGGCATGACTGGTAGGGTAGGCTACCCCAGTGAGGTCCGTTCAGCGAATGTCTCACTGACTTCTCCTAGTTTTTGTAACTATATTTTTCGTCTTATCTGTAATAGTTTCCCATGCTCCTTTTTGATGGATGACATGCCAAATGCATGACTTCAGACATGCCATTGGTCGAGTCAAAAACCTTTTTTTTTTTTAAATATTTCATTACATATTTTTATTATAAAGTAATTAATTTTTCTTTAAAATAATATTAAAATTTTATTTTTGTGAGATACGAATCGAAGCAGGATATGAACTTCATTTCCTACATTTGCAAAACTCTGCTCGAATAAACCTAGCAAAAAAATTTTGTATTCATAATAAATTTTTGTCCTCACAGCTGGTCTTATTGGTATAAAAATGGGACAGAGACCTGTAAGCATTATTGCAGTTAAAGGTTTAAAGCTAAAAATAATTTAAGAAAATTGTATGGTCATAGAAAATTTTTTATAACAAATATCAAATTTTCGAAGTTGAAAATTTTTGTTCTGACAATTCATTGATTTTGATTTTATCCTGTTTTTCTTTTTTGTTATTATGTAGTTATCTTTACTTATTTTTAAAAATTAAAAAATCAATTGATATATGATCTGTTTAATGCCAAAGTGAATTAAGCGCCAAACACCATATTTTGAGAAAAATGAATTGAATATTAACCCTTTGCTCTCGGCACCGTTTCGGACGTTACCTGCCCACAACTCAAGGCAACCTATTCATGAAAACGTACACCCTGAAAACGTATATTATACAGTAAAATTTTAGAACCAAGTAAGGAACTGTAATGAAATATGGGTTATATGTATTTGTGAACCTTCAAGTACACATAATTACAAAAAAAAAATTTATTTCTTTAAATTTTCTTTATTTTCTTTTTTATAATTTTATATTAATTTCAAAATTTATTTTGAAAATGAAGAATCTAAGTGTCCACCATCTGATATATACCGGACTAATCTCACACCTAGTATAAAAACTTACAATTCATGCACAATTTAAGGTACAATATTATCATAAATAGTAATGGCGCCTCTCTGGCGCCGTTCGAGTTGCAGTAATGAATAGGATGGAGCCTGAGAGGCGCCGTTCGGGGGTTGCAAGGGGTTAAAGTTGAATTTTGTGAAATTGGGTTGTCTTTCTATCAATTTTGAAGTAAAATATATTTCACTTTGTCTTCTATACCATTCAAACAACTGGTTGTTTCACATGAAATGTCCGTTTTCAAGTTAAAGGGATTTTAGTAAAAATACAATATTAAAACAATATAATTTTATTTGAAAAATTTACTTATCTTTTTCTACACTTTTACACACTTTTTTTATCCCGGAACTGAAAAACTCTGAGCTTTGAAGTGAAACAAAATCTGAAAACGCACTTAGGATTTCAGCATCATTTTCAAAAAAATTTCCTCCGACGAAGTTGTCTAAATTCCTGAACAGGTGATAATCTGTAGTAGACAAGTCGGGAAAATATGGTGGGTGCGATAGAACTTTTTACACCAGTACTAAATACACCTTTATGCACGGTAAGTTTTGAAATGTAGGGTGTAGTGTTGTCGTGCAGGAGTAAAGGCCCTTCCGATTTACCAATCCAGGTTGGTTTTTCAATAGTTTTGCCTGCATTTGGGCAATTTTATTGCAGTAGGTTGTAGAGGTAATGGTCTCACCTCTAGGCATAAAGGAATAATGTATGATTCCAGCCAGGGACCACCATACTTTAACCATCAATTTTGTTGGGTGTAAATTTGGTTTTGGCATTTGTCCTGGGCCTTCGTCGATGTCTAACCACTGCCCTGACCAAAGCTGATTGTTATATGCTATCCATTTGTCATCGCAAGTTATTATTTTTTCAAGGAAAGGCTCGGTTTTTTGCCTAGCAAGCAATGAAACGCAGATCTCAAGACGTTTCAATTGCTGTCGCTTAGTGAGATCGTGAGGAACCCATGTATCGACCTTTTTTACTTTCCCTATGCACTTTAAGTGTCTGGAAACGGTAGGTGCACTTGCATTTAGTTGTGCTGAGAGTTCTCTAACTGTTTGGTAGGGGTTTCCTTCTACAGTATGTTTGAGGACGTCATTTTCAATTACAGATGGAGGTCTTCCTCGGGGCTGGTTTTCCAAGTCGTTACCCCCAGCCGAAAACTTAGCAAACCAACGGCAAATGGTTTGTTCATTTACACTCCCTTCCCCAAATGACTTACAGAAGTTTCTAGCAGCCTCAGCTACCGAATGGCCAAGTTTAAACTCATAAAAAAATATTACAAGAAAATCGCGTGTTTCCATGTTCATTTTTGGAGGTATACTAAAAAGTGCATAATTGATTGGGAAGTTAATGTTTATAAAAGAAAAGAAGAGGATTAGTAACTTTTAATTCATTCATGTATGGGCAAAAGGGCTTAAGCTTAAAAAAAAAAAAATTTCTCTCATCTTCTTAAAATTCATAATTGACTATAATTTATTCGTTATTCATAATTTATTAGAGTCTCTGTTGAAAGAATATAGTTTCATTTATTGTCCTGGAATAAAGAAGCACAATCAGAAAGAATTTATAATGATTTTCAATAGCTTGGTAAATCGTTGTTTAAGCTTCACATTTGATGACTTTTTGAACAAACACCAGTGAATTGCAACAGGTAAACATTTGGAAGTACACAACAGAGACCCGTAAAATCCTTTATGTATTTCAAAAATTATAAAATCGGGCATTTCATGTGAAACAACGCAATATAAAGAAGCATGATTTTAAAAAATAAAATAGGTAATTTACAACAAAATAAAAATATATAAAATTGGTTTTGCGCTTAGTTCAGTATGGTTTTATACCGACCATATGTAGTAATCATTGAAATTTATCAAACTCTTGAACCTACCAGATTTTATACCATATGTTCGTGAAACTAAGTTCCTGAAACAAGCTTAGGTGTGTAAGACCCTTATCAGCTGAGATTGTAAAAGGCTAACTACAATATATATATTATCCCGTTTATTATTTCTTTAAGTATTTAAAATTTCTTTTGTTGAAACTCTCTACTTCTGTTTATCATTTATGATCATATAACGTATGAAGTCAATCTTATAAACCCGGTCCTTGGGGGCTGGATCAAATATAAATCCTTGAATTTCTCTCATCAATTTTATTAAATTATTAAGTTTTATTAGCTTCCAATTTTAATCTATTTTGCATTTTGTTTATGATATATACTCTTTTTTTTTTTTTTTTTAATCAAAGCTCTAATTTTCCCATCCATGCTACCTTGATCACAAATCTTTAGACCAACTTATCAAATATATTTAAATAGGGTATTATGAGTATGCAAAATGTGTAGGTAATAGAGGCTGTATTATGTATTTCTCCCAAGGGTTCTATAAAAAGTAAAGTATTACAAAATTTACTCTAAATATCAAGAGAAGGCAAATTTCAGAATCTCAGGTATTAGCTGTACGAGAGCATTATATAACTTTTATCATATGCAGTATATTTACGCTTATAAATTCTTGACATGAATATATTATATATAATACCAAACAGTAAACAGTTTGTATGTTTATTTAAAATTATTGTAAGAATTCTATATAATTAATGTTTAATATTTTACGGATATATCTTTCCGATCTTATTTATTTATTTATTTATACATTAAGCTATCCTTTATAATGGGTGGAGCATGAGTATTAAAAACTCTTGCATTTCCTGTAATTGCGGTGCCTCATAATATTAACTTTTCCATGATACTAAAATTATAAATCACTTTAAGGAATTATCATATTGCTATTTATCAAGAATCCCTTTTTTAACATTATATTTAGTAAGTAGTATTTTATGGTTAAAAAGTGTTTCTTCATAGAAAGTAAGGAATTCTACCGAGAAAAAAAAATTTTACTTACAAGCTCATGCTATGCCCACAGCTTTATTTAATTGTTATTGTACAATCTTAGTATATTGTGTGTTATGAGCTTTAATTGAACATTTTATCATGTTATCAAAACATGACGAGCGTTAATAATGATGATGTTAATAATATTTGTAGAAGGTTAATCTCTTTTTGTAACTGATGGTATATATTATTTGTTACTTTAAAATTAATTGGCTTTGGGTAAAAAAAACTTAATTTATCGGAGGAAACTTAAGATATGTATGTATTACTTAATTAATTTTTTTCCATTATAGTTTATGGGCGATTTTCCATTACAATTTTTGTAATAGATATGCCAATTGTTAGGTCTTTCATTATTCTTCGTACCTTATTCACATCTAAAACCGATCTCTGAAAAGTTATTATTATTTTTTTTCTTTATTTTTCAATTATTAAATATCGAGAAATTCCAGTATTAATTAACTTTACTTGAATGTCGAGTGAGCCAAAATTAATGTAACTTCCCCATTTTTACTGTTTGACATATGGCATTCTAATGCTGAGTTTTTGTTGGAAATTATTTTCAAAAAAGAAAGAAAAAGTAAACTGTTTTTGTTCTGACTAATTATTAAAATGTCTCTACTCCTTGGCATGTGCTTTAGCATTATAATATCTAAAGCAGGGGTTCTAATAGTTTTTATTTTTTTTTTGTATTTCCAATTTCATAGAATAAAATTTTGGAATATGGAGTTATGGTAGTACAGATGAAAAATAATATAATTAACTATTTAACGTTGTTTTACATATGAGAACATTAAGTTCTGTCAGTTATTTAAATCTGGTTTAGTGTTTCATTTCTTTATATTATTTGACTGACTCTCTAATGATTATATATAAGTATAATGATTATATGTTTCTGTATTTCTCTGATCAAATACAAGGACTAATTATGTTAGATGAAAATAAACATGTATTATGATTTTTCAATCGCTTGTCTGTTTTGATAATTTAGCAATTAATTATTTGTTATTTGTTAGTCTTGAAATAACTGTTGTATGTTATGAGTAATAATTGTTTTATTTAGAAAAAAAAAAAGATATTTCGTGTGCCTCAAAATTTTAATTGTTTTGTTTTTCATCATTGTTAATATATTTTTATTGTTATTCATAGAATCATTGTAGCATTTTTGAATTCATTTAAAATTTTCTTACTTCTAGCTGACTTCCAGGGTAGGTTAGTTAAGAATTACAATAATTTTACAACACAATACTGATAAAAAAAGCTAACATTATCTATACCAGGCCATAAAACCATTTGAGCAAAACATCAGCATTTAAAGGTGTACAGATTTGTTTCTCAGTCTGAAAGATCTAAAACTGTGTTTGCAATATATTGTAAACATAAGCTTTTTTGATGAATAAAATATTTGTTTCCTCCAGCTGATTTGTCTAATGTCATCATATGCAATATGAATAATACAGAAAACTCTAGTGTAATTTAGACAGAACTTTTGAGAATTCGAAAGGCTGGGATCAAACCTGGACATTGTTGCTCTCATGGCCTTTTTCTGTGTGCCTTCATTAAAATAAAAAAGGGGTCTTAATTTAAAGTCTCTAGTATGTTAACAAATAAATCACTTTAGTGATACATTGGCAGGAATAGTAATGTGTCAGTATTGTTATGGACGATTACTATTATTATTTTGGTTAGGAATAAATAGATTTAAATTGTTATATTAGTAAAGAAGCTATTACGCTCGCTGTTATCCGCTAAAGTAATATGTACCTACCTTGTGTTCAGTATTCAGTACATACTACTGACCTTTAATAATTAGTTTATTCATATGTTTTATTATCTTAGAGGAAATGAAAAATTTACTGGTCCCTCAGGTCATTAAGACCTGTGTATCTTAATTTGTTGAAATTATACAATAAATTGTATATTAACAATGTTACATTAGAAAATAAATGAACATTATTTTGTAAAAATAGAGCTGTTGAAATCTATTTCTAGTGATTTATTTCTACCTACCACTGTTATTAGTTTGTTTTATAACATGAAATGTCGCTGATCTTGTTAATTAATCAAAAGATATTGCTTCTTTTGTTTGAACAAATACATATATTAAATTGAGTTTTATTTAATCATTTTTTCTAATTAATGAAATCAGATTTTAAAAATGTAATTATTTTTTATACAATATGTATAAAAGACATATATATATATATATATATATATATATATATATATATACTCATACTATTTTTTATCAAAAACAAAAACTAGAACTAAAGTTGTTTAAAAATAGCGCTAATCTGTGTGAAGTTGTTTAAATCAAAGGTTGGTTTACATTCCCTTTTGAAACTTTGGATCAATTTAGTTAACCTAACAAAAGATATCAAGCGCCTTAATATAATAGAATTTAAAAAAAAGTAGTTTTTTCCTTAACATCACTTTTCCTAAAAAAACTTTTATGATTAGGACATTCTAATGTTTCTAGTAATTTTCTTCTATTAAATTAGTTCTCTAAGTCTTAGAGGGAGAAGTCTGTCCTATCACTGTCACTATGGCTCAATGAGCAAGGACAGACCAGAAAAATGCTCTTTTCAATGTTGATTACTATCTTCAAATTATGAAGAACATTTATAGACTACTGTAGATCAATTAGGTTTTAGAAATAGCTTAGAGTAGTCGTGATATTGTTTAAATAATCTGTATTTAGTTTACTGTTTTTTGATGTTTCCCTTTTTTATTTAAGCATTTTCAAAAACTACAAATCTGTTATTGAAAATCTATAATATTGTAACGTTAAATCGATAAGCAAATAAAAAAAACACATGGCGTAACCTCCCGGACCGCTTGTTGGAACAAAATAAGCGGTTGGAACGAACTGTTTTTGTCTAGATCAATCCGTGATGTCGGAGAACTGCCGACATTGTTCTAGAATATTCCAGGCCCCACTATCTACGATATATATAAGGGGCAGAGACTGAACGAGTTAGTTGAAGTTTGTGTCTTGACTGTGTAGCTCAAGTCATATGATTGTGTGTGATAAAGTTATCATTTTTGTAACCTGCTCAATTGTTTAAGTTGTAATAATTCGTTGGCATTGTGATAACTGAATATTTCTGTTAAATAAATATTTGTTACCCACATAAGTGTTACAACTGGTGTCAGGTGTGGGGTATAAAGAAATAAAAAATGCCAGGTAAACGAATTGGAGAACTTAAAGTTACGGAGCTGGGGAGAGAATTAGAAGAGCTGGATTTGGACACTACAGGTTCGAAAGCGATCTTGTTGGCCCGATTACGTGAGTATTACTCGAGTCAGGGCGTAGATCCTGAAACCGTAGAATTTGAGGATAGCTCTTTGAAGGCTATGTTTAATGAAATAAATCAGATAAATGATAAATTAGCCAACCGATCAGTTGAAATAAATGATAAATTTTCAAACTTATCTGGCGAATTACATGAAAAATTGGCAAGCCAGTCGACGGAAATGAATGAAAAATTCACCAGCCTTAATTCAAGTTTGACTAGCCAGAGTACTGAATTAAATGATAAATTTTCTAATTTATCAGGCGAAATAAATGGTAAATTAGCAAGCATGTCTGGTGAATTAAATAATAAATTGACTAACCTGTCTGGTGAGTTAAATGAAAAATTGGCCAGCCAATCATTAGAAATAAATGATAAATTTTCAAATTTATCTGGCGAGTTAAATGACAAATTAATCAACTTATCCGCCGAAATAAATAACAAATTGATCAGCCAATCAGCCGAGATAACTGACAAGTTGGCCAGTTTATCTGGTGATGTGACTGGATTAAATGAAAGGTTAACCAACCTGTCTAGCGAAACGAACGAAAAGCTGACCAACTTGTCGGGTGACGTGGTTGGGTTGAACGACAGGCTGGCTCAACAGGAAACGAGGGCTGTGATGTTGGAAGAGGAGTTTGAGAAATTAGAAAAGAGGCTGGACGAAAAAGTTCAGGCAGCCGTGAGAAAGCAGATCACCCAACAGCCATTGATAGAACAGGAAAGACTTGAACCCCTAGTCACGGAGAGTCGAGTCAACATAAAACCACTAACTTTTGATGGTAAATCGTCTTGGTCGAATTACCTGAAACAGTTTAACGCTGCGGCTAGTGCTAATGGGTGGTCTCCTAGAGATAAGGCAGTTGCCCAGTGGCACTCAGAGGCGACGCTCTGGATGCCCTCCAGACCCTCAACCCTAATGACTCTTATGATTTTGACCTATTAGTTAGCCGGCTGGAGATGCGATTTGGCCACGCCCACCTCGAGCAGGTATACCAGTCCCAGCTGAAGAGCAGGAAGCAGAAGGCAGCCGAGACTATTCAAGAGTTCGAGGCGGACGTCGCAAGAATGGTAAGACTGGCTTATCCAACAGCGCCGGAAAGTTTGTTGGAGTGTTTGGCGGTTCAAGCTTTCGTCGACGGCTTGCGAGACTTAGAGCTTCAGAGGGAGGTGTGGCTTGCTCGTCCTAAATTGTTGGTGGATGCACTCTCCACCGCAATGGAGCAAACTTAATAAATTTTGTATCATTTTTACGTGTTTTTTTTATTTACTCAAAAAAGGCTTTAACGATTTTGATCAAACTGGGTATTTGATGTATGTTTATGCCAAAGATGTGATAGCCAACATTTCATCAAAATTGGTCAAACGGAGTGGGCACTTTGTTTCATAATTTTTTTCCAATTTTTACCTTTTTTTCAATTATCTCAAAAACGGCTTTAACGATTTCCATCAAATTCGTCATGTTTAATGAAAATTAGGTGTCCTTTAATATCAGGTAAGCTTTATCATTATTACAATGTTCTGAGGTTTTTTTTTGGGGGGGGGGGGGTTGGGGCCTTTTTTGTTTGTTTTTTTGTTTCCTGTAAGTAAAGTACCTTTGTTTTTTTGTTTTTTTTTTTATGGAGAAATTAACTGTCTCTCGTTAGGCCTAAAAATAAGAAATGGCTATATATGAGATATGATAAAAATAAGGAAAACATAAAGAGGAGAAAAAAAGAAAAATATTCAGTCAACTTATAAAACTCGTTGAGCCCATGCATGTGGAGTACGCCTTTAAGGACAGACCATTGTTCATAATTAAAGCCGTTCTGTTCATTTGAGAAGTGGCAATTAACAAAACGCATTAATTTCTAATCTAAGTAAGTTGGTAAGTGAAAGTTGTGTGTTCCGCGCACGCACCAGATTTTTTATATTGGGAGAGGGGACAGTCCCTTCCTGCCAAAATACTAGAGGGGATGACGCCCGTCCCCACGAATTCGTGAAAAGTAAAGGATGTTCTTTTTTGGGTAAAAGTCTTCTTTTTTAATAATATTCTTTTACACTATGATGTTTTATGACACAAAACACTTAAGAGAAATTATTGAGATACCGTGTGATACATTATCACATCTCTGACCTTTCTATTACCTTGACCCATTTTTATTTATTTATAAAAACTTAATACAAATTAGTATAAAGTAAATTTCATCGAGCAAAGCTGGAACACCGTCTACTAGGCTATGAATAAATTATTTGAAACACCTGGAACTAAGGAAATATCATTTTTTTTTCTCGAAATATTAATAGTGATCTTAATATAATACTTATTTCGACATGATGGACGTTGGAGTTCAACCGAAGCTGGTCTGGGGGCCCGCAGTTGGTAAGAGTGATGAACCGAAAATGTTTTGCGGTGTCCAAGAATGCAAACCATGGACAAGGTCAGAAGAGCTCCCTGGTCGCAGTTATAAGACATCCACCATGATAGGTCATACGCCGGTCACACCCATATTTGAGTTTTTCGAGGTTAGCATATAACATTAAAAGAAAAATATTCAAGAATACTGATAAGACTTAAGCAGGTGGTAGGCAAGCCCGTCCTAGTTATTTAGGTTTAACTTAAGGTTTGATCCAACAAGCACTTAAAAACGTTCACAAACCACTCTTCCGCATGCGCAGTACTCTTTACTTGTTAACAATGGCAGTAATGGCATACTGCACAGGCGAAAGAGTTTTCAACCTGTTTTAAGAATATATTGGAACAAATCTATAGGTTAATTCAACTAGGTTAGGATCAACGTATTCTGTTTAGAGGGAGCATAGGCGTTACCAGCACCAAATTATTAGGTGGACGGTACAATATTCTCATAGATAGGGTAGGTATAAATTCGAGAGGCTAAAAGTTAAAAAATAACGCCTAAAATATCTGTCGAGACATTTAATTCATTCTCCAAAGATGTAGTTTAAAGGTATTTTAGTCTCCTAAAACTTGTCAATTTATGTCTCAGTTAGAATATATGTAGGTAGTTGCCTAGGGCTTCCTGTTGAAGGAGGTGGGCCGAAATTTCTTGATTGAATTTTATCCAAGTTCTCCTTCTCATCCTGATCCTACTTATTTCATTGCTTTCCATCAAGTTTTATAAGCTTCATCGAGGGGAAGTAGGATCAAGCTGCTTTGTTTGAAAAAGAAATGGAGACCGATTCCGGAGATCCAACTTTGTTGAATAAATCATAAAACAATACATTAGTTCAAGCTGAAATAAAAATAATATAATTCCTCAAATATACAATACACCTGCTTTTTAAAAACGACAAGGCGCCAATTTATGAAAATAAAGTATCAGATGGAGAATAAAATCAATAGGAATGCTATAATAAATTTTATATTTAAATTTTATTGAATTGATTAGTAAAACTCGGATATATTCGTAAAATCGTATTTTAATTTTTTTTTTTACATTGGGGGGGGGGTCCCCACCTGCCAAAATATTGAGGGGCGGACACCCGCGAGAAGGAGAGCAGGATGTATGTTAAGTATTTAAATTCGGCAGTAGAAATGCAATTAAATAAACGAGAACTTACTTATATACGAGACTTGTGAGGCCGAAACCTATATTAATAATCCTGAAAGTCTCCTTTATGAGAGGATTTATAAATAATTATTAAAAATTATACTATTTCCATCTTCAGAAATTAGTGTTTTCATCAAATCATAAAAATAAGCTTTCTTCATATTTAAACTTCAAATGATATAAAGCATAATCAAATCCCGAAACAAATACATTAATTATTTACAACTTAATCCATTCCTAAATGAGACATAGTAGTCACTAATAACTCATAACAAAAAAAAAAACTCTATAAAAAGATATTCATCACATGATCAGTTGCACTAAGCAGATTATATCGTGAACCCCATCACATATTTTCATATTCTAAACCGAACGACCTCGATGTATTGTTGAATATGTTTTAAATTAAACCATAATAACAAGGCCATGTAATTTCCATATTCTATTGATTGAAACTTATTATTTTTGAAACAAAAAATTGCTTCGAATGTAATTCATATACTTTGAAAAAAAAAACAGAAATTTAGACGATTATTGCGGCAACATCTTAAAGTTATTTGTTTTGTTTTTACTTTCACTAACCTATGTATGAAATATATAGTGAGGGAAAGTATTGCATTCCTGAAAAATTTCGGCTTCCGGTTTTCAACGTTAATAAACATTTTGGAGTCCAAATAACCAATCCCGCGAAACTGTTCTGTGTGTGTGAACAGACTAAAAGTTCAAAAACGATAAACCGTACAAATTAGGTATTTAAGGTAGGCATATGCTCGTGATGTGACAGCAAATAACTAATCAAAATTGGGTAAACGGAGGGGCACTTTATTTTATTTATAAGAAGAAAAATTATAGGGCCTAACTTACATCTGACGTGGATTATAGTGGAACAAGCAGGAGTATGTAAGTATAAGGAATTAAAAAATGAGTTATCATGACTTCTTCTTCTTCTTCGTTCTTCCCTCTAGATGGCCAAGTCAGGAAGTAAAAAAATTAAATTGGTTAGACTTCCGAATAGCTTGGCCCCAAGGTCTGTTAGTTGGGGCCATATCTGTCTCCGTATGTCCTCCACTAGATGGCAGCTTTGTAAAATGTGTTCTGTGGTTTGTTCATCTTGTCCACATTCACATAAGGGGCTGGGACCTATCTTAAATTTCCTGAACAGATGCCATTTAAGGCGGTTATGTCCACTAAGGCGAAATATTAACACCTGTTCTCTTCTTGTGAGCTTGTAATAATCGTCATGGGCATTGTGGTTTCGATTATTTGCTTTCCATCTCTGGTTCATGGCTGCCTGAACTATAGTCTTGCACTCCTCCAATCTAGGGATGCTGCTAACTTGGGGGAGCGATGTTCCTTCTTTGGCCAATCGATCTGCAATCTCTTTCCCCACGAGCCCACGGTGCTCTGGACTCCATTGTAGGACCACCTCTTGGTAATTCGTTCTTAGGTTTTCCAGTTCCTCAGCCAATGCGGCTAGCGTGTTTTTTCATTTATTCCTGAGGCATTCAAGGATGGATGCTGCATCTTTCAGAAAAACAATGCATGAAAGCTGGCACCTCTTTAGACTTTTTAGGATCTTGGCTGCTTTTATAATGGAGTCGTGCTCGGCTCTGTAGTTAGTACAATTCCAGTCGAAAGGGCTTTTTGAAGAATGTGTCCGTTGGGGAATTCAAAATGAATGCCCACTACTCCATTAGCAACAGCATTATCAGCAGAGCCATCTGTATATACCCTTGTCCATTTGTTTTTAGGACAGGCCGAGTTAATGTGCTCTAGAGTGTAGGCTTTTGTTACTAGAGTGTCTAATTCCCTTTTCTTTGTTATGCCAGGGATATTAGTAAAGATTTTAGCTCTAATCCGTTGTGTCCAAAGGGGGGGGGAGTCTCCAGCTAGCTTTAAGCTGCTTTCGTATTGCATCGTGGATGCTCATCAATTAGTTGATTTATTTTATGTAGAGGACTTTGGCGCTTTATCCGGGTGTGATTTCTTTTCCAAATCTCTCTTTTAGGGGATGGTTTGGAATACAGTCTCCTTTCACTTTTGAGTTACGGAGTTTGATGGCACTCCTGTCTTCCATTTTGTGTAAGCTGGTTAGTGTTTCCATCGCCTTAATAGGTGTGGACTTTAGGCCTCCAGTTATAATTCTAAGCCCTTGGTTCTGTACAGCTGTAATTTTTTTGAAGTTTGAGGGTGCTGCCATTCCCCAGCTTGTGATTCCATACTCTATCATGCAAGGTTAAGCCCCCAATTCGATCCTGCTTGTTTCCTCAGCAGTGCTGTACGATTTACAGCTTTGACAACACAGCTGTCTGCTTGACTCTTCCAAGTGAGTCTTTGATCAAATTTCACTCCTAGTGAAATTTGCTCCTAGGTAGGTTGGTCCTAGGTAGACAAGGAGGGGAGGTCATCCTTTGTGAGGCCTTGATTGCCTAATTTCAGATTACGAGTATCTGGGACACTTGTGGATAGGCTGAAGAAGGTGTGATGTGTCTTGTTAGTATCTATTTTGAGAGCCCATTTATCTTTTAGCCATATTATTTTATCATGACGATGAGAAATTTATATGCCAATGGTTATGATCTCTGTCTTTGAATATTTCAATTTGTGGAATTTGTTGTGCTCTACAAAGCGGATGCATGCCTAGCCATAAAAGGATAGGACGACGACATAATGCTTTTAAAAACAGTCACTACTGTCCTCTCTTTTAGGCAATTTCAATTTAAAATCAGTAGTCATTATGATAGAAAGTATTTTTTTTTGTTGGTTAATATGGTTTTGAACCTCCCCACCCTTAACTTCTCCGCCAGACGACAAAAGAAACTTGTATTATTAATAAAATCAGAAACTGAATTAAATAATAGTACATTTTGTACTTTAGAGATATGGTGGGATTTTTTTTTTAGAAAATTGAATAAAATGATTTAAATAAACACACAATCACACTTGACTATGGCCGTTTTTTTCAATAAAACAAAGCCCCTCCCGCTGATAGTAATGCTGGTTGCGCCAGTCAAGTTGTTTGTTAGGTGTTGCTATGAAGGGACCAAATTTCCTTTCTTAGTTTCGATCTCTTATTTATATTTAGAGTACACCCTTAGTCAATGATTGCACAATGAAAGTAAGTTTTCATGTAAAATTAAACGTATCAGGCGAGGGAATTTAATTATGGAAACATCGGAATATTACGTAAATTTTCACCAGAATTGAATTCCAAACACAATATGACACAATAGATTGACGCGGTGCACACAACAAAGATAATAATTTTGAAATTTTAATGAACGGTAAGAGAAAGTTAATGTTTATGTAATTTCAACGTGAATTATATATATTTTAAAAGATATTTCGCTATAAGTAGGATGACCATTTCAGCTAAAAGTTATATTAGATGTTAAATATATTATCTAAAATACAATATTTGTATACAATTGTTAAATTTTATAGGGGGCCGCAAAATAAAGTTTACTTCTAGCAAAAAGTGTACAATTTGTTGTCCAGATAGACCTGATGGTTACTATAGAGCATCGTGGAAACATCTATCACGGTTTCAATACTTGCAGAAAGTCCATTTTCTTCCCTTTCTTAATTAAAGAATACTACCTTTGTTCTTTAATAAAAACCATAATAACAAAATAAATAAATAGGCCGTCTGAAAATGTAGAAAACTTACTTGAAATTAAAATATGGTATACGATACAGTCTACCTTTTGAGTAACTTTGTAAAAAATTTATTAATTATAATTAAAAAAGATTATTTAGATAGTAAAATCTATTTCAGGTAGTATCTTTTTGTGGGCTATGAAGATGTTATATCCCTCCAAAGGCACACTAATATTGTTTTTCATACATGCCACACTGGGAATCTACAGACCCCAAAAGTTAATCCTTTATATAAATTATAGTTTTAAAATATTTTTAGAAGCTTTTATTTAGGCAATTAAAAAAACGCCCAAGATCAAGAAAACAATAAATTGGATTAAAAATATTTATTTTAATTTACGTTATATAAAAAAAACACATGTAAACTAAACATTTTTCAAGTAGTTTTTACAGTTTGGAAAAAACGTATTTAGAAATTTCAAATTTTATGCAAATCAAGATTCATTATTTTTCTATTTTTACTTAGAATATTCTAAATATAAAAAATATATTTTACAAAATTTATTGCCGACCACTTTTCTTACATGAAGCCCTCATTGACTGCATTCTACGCACAAGTGTGTGGCTGTGGCATTCCCTACAAACTAGTTTTGTTTTCCTATCTTTTTGTCTAGAACAATATGAGAAGTTTCCTTTTTAGACTGTCCTAGGGCCTTTGGACCCGTACCATTGACTCCTAATTCCTTAATTAATATTTTTATTGACCTTCTCACTTTAGGCCTAAGCCATTCTGAAAAAATTCACATTTATCAGAAAGTTAAGCAATAAATAAAAAATAAAACATAACCCACAAAAAGAAATATAAACCACACAATAAAACATATTGAAAGAAATATTTGTTACACTTACCTCACTTATAAAGCAAATTGTAATAAAAGTGTAATAACAAAAAGAAGAACTTAGATGCCACACTGGGGTCTACAGGACCCCAACACAAGTTTTTAATTTTCTATAAAAACAACAGGATGAACTACAACTTTTCCAACATAGGCGCTAAGGTGATAGGTGTACCAACTTCGAATACATAGAAGTCACACCCATTAGAATAATTTTATCAATTAGATATTCGTACATAATATGTTCTTGGGGTCTGTCAGACCCCAGTGTGCCTTGCGAGGGATATTTATACTTTCACTTACCTATATATAAAATAAGGGGGATAAAGTAAGGGAAAGTATTGCGATCGTGAAAAATTTCGACTTCCGGTTTTCAACGGAAATACACGAATTGGGGTCCCCTGAGTCCAATTAACCGAGCCCCGCGAAATAGTCTCAGTGTGTGTGTTGCTACTAGTATAGGCAACTAATCAATCTGGTCACTTTAAACAAACGCTGTCTGAACTTGCGTGAATTAGCTTTTAGAGCCATTTAAAACTGAATTAACTTAATTTTTTTTAGAAAACGCACTATTAATAGGTTCTGTTTTTACTTTCACTTGCCTATATGAAATATATAGTAAGTATTGCGATCGTAAAAACTCTTCTGTTTGTGGGTGTAAACAAACTATGTAGTTAAAAAATATATACAGAAAGAACCTGAAGTAGGGTATTTGGTGTATGTATATGCCCGCGATGGTGGAAGGTGTATTTTATTTCATAACTTTTTTCCATTATTACGGTTTTTTCGATTTTTTAAATAAAGTGAATGATATACATGCTCTGGGCAATTGTAGGTGTAGACAACTTTTTTTAAAAAGCAACTCGTAATAAAATAAAAAGCATTTTGAGGAAAACTACTTAAAATATATATTTACAAGGAAACTCCTGATAGAAGTAGAGATATCATCAACAAAAAAAAAAAACAGGGCCGGTGATCGTTAAACTGAAGTTAAAAGAAAGATCAAGAGTCAAATGGTTGTGAATTTAACGGCAATGGACATAGCCGATATAAACCTATTTTCAGATCGGATATGCGACACTTATCATTTATTAAGTATTAATTTTATATCTTAATTTTTTTGTAAATTTTATAATTTTAATTTATATATGTACATACACACACTCAAAATAATATACATCCTATAGATGATACCTGTGAATATAAATGCATATTCTAACCAATTTGATGGTATTTGTTCTTACATATTTACAGTTTTTTTATTTATTATTTCTCAAAATATACGGACATACTTATTTGGCTTTTTATTTTACATTAAAATCCGTTCCCTACCCATTACTATTTCTTTCGTAATTTATAACATTAATAATTTATTTATTGACTTTTGAATGTGCTAACTCACTTTCATGATTTCAATAAAATTCTTGCCAGAAAATGTTTGCCAGTAGGTACTATTAGTAAACTATATTAAGATGATTTATTAAAAAAAAATGGTTTTTTATTCTTTTTATGAAATTTAAATATCGAAATTCCAACTAAATGAGAGTATCAATCAATACAGATTAATTGATATTTAAATTTCTTTAATTCTAGACGAAGCCTATCAAGCTGTCCACGGATACAATGCTCCGAGACTACAGATACAAGACAATCCATTACAAGACTTCTTATGGAAGTTCCTACCAATATAAGTTAAACAGCAAAGGCATCACTGATACTCCCAATGTGCCACATGCCATCGGTTACACACTGAACTACCAGTGGTTGGACAAGGTGATATAATAACTATCATTATCTTGAAAAATGCATGTAAAGATAATAATTGATGGGGTCGGTGCAAAATAGTGCCAAGCAACATTTTTAACAAAAATAAACTGTAGCTGCTGTTTGTTGTATATTATGTAGCACTATATGTCTATGATGGAAATGCCACCTAAATATGACTATAGAGCACTCTATAGTCATATTTAGGTGGCATTTCCATCATAGACTCATTGGTCAATTTTGCCCTGACCCCTTCCATTGTAAATACAAATTACTATTAAGAGCCATTTTCTGTTTAGCTGAGAACGTTTCCTCCCGGCAAAATGAGCCCAGACAACAGCGAAATGAAGGATAATTACACATGGCACAAGCCCATAGCAGGAGGACCTGGAACACTGAATGACATGAGACCTCATGTTATGTGTCAAGTAATCACACGATTACAAATAATTATAAAATAAATTATAATTAAGGAAATAGAACATAGTCGGATCCCAAACCGGACTAACGTATTAGAACCATTAATAGAGTCCGGCGAACAATGGTCATAACAGATGATAATCCATATGAAATCGGCAATAATTGCAACAAAAGGTTTTATGGCTTGAATTGTATTCCAAGATAACTATTTTAGGTTTTCGCTCTCGGTTAAGTTGTGATAACGTGGGGGTAAGGGGGGGGGGAAGGCAACACACTTAGCAAATATTTCTAATCGCGCTTTCTACAAGTTTCAGCAATAATTTTTAACGGTTAATTCTAGCAAACCATTATAAATCCGGTTCGGTTATCGATATCGCCCTGGGATGGTTGATTTTTATTTCGTGGAGGCCCCATGGAATAAATCTCGACCTACCCACCATGGTTAGAATAGGTTGTTTACAACTCTACCCCCCGTATGCCACACATGGCAAGGTAGGGGGTACCGAACAAAAAAAAAAAAACATAAATCGTAAACTAAAATGTTAGCTGGCTATCACTCTACAACATATTTTTTTATTTCTTGCGATACGCGCTTTTTACGAGTACATTAATATTATTATTGGTTACTGTCAGAATTTATATGATAGATTAACCATTTAATGATAGTTCATATACATTAATAAAATGATGCATTTATTCAACTCCTTACTGACTCTTTAACACAACTAGGTTGTGGTAGGTAATTTAGCCGAAAAGATGGACCATTAGACCGGGGCTTTCTCTAATTTTAGTAAAAATGACTCAGTTTATTTAGTTCGCTAGAGTTATATAAAGATCGTAAGCGCATTCAAACAGCGCCTCGAATTTCTTCAAAAGGAAAATTAGCACTAAATCCTTCAATTGGTCAGGTTGGATATTGCATATTCGGTCTTTCTAATTTGACTAAGTTGTTGGTGAGGCTTGTGCATGATCTAGGTGTCTTGTTATAATTGCAGTGTCGTCAATGTAATTCGCTGTGATAGTCTGGTATACCTTACGTATATACAATGTAGGTACAGCAATGGGTGACTGCCTCAATCTTGGGGTACTCTGCCACGATGTTAATACTAGTCGAATTTTGAAATATCTGTACCTTGACGAACGGAGAAAACTATGTTGGAAAGGAAGGATTTAAGAATTTGAAAGTATATAAGGGGTGATAGAGTTTTAAGTTTTGAGAGAAGACCCTGATGCCACACTTCGTCGAATGCTTGAGCGACTTACGGCCGGCATGAATATAGCTTTGGCTCTGATGGTGTAGATATGAAGTCTGTCACTCGATGTAATTGATGCGTTGTCGAATGAAATTAAGACATAGACTTACGTAGAAGTGCTGCCCATTGGTAATTATTCCAATAAAAGTTTTTCGTTGTAGTAGTTGAAGCAGTTGGTAACGTCGAGCGGTTTCTTGTTTTAATATAGTGTGAGGATTCTAAGTTAGATGTTTGTGAAAAATTATTGAAGGGAACTGTTAAGCAGGAGGCCGTAGGTTTGCGACGAAGAGTTAAGGTACTTATAGGATTATTATGATAGGATATGTTCGGAATGATTTTGAATCTCAAGATTTGTTATCTGAGATCAGTTAATTATGACGTTATGCAAATATTTTAAAAATAGGACAAAAATATTGACAATTAATATTGACTGATAAAAATATTTTTCATCAAATTTTATTATTTTTAAAATTTTATTTTTTATATTAAAAATATCCATATTTTCCCATAGTGGAGCCCATTCGCGGTGCCATTATAATTAAGGCAAAGTTAAAATAAACCATTATTTCAAATAAATTTTAGTGTAATTATTATAAATAATTCTATAATAAAACTGAAATAAATTATTTATTATGATTATTGATGATTCCAGTTGTATTGTCCAGGAAGAGAAGCGCAGGATAAGACATACTCACACATAAATTGCATTCAGAAAATAATGGACCCTTACCTTTCAACCATGCAAAGTGACTATGTCTACTACGATGCGGTAGTCATGTTTTCTGTTATGTTAATTATAAATTTAATGAAAACGGTTTAAGATTTTTAATTATCCATCTATTGGTTAAAGGATGCCCGTAGGAGGTATAAGCACAAGGAAGCTAAGCCAGTACAAATCTTTGAGAATAAACCTATTTATGATGAAAGTTTTCTTGGAGGAAAAAAATTCATGGACAGATTTGTGAGAAAGAAGATACCCCTTGTTCCACACAGGTAGGTCGTAGAAGTATAGAACTGTAGAAAAATACTTTAACACAAAAATGAAAATGAAATACTAGATCGGATGTAACTTTGAACCGTTTAAAACCACGAAAATTGTTTGATACAGAGACATTTTGATAAAAAGAAAGATGAAAATTTGTAATTCCAACCTAAAAACAATAACAAAAATTTGTTTGCACTATTGAAATATCCTTAAAATGTTTTCGGGGATATTACATTTATTACAATTTCACTACCTCTTCATCTAACAAAGTTAGGAGTAGGACACCACTTTCGTAGAGGAATATGTAGTATATATAAAATGATATTGTAACATTAGATTCAATGAGAGAAGATTTAGGAAAATTATAGTTATTAAATAAATAAACAGACAGATTAATCGAAGAAATTTATTGAATTGGGTAACTACAAAAATATTTAGCTTCTCAATCAAAAAGAAAAAATACAGTGCATTAAATTGTAATAAGTAAATAGATAAAATTAAAAAATATAATTAACATTTGCAATGAACAGTTTGAAAAGAAGAGAATAATCTCCTTGAAAAATAAAGTAAAAGTATAAATTTTCTTATAATTAATACAATGTTCTATTATAGCTATATGTTTCATACATCTTTATGACTATTTTACTTTTTCTCATTTTTATAGGATTTATGGCAAAAAAAAAAAAAAAAAAAAAAAAAAAAAAAAGTGATCAGTTAATGGAATTAATATAAATGTACCTCATTATAAATTTTGGATTTTCAAATAGATCTAGGTGTTAGTTTGTAGCGGGCTAGTCTTAATAAACATTAACGCAACATCTAAATTATAAAAGAGAAAATTATCGATGATCAAATTAGTAATAAATTCTGAAGTGGTTAAATAGTTTGCAATTCTTTAATAAAGGTCGGTATTTCCAAAGGTTGGATAGTTTTAATATTCATATATTAAGTGAGATTATGTAATACCGTATATTTCATGCACTAGTATTTAGTTATCAATTAAGAAAAGCATAGAACTATGAATGGATGGTAAAAGATCTGCGACATATCAGCTAATATATATAAGAAGACTGAGAGTTTTTCATTTGAATTATAAATATAATTATTTTGAGACTAAATAATTGTAAATATAATATTCGTCTAATCACAGGGAGGAAATACTTGAACCAAATAAAGACTACAGGGAGAAAAGGTGTTAACTGATTTTTTTTCAAAATGAGTTGGAAATCGTGTTTTAATAGATTATTGTGAGGATAATGAGATGGTCAGATCACAATTGGTGGGGGGGGGGGGATAGTAAAACATCCGAAAATCGTATTAAAAAAACACACAGGATAAGAACGGAATTCTCTGATCAGTTCTGAGGGAAAAGGGTGAACCTTAGCTAACCAGAGAGATAACTCCTTGATCAAAAAGATCAAAAGTACTCACAGAAACTCCAGAAGAAAGTACTCTAAAAAAATGTAAGGTGCAAAGCTGAGCCATTTTAACAGGAGTTTTCCACATTAATAGTTTTGAAAATGAAATTCATCAACTTTTCCTGTGTGATCTTACAGTATTAATCATCTGTAGGTGGTTTCTAGGAAGATTAAGGGCGAGTCTATATCAACAGTATATTTACAGTCCATTACCTTTTCTACTTTGAACTGTAAGAGGCGTAATGAATTTATTTTACATACACATCGCTCCACCGGATGTATAATGACACAGCGGCAAATATTGAAATTTTACAGTATAAGAAAAAGAAAAGTAGTTCCAATTTGTATGAATAGAATGGACTACTTATTCAGTAGCGAATTTCGTAAGCACACTTTGGCCTATTAACAAACATCAAGGAAAAGCATTTTTGTGCCTCCCAAAAAAAATTATAATTGCTTATACAAAATCGTGAAGTAATAATTTCATTTTTGGAGATGTGTCATTATCTTCCCAGAGCAGCGATATGGTATTTTATTCTTTTTTTACTCTTTCATAAACTTAACATCTAACTACTACCAGAACATGATTTATCTGAAATCTACACATTGACTATGATAGCCTCTACATCTTTATAAAACTAAAACCCATGTTTCAGGGGTATGTTGAGCGAGACACAAGAGAACTTCAAACATCGCTTGGACGAACTGGCTCACAAGAAGGTGCAAGTGTGCTCGACAATGAAGTACAGATCGCTAACTAAAGGAGAGGTGATGTCCATACCCGGGATGTACCACACAGACTACGAACACATAGGGCACGACTGGCCTCTATCATCTGTTGTATAGAACCGATGGGGGAATATTGTGGCAATTTTTTGAAATTTTCAACAAAAAAAATAAATAAATATCGAAAAATCATTTTCAACTACATGATATAATGGAAGGGTTCAGTAGAAATAGAATGAGACCACTTTTTTAGATATTGGGATCAATCAAAATATCATATTATTAAACCTTTCTTAATAGTATTTATATGATATAATATAAATGTATCATGTAGTACTCGAGTTTCCTTGTTTGTTTTATAATCTCTTGTACAGTTAGTTAAGATTGCTTGTAATATTATCTTCTTTTTAAATAAAATCAATTTTTTAAAAAGTACTTCTGTGAAGTAACTTCGTAACTCGAAGATGAAGAGTCTATAGGACAAGAATATGGGAAGAAGGTGGTTTCCGCTTTGGCAGCTTCTCAAGAAACTAGATGGTATTATCAACGTTTTTCAAAATTTCCCAGCATTCTTAGATTAATTGGCCGGATAAAACGATTTATCTCTCCGTACGAGAGCCGTAGGAAAGGTTTTTTCTGCAATTATAAATAGAAGATTAGCTCCATATATCTCAGCAACAATATCAATAGAGCAAGCTGGTTTCAGGAAAAACTACGCAGTAACAGACCATCTACAAGTTATTAACCAATTAATAGAAAAGTCCAAGGAGTATAAATTTCCCCTTTATTTCTGTTTTGTAGATTTCAAGAAGGCCTTCGACAGCGTATATCATGTAAGTATTCTTTAGTCATTGAAAGAAATAGCAATATCACAGAAATATGTTACAATTATAGAAAAACTATACGCTGGAAATTCAGCCTATAGCGAAATGGAGAGAAGAGGCCCAAAATTCAAAATAGGCAGAGGAGTAAGACAAGGTGACCGACCCTCTATCACCAACTTTATTCATACTGCTACTGGAGAAAGTGTTTAGAGCAATGGACTGGAGCAATATGGGTATTGATATTGATGGTAGAAAACTAAATAACTTGAAATTTGCCGATGAATTATTATTGATGTCAAGCGAGTTCGAAGAACTCAGGCAAATGTTGAATGATCTCCTAACTCATAGAGCGGAAGTTGGACAAATCCCGAACTATTCCAAAACAGTGTTAATGACAAATAGTGTGAAAGAAGATTTAAGATTAAATGGTGTTACACTGCACCATGTAGAAGAACTTGTTTATTTGGTACAGATTGTATCTTTTGATAATCGTGCCAGAAAGGAGGTACAAAGAAGAATCATTAGAGATTGGCAAAAGTATTGGTCCTTAAGAGAAGTAATGAAGGGCAACTTTAGCATGGAAAACAAGAAAGTGATGTTTGAAAGCTGCATTCTTCCTTCAGTCATGTTTGGGTGCCAAACCTGGGCTCTGACCAAGGAAAAGAATCTAAGTTAAGAGTATATGAAAACTCTGCTCTTAGGAGTATGATGAATTATAAGAAAAGGGATAAAATTAAGTGTACAGACATGCGTAAAAAATCTGGAGTGAAGGATATCAGCCTAAGAAAAATTAAATGGAAATGGGCAGGGCACCTTGCTACAATCCAGGATGACAGATGGTCACAAAAGGTTACGGAATGGATCCAAAACAACTTAAAAAGAAGGCGAGGAAGGTAATACAAACGATGGAGTGTGTCCTCAAGACTCTTGCTGGTCCCAATTGGATGAGAATAGCTCGGGATGAAGAAAAATGGAGAGAAATATGGAATGGAATTGCCTGCTCCACTTCTCAGTAGGTTTAGTCTCCAGGGAAGTAAGACCATCACCACCATTAAGGGGAGGCTTCCATGAGGCAACAATTGTTGTCGACATATCATAAATATTGTTTTCAAACAAAAAATTTCTATATAATTACTATAATATTACTTAATAGTTACTGAGTTTGTTCGATGTATTGATTCCACTATATTATATAGAATTATATTATTTATATGATGATATTAATTGTAAATATAATAAATTTGTACAAATTTGTGTTATAAACCTATAAATGCAATTATGGGTTAGTAGTATTTGTGAATATAAATTGAAAATGTGGCAGAAATAGCAAATATTCATTATTGGTTAAAAATTGTGTTGTTTCTCATGCAATAAAGGCTTTATTTATTTATTTATTTGCCTAACGAGAGCAGAGGATAGAGCTGATGGGCCTCTTACAGCCACATAAGTACCACAATCAAAAAGATCAGACCACATGTAAATGTTCTTTTTTTTCTTTTTATAGGACAGAAATAGAATTTATGGAGAGGCATTTTCAAGTTTGATAACCCAAGGGATGTTTTCTTTTTCTCAAAAAGATATAGTGAATCTAGATATACTGAATCTATTCTCGCGAGCTCTAAGCATTTTCGTGTTGGAAAATCTAACTGTCCAGGCAGATTATTAAAAAAAAAGACAACAGATAATGGGGGAAATAATTCAGGAGGTGGGAACGGGTGACGAGCTATTTTCTAATTATTACTATATATAATTACTATAAATTATATAAATAACTATATATAAATTACTATATATAAACGTTACTATTTATTACTTCTAAATGCCCTAAGAGTGTTTCCACAAAGTTTCAAAACTTTATAAATCATTTCCCCCATCTTTCCTACTTTGGCTGGAGTCTAAGCGATGATTTCCTGGAGTAATAACGATGATGGTTTTTATTTATTCATTTATAGGAACACCATCGCCAAACTGAGGAAGCTTGGTCAAATGTGCTTTCAACATCTGCTACTCATCAACTTGCAGTTTCAATTCTTAAATATAATAATTTTCATTGGATTTGGTGGACGATAAACTGAGCTATAAAGACTTATATCAATTCTTGCGCGAGGAAAAGTCAAAACTTCAACAGACAAGAGTTGGTCTTGATGCCGCAAGCCGAGATAGGAAGCAAAAGCCCATTCTTTTTTACAGAAAGTATTTTCTCAGAATGAGATCAATTCATTATCAGAAGAGATTAGTAAATTGGACTATCGATGAAATGGAGAATACCCTAACACAAAGAGTCCCGTTGACAATTCCACTACAAATATAATTTTTATAAATAAAAATCTCGCATTTGATATTCACCACTTTATTACAATAATAAAATCCTGGTTTGACTTCATGAATGTAAACATTAAATATGTCCCAATGGTTAAAAGCTACAAGAACAACGCCCAATTTTAAAAGAAGTAAGCTCCATAATTAGAGGGATGTGGTGCAGGGACAAAAATACCCCACAGATGTTTAAAAAGGCGATTTCGACGTGTTGCAACCCATTGCTAATTTTATTGAACAATGTAAAGAAATGTGAAATGAATTACATTTTAACACACCGTCTAAAGCAAAAATTGTCTTGAAAATTTGTTCGGCCAAAAGGGGGCCTTCACTAACATCTTTCCCTAAACATAGGTTGAGATTAATTTTGTTAGAGAAGAACCAGGGCTCGATCAAACCCAACATTGGTTATACGGTGGTAAACATTGTCAGCGATTATGGGGTTGGAAATATGGGATTGTGGGGACAGTTAGGAGTAACAGTGTAAAACCCATTTTTTTCACATCCTGTAAATAATAGCCCTATCAATTACAAATGAGACCCTCCCCATCTTTTAATGTTATTAAGGAACTGGATCTTGGACACAGGATTTATTTTAAAAGATAGGAGTGTTATATTTAGCCAGTACAAAATCTTCTTACAATTACAGCTGGATAAATCAGTGTTTGACCCAAGCAAAAGGACATCCATATTATGTGTGAAGGGCCCCAACGTCAAAACGTTGGTTTCGCTTCTCAGCTCATGTCCCATACAGTGGGGACTGCCGTTGTCCATTACAAACCAGAAGAAAATAAAAACTCTCAGTCAATAGCGGGAACTTAATTAAAATAATAAACTCTTGGTTTGACTAAAATTATGTATATACGTCAAAAATGTCCCTATGGTTTAAAGCTGGAGGAACAAATACAAATTTTGAACGAAGCAAGCTCATTAATTAGAGGGATGTATTGTAGGTGCAAAAATACCCAACATGTATTTCAAAAGGCAATTTTAAAATCCTGCAATGTATTGCCAATTTTATTCAATGCTGTAAAGAAATATGGTGTGAAATATATTTTAACGCATTGTTTGAATCTAGATGTCTTGAGAACTTGTTCGGTCAGATCCGGTCAAAAGTGGGCCTTCATCATCTGCCCCATTACATGCTTTGTGTAGATTAAGATTAATTTAGTTAGGAAAGGACCCGGGGTTTGATACAATTTAATCCCAACTTTCAAAATCCTCAAGCAATAATGGATGATGCTGTGATTGTTGTAACCAACATTTTAAAGTTCGCGGAAGTAGAACCAGATGTTCCAGAACAAGAATCAATTTTGATAGAACAATTGTTGCAATCGACATCCAAATCAAGCAGCACCTCATGTTGCGAAATTGGTGAACTTGGTGTGCCTGAAATCACTGATGGCTTGAGGTACATTGGGGGATGGTTAGCTTTCAAATTTGAAAAAAATCAATTTCCTCGATTGAGAGCGAGAAATAAGATAACGAAAGTAATGTTCACACTTTCAGCTTACCATCGTTTATTTTTTCCCGATGATGTTATAAAAAATATATAGCGGCATACACTAACATTTATATTGAAGGTCTTCAGGAAAGATATGCAAGGCAGGGAGATTGCAGGAAGACGGATTCTCAAGAAGTGCATGCTTTGATCGGTTTACTCTACATGGCAGGGTTGAAAAAAAGCAAATCACATCAGCATTAGTGAATTGAGGACCTGGGTGCAAGAAGGGCACTTCCTCCGAAGTGCCCTTTTTGCGTCAAATGGATTTTTGGAATCACCAACTCCTGATGTGCCTACCTTCCAAATTTGGGTATATTCCTAGATAATATCTCATTCCTAGAATTCAGGAGAAGCAATTATTTTAAGTCCAATAAGTGCCCTTCTTGCATAAAACCCAGTAACTTCTTTATTTTCGTCCTGTTTCTCTAACTATTGAGTTGACTATGGCTGTATGTCAAAGGGATCAAAGTTCAATGATAATTGGAATGTAGGATTAACAATTGCTTTAGTTTTGTCTGTGCTTAGCTTGTGGCCAGGTTGTGATAATTACTTAAAAGTGGGACGTTTATGGTTTTATTTTATCATGAGCGAAGAATCATCTTCTGGAAATGAGTTTGCAGTACCACGGACAACTAGAGGGTTGAAGAAGAGACGGCAGGAGAGTAAGTGGAAGAGAAATCTAAGTAAACATAGGAGAGCTGAAGGTAAGAATTATATATCTACTCGTGGAACAACTGTGCAGGAACTGAAGTTTAAACCTGTTGAAAAATGCTGCTATAAACGATGCTATTTAAATGTGGGAATCTTTACTCAAAATAGCTGTTTTAGATCCTTTTATAAAATGGGTGATAAATGTTCCCAAGACAGTTACCTAGGTACTCTCATGACACCTGTTCAGCCTAAAGAACGTACTACAACACCTAAGATACGAGATAAGAACCTGTAATTGGACTTATGAGTTCAAGCTCCATGATTTCAAAATACTGGTCACTTTTCCAATTGGGTGTTAAAAGATTTCGAACCATTAAAAAAAAAATTTCTTCAGGACATTCGCCATTGCTTAAGGATATGAGGGGCCGGCACAATCAACGTCCAACTAAAATCAGCCCCCAAATGTGGGAGCTAGTAAAGGAACACTGGGCTTCCATCCCCCATAAACAGTCCCACTACTCTAGAGAAAAAACCACCGGGCTGTATTTTGACGATTCTTCCCTAAACGTGACCAAACTCTTTAATCTTTTCAAAGAATTTTATTATAATCGTACTAATTCCACTCTTTCAATGAAATACCATACATACCACAGATATTTCAGAGAAAACTCTGATTATTCATTTAGAAAACCACGGAGTGACACCTGTGACTACTGTACAAAATGTGACATCCTTTTGCGAGAAAATAGCCATCACCCTTGCAAATTAGAATATGAATCACATAAGAAGAGATATAAAGTTCATCAACAGTTAAAAAATGGTATTATTGAAGAGGCAAAAACTAACAGCAGCATTTTAGTAGTAGAATTTGATTTTGTTCAAAACTTACCTCTTCCAAAACTTCCTGTTTCAGGTCAATTTTATAAAAGACTTTTATGGATGAACGTCTTTAACATACATTGTCATAATGACGATACTACCTCCTTGTATTGGTTCATTTAAAATGAGGCAAAAAAAGATTCTAATACAGTCTGCTCTTTTGTTTACGATTTTCTTTCAAAAAAGTTAGAAACTTACACCAATGTGAATAAAATATATCTTTTTTCTGACTCTGCAGGAGGGCAAAACAAGAATAAGACAATGTTCAGATTTTGTAGCTGGTTGGCGAAATCTTTAGCAATATCATTGGAACATATATTCCCAGTTAGAGGATATCTTGGTGCATATGTGACTGCAACTTTGGGCATTATGGTCCTTTGAAAAAGAAGACTGAAAGAATAACTTTACCGGTAAAATATATCGAAATATTCGAAAAAAGTTTGCAAAGCCCCATCCTTTTCAGATCGTCAAGGGGGCACTTCTCATAAAAAATTGGGGCATAGGTTTAGCCCCACTGTTCAGGACAGCTCCCATCAGCAAATTAGGACCATTTCAAACACAAAAGTATGTCCGTCTCCAATATTCTTCATATGGAGTTATGGCTGCCTCTAAGACATTTGTGCCAATTTTTTGCCCTTTCCTATTTGGAAAAAACTCAGCAATACCTGCTAGATTTTGGGCAGCTCCAAAAACCTGTTGTCAGTGAAGGAAAAATAAAAGATCTTAAATCCTTATTGGAATACTTGACATCACAAGAAAAGAACTGGTACGAGGAAAATATTTTTCGAAGTGTCGAAGTTGTCCAAGATGTTGAAGATTTAATAATATCGGATAGAGAGGAAGAAGAGGATCTACTTTAATATTAATTTTTTTCCTATAATGTGAATTAATTTCTGGACTTTCTTTGTTTATAAATATTGTTTTGAAAATTTATGTTCCCTTTATATATCTTTTCATGAATAATTATATAATTTGACTAATAATATATGTTAAATATGGTATATCAACTTTTCTGCTTCACCTAAATGAAGTTTTATGCAAGAAGGGCACTTTCTAACTACTAGAAGTATTAATTTTTAGTATATTAGCATGTTATTTTCAAACTTAATTATTATTAGACAATCAAGGTGAGACTTTGTATTTTAATTTCCAAAAGGAATTAAATTTTTATCAATAAGCATTAAAAAGTTGTGATCAATTCAATTTTTCAACTGCAATTTTCTCGAAACTTCATTTTCAGAGAAGTGCCCTTCTTGCACCCAACTCCTCAATTCTGGTCAACTGTTAGAACGGGCTCAGAGATTTTTAGGGCTACCATGAACCAAAGGCGATTCTATTTCCTTCTAAGAGCTCTAAGATTCGACAATTATCGATTCAGAAGAGTAGGAAGTGCTCTTGTTAACCTGGCACCGATTAGGAAGGTATTAGATGAATTTACTTCTCTTTGTCAGAATAATTTTCAAAATGCCGCTTATGCCACAGTTGACGAGATGTTGGAATGATTTAGGGTGAGATGTAAATTTCGTCAGTATATTGGAAACAAACCAAATAAATATGGTATACAAATTTAGGCATTAGTGGATTCATGAATGTTTTACACGGCAAATCTGGAAGTTTATGCAGGGAAACGACCAGTTGACCCATATGAAGTGGATAATAGTGCACGTAGTGTCGTGGTGAGAATTGTGGAACCTATGCTCAACACAGGAAGAAATATCACGATGAATAATTATTTCATATTTAACTTCAGTGCCGCTAGGAAAAGAACTGCTTCAAATGAGAACTACATTGGTAGGCACACTAAGGAAAATTACAAAGGAAATTCCTCCTGTTTTTTTTTCAACAAGACAAGGCCAGTTCGAAGTACAATGTTTGCCTTTTCAGAAAATGCAGATGGCCACTTACAATGTTCTTTTCGCTAAAGAACATTAGTGTGATGAACAGCTAAATTATTTATTATGCTAAACTGGTTAATTATAGTTATTAACCGTTAAATAAGTTTTGTATGCTTAGTTTAACGATTCTTTAATAGTTCAATTTAATTTTTTTTACTTAATTCTAAGACAATGGCCATTCGATTAAAGCATATTTTTGTGTATAATAGTTTTATTTGTATTTAAAAATTATTGTTAATGCTCGAATATATCAGAGAATTTTCTTTATTTCCTTTCATACATATTATTTTGTTCTTCTTGTTCATTATACTAACATTTTCTAAATTTCAAAGGTAAACTTTATGTAAAATACCTTTTATGTTATTCTTTTATAATTTATACTTTTTTATGACATTAATCAACAAAACTAGGAGCATTGAGCAACAGGCGATGAGGAGTTATTGTCCAGTCGATGTATTTTTTTTTTGCCCCAAAATAACTTCCTATATGATCATTGATTAGTAAATTTAAATATATAACGGTGTAAGCAAATCCTTTGTAGTTTTTACGTTACCTTTTAAGAGTTTATTTTTTATTGACTCGCCTTATTTATGTTTTAAGTGTTTAATTATAAGTAATTCTTTGAGTAGATTTAATGTAAAAATTTTCATTCTACCATAAAAAGAAACATTGTTCTAAAAGTATTAAAAAAAACAAAAACAATCTATTTTATTATGAAATATGAAAAACCCGAATCATTCACCTTATTGTTATGCAAACCACAATTATAAAATACCAAGAACTGAAATAAAACAATAAACGTTGTAGATAAGAAACGAGTTTTGTCTGTTAAATACCAAAATATAAACATTTAAAATATTTTAAAAGATGGATATCACAAATAGATAAAAAAATAAAATTAGAAGAAAGTAAAAATAAATATTCGCCATCAATCGTAATCAACACAAATCTGTGGAGGGGTCAAAATTTCTAAAGCGCAGCCTGCATTTTACGCTTTCTCTGGTTGCAATTTCACAGGGCAGGAATTTGTTATTTAAAAATCCAAAGATCTAAGGAATTTCCTACTCCGTGTTCAACGAATGTTTTATCTTCAATTGATCGAAAAGGTATAGAACAGTTTATCTGCCCTCTCTGCGAATATTATTATATGGTGTTAACTGCTTCTCTTTTGATTAAACTAGATTATTATACAAAAGAGAATATGAATTGAAAGCAGTGGAAAAAGGAGTTGATGTATCAGCGTACCTCTAATGTTACTCAGTTCTTCTAAACGAAATCAAATGAAAAATGTATATTGAATAAGTTTGGTGCAATGCCAATAAGGCATTTTTGCCCTAACAAAAAACTGAGGACTTGCATTGCATATCACAAACCTCCGTAAACGATGCCACGCATCAAGGAGAAGATATCAGCAATCACGAGGCAGGAGGAATTCCAAGCTGTGAGGCACGAATTACGGCATGCAATCAAGAGGAGCAAGAGGCAATGTTGGAAGGAACTCTGCAAAGAGGTTAATAAAGATCCAAAAGGAAAGCCTCACAGAACGGTCATGAGAGGTTAGCAAGCAGTTCTAAAATAGCACCTGCATGCCCAATTGCTATAGAAAGAAATGTCGCTAATCTTTTTCCGAAGCAAGAAAAACTTCTGCAGACAGAGCCAATACAGGCAAGTTGATGCTTTCAGCCATTGCGGCTGATGAACTCAGTGATATCTGCACCAGCCTTCACAAAAGGAGAGCTCAAGGCTTGGACGGTATTCCAAACGAGGCACTCAAGGCAACAATGGAGATCAGGCCTCATGTTTTTCAGGAAGTCTTCAGTTCTTTTTTAAATGAGGGATCCTTTCCGAGAATTTGGAAAAGACAGCATCTAGTCCTGATCCCGAAAGGCAAGGGAAGCCTATCGGACCCTTCGGCTTAACGACGGATATGTCTTTTAGGCTCAGCTGGCAAAGCCCTGGACAAAATTCATTGCCATAAGTATACAAGAGACCACCGAAGGAGCAGAGGGCCTATCAAGGAGCCAATTCGGCTTCAGGAAAGCAAGGTCAACTATGGACACTATCACTATGTGATAGAAACTGCTCAGATGACTATGGTGGAAAAACGATGGAGGAGCGGCGTTAAACTGGATGTGAGAAATCCCTTCAACTCAGTGAGATGAAGCTGCATTCTAGATGCTCTACAGGAACGCAGGTATCTCAGAAACATTGTTAGAGACTATGTCAAGGACAGGACCTTGTTATGTTCAACTGAGAACGGGCCTAGAAGGTTCCAGATGAGCGGTGGAGTTCCCCAGGGCTTGGCTTAGTGCTTGGACCTTGGCTATGGAATGTCATGTGCGATATGGTTCTCAAACTCAAGACTACCCGAGCATGCTAAGACAGGCTTTGCTGATGACATATCATTAATGATTGAAGCTAAGTAAATAGTTGTAGTGACCCTGAAAGCTAATCAGAGCATTTCACTGATCGGCGATTGGCTAGCTTTCGTGGGGCTCCAATTAGCAGACAGGCCCTACTAATTAGTAGCCGGAAAAGAAAGGAGGAAATCGTACTGAGAGTCATTACGCAAGAGATTCGGTCCCAGCATTCCCTGAGATGTATTGGGGTTATCATTGATGAAAGGCTTCGGTTCAGTGAGTATGCGATAAAGCTGCGCTGGCTTGACTGATGCCCAACGTAGGAGGACCCAAGAACAGTCGAATACCATTAATATCAACCATAATCACTTCCATCTTACTCAATGCAGCCGCATTAAGTGAAAGTGCCTTGGATACGCTAGCCTAAAGGAGACGTGTGGTGTCAATTTATTGTTGGAATGCAATTAGGGTGATAAGTGCATTCTGAACAGTTTCCTATGAGGCAGCATGCATAGTGGCCAGGATGCAACCAATAGAGCTGATCGCAGAAGAAAGGAAGCGCTCATTTAAAAGAGTCGACCACCTTTTCAGGACAGAGAAAAGGAAGGAAACAATTGAGAGATGGCAACAGTGCTGGGACTGGTCACAGAACGGAAGATGGACCCATAGGCTGATTCCTTGCATCCAGCCTTGGTTTAACAGAAAACACGGGGAAGTTGACTATTATTTAACCCATTTACTCACGAAAGGATTTCATAGGTAAGCTTATGTCTTGAACTCTTAAGAAATATAAAAATCATTTTTTTATTCTTAGTACCCAATACAATCACATAACGCCTCTCCATAAAAAGAGGGAAAAAAGACTGATTGTTCGAACTATCGAGGTATCACTGTTTTAAGCAGTATGATCAGGCTATATTGTCGAGTTTTGAAGAACAGATTGGAGCAGGAAGTAGAAGGGTGTATATGGGAAGAAAAGGCTGGTTTTAGAGCGGGATGGTCCTGTGCGGATCATGTGTTCACCATTACACAATTGTTGGAGAAGATATTGGCTAGTGGCCGTGAAGTTCACCTCGCTTTTATTGATATTAAAAAGCAAACGATATCGTTCCATTGAAATTTCTATGGATGGCACTGAAAAATAAGGGAGTCAGCAATGATCTTATTGACTCAATTAAAAGCTTATATTGTGGGGCGGAAACAAAGGTCAAAATAGGAAACCATTAGACAGATAGTTTCCCCATCACCAAAGACTTAAGACAAGGGTGTAGTAGTAGTATCACCCACCCTTTTCAACTTGTATCTAAAGGAAGTTTTAAAAGTGTGGAAAAGAAAATGTTGGGATGTAAAAATATGGGAGGAAACACTGTACAGTCTGTACTTGGCTGACGATCAAGTGATAGCTTATGAGGAAGATGATTTCAGTTGTATGCTAAAGAACCTAGAAGAGGAATATCTAAATGGGGTCTAGAAAACAGAAAAGAGAAGACGGAATACATGGCCTTCAACTCTTAGACACCCTCGCTTCCATTAGAAAATTGGTCATTGTGTGGTCTGAAAGATGTGGAGGCAGATCTTCGACTGATAGGAGTGGTTGAATAGAGGAGCGCGGCAGAGGATCGAGCTGAATGGAGGAGGATTGTTGAGGGGGTCAAGGTCCTACAGGGACCATAGCGCCATCAGAGTTAGTTAGATGTTGGAGAGCAAATGAGTTTAAAACATTGAAGATGCCAGAAAATGTTCAGCTCACTTTCAGCCAGATGATTTTGAAAAAAGAATTTTATGCTGAATTGATTGGGTTTGTGTAAACAATAAAATGTTTGTAGGAATAGGTACCTTATTCATTTAGAGATATATAAACAAAATTTTATTTATCTGTAAGGTTACAACCTCGTCAAGCTTTACAGCCGAATGTTGTTGCAACTTTAAATTTGAAGGAAAGAATGGTTCTCAAACAGCTTTTGACAGAATCAAGCAGCAGAAAACAGAAAAGCAAGAACGCAAGATAAGATATTTCTATTTTTTTCGTATTCTCTATTTGCTTTATTGTTACTTTTTTCATGACATCTGAAGGTCGATAATCCAAAAATAAATATAAAATCAGAATAATTAATTAATTAATAATTTCTTCCGAATAATTTAAAAACTTTCTTTGATTATATATTTTTAGAACATTTATTTAGACTAGAACTAAAACTTATATAGATCAGGTATAGAGTAAGAATTTGCTGTGAAATACCCTCCAAACTTCCACGAATTTTATACCGTTCATAGCAGCATTAAATTCTGTGAATTTTGAAAACTTCCATCTCCATATTCTAAATCAGCTTCCTTCAGTTCGATTTGGATCCACCATTCGAAAATATTTGTCTTTTAATTCTTGTGTTTTTAAAAATTTATTTTAGATTTAGATAGCTTTTTGTTAATTATTTATAGTAGTTTAGTTCCTTTTTAGTTTCTATAGAACATAGTTTTGTTTGTTTAATTCAAAATAGTTCCTATAATTTAGTTAGTTTTCTTAAATAAGGCTGAATAGAACACAAATATGTCTATCAGTTCGCATTAGAAAAAAAGTGTAGTGTGGGAGCATTTTGATCAAATTAATTCAGAAGTAGCAAAATGCTTAATTTGTAAGTCGACAGTAAGCTACAAATCTACAACAACCAATTGGAGAAAACATATTATTAGGAATCATCCTAATAGGATATTAGGAATTATTCCCAGCCAAAAAAGGAAACAAGTCAAACAAGCCAAAAAAGTTCCATTAACCAGTGCCCATCGAGAACCTCAACCTGCGTTTAGATCTCAACCCTCTACATCTCAGTTGAAAATATCCGAATTTATACCCCAAAGAATAATTCCTAATTTAAAAAAAAAGAACTTTAGATGAAGTTCTCTTAAAATTCTTCACCCAATTTTAAACCATTTTCCATGGCTGACGACAAGGATTTTAAACGGTTACAAATTACCATCAAGGAAGACTACATCTAATTCATTAATTCCTGCAAAATATGAAGAGTGTAAAATAAAACTTTTTTTTTTTTGCTGAATTTAAAAACATTGTCCATTAGAACAGATTGTTGGACATCAAGGCAAAACTTGAGTTATTTGGCCCTCGCTGCTTATTTTATTAAAGATGGGAAATTCATAAATGCTTTATTGGATTGTGATATAGTAAGCGATTCACACACAAATGAAAATTTAGGGAGAGCAAAGCAAAGTATTTTAAGTGAGTGGGATATTAAATCGAAAGTTATATATGTAGCTGTTTCAGATAACGCTCTAAATAGAACTTGACCAATGAGGAATCAGCAAATGAAATTTATGGGTTGTGCTGCACACAAAATCAATTTAATTGTGCAGAGTGCTCAAATCACCAGAAGTTAAGGGAAATCATTGCCAAAATAAGAAAAAAATGTAAACCACTTCCGGGTTTAAACGAAATGTTGGATGAAATTATGTGAAGCGTAAAAAGAGGGATGGCATTGATCCCCCATTAAAACTTATAAATTCAGAGGAGACAAGGTGAAATTCAACCCTTAACATGGCAGATGTTTCCTGAAGCTGGAAGTAACCATAAAAACCACTGTTGCACTTTTGGAAATTAATATTCCAACTTTAAATTCATTAGATTGGCATATTGCTAGAAAACTAGTTTCAACATGGCAGATGTTTCCTGAAGCTGGAAGTAACCATAAAAACCACTGTTGCACTTTTGGAAATTAATATTCCAACTTTAAATTCATTAGATTGGCATATTGCTAGAAAACTAGTTTCAGTACTTAAACCATTTAAACAAGTGATTGAAAATTTAAGGCATTCAAAGATATCCTCCAGTATCAAGTTTGAATGTGATGATTCGTGGACTATTAGACATCCTTTACAAATATAAATCAAGACTGGAATATTTTGATTTAAAAGAAACATTAGACATATTAATTAAGGAAACGCAAAAAAGGGAACATTTTGGAAATTTAGAAGTTAGTGATACACTAGCTGTGTGTACCTTTTTGGATCCAAGGTGCAAAATTAGAGGATTCAAAAATAAAGATGGAGATAAAGCTCACAAGGCCAAATTAACAGTTAAAGAACTTTTAATTTAAAAAAATAACTGAACTTTCACCAGTGATCAAAGACAAAGTTGGAGAACAAACAAGGCAGGTGTCACTTGAAGAGACTGGATCTGGAACTACAGGAATAGGTAAGTAATTTTTTATATTTTTCATAAATGAAATACGAACCCAATAAGGAAATTTCGAAAAAGTCAATTTATTAAAGTTTTTTCACTTTTCACAAAAAAAAGTGAGGAATGATATATTTATTTAAATAATCAATTTAATTAGTACAATCAATTAAATTATTATTTTACTTCATACATATTATTAATTTCTTTTTCTGTTTTTGTAATTAAATACGTCATATTAAAATTTTGATTACTGTTTAATTCAATTCTCACTTTAACTTTTTATTTATCTTCAACGAATAAATTTTAGTGAATTGGATTAGTAAACTTTAGCAAAGTTGACTAAATTACTCTTAACTTTTTGACCTTATATTTAATATTAGGCAATATTAAAAAAATGCTAGGTATTTATGTAAAATGATCTCACATAAATTCATTTCATACTTTTCAAGGTGATTATCAATTCTGAATATTTAAGAAAGTTAAACCTTTTTGTATAATTTAAAGTTAATAGCTATTTTATTTTTACTTTCACTTACCTATATATGAAATATATAGTAAGTGGAAGTATTGTGATCGTGAAAAATTTCGACTTCCGGTTTTCAACGGAAATACACGTTTTGGGACCCCCTGAGTCGAAATAACCAAGTCCCGCGAAATGGTCTGTGTGTGTGTGTGTGTGTGTGTGTGTGTCTGTGTGTGTGTGTGTGTGTGTGTGTGTGTGTGTGTGTGTGTGTGTGTGTGTGTGTGTGTGTGTGTGTGTGTGTGTGTGTGTGTGTGTGTGTGTGTGTGTGTGTGTGTGTGTGTGTGTGTGTGTGTGTGTGTGTGTGTGTGTGTGAACAGACTAGCTCAAAAACTATAAACCGTGGGAACCTGAAATTGGGTATTTAGTGTAGGTATATGCCCGCGATGTGACAGCAAAAATTTTATCAAAATTGCTCAAAGGGAGGGGGTACTTTATTTAATAACTTTTTACGTTTTTTTCGATTTTCTCAAAAACGTCTCTAACGATTTTGATTAAACTGAGTATTTGATCTATTTTTATGCCCGAGATATGACTGTAAAAATTTCATCAAAATTGAATAACCGGAGGGGGGACTTTACATAATAAATTTTGTATCATTTTCACGTGTTTTTTTTATTTACTCAAAAACGGCTTTAACGATTTTGATCAAACTGTGTATATGATGTATGTATAGGCCCGAGATACGACTGTCAAAATTTCATCAAAATTGATCAACCGGAGGGGTGACTTTACTTAATAAATTTTGTATCATTTTCACGTGTTTTTTATATTTACTCAAAAACGGTTTTAACGATTTTGATCAAACTGGGTATTTCATGTATGTATATGCCAAAGATGTGATTTCCAACATTTCATCAAAATTGATCAACCGGAGGGGGGACTTTATTTCATGACTTTTTTTCAAATTTTTACCTTTTTTTCGATTATCTCAAAAATGGCTTTAACGATTTTTAAAAAATTCGTCATGTTTAATGCAAATTAGGTTTTCTTTAATATCAGGTAAGCTTTATCATTATTAAAATGTTCTGAGGGGGCTTTTTTTTTGGGGGGGGGGAGGCATTTTTGTTTGTTTCTTTCTTTCTTATAAAGTACTATTGTTTTTGTTTACATGGAGAAATTAACTGTCTCTCACTATGCCTAAAAATAAGAAATGGCTAAAAATGAGATATGATTAAAATAAAGAAAACATGAAGAGGAGAAAAAAAGAAAAATATTCGGTAAACTATTCCACCAATAGATATAATAATAATAGATAGATACACCTATAATAGATAGATTACCTCTTAATTATAGACCATTGTTCATAATTAAAGCCGTTCTGTTCATTTGAGAAGTGGCAATTAACAAAACGCATTAATTTTTAATCTAAGTAAGTTGGTAAGTGAAAGTTGTGTGTTGCGAGCACGCACCAGATTTTTTTATTAGCTATTGATTCTGATTATCATCTATAAGTTAAGAGACCACCTGCGGATCACACCAAATGCACCTGCACCGATTTACAGAGAAACCTGACTCAGCACTCCATTCCCTATATATCCCTCCCCAGACTTCCCGGTCGTCGAGTCTAGTCGAACGGAAGTTACGGTCATCAGACCATACCATTTTAGCCATTGTCCCAATATATTCTGTTTATAGGGTAATTGCTAAAGTTTAAGTTTTATATTTGTGTTCATTGTATTCTTTAAAACAAATGGTTTTTTTTTTTTTACAATTATTGAGTGCGAGAAGACATAAGTGGCGCCCGAGAACAGGTACTTGCATATTTATTATCGCAAGCCGAACATAGAAGAGTTTCCGCGATTTCGGAATCAGGACTATCACCCCGAAATCCTCACTTGTGAAGATTCTGGAATTTTGGCGTACTTACCTCAGATTACCAACTTCCGATCTTCAGATTCTGACGGATAACATCACCCCGAGTAATTCGCACATCGCAGAGGCACTTCGACCTTGGCAGGACTCACTGACCTCAGGTATCCGGCTCAAGGGCAGATATACCACCCCGGAGATCTACATACTTCTTTCACCGCTCTCAAGTCAATTGTGAGTAATTTTAAGTATTTTATGTAATTTTATGTCTGATGATTGTTTAGACTCCCTAATTTTTCAAATTAGCAATTTAAATCTAAGAAACACAATGGCAAGTTTTCAAATTAAGGCAACAGACTACGTCCATATTCCAAATTTCAATGGGAATCCCCATAATTTATTAAAATTTGTTACTGTATGTAGTCAAGCCTATCAAATAGTTTGCAAACCAAATAATACATTTAGAGAATTGAATGAACAGAGGCTACTAAGTAAAATATTAGCTAAATTAACAGGCGAAGCCGATTATATTAATACAACTTGTGAATTCAACAAAGTAGAAGATTTATTAACTTATTCAGAGACCACTTTCAGAGACAGTAGGTCAATCGAACAGTTAACGTTCAAACTTTTTAATAGCAAAATTTATCATAAGGAACACCCGTTAGATTTCCTTCATCATATAGATAAAATCTGTACATTGATTATTTCGCGACACAGAATACAAAGTACAGAAAACAGAGAAACGATTGTCAGTGCATTAGAAAAAAATATATACCATATACCATTATACCATTTCTTTACTAATATGCCCTTACACATAAGGACATACCTCATGACTAAAACAGATAGGCTAAAGAACGTAGACGATCTACGAAACTTAATACAAAATGAGAATCATTAATTATTTGACGATTTAATTAGTTGCGGTAATATGAGACGACCCAGAGAACGTTTTTTAAAAATGTTATACATTTTCTTATGAAAAAGTTTTATATTTGGGTTCATTATATTCTTTTAAAGAAATAATTTTTTTTTTTTACAATTATTGAGTGCAAGAAGACATAAGTATATACACTTGTTTCTTTTTATGGTGTTACACTAATGCTGCTTTATTTGTATGCTTATGAATACCTTTGTTCTAATAATGTTTGTGTATTGTTGATTTTTTTTTTTATGCACTTTTGCAAACATTTACAACATTAAGGCAGCTCATTTGGTTTACCAAAAAGTTTGTGTATAATTATAATGAGCTCTATACCTATATGCATAAATTTAGGTATAGAGCTAATTATGGGGAGTACTTCTAGAAAGAGAATTCAATTTAAATGAGTTATGAATAACTTTTTCACAAATATAATACATACACTACACTGAACTTGTTTATAACCTCCCAAATGGGTCAAAACTTTAAAATGTTACTTTTATATAGAATTTTAATAATATTTTTGAAGTACTTTATTGTTTTCTCAACATTAATAGTGTACAGTGGTTCGAATTTTTAAATTACCTAAAAACTTAATTTCCACCCATCCCTTCATTAAAATTATTTTATTTTTTACGGAATCCCCAGAGAGCAAAGCCTTGGTAGAGCTTAACCCCAACCTCAATGATGGACTCATTCCACTGCTTAAAGACCCCATAAGACGGTGGTATAGAAATCGGAGACTTTCCATGGCTCTCACTAGTAGCAGAGTAACCTTTGCATAACAGCTACCTCTGTTCCACGCGAACAGCTGTTTTCAAAAGCAGGCATGTTTCATTCAAAGAGACGAAGCCAATTGTATCCACAAAAAGCTAGGAAGGTGCTGTTCATTAACAGAAATGAAGATTGTATTGTATGGAATTAATAAGTAATAATTGTGTAATTTGTTAACAATTCTTTATTTATTAATGTATCTTTTAATTTTTTTTGTGTATATTTATGTATATGTGTGTGTTTGTGTGGGTGAGTGCACGCATTCAAAATTGTATAAATAAATCTTTTTTTTTTTTGTATAATTTTTTGTAAGTGAAATATATTATTTCCATGTAGCCTCCCTCCTTTCAATACATTCATTACTTTGAAATATATGCATAATTGACCAATATTGGTGTTTGTTTTGTTTGGGAAATGAAATCCCTATAATATTTTGATTTCAAGAGAAATTGTTTGGAATAATGTTGGTAAGGACTGGGAAATACGAGTTATAATTAGTCTTGGACAAATTTTGTTTCAAAATATAGGTGAGATTAATTACGAAATTATCATTTTAGTTGAAACTTCCTTCTAGAATGATGGTTTAGAAACAATTGTAATATTTTACATTTTCCTCATTCAAATATAATTTATCAAAAGACAAAAACATTTCTGAGGCATTGGTCACCAGGACTGTCAGTTGTCCTAATTAATTTTATGATACTATTTAAGAGTACCTGAGATAGATATATGTATGTCCTTATAATAACATGTGCCAAAAATGGTAACATGAAGATAAAAATAACCCCCCACAAATCATTAAAATAAAAAATAATCTCATCACAATACAGATTTTTGAGATCAATAAACTATTTATTTATAATACATCTATTCGTGTCACTGGTGGTTTAGTGTGTGGCGGAGTACAAGCGTTAGCAAAGGAGAGGAGACCGGCCTCTCCGGTAAGGCCTATCCCCACCCCTCAGAGGAGTGGTGGGGAGCGGCTATATAAGTTCGGCCGCCCTGAGTCAATTCAGGGAGAGAAAGAGAAGAGGAGAGGGAGAGAAGAGCTCGTGAAGATCAGTTTTCGTCCCCTTCCCGCGGACGACTTAGACGCCGAAGCTACTACCTCACGACAGCAGAATGTGCAAGAAAAGGTAGTAACAAGAGGAATGGCTGTACGAAAACGCAAGCAGCCAACATCCCGACTGAACCAGAAGACTGTACAGTGGAAAAAACAGCCGAAGAACCCAAGAAAAAGACGCCAGCTCCAAGGAAACCAGAACAAGTCCCACCTATTGTGGTATCAAAAACGTACACAATAGCTGAAATCAAGAAATTTCTGGAAAAAATCAAATGTTCCTCGTATAATCTACAACAGACCAACAATGGAAACAAAATCTACCTCGAAAAACCAGAAGACCAAAGCCTCGTAATACATGGAATGAAAATACTAAGTATAGAATACCACACGTATGCAACTCGCACCACTGAAATTAAGCATAAAAAATGGGTCTTGAAAAATCTACCTGTAAACACTCCATTAGAAGATGTAAAAGAGGCGGCATTCAATGATCTTAACATATCAGAAGTAAGAAGACTTCAAAAACTGACGAAGCAGGGAAAAAGACACCACTGTCCCCGATAGTGATTACGATGCCAGTGGAAGTTACCATTGACGACATAAGAAAAGTGAGACACGTGAAAAGATGTCTGTTCACAGTATATGTCGTACGATGTCAGAAGTTTGGTCATACGAGAAGTTACTGCGGTTACGAAGAAAGCTGTGTACACTGTGGAGGAAAACACAACATCCAAAATTGCTCCCGCACCTGTAACCCAAAATGCAGCAACTGTGGTGGAGATCACGTAGCATCTTATAGGCTATGTGAATACAGGCAAACACTTTTAAAGATTGCATAAAAGAAGAAAAATGACTAAATAGCAAAAACAAATGGTAGTCAACCCCCGACCACCGAACACCGGGCCTATAGGATGGCCAGTGCTACCGCCACATACTCCTCAGTACTACAACCAACAAATTCACCCCCGAATGTTGAAAGGGCAGAGCACGTAGCTCAGACGGAGGAAGAAGCACCCACATCACCGGTACTCGACAAATCTCAAGCATTTATGCTCAGTGTCATTAATCAAACAATTACACACATGTTCTCCGAAAAGAGGTCCTTCATGACCACACTACTTCAAAATATCAACACACAGAAGTGTAAATGCCAACAATGAATTCAAATAAAATAATCAACTACAACTGTAATGGTCTAGCCGCGAAGATAGAAGAGGTAGAAGCTCTCTTACATATATTAAAACCAACCATCGCAGTACTCTCAGAAGTAAGACTTCATGGACGCAAACCTCTTCTACAAGAATACACAATAATTACGCACTAACATAACGATCCCCACGGAGGAGTGTTGATAGCCGTTTGTCATGGAACTACATGGAAGAAAATGTCACCTCATTTCAACACCAGGGACTCTAGGACGTCATGTCACTGTTCAAGTACACATGACCCAACCTACATACATCACTGGAATATATAGACGCCCTAGTGGATCACTAAGAGAACTGCGACAACTCATTGACTCTTGCAGTGTTAAAAGGAATCACTGGGTGGTAGGAGATCTCAATCCCCGCCATACACTACGGCATAATATAAGAACTAATGAAGCAGGTAGGATGCTGGTCAGAACAGGTTTCACAGTAATCCACCCATCGACTCACACTTTTCGCCATGCTGGAAATGGCGCAACATCCATAATAGACCTCCTGATCACTAAACAATCACACCGCATCACTGATTGCACTGCATACAACTTTCTCACGTCTGATCACCGACCAGTAATATACGAAGTACAGAGCAAGAAAGCAGCATAAAAAACGAAAAAATACAAGTATTAGGAGGCAGACTGGAGTCGTTTCAAAACTGAAGTATGGCATAAACTATGACAGATTCCTTCCCTTCGAACAAAGGAGGAAATTGAAGAATACATTCAAAAATTCATGACAGTGATCACAGAATCCGCACGGGCCAATATTCCTACTTACCACCCACAACCGCCCCACTTACGGCCGGCCAACTCCACCGTACATTATGGCACTCATAAAATGTAGGCGAATTATAAAAAATCGTTACCATCGCACAAGAGACCCGGAAAACAAGAAGGCCTTGAACTCGATGACCACATAATTAAGAAATCTAATGAAATGATGGAAATCAGAGACCTGGCAGGATAGATTAAGAGCCACCCACGGCGATTACCGAAAATTTTGGAAGCTCTCCAAAGCGGCCACGAAGAAGTCATCAGATGTTCGCCTACATGATGGAGACCGCCTGGGTCCACACGGAGCAAGCTGAAAACCTGGCGGACTATTATAAACATGACATAGAGATGCGCACAGGAGATAGAACACCTATACCAACCATCGATAGAGACATAAACTACATGTTCATCTCTCCGAAAAAATTAAAAACAATTCTCCGTAGGTCACACGGCAATAGGGCCACGACGGGGTACAATCAGGTCTATTGAAGCAACTACCCAGAAGAGGAATAGCACATCTCACCAACCTTTATAATTCATGCTTGAGGCTGAGATATTTCTCCGACAAATGGAAACATGCCATCCTGTTCCCACTCCTCAAGCCAAATAAAACTGGGAATGTGGCTGATCATTACAGGCCAATCAGATTGCTGCCGCATATCGCCAAGATATATGAGAAAATCATCCTGAATTACCTAAAGGAATTTTGTGATTAATTATCGGTTATACCATATGAGCAAACAGGATATCAAGCCCATCTCAGCACAGAGCATCACTTGATCGGAGATGAACACAGCATTAAATCGTAACCTGGCCACCGGTGGCAAAACTATGTATCAAGATCATCAAGCACCTGCTATTCCTGAAAATCGAGACCACTCGACCTCATCAAACGAATCCCTGCTATACCTGATAATTGAGACTACCCGACCTCATCAGAAGAATCCCGTAATGACAAGAGGTCACGAGGACCGGGAACTGACGGGTTTGTTGAGCCACCCAACAAGCTTGTCTTTCATCCCAGAGCCACCGTAGAATCGGATAATTTTTCCGTAGAAGTTTCCAATCGATTCGACGCGATAGCCCCCAGAAAATGAGGAGACTACCGAAGATACTAGTGAAGACCCACCTGCGCAGCGAACGATGCCGAAGCGACCGCCTCCGATTATTATTAGCCCAACCATCTCACAGCCGTCGAAGCAAACTGATGTTATCATCTATTGGTGTCACGCAATTTTGCTTTAACAACTCAGCCAAAGAGATGAGGCTCTACCTTAACACTGAAATTGACCATGGAAAAGTCACCGGTCTAATGCTGAAAGACCAGTGAGTGCAATTTCATTCATTCGCCCCTAGAGGAACTCAGAGTTCCAAGAAAGTTGTTCTCCTCAGATTCGACATCGATTAGGACCTTGAGGCTCGATACTTGACTTACGATACAGAGCTTTTGGCAATCTTTGAGGCAGTAAAGTATTTCAAGGACCTATTAGAAGCAAGTGTTTTCACTATAATCACCGATCACAAATCCTTAACCCATGCTTTTACACAGCGAGCAGAATCCATGAGTCCTCTAAGAAGTTGGTACCTAAGCTATATTATCCAGTTCACCACCGATATAACATATGCACCAGGAAAAGCCAACATTTCCGCAGACACATTTTCTCGTATAGATGAGATTAACCTTTCCAGCGATTACTCTGAATTAATAGCAGCCCAAAAAGAGGATCCTATTGTACCAGACCTTATGCAAGATAACCTGCAACTAAGGCTGATATAGTTTCCAGAATTAGAGTCATCACTAGGGGAGACAGAGGGGAGTTGAAACAATTTTCACATTTTGTTTCATACCCCAAATCCTATTGACAGAAATCGTATGATATTAGTACTAATCGATAGGCCATTCTTTACACTTGCGTATGGCAAACATAAAGAAATTGTAAGCGTTAAATATTGTGGTCAAAAACCCACTTAACCATAATAAGTCCACTTGTTTCAACTCCCCTCATACTGAGGTGAGATGAAACAGGGGTCGAGTAGAGTTGAAACATGTGATTTTTGAGAAGTATTAAGGTCTGTAAAATAAAAATGATGATATAATTTAAAGGTGTTTATTAAAATTAAACTTTTGAAGTACGAAACAAACTTTTTTATTAATATTTTGAACAGATATATCAGTTAAGTAGGTAACTACAGGTCTAATACAAACAATCAACTCCTAAAGTAGTTAAAAGTACCATAACATCCTATTCGTAACATTAATTAAAATAACAACGAGATAAACAAACGGCTTTAAATTATAAATCTTTGAAATAAAATAATTATTAACTTCCAGCCGTTTATTAAATATTAAAATCAGTTTTGATTAATATTTCTTCAAATATTTATGTTACAATAATCTCAAAAATGTCACAAATAAAAATATTATAATAAAAAAGGTCAATCTGACAAGCAGTAGTGGCAAACATTAAGTTTCCCACCAGTGCAAGTTTCATGAGCCCCGTTGTATTCCAGACATTGCACCCATTTTTATTTGGCTTTGCTATTTGAAAAAGGCCCTAAAAACAAAGACAAAGGATTTTTCTTCTTCTGCAGAATAGGTGATGCAGTAACCAATGTTCCCCTCTCTGCGGAAGTCATGCCACTCACTTGTTTTTGTCCTCGTCGGGCAAAATGAGGTGAGTTGAAACAGCCTGTTTCAAATCTCCTCGGTACGAAAAAACCTCCCAACTTTTAATCAAACTACAATCAAGAAGCAACTACACAGTAATCAATTGTACCAAACATACATAGTAAATCTTTAGTTATTGAGCTTTCGAAACATATATAACTTAAGCCAAAATATAAAAACCTTATCAAAATATAGACGTGAAAAAACTTAAAAAACCTACTTTTCACGATTTTTATCACATGGCACGCAGAACTCCAAAGCCACGCGACTTAAGCCACCAACGTGAAGTGACACGTCAGCGGGCGGAGGGAAGTGATTGATAAGCGAAGTTGCCAAATGACTAGCGATTTTAAGTTCCGAGAAATCGCTACTATTTCAACTCCACTTGGTCTCCCCTACTATGCAAATTCTCTACAAAAACAGCCCGTCCATCTCTATCCAAGAAGTTTCGCAAACTGATTTTCACTCAAATACATTATTAAATCCACCCAGGTATTAATTGTTCAATTAAAATCGTGCAACAAAAGTATTTTTGGTCAGGTATGAAGCAGGATATCAGAGACTGGGCTAGGAACTGCATAGCTTGCCAATGAGCAAAAATTAACAAACACACCAAAACGCCACTCAGCATGTATCAACCAGCAGATAGACTGGAAAATTTCCATTTAGACATTATTAGACCTTTACCCACTAGAAAGAAGAAACGAACTACCGCTTATCATCCCCAGGCTAACGGAGTTATTGAACACTGGCACCGTACCCTCAAAACCGTTCTGGAGCCGGAATGGGCGCAAACAATAATACCAACTGGGTGGAAATCCTTCCTGCCATACTGTTAGGACTAAGAACTGTCCTAAAAGAAGATGCAAATCTCAGCGTTGCTGCAGCACTGTATGGGAAAAACATTGCGGCTACCAGGCGATTTATTCGATGCACTATCAACTACGCTTACTTCCCACTCAATTATGATTCAAAGAGACCTCATTAACTTCAGTGCTCATAGACAACTTTCGCAGGTTAAAATATTTGTACCGCAAGATCTTAAGACTTAAGACACATATTTTCCTTCGAGACGACACTGTACTTAGGCCACTGACTCCTCCCTACCTAGGACCTTTCCCTATCCTATCCCGATCCGATAAGACGATGACAAACCATAGGAATGGTAGAGACGAGAGTGTGTCACTCGATAGAGTCAAGCCAGTCTATCTCCAGCATGATACAGAGTCCGAAGGTCATACCTGCGGAGAGCTTAAGCCATATACCACGCGATATGGGAGAAAGATTAAGAGGGTAAAGTTCGCTGAGTAGGACTTAACAAGTTAAATCACCTACAGAAGCATAGTCATTACTCTGGCAACATGGGTCGGATGTGCTGAAAGAAGACTCCTCCTGCTACATCATGAGTGACCCATCCAGCAGCTCCTCCACGACCGGTTTCCTCATCCAACCCCGGAGAGTACCTGGGGTGGAGATATTTTCCCGTCTCAGTGGTCAGGAGAGTATCCTGCCGCTCCCTTCCTTCTTTCACACTCCGTGCCACCTACATTGGAGTCAGATAGACAAATACCCTAAGAGGGTAAACTAACTAAACGGCACAAATGGTTAGCATGGCAACCTACTATAGTAAAGGTCAAAAGATCGCATCCCACCAAGTTGCCCTAGGATTTTTTAAAGGGAGTAAAAATCCATGGTCATGCCGTCCTCAAAAGGTAATGTAAAATGAAAGCCACAAGTGTATTCTGTTTGTTATGTTTATATATTGTTTGTTAACAGCTTTCTCAAAAATGTATCTTCTCAAATGTGGCAATCCCTTGATGGATGCAGTTCTTTTGTTGGTTTTTTGCTCATCAAGATGGCCAAAGAAGAAGATAAAACGATGGACTGCAGTTTTTTTAAATCAATGGAGGATAAAATAAAGAATAGGCAATGTTACACCAGCATCACAGACAACACGCAATGGTCAAAACCAATATTACGCAGGAGAGGTATAAGGCAGGGTGACCCAATGTCTCCCAGATTTTTTAATTTAGCAGTGGAATGGGTTGTTCATGCTCTTCCTCAAGGCATAGGATTTAACATAGTTTCAGTAAGGATAGCTCAAGGATAGTTTCAGTAAACTCCCTAGCGTTTGCCGAAAACTTGGTCTTTGTTGCGTCTTCAACTAATGGCATGAAAAGATTGTTATCACATGCAGCTAAATCAATTCAAGATCTATGTTTGGAAATTAATCTGAAAAAATGTCTTAGTTTTTCTTAATAAAGGCTGTAAAAATCTAGCGCCATGCACAGCAGATGACATTTTATCATCAAGGATACGAAACTTAATCAATTGGGTAACCTAGACTGTTGGAAATATTTGGGTGCAAATTTTAGTTTAAACTACAAAACAACCATGGGTATAATAAATGAGTTTTCCTCACTATTGCAAAAAATATCCACTGCTTCCCTGAAGCCACAGCAAAAACTAATCGCCTTAAAAAACATATCATACCCCAAAATGTATGCATCTCCTCATACTAAGCTCTTATAAAATGAGTGAGTTGAGAAAGTTGGATATTTCGAAGAGATATACAATTCGCTGCTGATTGCGTCTGCTAAAGACAGTCCTACTCAATATTTTCACACCTCTTGTAATGACGGGAGTTTGGGTGTTATGAGCTTTGTCACTTCTATCCCTGCACTCAAGCTTGCAAGAATGCATCAAATGGAACAAATGGGGCTGTGGCTTCTATCCTACATGTGTCCGCTAAGCACCCGTATTTGGTGACTATGTGTCGGAGCATAGGAGGTCCGAGGTGTATGTAGTAGGGCCCTTGAATGCTAAAAGCGGGTTGAGCATCCTCCCCGCACTGAGAGCATATATTCCGTTTCCTGGACAGAACTTCAGGACTCTCAACGTGAACAGAGATGGAGATATACCCCAGTGGACATACACAGAAGGGATAAAAACAATGTCAGAATCAAAATTTTATCTTGACGAAAGTCCTTTATCTGTAGGGGACTTGTCCTCTAGAGCATAATAGAATGTCGGAACCCGACACCATAGATGAGGCTACACTAGAATCACTATTGAAGTCACTCGCTGAAGAAGTCAATGGACTTCAAGTCAAACACAACATCAAGGGAGAACTCGAGGAACATGCAGCTCTAGTAGCGGCAGCCTCACACTCCCCAGCACACACATACATTCAGCCATTCACACTCGAGCGGGGAACAGATGGATGGCGGCAACACTGCCACGTTGAAGAACCCAAAGAATGTGAAGAAAGGGGAAAGTCCTAATCCTATCCAATCTACCAGCTATGGAAGTGCCTGCCCAAGGAAGGACAGCTAAGGATGGAAGAGCCCAACCAGGCCTGGCAGACGAAGCTGCTCCAACTGAGGGAAGGGCGCCCAAGCTGGGCCAACCAACCTCCGGAAGGGACACTCCCCAGAAGCCTGAGTCTAAGGATGCAAGGGCCACCACTGGCCCGGCAAACAAAGCAGCTGGGCAGAAGGTGAGACCCTCTGGACACTCCCAAAAACATGGCGCAAGGGTGCAGCCGAACAGGCCAGCAGGTAAAACTGTGGGGCCTCAGAGGCTAAACCCTAGCCAACAAAAAATTAACAAAAGACCTGGGACACCACCTGGAACCTCTGCACCAATGGCAAAAAAACCCAGAGAGACAACAGGGTCTGCAAAAAATTATGCCCTTGCGGCAAAAGGACAGCGGGTGGCAGTGATAGGAGAATTAAGGAGTGGAGGCTACACTATTCTAATGAAATGGAGAAGGGTGCCTTTATCATCGTGAAGATACCCGAATACAGCCTGGAAAGCCTTAAGACCAGAGGGATGAAGGTTGGCTGTGCTATGAAAACAGTCACCTTCAGACAGATGACTAGTGCAGCAGAACAGGCTCAACTGGCTACCCAGAAGAGCACCCCAATGGAAGTGATGGAGGAGTCGGAGAGGAAGCAGGAAAAGGATCTACCGGCTCCCTCAACATCCACTGAATTAAAACCATAATAGATGCTCCTCCAACTAACGATGCTACGGCTCTTATTTCTTGGTTTGGTAACATTTTATTTAAAGTTCATTCCGAATGCTTCTGAAATTTTATACCCTTTATATAGGTTAAGTAAAAAAGGTGCAAAATTTATCTGGACAAAAAACTGTCAGGTAGCTTTTGAAAAAATTAAAAAAGATCATAACTTCGGAACTGGTCTTAGCACATTTTGATCCGAGTTTACCTTTACAACTAACAGTTGATGCTTCAGCCAAAGCGGTGGGAGCAGTTCTTTCTCATATTGATGATAAAAATAATGAACGCCCTATAGCATATGCCAGTAAAATGTTGACTGAGGCCCAACAAAAATATGCCACCATTGAAAGAGAAGTTTGGGCTATTATATTTGGGATCACACATTTTAAAGATTATTTATTTCTTAAAGAGTTTACCCTGGTAACCGATAACCGACTCCTACTTTTGATTTTTGGAGAACGGAAAGGCATTTCCATTTACGTTGCTAATTGCCTACAAAGATGGGCATATTGAATTTCTAATTATAATTATAAAATAAAATGTGTTAAATCTAAAGAAAATAGAGCTGACTACCTATCAAGGATTGATGGGAAAGGTAGTTTAATTGATCCTGATGACAAAATGTCATACCTAAATTTCATTCACGAAAACTTGCCTTTTCGAATAAGCTGGAATACTATACGGCAAGAAACCAGAATTGAGCCAGTGCTGTCATACAAAAAAAGATTAGAACAGCTGACCGTGGATCACGGATGTATCATGTGGGGCTACCGGATGATCATACATATTTAAGAGAAAAATTTTGCAGCTGCTCCATGCTAACCATCTGGGGGCATACAAGATGAAAAGTTTGCCAGAAAATACTTTTGGTGGCCTGCGTTAGATGGAGATATTGAGCAGTGTGCCAACGCGTCGGAAACCTGCTGCCAATTTCGACAGTTCCCGCCTAAAGCAGTTTTACAACCATGCAAGGCCAAAAATCCCCTGGACCCGGATCCACATTGATTTTTTGGGACCTATTAATAAGAAAGTTTCTTGTTTCTTGGTGATGGATTCAACAACACTTAGTATCAGCAATGACGGCTGAGAATCAGCCATGTCTAAGCTCTCAGAACTATTTGCACGTTTTGGGTTACCTCGAGCTCTAGCATCTGATGGAGCGAAATGCTTTGTACGCTCCGAATTTTCAGCGTTCTTAAACCAATATGGGATTCAGCATTTGGTCGGAGCCCCATTCCATCCCCAATCAAACGGTAGTGCCGAATCAGCTGTAAACATTTTAAAAAGATGTATTTTTAAAGTCTATGGCTGAAGAGAAGAATTTGTGCCAATCATTGAATGATTATATTGTTAAAGTATAGGAACACAGAGCATATGACGACTGGGGAATCTCCAGCAAATCTACTTCTCAGAAAGAGACCAAGAACAAATTTTGATCTTTTGTTGTTGCAGAAATAGTGGAAACCCAACAGGAAAAGATGATTAGATATGGAGGCCAGCGTCGGAAATTATTCCATGTCGGAGAACTGGTTTTTGCGAGGGATTTCCGCTTAAACAAGCCAAGATGGACCAAAGGATGCATACAAGACACCTTGGGATCACACACCTACCTCATTAAAACAGAAGATAACTTTTTGTGGAAGACACCTGAACCTTTCGTGGCCTCAACATTTTAAACCCTTGTGAATTCATTTTATCCACGCTAGCATTATGCGCTTTTGATCCAGAAAAGAGGAGGAACTCAGAGCTTTCTCTTAGCAACGACCAGGACTTCCCATCAGTTGACGTCATCTGCTTCGTAAGACAGTGGAAGACTGCGCTCAAGATATCTCAGGGAATCGAATCAGCATCATCCTCAAATAATAGATTCGCAGCTCGCAGCTCTATAACGTTTGGGTTTCACAGCTATCCCAACCCCAACAGAAACTCCAACAAGTATAAGCTTCTGTTAGTATGGTCACCCTACAGAGATCCGACTCATTAAGGCTCAAGAATCTGAAGAATTATTCACATCAATTTTATACCAAAGATGTCACATTTTGGATTGAAGAAAACTCTTCTACAAAGATATTGTATGAAGAGCAAATGGGATTCAGTCCTGGAGGAGGGTGTATTAATGCAATTTTTAGGCTTTCTGCCATAATGAATATTCATTTAAGACTCAAAAACAGATTTGGCTATTTGATTTTGGTGGATCTTTGGTGGCTGATCAAAGCTTTTGATGAAGTCCCACATGCAAAGTTATGGATTAGAACTTATGATAATAGTAATCCCATAAAATTTATCAGGATAATTAGAACCATATATAACAAAGCTCATGTGTACTTTTAGAATCATGGAAATCCTTTATAAAATAAGTCAGACATGTGGGAAACAAAGAGACAAATCTATAATATAATTGTATTAGTCATGTTACTATCTAGCACGGGAACGTGGGTATTAAGCTAAGCGGATAAAAATGAAAGTTTTCAATTAAATTTTGTTAAAAGATTACTCACTATTCCTAAAAACAGCCCAAATTGTTATGTCAGACTTGAATCTGGTTTCATCCATCTAAGATTTAAAAAATGTTAAATTGACGGCAAAAATTAATAGAGATGGAAGAAAAATAGATTACCAGAAAAATGCAGTTGTAGACTGAAATATCTGATAAATAACAAAAATATACCATTTATTTAACTGGTCTTATGAATTTTTTAAGGCATTAACATGTTCAGTGCGGCTGACTCAACAGTTGGGTCATGCCGCTACCCTATTGTCGTGCGTTTGACCCAGCAGTTGAGTCAAGCCTTACTGTATAATAAACGGAGTGTGGAGAGGTTCTGTCTGCTAGTAGGGCTTCAGAACTTTCAGTATGCCCTGCAGTTGAGATAGTGATTCAATTAGTGGACTTCGTTCTGAGTTTAAAATTTGGTTTCGCATTTTTTACGATTTTTTTACGTCTCCATCAACAGCTTCAGTTCCTTGAGGTAAGTAATTATTTTAAAACTAATACTGGTCCATCGTAACTATTGCATTGTTATTTTTTTTTTTGTTTGTTTGTTATAATATGCTAATTGAGATGCTAAAGCCTCCAGCAACTTTTATTCAAATCTATTATTTTTTTATTTTTCATTTAGCTAATATCCTTATTTTATTTTTTAACTTCTAAATTAGTTCTAATTCTTTCTCCTCTTGTTTCTCTATTTTTCACCTCTTCTTATAATTTTTTGTTGTTATATTTTATTTTTATAACACGCTAATTGAGATGCTATAGCCTCCAGCATCTTTTATTCAAATCTAAAATTTTTTTTTGTTCTTTTTCATTTAGCTATTATACTCAGGTTTTGATTTCTTTTAAATTAGTTGTAATCCTTTTTTGTTCTTCCTTCTCGTATTTATCAATTTTTCACTTATAATTTTTGTTGTTATTCTTTATTTTCTAGAGATGGCACTAAGTTCCGATGATGAAGTTCCTTCCACTTCAACTTCGGCGCTTGTTTCAAAGGAGAAATTCTTTAAGAGTTAAGAAACTCCAGAGAATTTCGTTGAGATTAGCAGCGAACAAACATAGATGAGGAGCTATTAGAAATCCTCATGAATTTCGACGAAGATGTTGGAGAGGAGGATTCGGAAAGCAGAGGAGATGATACCTAAGGTACCCAACTTCTGGTTTCACTAACCCCTCCTGCCGTGGAAACAACCGTTCCGAAATTTTACACTTGGAATTTGGAAAAACCCAGACTACCTAAGGTCCCTTTTATTGTACAAACTGCGTCTGGGTAGTCTGCGAGTACAGGGGCTAGACGAAAATTCCTCCAAATCACAAGTTTTTTGAAACTTTGTTGCAAGAAAGTAACATTCAAGGAGAGATCCTTCAACAAAAAGTTACTATTGGGTTGATGCAAAATTAATGCAGGTTTCCTCTATTGCGATATCTTAATTCCAAATGAGTAAACAAAGCAAATCCTAACATTGATCATTATTATACCAAAACAAACCTTATCTAATACCCTCTCTTTCACCATGAATTTGATCAGTAAAATCGTTTTGTTCAGTGTGTTCAAAGGTCTTAAATCGAGAATGTCGAAGTACGATTTTCTTCAAATTTATTTTTACGAATTTAAATTAGGGCGCAAACGGCTCGTAATATTAACAAAGAGGGGGGTCAGGGGGCTATTAACGAGTGCTCGGTGCAGCGTTGGTACCAGAAGTTTCGCAGTGGAGATTTTGACCTCGAAGACAAGGAAGGTCGGGGCCGTCATTTTGCTCTTGACAACGACCAGCTGAGGTCAATAGTGGAAGAAGACCCAACCAAAACCACCCGAGAAATAGCGGTAGAACTCGGCGTGAACCAATCCACAGTTGTACGCCACTTGGAAGCAATTGGTAAAGTAAAAAATTTGGCCAAGTGGGTGCCACACCAATTAAACGACCACCAGAAAATCGCCGCTTTGAAATCTGTTCCATGCTTGTGACACGCAATAAAAATGATCCATTTCTCGATCGCATTGTGACGTGCAATGAAAAATGGATCTTATACGACAACAGAAGGCGTTGTAGCCAATGGCTGGGCAAAGATGAACAACCAAAACCTTTCCCGAAGCCCAACCTGCATCCAAAAAAATTTATGGTCACAGTTTGGTGGTATACTGCTGGTGTTATCCACTACAGCTTTCTCAATCGAGGTGAGACTATAATTGCTGACAAGTACTGTCAAGAAATTGACAATATGAATAAAAAATTACGTCTTTGCCCAGCATTGATGAATTGGAAGGGACCTATCCTTCTCCATAACGCCAGACCACACATCGCACAACCAACGCTACGACGACTGCACGATTTGGGCTACGAAGTTCTCCCACACCCACCTTATTCATCTGACCTCTCTTCTACAGACTTCCACTTTTTCAGGCATCTGGATAACTTTTTGAGGGAGAAAATTTTTCAAAACCAGGATGAAATTGAAAATTCTTTTCGTGACTTCATTGAGTCCAGGGATTCAGATTTTTTTTCTGGTAGAATAAGAAAGCTTGTTGAACGTTGGCAAAAGTGCATTGATTCAGATGGAAATTATTTTGATTAAATATATATAGTGAAAGTAAAGATATGGCCTATTTTCAATGAATATTAAAAACCTGCATTAATTTTGCATCAACCCAATACACCCCGGGTCCTAAACCGTTACTACACACTGGGCCTATGCTTAATCTTTTACCCTCATTAGTAGGGAAGAAAGGAGGTATTTCTAGGAACTTTATTTCTAACAGGAAGCATAAAGTTACCTAGTTACGGGCATTATTGGAAAAAAAAGAAAAAAAGATTTGTATAATTTTCCAAGCTTTTCTAAAGCTATGTCAAGAGATTGTTTTCTCCAAATTTTGAAATCTCTACATTTTGCCACCAATACACCCCCAGGGGATTCTAAACCTACAGATCCTCTTTTTAAAATTCGGCCGTTGTTAAACATTTTCCATAAAACCATGGACAAATGTTATATTCTAAAAACAATTTGAGCCTAGATGAGTCCAAGCTCCTTTGGAGGGGTCATTTGTGCTTTGGTCAGTACATAAAAAACAAACGCCACAAGTATGGTATAAAACTTTATGTGTTGACAGAGCTAAATGGCCTCACCCTTAGGATACATATATACTGCAGTTCGAAGGATCCTGAAGTAGGGAGCTCAAACCACACAGAAAAAGTCATAAAAAAATTATTGGTCAACTATTTGGGTCGTGGCCACTCTATTTTCTTAGATAGTTCTTACAATAGTGTCCTGCTGTCCACCTACCTGATTGGAGAGAAAACATAATCTACAGGTACATTACGGCCAAAAAGAAAATTAAATCCCACTGAGGTGATTAATGGAAAACTAAAAAAGGGGAAGGTAATCAGCCGTTATTCAGATGAAGCTTATGCATCCTCAAATAGTGGGATAAAAGGGAAATAATTATAATTTCAAGTAAATACTCGGCTGAAGTACAGGAGGAAAGGGCAAAAAGGACGGGAAAATTATGAGAAAACCTGAAGCAGTGCTGAGGTACAATCAGTGGATGAGTGGAATCGATAGGGCGGATTACCCCCGCGAAAAGAAAAAGTTAAGATGGTATGCCAAGATAGGGATTCACAATTTCCAATGGTTATTATAATATTTGTATAATAAGTAATAATTATATAATAATTATATAATTATATAATTATATAATAATATAATAATAATTAATTATATATAATTGTATATAATAATTGTATAAGTTATTATAATAACAATGGTTATTAATTCTCACCTCGTGTACAAGCCGGCAAGCCTCGAGGGGCTCGTATGGCCCTACTAATTTTAGTGACAGTATAATAAGATCCCTCAGAAGATCTTTATCCGAAATTGAAAGTAGATCTCAAATAAAAATTTATGAAGCACAATTCCCTAGCAATATAGAAAAAAAAGGAAGAAAAAGATGTCTCGTTTGCTACAAGAAAGGGATTAGAAAAAAAATACCAAGTTTTGTTGTTAAAAATGCGATGAAAAACCAGGAATTTGTCTAAGCCCATGTGTCAAAATTTTTCAAAATTATTAGGTGTATTGTAATGCATTTTTTGTGCTCTGTATTTGCTGATGATCTAGATATTGTGGCAAGATCCCGATCGGTATTGTTGGAAGCCTTTGGGAAACTCATGGACGCTGCCTCAGCCTTGGGGCGGAGCATAAACCACGAGAAAACTAAATATATGTTTACCGGAAATGGCAGTGAAGAGGAACTGGTTTTTGGTCCTTACAGACTTGAGAGGATCAATGAATTTACTTATCTAGGATCTCAAGTAACCCGAGTCTTTTAGGTTACAAATTCGTTTTTCGCGAACGATTTTCCATGGAAAATGCCTATTGGGACTCGAAAATAGCTAAAATTATGTTCACACAGTGGGAAAAAGAATGGTGAACTGCAGTACACCGTGCCAGCTTGGTGAACTAACTAGTACCACAAAGATGGGAGACTGAGGTTCACCTTGCCATGTTCGTGATCTATCTTGAAGGGTGACTGAGGTTCACCTTGTTAGGTTCGTGGGAGCTATCCTACCAGTTACCCTTCCTGCACTTAGACCATCTAATTATTATTTAGGAACAGAATGTGATAGGAGGAAGAGAGCGATTTCACCCACACGGTAGGCCGCGTTCTGTGTGGCAGGGGTGATATGACAACACAGCTTACAGAGGCCACGCAGACCGCAGGCCACGTTCTGTGTTCAGGGGCCTTAAGTTTGCGCCTATCAATAGGTCTTTGCCTATCATGCTCTCTTACTTTTGAAGCAAAAAGTCATCTTTAGTAAGGAACGATAATAATACTATGTGATTTAAAAGACTGAATTTCTAGGTGTTCAAAGTTTAAGTTTCATTCCTATTTTGGCTTGTCTATCAATAGCTCGTCTATTTGTATATACCAAACTTTTGTACTTCAAAGCCACAAGTCATTATTAGTTAGTAATTGAAATATGTGATTGAAAAGGTTCGTGAATTTTATAAATGTTCAAAGTTTAAAGTTACTTACATTCCTATTTTAGCTTTTCAATCAATAGGTTTTTTCCTATCAAACTTTCGTACTTTCAAACCTACAAGTCATTATTAGTACTAAGTAATGAAAATACCTATATGTGATCTAAAAGGTTCCTAAATTTTAGGGTTGTTCAAAGTTCATCAATATTATATTATTTATTTTAACTGAACAAAGTTCAAATTTAAAAGTTTTGCGAGTCCTATTACTTATTTAGCAACCATTCAGTCGTTACAGTAACCTGGCATGGTGTACCTTAGTCACCCCAGTAGGTAACTCAAGAACCTGGCGTGGGTGACTATAGTACACCAGTTTTTTAAAAGACCATAGAAACCATAGAAATGGTCAGATGATATATGAAAGTGTCTTTTCAGCATCAGGTGGGGCTAAAATTGAATTTCTGAAAACAAGTTGAAAAGAAATCACTTTTTCAACTTTTGCCAGGAAAAGGGTTAAGCTAGGGAGACTAAGTTGGGCCGGACACATTGCACGAATGGAAGAAGACGATATCCTCAAGAAAGTAGTGGACACAGCCCTTCACAGTACTCGTCGAACTGGTAGGCCAAGGTTTAGATGGGTTGACGGAGTGGCAGCTGACGCACGAAGTCTTTTCAGGATCAGAAACTGGAGAGCGGCAGCACAAAATCGGGCCGAATGGCGGCGACTCATTGAGGAGGCCAAGACCCACCAAGGGTTGTAGCGCCACGTAGAAGAAGAAGAAGTAATGTATTTTTTGGACTTCTTTCATATTTAAATTTTTCTTTCCAATAAAAATTTTGATTATGTAAATATTAATTTCATAGGTATGTAAATATTGCAGTATAATTCTGTAAATTGTAAATTTATACTTTGTTTTATTTTATTTTTTTATAATTTTTAATATAAAATATTAAATGTTTGTTTCTTGTTTCTAAAACTGGTGTTATCCCCACAAAAAAATGTTGCTACAACAGAAATTGTCTGATTTTTCATAACAATTCATAATGACGTAAAGTATAAAGAAAGCCAAGAAGTGAACAATTTTCTTTTTTATAATGGTCTTAACAGTGAATAAATAAAGGGGTAAGCCCTATTATAAAATATTGATTAATATTTTATAAACAATTATATTTTATTTAAAAAAAAGGTTTTTTTGTTGAAACAAAATATCATTAATTTATACGTAGAAATTTATAATTGAGTTCACTAAAGTTATTGTTTTTTAAAAAAAATTGGAATGGTAGTAATTGAGTTGTGCGTATGGCTCAGCATGTGGGTCACGTAGAAAAGGGACTCAAATTCGGCCCGCTGAAGCAAACCCTTCCAATAACCCAGCACTGAACGTGTTAATCACTATAAGATCGATAGATGTCTGGTCTGGTAATATGCAGACACGTTAAAAAAGTATAAAACCAACGTCTTGACAAAGATGAGAAACCTTTTGTTTTCAAAAGGTGTTGAGTATGTACAGTAACAAATTCTTCATTCATTACAATTTACCGTCACTTGAAGAATTTTGAAAATGCAGAACGTTATCAAACATTAAAACATCATATACTATACTATCCACATTTTCCCCACAATATATGTTTAGAACCTTATAATCCTTCTGTTCTTACTGAAATGGAATCTGGTGTTGAAGATGAAGTAAGCAATATAATTTATTACCAAAAAACTAACTTATCCTTTAAAAATAAAAGAAGTTTTAACTTCACAAAACGAAGAAAGATAAAATTAACAAACGGGGGGAAAAGTGGTAAATAGGCCCTATAAGTAAAATGTTTGCTATAATAAGCAGATCTCTGATGAGAATGAGATTGCATTAGAAAGAAGACACATTTAGTTTGCGAGAACTTTATGTATTAACAAATGATAAAAATCTATCAAACAATCTTATTTTTATCTATTTTGTAATTAATTCTTTAATCATAGTGAACTAAAATATGAAATTACAATGTTTTAAAATTTATCTGACCTTTATCATCAGCCAAAAATAAAAAATAAAAAAAGTAGATATGAATGAAAATTGAATGAAATTCAAATAAAACAATAAGTCAAAGAGTCATAAAGAATATGATCAATAGCAATAAAATAAGTAAAGAAATAAGAATTAAAACCACAGTAGCAATATGCAATGATAAAATATTCAAATTAATTTTAAAGGACTTTTAGAAACAAAAATATATAATCTCATAATAAAATAAAAACAGAAAATAAAATCATATAAAAAATATTATATACAAATGTATCCTAGATATAGGTTACAGCCAATATAATTACAATAATTGATTCGAAATATTTACATAAAAACAATTTGTTTTAGAAATTAATTTCAAAGTAGTATTACTTTTAGTAGTAGTATTACTAGAAAAAGTAGTAATATTATTATTGAACCCAAGAGGATAATTCTTAAACTAGATAATATTAACAAAATATTTTAAACAGATTTTGGATGTTTGATTGTAATACCCAACTGAGAGGCGTAACTTTCCACTGCCGGGATTCGGAGAACACAATTTCCATCACCAACATCTTCTATCACCTCAGCTTCTGTCTTCAAAGTCGATAAATATTCCCTAAGCTTGGAAGCTTGAGGTTCTGGCACTTTCTCTGACATGCCTGTATAAATACGAAATTAAAATGATATAATCTACATGTCTATATAAAAGATAAAATGATTATATTTCAGCTTAATTAAAACAGTTAAGATAGTAATAATAACATCACATATTAAACAAGTGTCAAAAGGCCGTTTCCTTCCTCTGGGAAGCACTGAAATAACACTAGAAAGTTGCGAAAGAGCTAAAGATTATGTAGAGCCAATAGAGCAGACGAAAATTTTTTACTTCTCTCTAATAATTTACTTCACTTGAACAAGGCTGGTTGAAACTCAATTAACTAAACAACTAAAATGCTCAAGCATTTGATGATGGGCTTCGTATTGGAAATAAATAAAACTCAGTATTCTGATTTTATGTATTATTGACAATAAAAAAAATGAGATTCATCTAATTTAAAAACCCGAAACATTAGAAATGTTTGGATAATGGAGGGAGTAACTAGTCCTAAAAGAGAATGTTCTGTGAATATGTTTTCCCGATATGTGTAACTTATAAAATCATTAAATTATGTATCAAACTATACTGACAGAACATTCACTTTCTGAACAACACCAAATTAAGGATGAAAGCTGTACCAGAAGTTTATTAAGTTCAATTTTAATAGGATAACATCTCAGGGAGAAAGAATATAAATAAAATTTTGTTAATAATATCCCTTTGCTCCTTCTTGACAACTGATAAGAGTGTTGCTATCTCTTGTTGGCTAAATGAACTACTCTCCTAACTACCTTTCCCCTGCTTTCTCTCCTTTTTCAAAAAATTTCCCATCATAGCATAGAATCACATCATTTTTAAGTCGCAGGGCAACCTACCCCTTCTAAAATTTTTTTAGATAGATTTTTAAATCAACCAAATTACTTTTAAGGCGATATAGCTCTTGTTCTTTTGAAAATACCCTGCTCCCCACCTTTATGTGTATCAGACTATTTTATTGTCGATACGTTCTCATACTTTGAAGTATCAGTACTTCGAAGTTGCTGAAAAATATTTTCAAACCTACAACTTTACCACCATAATAATCAATAGAATTAATTATTACTTTTTTCATTATGTCTATATGTTCTTAGCAGTATTGAATATCTTATTATGCTTAACTCATTTGAATTACTCTGCTTTTCAATTAATCTATCATAGAATTCATGTTGTATTTAAATAATACATATCCACTTCTTTGCTGATATACTTCAATAGTTCGCACACTCGAGGATATCCCATTTTTATGAATTAGGTATATATATATATTTTTTTTATTCCAGTCTCTGGGCATTGCCCTATTCTGATTTGTTGGCTCATTATTTTTGGTAGTAATTCAGCTTACAGTCAGCTGATGACCACCAATTGCTAGTTGTATCTTGTTGTTACAACTGTTACCTTCCTTTTTTTGTTGTAATCTCTTGACTTCTTCTGCAGTCTCAGAGATAGCCTTTACTCCTTTTACTAGCATAATGAATGTGTACAAGATTAAATGAAAAAAACAAAAATTAAATAAAAATGAAAAGCTAACCATATATTTGACAGCATTTCAGAACCGCTGGTGCTTCCATAAACTCTGGAACCATTTTGCGGATACACCTATGCAATACTTCTCCAGAGTTTCCATAATCAAAATAAAACACTTCAGCGGCATTATGTTGATAAGATTTAAGACACAGAGCTCTGTACCATTTTCCATCCTCTGAAAAAATAAAATAAAACAGAAATTATAAGATCTAAGGTAAAAATCTGTAAAAAGATAAGCAAGTATAAAAATATCTAATATAACTGAATTGAATAGAAAGAAAACTATTTCATTTGATTAGTTACTAGCCATTTCATCACAATTTAAGAAAATCATTCATAAAATTTGAATTCAGGTACCGATCATATTATTTATAAGTTTTGTCATTCAGATAGAGAAAAATTGTATTTTACCATAAATTTAAAATATTCTAACCTGGAATATAAAGTATGTATCAAACTATATTGACAATAGAAAAAAGAAAAAAAAAATTCATTTAATTTAATTCACAGTAATGGTCACCTAAACACATTTAAATCTATCCCAAAAGAAACTTACAAAATAGTATAAATAACTAACAAAGAAGTATGATTAAGAAAACTGTAATTAATTTTATGTCTTGACATTATTATATAAATTATTTAAAAACCTGAGGAAGACAAAAATTGTTATGTGAATCAAATTTTTAAGCCACAACACCATTGTAAATAGAATAAATTACTTTTTTAAAGCAGCATTACCATTTAACTAAGAGGTTTATTTTGAATTTTATATCTCGTTAAAATGGCCAGACTGTGGAACAGAATCATTCAGACAGTAAATACTTGTTTGTTATGAAAGTCATTGTGCATGAACACAACTTTTAATTCCAATCCTCATAATTAATTCTGTAAGAATGTTTTTGTTTATTATTCAAATGTTTACTTTGCCTAATCCAATAATTCATTTTGACTAGAGTTGGCTTTATGGGGTCATTAACAGTTTTAAAATGCATATGCAATGTCAGAAGAAAAAATTGTGATTCTCGATCCTTTGAGACATTACTGAAAAAAAAAAGGTTTAGTGCAAAGGCAGCCCCTGAGAATTTTTTCTCACAGAAGGAGAACCGATTATCCATTGAAATACTGCTGCATTTTGGTTTAAAATGGGAATATGAGCCTAGCAGATGTAGACCAGGTCTAATGCCACCCATCGGATAACATAATAGCAATGAAGTGACATTCTTCTTGAATGTGTTAACCCCATCCCACTAACAACTACTTGTGATTTATCAGCTGGAGTAAGAGCTAATGCCACAGTCATGAATATATAGAGGTGTAACCCAAGCAGAGAGTTGATATGTATAAAATTTGCTTAAAAATCTATTAGATAACCGGATCTGGAAAAAAGTAATTACATGTTACTAAGAGTAAATATTAAAAAATCCCTAGCCAAAATAAGCTGTAGGTAAAGCAGCATACAGTTTGGAAAATGTGATGTTTTGTGCTTGGATGGATTTTTGAAGGTGTTCTGTATTTTCAACTAGATCCTGATGGTAGGCAGTGGACTTAAACTTGTATGGTGAACAGAGCTAATGCATTTTTGAGTGCAAAGTACCTCACTTTAATTATCAGGAACCAAGCCATTCCACAACACGACAATGCACATGCACATCGTTCACATTTAATGATGAAAAAATTATCGTTTATAAATGTTTTGCCACATCTAACACAAAGCCCAGATGCTGTACCACCAGGTTATGGTTTTTTTTACTTCAATGTCTCAGTCTTTAGGAGGTTGGATCTTAGATATGAAGAGCACATAAAACTAAGAGTTCTTGTCATGAAATCCAATTGCTGACAAAATGATGAGTGAAAGTAGTTAAAAAATAATGGAATTTACTGGGAAGAGTGGTACATTTAAATTATGTAATCTGAAATAGAGCTGTATAATGGATAAGAACTTTTGGAACAACCTAGCGTACTTTAAAAGTTGAAGAACTGCAGCAATACAAAATATTAAATGAAACTCAGAGATTGAAACTACTCATCACAATAGTTAGATAAAATAGGTAACACCTCAATATGTTGATTACATATAATAGCCGCTACGAAGCTTTGCCCTTCAACTTTATCTCTGAATCTTGTTTCCTGTCCACTCCTGTTCAACATCTCATCCCTGTCGGGTGCATATAAGATATGTAAGCACTGAAATTTTTATCTTAATATTTATTTAGACCACCAATGGTTGAAATAATTAAAAATTCCAAAAAAAAAAGAAGTAAACAACTCTATTCATTCAGATGTAAAACTATTTTAATTTGGTTTTCTAAAAAATTGCACTTTTTTAATGGTCTCATTATTCTTGTTGTAGAGCATTATGTACTTTTCAATTTAGTAAAAAAAAAAAAGCTATTTCATACATTGCCTTTAAGCTTTGTGATTTTTTAAGTTTTTCTTCATATAAAACTTTTACATGGCTCCTTATTTGTCCCATGTACATCTTTCTCTCTCCAATTCAAGTACACCTTACACGTAATGCTAAAAAACTTCAATATTTGTTGACTTTTTTAAAAGATAGGATATCTTACAAGACCCAAAAATCGTAATTATTATAAAAGACTTTATATTAATTTAATCATTATTGTGGGTAACCACCTTGTTTTTAAAAAATTTATTTTTGAAGAGAAAAGATTTGGCTCCGCCGGGAATCTTGGGAGTCCGCCGCGAGATCGTGGGAGAGGTGTCAGTGAAGAGGAAGGATTTGGCACCATTTGGAAGCGAGCTCCGTGGTGCAATGGTTAGCATACCGCGCATGTCACGCGGAAGACCCAGGTTCGATTCCCGGCGGAGCCAAATCTTTTCTCTTCAAAAATAAATTATTTAAAAGACTTTACTAATCTCAAAAATTTTATTTTATAAAAAATAATGGATAAAATGAATTTGAAAACATAATAGTATTATTTATGAAAGAAAAAAAAAATTAATGTAAATTGTCAATATTAAAAGAGTTATCCAAAAGGAAATTAGGGTAACTGGACCATAAGTTGACATAATTAACTTAGATATGAACCAAGCCAAAACTATTGCTCCAATAGTTGACATTTTGCACAAAAAGTGTGAATAATAAGATCATAACAATTTTATTTTATTAGGGAATAAAATATACTGTAAAGTTAAATAGTTGAATGGAATGAATAATACAATTTATTATAAACTTATTTGCAAGGTAGTTTAAGTGGTGATGAAGGAAAATTTATAAAAGTTGGGTTCTCAAATAAGAGATTTAAGCGTAAACAATGTCTGGCCCAAGTTACTAAAGTTGCCTGTAAATTAGAGATTCCGGTTTTACTTTTACAATCATGCAATTGGATGATACCAAGTTTTATTAACAACGATACATGTTGCACAGTCCCATCATGTGATATTATATCCGTGATACATATGTCCAAAGTTTTTACCTTTAATGGACAGCAAAGGTACCATCATTTTAGTTTCCCACTTGAGGTAGATTAATTTAAAATGATTGTTGTTATATGGTATCTGTATTATTCTTAATTGGATGATATCATTTTTCAGTTTAAAATTTTTTCTTTTGTCTATTAAGTTTTTCTGTATAAAGTAATTAAATTGTGGACATTTTATATGCTTCGTTTCAATTTTGAATTGTTTATAAATAAAAAATGATTAACTTTTATTGCAGTACTTTCCATTTTGATGTGTCAACTATTGGCACATTTTAGAAGGTTCAAAGAAATCATTTTTTATAAAAAACGTAAATGTAGGCCATAGGATATTGTATTCCCAGTTTTCTAGAGGGATTGGCCTAACTAAATTCATAACAAAGATTAACCTAACATCAATATTTTAGTAAACAGTGTCAATAATCTAATATTTTTTTCTTAACCTGTCAACTATTGGTACAGTTACCCTAATAGTTTTAAGATCTTTTTTTTTTTTTTTTCTAGATGCGCCGCGATCACCATGGGTCTGTTGTGCGCCTAAGTTTGGCCTGAGTTCTAAATTATTGCTTTTGGACTGTCAGTATTGTATCATGCTTGCTGGATTGACTACGTTATTTGAACCTGGATCGGGTATGATTTCTCTAGCAAGTAGCCGATATCTTACTTGGGCCAATCAATTGCACCAGCAGATTATGTGATGGCTGTTTCATTCTCTTTGCCGCAGAATCTACATATAGAGTTTGTATATATGTTTATTGAGTTAACAGTCTCGTATAGATCGCTGTAATTTCTTTTAGTGCTTTCCTGTCATAGTTTAATAGCAACTTGCTTCTTTTAGCAGAATAGCCTTCTAAAAAGAGCTTGGAATGATAATGGTTTTTATCATTCTAATATTGTTTTTTATATGCTCCATAAATTTCCCCAATCCTTCTTTTGGCACAGCTACTGCTAATTCCAATTACTGGTTCTGGGTTTTTTTGCGGAGCCTTCCCTTGCTAGTTCGCCCTGGATCTCAGAGTGTCCTGGTACCCATTCCACTCGAACTTTATTAGTTTCTGCTCATTTGTTGAGTGTAGTAATGCAGGTTTTTACTACCTTCGATTTCCTTATTTGATTTGTTATTGCCCCAATTGCTGCTTGGCTGTTAGTGAAGATAGTTATCTTTTTGTTGATTGTTTTCTCAGTCAGCAGCTCTGAAGCGCACTGGCAAATAGCAAGTACTTACCATCTTTGGGTTTGTCTTTTCTCCAGATTCACACTCCTGAACCTGTTTTGGTGAGTGAGCCATCCGTATAGCAGTTTATTCCTGTATAAGGTTTATGGGATTCCTTTTTGTTGATTTTAGTTTGATATTTAATTTCTAGGAATTCACGAATTTGTAAATCCGAGCGCATTGATAGCACTTGGTCATTCTCAATTTTCCTGAATATTTCCCAGCGTCCTCCGTCAGTTTTTACTTTGGAGTGATTATTTTGTTTTACAATCCAGCAAGAGGATTTCATTGCTTGTGCCTCCACCCCTATCTGCAGTGGTGCTAGATTTAGCATCATCTCCATTGCAGCCGTTGGTGTGGTTCTCATTGCACCAGTCGTCATGAGGCACACTGTCCTTTGTAGTTTGTTTAATATGATTTTGTTTTTACCGACTCCTGGTTTGTGCCACCAAAGCAGGGCTGAGTAAAGAATCATTGGCCTTATTGCTGTGATGTAAAGCCAATAGTCCATTTTTGGTTGTAGCCCCCCAGTTTTTGCCTATAGCCCTTTTACAGGCCCATAGGCATTTTAGATCTTTATTGGTTGTGTTTTTAGTGTTGAATTATCCAAAAGGAGATTAATAGTTTTAAAATTAATAATTTTTTATATAAAATTCAAGCAAGTACAGATAATATACAAATTACATACCATGAAATTTGGCCAAACACAATTCCGACCTCCGGGGATTGTATGGTTCATTTGGTTTTGACTCACAATATTCAGTAATTTTAGGAGTCAGCGTTCGCTCGAGGTGATTAAGCAGCCCTGATGCAGGGCGCAATACTAAAAGAGTGTCATGCCTAATGACAGATGCCACAACAACCTCAAACTTGCTTCCCTTGTCCCATACTTCATATTTTATTTCACTTCTCATGAAAATATGAGTGCCTGTAAATAATTATTAAATAAGATAATCAATCAAAATTTCGTATAATTAATAATACAATAAAAACAATCTGGTTTTTATAATAATTCTGTTCAATAGTAAATGCTAATAGAGCATCATTTATACCTTAAACCTGTCCGGACCAGTACCTTTTATTACAGATATTTATAACAGTTCTGGTCAGAAATTAGAGAAATTCCAACAGATACTTCATCAATGGAAGTAGACATCCGAATTTTAAACATAGAGAGACATATTAATCCCTCACAATGGTCAATTACGAAATGTGAACATTTGTAAAGCCTATTTAATAGTAAGTAACACCAATCGTTGACAGAATTAAAACTTAAAGCCCCTAACGCCACATCATCAGATGAAACGAATTATTTTATTTCATTCCAACATACAGTTCACAAAGGAAATGATGAGTAATGCAGGAATGCACTTTCATGTAAGAATACATTATCGTAACACTACTGTGGGTTGAAATAATTTTTATTAGACTAAAATAATAATTCACTCACATTGTAATGTAATGTAATGTAAAAACTGTTTACATTGTATAACTCTGTTTACAGCATAGGCTTAAAATGTTTGTCCGTAGGATGTCCCATAACCATATCACAATCTTATAATGTGTAAACTGAACCTACTCAACTTATATATTATGTACAATTAGCATTTTATTTTATTTTTTTTTACAGCGTTTAAACAAAGCATTAATTTTAAGTTGTTAAACCGCACACCCGGCTGATGGTCCATAGAGACCAAGTCTAATGTGTATTAAAATTGTATATAACCGTCTTTTGTTGTATATAGAAAAATATTATTTTATATTTATATATGTAAATATCTATAAATTGTGAGAAAATAAACACATCTATCTATCTATCTATCTAATTCACTCAAATAAAACACTAATTATTAACAATGTTATAAAAAGGTAACTACTTTTAACAATAAAATAACACAAAAGTAACCATATGATTCTATCTTTTGAGCAAGACTAAGACTCCAGTTCAACGCTGTGTAAACATATTCCAGACAAGTTTAGATTATTCTTGAACAGCCACGAAACTGAACTAGAACAGTTTGTTCCAACAAAAAGTCTAAAAATCTTTTCTATCATATATATTTTTTTTTTTTGTTTTTGTTTGTTTCACATTATACAATACAAATACATATTACATCATCACAATTTTTAAGTTCACTTACCAATATATGAAATATATAGTAAGGGAAAGTATTGCGATCATGAAAAATTTCGACTTCAGGTTTTCAAAGGAAATACACGTTTCGAGGTCCCCCGAGTCCAAATAACCAAGTCCTGCAAAATGGTTTGGGTGTGTGTGTCACTGTGTGCGAACAGACTGGCTCAAAATCTATAAACCGTGCGAATGTGAAATTGGGTATTAAGTGTATGCATATGCCCGCGAGGTGACAGCAAAAATTTCATCAAAATTGGTCAAACGGAGGAGATACTTTATTTAATAACTTTTTACGTATTTTTGGATTTTCTCAAAAAATGGCTCTAACGATTTTGATTCAACTGAGCATTTGATGTATTATATGCCCAAGATATGACGGCAAAAATTTCATCAAAATTGATTAATTAGAGGGGACACTTTAATTAATAAATTTTGTCTCATTTTCACGTGTTTTTTATTTACTCAAAAACGGCTTTAACGATGTTGATCAAACTGGGTATTTGACGTATGTATATGCCAAAGATGTGACAGCCAACATTTCATCAAAATTGGTCAAACGGCACTTGATTTGCTTGGGCACTTATTTCATAACTTTTTTCCCAATTTTTACCTTTTTTTTCGATTATCTCAAAAACGGCTTTAATGATTTTAATCAAATTCGTCATGTTTAATGAAAATTAGATGGTCTTTAATATAAGGTAAGCTTTATCATTATTAAAATGTTCTTAGGGGGCTTAAATGGGGAAGGGGCCTTTTTTGTTTTCCTATAAAGTACCTTTGTTTTTGTTTGTTTGAAGAAATTAACTGTCTATAGTTACGCCTAAAAATACGAAATGGCTAAATATGAAATGTGAAAAAAATCAAGCAACATATAGAGGAGAAAAAAAGAAAAATATTCCGTCAACTCATAAAACACGTTGAGCCCACGCTTGCAGTGTACACCTTTAATGACAGACCATAGTTCATAATTAAAGCCGTTCTGTTCATTTAATGGAAATTATTTGTTTCATGGTAACTAAATGAAGTTTTCAACAACTACATAGAGAATTATAAAATCAGACGACTAGGGGTATTATGCTTGCATTGCCGAATTATCACAAGTAAAAACTTTGATTTAATAATAAAAAAAAACTAGTGTTTTTTTTATAGAGCAAATAAAAACAAAAATAAGAAACGAATGTGGAAAAATGTGTTACTTTGAAAAGTGGCAATTAACAAAACATATAAATTTCTAATCTAAGTAAGTTGGTAAGTGAAAGTAGTGTGTTGCGCGCACGCACCAGATTTTTTTCCTTAGTATATAGCACACTCCTTTCATCTACCTATTCCTAAATATCTCAAAAATCTTTCTTTTTTTTTCAACTTATGACTGTCTACTGAACGGGCTGGAACATGGTATATAGTTACAAAATCACCATTTTTATTTGGTATGAATTGAAAATTCTAGAAGATTCCCAAAAAGCCTAAAAGATTCTAGAACAATCACGAACATGTACTAGAACAGTTGGTAACTTTTCCAACAAAAAGTCTGGAACTCTTTTCAATCATATGGTTTTTTTTGTTTTACGTCACATTATTTTAAACAGTGTTAGGTTTTGTCCTAGATGTATTTCAATAGAAATCCCTTCTCTAGTCCTCATATTTTATGTAAATCCTATATGTCTGCTATTTTTATTCTTTGAACTCAAAAGCTTAAAAATTTGACAGGACTTTCTTGAAATGAGATATTAAATTTTAAGAAGAAAAATATTGATATCATGGACATTTTTACAGTGACATTTGAGATAAATCTGTACAAAGGGAATATTATAGAACCTTTACTTATCCCATTCCTTTGAGTAGAAATAGATATTTTCCAACATAAGTAAAAAATAAAGTAAAACAAATCCATTAAAAAAAATTAGTCACCATAAGTTTTTCACATCTGTTAAATCTTTTAATTTAGACAATTCACCACTGTCTGTTTTCTTCTATGATTCAATATTTTAAGTATAAGGTGATTGTTTTGGTGTCAATTAAATTAAATTATAATTAGTAAATTTGTTTTAGTCAGATAAAAATACTGCATATTTTTAATTTAACAAGAATGCTGCTCTAAGCTTTCTTAAGTTCCTTTATGTGAAAACAAAAGGAACTCGATTTCGAGCTTTAAGATTAAACCTAGGCATTCCTAATGGTCATGAACGGCCGATTTTGATAAATTTAACCTCTCAGTGGTCTCAAAAGTTGTTATTCATCGGTTTTATCAATCAATGCCTTCATTGGGTCTTCATGGTAAGCTTATTAGCCTTCCAAAAGAACACATCGTCAGCAATCTAGTTTTGCCATTGGCATTCTTTCAATAAATTTACCACTAAACACATTGGATAAATATTCCCTTGTTTGAACAGCATCCTTGCCTTTAAATATTTAAAATTTGCCCAAAAACAAGAAATGTTTTAACTTGTCATAAAATATCGGTTAGGTATTCAATAGTACACTTACGCAAAGGATTGAAATCTGGCTTGTTCCAGCTTGGTTCTAATAAGCTAAATAAAACTTTATTTACAATATCTCCTTCTCTCAGCTCCAGTGTCACCTCCCGCAAATCTTTTTCATAGGTCTACAACAAAATTTTATTAAGTTTAAGATATAATTTTGTAATGTAAGATATAATATTGTTAACATTACAATATTATATAAGCTAAGTAGAAGAATAAAGACTTACTATAAACATTTCTATCATATTAGCAGCAAGCTCATTCAGAAATTTCATACACTGAGTATTGAATTCAACATTTGGGACATTCTTGAGGCCTACTTTGACAGCACAACATGGAACCTGAAACAAGCATTAAATAATTAAAAAATAAACAATCTGTAGCAGTAGACTTACATGATGACAGTAACAAGATTAGTAAGTTACTAGGTTTATCTCAAAATAAATGAAAGGAAGGTTTAGTCTCTCTCCATGGGAGAATTTTAATATATAGTCCTAAGAAAGATCACAAATATCAACCAAAAATAGAGCAGGAAATGAAATTGTTTTAACTAAATTGGGCTTTCTTTTGGAAATTAGGAATGTAATTAACAGGTACCATTTCAATTATAAAACAATTTAATTATTTTTAAGCTTTTAATATTTGGTTCTACGATGTAATTAACTGGTGTTAAACAAAGGTAACTGTGTTAAAGAATTTTTTATTTAAATATTTTAAATTGAATAAATATATTATAAGTATTTATATTACAACATGTTAAATTATTATTAATTAAATTTATATAAAAATAAAAATATTTAATATACCCTTTTTAAGTCATCAGGCAGTTGCTTCATATCGGACAAGGTAACTAATTCTGTATTGCCATAATCGACAAAATTTACTTTATATTTGTCACCTTCTTTTTGAAATACTTGTGCTCGGTAAAAGTAACCATCTTCTATGTATCGGCATGCCAAAAATTCACCAATTAATGGTTTTCTTTTCAGAGGCCGTCCTAGTAAAAAAAAAAATTATATATAATATTAAAAAGAGGTACACATTTTGAAATCACCCTGAGTAAAGAAAAATGTTTTGAGGTATGGTGCGGTAGGAGACTAAAAAGTTTATGAAACAGTTTGTTATAATCGGAAGAAATGGAAACACGCTCAAATGCCTTCATTCTAGCCCTCATATTTCCTTTAGTTATTCATCAAAATCTTAAAAAAAAGTCAGCATTCCTATGTAATGAAATGTGGGAATCAATGGTGTCAGCTCTCTCTCCAGTTCAAGGACACAGACTAATTGTCTTCTTCCACAGATTATGACTGCTCAGAGTCACCAAGTACACGAAAACTGAATTAATTCAATAAAACATAATTAAAGATACTTGACAGGGAAATATTAGAAGCATTAGAAGTAATAGTTGGTAAAATTGTCAGAATAATGCTACTTTCTCAGAGTGCGGAGAGGGAAAGGTTAATATGGGAATATTAAAATAAAGGCTTAGTTTATAGTCAAGAACAATAGAGAGCATGATGCGACCGACACACAGCCACTCCTCTTCCATCAAGTTGCCTGCTGAATGGTGGCCTCATGGAGGAGTGGAAAAAGGTATTTAGAGAAGGATTTAGGGGGAAGAAATTCCATACATGGATAGATAGGCCTTTCAATGTTTTTTTGAAAATTCCGAATTATATATTTCTATATTTGTTTGTTTGGGCCGGGATGGCCGAGTGGACAAGGGCGCTTGCAATAGATAATCAAAGTTAAGCAACGTCCATCATGGTCAGTACTTGGATGGGTGACCGCCCACCAATAAAAGCCACGCAGTCCAAGTCTACCCCCACCCCCGGGTATGTGAAGCCCGTCAGCCTACTGGAGGCGACTCACACCGACCGGGCGTAGGAGTGATGAACCTTCCCCGTGTATCTCATCGAGAATCGTGGTGTGGTTTTCCAGGATGTCAGTAACAACCCGGAGGTTTGGTTCAGGGACGGTATGCTTCAGGGAAAGAAATATAGGTCCTCGGGGCCTGCTTACTCTGAGCTACCATAATCCTTGGACCTAGACCAGTTTGTCACTGTCCTTGAACCCGAGAGAGCTGACGCCATCGGTGGGAAGGACACTGCCAAATTGGCCCCAATGGGATTGGTTATGGAGCTATGGGCAGTCTGCCGCTGTGCCATGGTGACCATGGCTTGCAGCAACGTGAGGTTTGGGCTACCCCCTCCAGGCAGTCTGTACTCCCGCAAGCAAAAATAATGTCTGTAAGAAGACCACACTGCGCGGCCAAAGGTCTCATTAGGCCTAATGCGCCAACCGAGAAAAAAAAAAAAAAAAAAAAAAAAAAAAAAAAAAAAATTTGTTATCTAAATTTGTTTGAATGTTGGAAACAATGTATATTTCCCTGTTAGCCCTCCATCCATATGGGAAGGTTTCAGTCTGTTTCTAGCTTGCTTACGAAACCCTTGTAGCCCTGCCTGAATAGGCGAAAATTGGGCATGTAATCTGCACGATTAAGTGAACTATTGAAATAATACGAGACTTTGAGGCCTTGCATTCTATATCTATAATTCAATAGTCTCTTCCTACAAACTTGTTTACTATATTATATATTTCATAAATAAGTTAATAAGAGTAAAAAAGGAACTAAAATAACAAACCTTTTGTACATGATGATACGACATCTTGTAAAAGCTCACTACGAATCGTCTTCTGGGTTGGATCACAAGATTGAACATAGATAGCCGATGGTGAGTGATAAGCTGATATCTGGACTTTCGATCCAGATGATATCTTAATACAATCAAGACCAGCCTCTTCTATCGCAGGTACCCATGCTAATATAATTACCTTTCCGAAGACTTCTATTTCCCCATGCACATGATGATTCTCATAATCATAGGTGACATTTTTGACAAAAACAGTTTCGCCAGCCTTGAAAATAAAAAAATAAATATAACAATAATAAACTGATTAATGCAGATGGAGGATTCAAAACTGTTTTGAAATAATTTATAAAATTTAAAAGATATGATAAAGAGCATATATGACTTCATATCTGTCTTAGTTTATGAACCGTATGAATGATACATGATGCTTTTCAAAAACACTACAAATATTTTATAGATTTGCAGTATATTCCTTTTCACGACATCAGGAAAACTAAAGAACTAAGATGAAATTTCAATTGGAGAGACATAATTTTTATAATAAAAGTTTAATTTATTAAAACAAATGCATAAAAGCATAGTATTAAAGATTCAGATTCAGAACGCCTTCCCTTATCTCCTGGGTCACAGCTCCGGTATTCTTGTGTATAATTTACATACTACAGAGGATACGCATATTGGTCAGTAATTGTTACTTTTTTATCTGTTTGCATATAACTGGTAATTATAATATTGTTTTCCAAATCCTACTAGGTGTACTAATAAGTTATCGCTGTTTTTAATAAAAAATTAAGAATTTGTAGCTAAAAAAAGATTTTATTTAAAATATTGTCCACAACTAGCTACACCTGTTTCCTATATTTCTGATTCCAGAACCCTGGTTTGACTCAAGCATTAGCATTCGAAATTTGTCCCACTCAAGTTGGGATGCCAAGGGGGGAAGATGGAAAAAAAAAAACAATTTTTATTGTTTCAGTTTTCTGCTTACAAATTTTAAAAGATGCACCCTAATAGAAACATTATTCTCAAATGAATTAGAGAAAATAAAATGTTGGATAAAATGAACACATCAAACATTGAATTCAGTTAAGCTGAAGAGAATATTGACAATAAAAATTTGATCGATATGTGTTTTTCTTTGTAAAAATTCTGTATATTAATATTAAGTCTTTTTTTATCTAGAAAAGAACTATTATGATTTTTATACTAGCTGCTGCACTATGAACCAATGATCTTTGGTTTAGGTTGTAGCCTTATTAACCACTACACCATATGAGCCGAGGAATGATTTTAATCTCTTTATCGGATGTCAAACAATAGTCTCACAAACCTATGTTTTCCCCACTCCAGGTGGGCAGCCAAAGCAGGGAAGGAGGGACACTAATTTTTTTTTATCCTCCCCTTTTTTGTTTTTAGATATGACCCAAAAAAGGTGTAACATCCCCCCAATCTATTCACCTAAAAAATCTATGTACTTATAGCCACCCTAGAACATCTCTTTCCTAATTCAAAAACACATAATAAGGTATTAACATTTAAAGGGAGATTAACGGAGACAAGAAAAATGAATACTTACCATATTTTTGTTAAGAATAGGTTTCTCAAAAATGACTCTAACACCAGAGTCAGGAATGCTCATAGCTCTCTTAGGTAATTCAGCAACATGATCCGGTACGACAACAATTCCCTTGTCCACAAGAGCTACCACTGGTTTTTTCTCTCTCATTATCATTAAATATCCTCTATACCAATTATTTTTCCATTTTGCTGCCAGCATCTTTCCAGGCACCAATCTAAAAAAACAAAAAAACATAGATGCTTGATAGAAATAAGTAAGTAAATTTAGGCGCAGTATTACTAATCCATTTTCACCAAAAAGTCTTATAACTGACTCCAATAACTTAACTGATACCTATATGCTTCAAATAATAACCAAAAAAATTAATTCAAATTAACTTTATCCACTAAAATAAGATGTATATTCTTCAATCGGCACATCCAGAAACTAGCTACTGAGGCAAATATTGAATTCATTTCAAAATAAGAGGAAATAATACAATATAATTGTACACCATCACACCAAACAACAAATATAAATTTATCACATTGCCACTCTTAACCTTTTTAATTTTACTAATCAAACAACCCTTCAATTTTAAATTTTACATAATTATGAATAAGGGAAAAAATCAGGCTCTTCGACTCGAGTGTGGCATCAACACTACTTTATGGCGCTGAAATTTGGGGTCTTCGTTATCTGGATGTAATAGGGAAAGGTGAAGTGAGATTTTTTAAGGCATTGCTTCAGTGGCCAAGATGTACGCCGAACCATATTACGCGCCTAAAATGCCTAGAATCCACTCAGTGTTCAAGTTTTAAAAAAAGCTGTTAACTATTGGACAAAGTTGAGCTTAATGGAGAAAGAACGCTTACCCAGGCCATGCTTTAATAGACTCCTTACCCTGGATCTATCTGAAGGAAAGTCTGACGAAATATACAATTGGGTGACCAACTAAAATCGATATGGGCCGAAATGGGCTGTCAAAACTTGTTCTCAAAAGTACTCTCCCTAGGACTGGACAAGTTTAAAGATGACATCCTAGAGAAGATGAGGAACCATCAGCTTTCAGAGGATATACATAGGACCCTAAATTCTGCCAAAAATCCTAGGTACAGGGAAATATGCAACTTTAATATAGCAAGCCCGGAAGGTTACATGCAGTTACAGAAGAATTTTTAGAAAATTTGAGTTGTGAGTTGTCTAAGAGTCTCAAGTGCAGATTTCCTAAAAGGTGTTTATAAAGGACACAACACTAATTATAAAATCCGGTGAAGCCTGCATGGCCTGTGGTTGTCTGGTGTCGGATCCCTTGAGCCATTTTCTTACTCAGTGTATAAAATTTGAAGAGCAGAGAAACAAATTCTTAGGGACATATATTTCTGAATCAGTGAGTGTAGAGCAAATTTTAAATGTAGACAGTATTCAGAAATTAAATAGACTATATTATTTTGTAATATGTTGTGCCATTGACTGAAAAACTAATTATTTTCCTTTTAATATGAAAGTGTCAAATTTATTTCTCATTTGTACATAATCCTAGCGCTGCTAGACAAAAATAATTGTTTTATTTTGTATGTTATTTATACAAGAAATACTTTTGCCAATAAATAGTTAACGTTAAAAAAAAGAATAAGGGAAAAATTCAAACTGTATAAAAGATAAAAATTAAAGTTCTTTACAAAATTACTTAAAAATTAACTAAAATCTTACTTTACTTCACTATCTGGAACAACTTCTTCACCAATTATTTTTGAAATTTCTTCATAAACAGGGACCTCACCACTGACTATTATTGTTCCAGTAAGGAATTCTTCATTCATAATTTTTCCAATTACAATCTTGGCAGAGTCCTTATTTTGAAGCAAAGAAAGGATGTGCTGGACTTGTCTGTATTACAAACAGTAAAATTAAATTAAAATGAACAGTAACATGCAAACAAAGATATGCATTGTATTGTTTTGTTTTTGAAGTTTTAAACTTCAGTATTTTAAAACCTGCATATCAAGAGCATTTTCATTCTGTATTAAATTCTATACAAAATTTCTAAAGAATCATTTTTAAATTATTACATAAAAAATTCAAGTTTTAGTTTACATATTGGATATCAATTTTTGCTATCACAGCGGTAAAGAATTCTTCCTTGATTAAGTTAAAAAATAATGACAACTTTTCCATTTTGTTATTAGAAGTGTTTCTGGAACTTTATTAATAAAATTTTGTTGGTGGGCGCATCACACCAATATCACTTATCCCTACTTTGAGTATTAACAGCTATTTACATATGTAAGGAATCTAAAAAGTATAAATTATAAATTTTGAAACATATTCATTAATACAATTAGTAATCATACATTTTTCCCATCGGCCAGATTTGTTAAATTCAAAAGATTTTGTTTTTTTTTGGACTGTTTATATTATCCTCATACCTAATTATAAAGGTGTTATTTTTGTGTTAAATTATTTATAATTAATTAATTATAATTTAAAAGTAAATAATGTTCTATTAAAAGTATTGAATTTTTGGACCTGATAATGATGCAATAGAAAAAAAAAATATTAGTAATAATAAAGTTAATTTTATTATTACTAATATTTTTTTGCTAAAAACCCATTCAAAATTAGAACTTTTTAACAGGTAATTATTTAGAAGATAAATTACTGGAAGAGTAATACATATTCAATTGCTCCAGTTTTAAAAAAAATGTTGTAATATTTACAGCAAAGAGGCCTACCTCCCATAAATATATATGACTTCTCGTTTTTAAACTACACTGACCATTATGTGAAATTTAGACACATAGGACCTTTAAAGGCGTATTTCTGACATCAACTAAATCCGAAATTTTTCAAGATTCCAGTACTTATTCCTGAATTCAAGAGTTAATTTAGGTTTTGAAGAATTACGTATGACCGACCAACCTCATTTTATTAAGTATAAATTTAACTGAAAGAAATAGATTTTCTTTAATAATCTTAATGAATTTTGATGAAAAATCTAGATATTGTGCACATTGGTACCTAAGCTCTTCCATATCAGTCAAATCAAGCCTAACTCCTAATTCTTTTTTTTCTATGTTTCAAAAAATGAACTAGCATCACATGGCGGAAAATTGACATTTGAGTCAAAATAGTCCATATAATTTTTTAAAGTAAACAAAATATTAAATTTCTTTTTCACAACACTGTCTTAAATTTAAAAAAAAATAATTTGAAATCAACTTACTTGTTACTTGAGCAATCATTTTCAGCAACACAACAAACAATGGTGCCATCATCCAACTAAAAAAAGAAAAAAGAATGATATTTTCCAGTGTAAACTTTGCAATTGAATCAAATCAACAAATCAATGAGACACTGCAACAAATTCATTTTGATCTAGTCCAGACTATCACCTTGCATATGCAATCTTTTATTTAGCAGTGGATATCAAGTAAGTTAGGATTGTTAAAGATATCAACTTCTTCCTTCACCTTCCCACGATTCTAAAGTTAAGTGTGCACTGCCCAATTGACTTAACACATTGTGTGCAGGACCCGTAAAAATATGTTTTTCACTACTGTAAGGTAAGAGTGGGTCACGTATTAATACATAGTAGGTATTATTATGTGACCCCTTTTAAGCTCACAGTAGGCGAAAAACATACATATTTTAATGGGTCCAGCACAAAATGTGTTAAATACTATGCTAATAGTTCCCAATCCAAATGAGAGAAAAAAAAAAAAAAACCTATTCCTTGAAATATTACCAATCCCATTACTGTTTCTTTGAACATTATTTTTTTAACAAGTTAAATGTAGAATTAATTCTTATCCAGGGCTTCTACTTGCAGTGGCTTCTGAAATTCCTGCACCTCCCTCCCCCTGATAAAAAATAAAGACTTCCTTAAGAATTAATAAAGCGAGAGATAACACAAAATCACATTGTGCATTCCGATCCGTAAAAGAGGTTACAAAACAGGATCAACTAATTGTACTATTCTAATTTTTTTATTAGAAAATACATTAATAAAATAATTGAATTTAAGTCCTAAACTTTTGGTAAAAAATAAAAAAATCGATTAAAAATCCCTAATTACCCACATGCTAGACACCATAAGATGCAACACAAGCTCTGTTATAAACATACAATCAGGGTCAAAATTATTTTAACCACTTAAAAAAACATATTGGTATTAGAAATCGGGGGGCAGTAAAAAATAATAAAAACATTTAACATAAGCATTAACACATAAACATAAAAAACATATTTTTGATCATATAAACTTTTGAACATTATCATACTACGACTACGACCTCCTGTCCTACTGTATTAGTTTCTCTACATGCTTATTCACGAAATTATTTTTTTTTATTGTAGTACATTTACTTAATGTATTATATGTAAATACAGTTGTGAATTTCAATAAATATATATTAAAAAAAAACATCATATTGCTATGTTTCTGGCTGCCCGCTTTTCTAAGGTGAGTGTGGGTTAACAAAAACGGGATACATGAAATTAATGTATTGATTGGGTATCAATGAATATTAGAATCTTTTCCAGAGGTGACATGTTTACTTTTTTTATTGGGGAGAATGTAAGTAAATAAACAAATCTGGCCATACTTATTTTACCATACAAGAATTGAACTCTGACCATACTTTATTTACTATGACTGTAAATTATTAATAACCCTTATAGTAAAATCTATACATATATGTATATTAGTAACATAAAATGACACATAGATGCTGGATGATGCCTGGCATGTTAACCTAATTCATTGAAAGCATACCACGCAATATTACAATCAGTACCGTATATTAAACTACAACTTATTTGGTGAGCCCTCTCTGGATCATATCAAGTCTCTGGTGTAGATCAGTCTTTGCCATCTCTGTCGCTCGACGAGACTAAACACCACATCTTCTCCCTGCTCTCTCTGGACTCCTGCCGCTTCCTGCACCTCCGCCTGAACTCTCGTCTCAACCTCTCACCACTCCTGGCACTTCTTCCAATCTCCTTCTTCTCTTTCAATCTCTCCATATAAATCTTCTTTCCCCCACGCTCTTCAGACTTCCTCTGATTGGTAAGCCATCCTAATTCCATGCTGTACACTTCTCATGTTTTTTCGGCGGTACCTTTGCCGGTGCAAAACCAGAGTTTATGGCCCCAAATTTCTTGTAACGGAGATAACAATCTTTCTAGGTAATTGTCCCTTGGTGAGTGTCGGCAGCATTATCAGTCTTCAATTTCACTTATTTCAAATTTCTAACAATACGTTTATGGCCCCAATAACTTCCAAGGCTGTATTCCCAGGACCAATATAATTATTCTATCCCACATGGAGTACCTGTTGCATGCAGATACTTGGGGAATACATTGAAATTGAAACATAACAGTGAGAGGAGTGAAATATTATTCTGTGTTAAAGGATATTAAAAAAAAAAAAAATTATGTATTGGATCATTCTCTGAAAATTGTCAAATTTCAGTCCACTGAATATTGTGATGGTCCAGGCTAATTTTACGAATTATTTTTAATTTGCTTATCAAACAATTTCATAGTAGCTGATGAATACTAATCATACCAATCTTGTTGTTTTATTATTAAGAATATAGATATGAAATGAAACTTCAAAGTGTCAAATCCTCATTCCCTTCCTCCCCACATTCTCATTGTTGAAATTTCTGACTTCAACATCTACAACTTTAGACATTGAACTATAAGTTCAAAACTTGTACGATGACCTAATCTGGAAGTTGGTGCTTGTATGTTTTTCTTCGCTCCCTTAACTTTAAAAGAACGAGCAATATTTCTTTGTTATAATTGAACAGGGTTAAGTACAGTCTGTTGAATGTAAAGTGCACAAAGGGGGGAGGGTACCTCATTCCCTCACACTTTTTTTAAAATAGTGCCAAAGCTTTTATAATTCTATGACCAGGTTCACAACATTAGTCCATAACTAATAGTAGCCTAACCTGATGATGCATTAACTACCTCTAGTTGAGTCTTTAGAATGTTCTGGTAAAGATGGATTGCTATTTGTTTTCCTCATTCCGTCGCAACATGAAAAAAAAAATAAATGGTAATTTTCACAGCCCAACATGTGGTTTTAAAAGCTCATAGCCAGTTCGTTTAGAATACTCCCATCTCAAAACCTGGCTTGAAAAGTAAGATCAAAGTGTATGATATGGTTTTTTTTAATATCATTAGGGATTTACATTATTAAATAAATGGATAAGGACTTCATTACATTGAATACAATTTTGGAATATCATGAGGGAACGAGATATTGAAAGAGGGAATTATGATTTTGATACTTTAGTTCCTTTTTAAGTTTTAGTGATGTCTATATCTGTCTTGAGAAGAATCAAGAGTGGTAAAATTGCCATGGAAGTCTCAGCAGCCTATTTTAGTCCATTTTTCAAACAAGTTCCAGTCAGAAAGCAAGATTTTAAGTTGAATTTTTAATTTTTTTAAAAATATTCCAATGAACTGTACACAGACGAACTGCCACAGCCGTACCGGTTTGCATGATTCATTGAAATAATCGATACTTATTTTTTTATATATATATTTTTTTTCAACTTTTATTTCGAAGGGTGGAAGGGACCTTAAGTTAGTTTTTAGTAAATATTTTATTTTCTCCCTAAATAAATATTCATTTGATTTCTTAAGCGTAAGTACTGACTTGAGATTTTCTGCATCAAAAGTAATATGAGAATTCGGCAATACTCGCCAATGTTTCATGCTGAGTTCAATCTTAACTATCATATTCTTTAAAAGATACAATTTTAGGATAAGCAATTGCGGAAATTCAGTATTTAGTGTTGTTATGACTATTCCAATGGATTAGCCATGTTTGTAGAAGGCCTATAGAAAAGCGCCCAGTTGGAAGGTCAAGAATTATCTATAATTGCAGCAGGATCAAAAAGTAACATGGTTGACAGATAGATCAATTCCAAAGAATAGCACAATAACGACTGTATAACAAGGAACTTAATAGAAAACAAGGAAGAGTAAGTTAGTTTTAATTCAACACAGCTTATGTTCCCTGACATAGATACAACATTGAATACAGGATTTGTGTCCTCCTGGCCTTAAGAGTTATGAACGCAAAGCAGATTGATGAGAAGAAAAGCAATAAAAACAATGTTTTGATACACAATTGATGGTTATAATTTACAAACAACTACAATGTGTTATTTTATTTACAAGTAAAACTAAAAATTTATAATTAAGTCAATAAAAAAAAATATCTACTTTCAAAATACCTTTTTAACTTCATTAATTGTCAGTAGAGATAAAGGTTTAAGATAGTAGTAATCTGCCAATGTTCCGTTAACTAATTTTATTTTAAAGGCCTGGAATAATAACTCCTCAGTTATCAACTGATTGTATTAATACTTGAAAAGAGGAGAGAAGAAAAATTATTTATTACCAAAGGAGGAACATTCTTGTATTTGTTTGGTAGAGGGTGTAATTCTTGTTTATCAACCAAACTTTGGTTACCAAAATCAATATATTCTATTTTTAATGGATTTTCAGAAATTACTTTTCCACGACACCTGCAATATTTAAAAGTTCTGAAAATGCACTTTTTTAATTTAATATATTCATACAACTTTAAACTTGAAAGGAGCAGAACCTCGTTAATCATAATAATTTGATCCCTTCTGTCACAATACCACCATTTTCAATCAGATTTGTAATATCATTATTTTTTTTTTTTTTTGCGACTTGAAGGCTAGAAGTACTTAATACATATATATTAAAAGAATAGACACGCCTTAAGAGCAAACCACTCTAAACAATGTACCATTAAGACTAATACTAAGCATTTATACAAACAAGTTATTATACATACAAAAAATCAAGTTCATAATCTTATGACCTTCATTAGAAGTTTGAACAGATGTTTGCCAGAGATTGCGTGAGAGAGCGTGCTAAAGCCTACTGTAGTATTTTCTAGTCAAGGGGCCGTGAGTTAAATCCGCCCTTGGGGGGGGGGGGGTTGATATTCATTTTGAGGGCCCAAATAATAAATCTTGACCTTCCCCCTGTGTTTAGAATAGGCTAAATGTCAGAAATTGCCAATTAGGAGTAAAAAATATAATAAAACAGTGAGATCTATTATTGCTCCTTCTATGGTACTATAATTAAGCTTAAACCTACATTTTATTAATCTTTTGTGAAACATAATAAATTAACAATAATGCAGTATAATGAGGGCGGGGTATGTAATGTAACACCTATTGGTTATAAAAATAACTACTTAGATGGGTAGGTTTTTAGGCATAATTTATCTTAAACAGTTGAAAGAAAGTTGTTTAGTAGTTCAAAATGGTTACTATTTCAAAAAATGCAGTCTTAGGAAGAAGTAAGCACTAAGAATATTTTTTTACACTGAATTTGATATTCTACAACTATTATAAGTAACATTTTTTATTTGGAGCAGACCTCTTTAAATTGCAGGCTTTGGAACATGAGCATAATTCATTTTTCTACTAAATTCAGGCTAAAATTCCACTAAATTGATAATCGGTGTTGGCTAAAAGACTTAACCAATTTTAAGTTTGAGGAACTCAGTTGACGCGAAATTTCATTCCCTTCTATTTTAAAGAGAACACATTTTTCTCTGCAATGTATCGTTATCGAGTTATGAGCAAAAAATTGAAAAAATTTCGATTTTGTTTGCCTGTGAAATTTGATGGCAACCGATCTGAGGTGGCAGACGTTCACATTTGTTGTCTATGAAAGGAGTACTTTAAGGCTATAAGATCAAAAACTTTCTTCTAATCAAGACACTTTCTTGGCCCTCAGCTCATGGACTATGGTATACTGACGATTTAACAATAATAAAATAAAAAATACAATCCTAAACTAATCCAAATTCCTGTTCTAATTGTTACTACTACAAGAATCTTTTTCTAAAAACAATTAATATAGTAACTATAACAGAAATAATTCAACAAAAGTATCACAAAGGGAAATAAATAAAAAATCTTGTCAGAAGCTCTATTTATCGTTTTCAATTTGTTTTTACATTCCATGGGTTCAAAAACAGTTATATAGTAAACCACAGGAAGGGAATAAAGACACAGAGATGTTTCTTAACTTATAAATGAGCGAAAAACATTTTATTCAGGTGTAATTTTTGCTTGAATTCAGGTCTAGATAGCACGGATCTTTATTTGGGCTGTCTTCAAATGCAATAATAATTACTGGTTTTATATAATCAAGTAATAAAGCTATGAAACAGTGCATATGAAACGATTTTACCAAAATCGACCATACAAGAGAGAAGAGCCTATTTAAGGGCTGCTATTAATGAATTAATATGATTGGATGAATTAAATTGTATAGTCATTATTTACATTCAGGACTTTATTACAGGATAGATTTAACTTTTATTAGAAAAATGAGTGAGAATCTAACTTGTTCATGTAAATAGTTGAATACTTTAAGTAATAAACTTAGGACACATACATTCATGTCATCCAATGTAAATAAATAAAGTATTCAGATAATTTCTGTAAAATGAATCCTAAATAATCTTTATAAGTTAAATCTCATAAATATACTTTCACGATCAGAGATTAACGAGGTAATGCTATTTAAAAAAAATTATACAAATAATAGCTTACCATGAATTGTTAAAGAAGTGTACATAAATTTCTCCAAGCAAAGGTTCGCTAACATCAATTTCTTTACACTCGTCAAGATTACGGGCCATATCGATCAGATTAAAAAGTTTTTCATTTTTATGAACCCAATAGACATCTTTACTTTCTGTGACCGAAATGGTCACCTTTAAAAAGTGAAATACAAATAACAATTGCAGTACAAATAGCTTCCTACTAGATACTTCTTAATATTTATTTTTAAATGAATAATAAGTTGAATAATAAATTAAACTAAAATTAATTGAATAAGTAAGATAAAACATGATACCATTACCATGGATTAAATATATAAGCCCATAATTATAAAAATTAAAAATTAAAATAAGAGTTCATTAGTTATTTCATACTAAACTACTATAAACTAAATTAATTCCATGTAATTTTTAAAAGCGACCCTTTAGATAGTAGTTGTAAGTTCAGCATGATATGGAGTTAATTTAGTTTTAAGTAATTGAAATAACTAATAGACTAATTTCGATTTTATTTTGGCTTAGACCATTTTTAAAATTATATGATATCAGCTCAAATATCTAAGTTTTAAAATTTGATGCCAAAGAACATATTTTATCATTCTTCATAAAGTAGAACCCTAATTACCCGATGGCTTATTATCACAGCTAATTATATATGTAGATTATAAATGTACTGAATATCAATCTTAAAAAACCAATGACAGAATAAGAAATAAATTTCATGTTATATACCATCCTCCATCCCTGTCATGATTGAAAACATATACCCCACCCAAAAACTACAATGTAAATAAATCCAATACAAGTGAAAGGGAAAATATTTAAATTGAGAATGTAGACAGACCATGTGCCATCTACCGGAAGAAGTGATAATCACTATGTGCAATGTCTATACGGCATCAATAGAATACGGCAGGGATGGTAGGACTTCCCCACTGTCACATGTGCACAATCGTTCGGTCCCATTTTATATGAATCATTTGAAGTGTAGTTGCTTTTGACCAACCTCTAATGTAAGTTTTTCAGTCAAGAAGTTTTTATTGCATTAGACATGAATTTCCCATTAATAATTCTTTACATTCTGGGTCACAATGTTCTTTGTCCATCAGGTTGAACTCGCCGTTTTTAAACTTTTGAAACCACTCATGACAACTCTAGAAGCAGTCAATGGGCTTCAGCTGCAGATTTATTAATGTTAAAGAAATGAATCAACACATCCCAGATTTAACACTCATTCGGTTAAAAACTTGAGTTTTCGCATGAAAATAAATAAGTTCTGCAA